>NBBA01000009.1:1200000-1925418 GCA_002794785.1 Coniferiporia sulphurascens | reverse complement strand
CCCTAACCCTAACCCTAACCCTAACCCTAACCCTAACCCTAACCCTAACCCTAACCCTAAACCCTAACCCTAACCCTAACCCTAACCCTAACCCTAACCCTAACCCTAACCCTAACCCTAACCCTAACCCTAACCCTAACCCTAACCCTAATCACTTGATCCGGTCACCTCCCTAACCCCAACCCGAACCCTAACTCTAACTGACGACTAACCGTTGTCAGTCTGGGTTACTGTATCCCAAGAATAGCTTATAAACTATTCTTGGAAGTCTTTTCGTATCATTGATATGTCAGCAATTGGATAAACCCGATGGCCGGGTATTGACGAAGCTTATAGTTTTGACGAGAGTAGTCGGCCCGAAAGGGCCGGTGAAATGCGCGTCTTAATTAGATGACTAAGTCCTCGGTGCTTTATCGGACTTATTGCTGAAGGCCATCACCGCCTATCGGCGGTGATCTCATGACCATCGCGGGATCCCCGGCATATAGTCGGACCCCGTGGTGGGTAGTGCGTGAGTTCTGCCTCTACCCGGGCCGCAGTCCAGCGGCCATAAGTGGTAGCTTCAAAGGAATAGGAGTGGGTGCATGATAACACCGAAGCAAGGAACTGTGGCGCTTCGCGCCACAGGAATCTCTCGACTGAATGCTGTCTCATCAGCAGGTCGTTTTCTTGCCCCTATGGATAATTGATGGAACCACAGTCTTCTCGACTCGTGACCCGTATCAATAGATATGAACGGAGTATTTCACCATACTTCACTCAGATAGCGTGCAAGGAAACGGCCTCGTGTTTAGTAACGGCCTCTTGCACTCTCCTGGTATGGCGCCTTCGGCGCCATCCTTGTAGTCGATTCTTCGCCTATAAAGAGCTGCAAAAAAGCACTGATGAGAACTCAGTTCGAAAGCTCAGGTTGCACACGCCGTGCAACTGTTCTTTGCTTTCAGCCTTGTCCTCACCGACATCTGCTTCAAAAATCGCCTTCAGCGATTTTTCGTGTGTTGATTCCCCCCACCCTAACCCTAACCGACCAGAGCGTTCCGTAACAAAGCCTTCAGTCGACACTGCAATCAAGTGGGTGGAGAGAGGCTTCTTTGGTGGCTCCCGAGGAACCGTCAGCTTGTTGTTAGTGCAGGGATCCGTGCGGAAAGTCCTGCCAGCCTCCACGACTGGGACAGTCGGGAATACGGAGCTCTCCTCGCTGGCTAGCCGATTCTTCGTGCTCGCAGGAACCAGTAACATATCTCCCCGCTTGTATGCGTCCGTAATGTCCATTTCGACAGTGTCCTTCCGAACACCCTTGTGTGTCGAGCAGATAGAGATAACAATGCTTTCCGCCACAGGTGAGCTCGTCCCGAAGACGATACTGGGCGAAGACATCTTCTTGATCCTGTCGCGGGGCGTCTCATAGCTCGTTGGTCCTCGTGCACGCTCGATGTCAATGTGAAGGTGACGGGCAGCGTTGCGACGGAGACGCAGAGGCTTGAGAGCAGGTGGTTTCTTCTGGCGGCGCTTCTTGATGACGCGATATACTAGCCAGATGATGAGAGCAGAAACTAGGAGGGAGCTGCCGATAGCGAGAGCGGGAACCAGGATGGGATGAACGACAGGGGAAGTTGTAGCACCGGCCATGTTGTCAACAGCGGGAGCAACCGTGACAATGGAGACTGGGTCGGAGAAAAGGAGCGTGTTTAAAGGAATTACAGGCATGGCGAGATGCAGGAGGTGGGAAGAGAATCGTTTTGCACTATGAGCAAACGATGGTAAAGCGACAAGTTCACGAGGAGACCCATGCCCGATAAACGGGTTTTATATAGTACGTTTGTGTCTGAGGTCAGGCCAGTCCAGTCCTAAACTTTCTTTAAGCCAGTGATAGGCCACACGTCCATAAGATTGGGCCTAGCCATACACCGTCAGCCCCCGCTTATCTGGGAATTCGCAGAGCTTCGTGTTATTTGGAGTTTAAAATGCCGGACAAAAGTCTACTGAAACCCTGTGGGGCGAATACAAGAGGTGCGATTGGACTTACAACTTGCAGTTCAATGAGATACGCCAGTTTTTTTTCCCTTCCGTTGCGACCATAGACATTTCTGGAGCTGTTGCACATACCGAAACATATTTAGTAGACCCAATGCCCCAGGCTTACCATACGTGCGCGCACCACACGACTTAGGCGCGCGATCGCCGGGAGCGGTGGTGCACCCGTGGCCGCGGCAGCTGAAGGTGACGCATTGTTGGTCAGTGTTGGGGAGATTGGCTGAAACAACAGTGCCATTGAAGGATACGAAAAGGAGAGCTTGCCATTACCACCTGTGATTTGCACGGGGGTACCGAAATCACAGTTGGAACCGTACTCACGTGTGTACTCATTGTGTCCAAGCGGAGCCGCCTGAGCCCGGACTCGAATCCCGAAGGACCTTGTAAAACTGATGATGTTGGTGCATCATGATTCGCCCTCGTAGTCCAGGAGGGTAGTCCGGAAGCTTCGCACTTTTTACGCTGCCATGCCTACCGGAGGAGCTTGTTGAGCACGATGACAAACAGGGGCGGCAACATCAAGTTGGTAGATGAGAAGGTAAACACGGGATTGAAAGGATGACCTGAGTGGCCGATGATGACGTGTCGCCTGGCCAAGAAAGGTGAGCAGTGAGAGCCGCACACACATGTAAGTACACATTGAAAGTTGAAGACGAACCAAAAACATACTGTTTCGTCATCTGAGATCCTCTCTGTTGAAAATTAAGGTCATCGTAATAAAGCGTTACCTGACTAGCCGACCGGGCTCGTTGACAGATAAAAGTTTTTTTAACCGTCCGCCCCCGCGATACGCTTAATTCTATGCACTTTAAACATATGATAGATTTTGACAGTTACCATTCACGAAAGTGCACTGATTGCGACCATATATGTATTGCCTTGAAAATACTTACGTCAAACTTGTAGTCGCTGTTTTACCTGAAGTGCGATAAAGGTGCTTACATCTCCATTGCATGTATAAGGTGAATTTGAGAATGAAAGTAAGAAATTCTGATGGAGAGATGTCCGTCCAATGCTGTGAGCAAGACTCGGAGGCAGGGTCAGTGTGGGCATTAATATTAATTGGTTCCTGTTCGATAAGCATCCGGCTATCGGGTATGCGTTCCCGGCGGTCTTCCCCACCTTGACTGCTTAACCCCAACGATGTGCATTTGCCAGTACCCTATAAAATACTGACAAAGTGACCAATGAAAAGCCCTCCAATCATGGAGACCGTCAACATCCTCGAGTTGGTTCGCGTCGCAAAGACGTACCTAGCGGGTCTGCTTACAGGAGGCGACTCGGCACGATCGGTCCTTCCTTTCGTACCTCGCCCATTGCGCTTGCTTTTCATCCTCCTGTTGGTCTTTACCAGCCGTTCATTTCCATTCGTTTGGCATCGTGCGTAAATGTAATGCTTTCTATGTTAAAAGCTCATCTTTAGCCATTTTCAGTCCGTACCTTCCGGCCCGTCCTTTACGTGCGCCTCAAATGGCTATCTCTCGCTTTTTCATCACAGCGCGCCAAAGATGCATATCTCGACTCTATTTCATCCGTAGGAAAGTCGCCCTTCTCGCTACGCAGTACATACAACACATGGGCAAGTCCCGACGAAAGCGACTACAATATACACCTAAGCAATTCAAGCTATGCCAAAGTACTTGACATGCTTCGCCTCAAGTTCGCTCTTGCGCACTTAAGCACCGTTTTCCGCGACGGCTGCTGGATTGCCCTCGGTGCAACCCATCTTCGTTTTGTCAGAGAAATCCCGCTTGGTGCAAATTACGAAATCAGGATGTATGTTGGCAGTTGGGACAACAAATGGGTACGTGTGTATTGCATTCTCGGCTCAATTACATGCTTAATAGGGTGGGGTTAGGTGTACGTTGTTTCACGTTATGTGAGCAAGGGCACGTCTTCCAACGACTCGAAGGTCCGCCAACGCCTCCAAGATGCCAGCTCCGCGCTCGCCTCGGATGTCTCAAGTTCTTCCGTGCCGTTCCCTCAGCTACACACGCCTGCTTCTGGGGATATATCCAGCTCTGGTAGCACAACGCCGAATCCAGAACCCAAGTCATCATTAATATCCTCGGCTTCGGAGCTCGAAGCACTATGGAAAGAGGAACCTGGCGAGACACTTCATTGCATTGCGATAAACGAGGTGTGCTTCAAATCTGGGCGCGTTACCGTCCCTCCCGCACTCGTACTCGCAGCTGCAGGTTGCGGACTCGACGCCGACGCATGGGCTCGCATAAGGCAGCTCAGGAACCCACGCGCGAATGGGAGCGGGAAGGAAAAGGGGAAGAGCATGCGTGAGCTCATGCGTGGTGCGTGGCGCGACGTGCCAATTGGCTCTCGATGGTGGGACGATGCAATAGCTCCGTTCGAAACTGAGCGTGTGCGCCGCCTCGCTGTGCTTAAGGGTCTACGAGAGGGCCTTGAAGCCGCGAAATTCTTGTAAAGAAGACAGCCGCAGATAAGTCTAAAGCGCGTGCCGTGGACTGGTTTATGTGCGTGTTGCAGCGATATATTCTTATCATGCGTGCAGGCTACACAATTAGATGGTCCGCCTACTTTAAGTGAAATTTCTTGAGGGTCTAGAGTCCCTATGTCCTTATACATCTACGTCTAATGCGCAAGGCTAAGACAGCCAACTAGATTTGATACCAAATAGCATCGTTAATTTCCCTGTTTTCCCTTAATGATGCACACGACACGTACAGTATTGAATACATACTCCGGACCAAAACCTTGCAGAAAAATCGCAAGATACGTTGAAGGGAAATATCAATGTAAATGCCGGCAATGAATTAAGTCCACTAAAACCCTTGTTATGACCGAAAGACTGGATACGAACAAAGCCATTAATAAAACGAGCTATGCTTATTTACATAGAGTAACCAATAAACATATCCTACTTGCATACGACGACCTCCACACGTCCTGGAGCCTAATCTCCATTCTAACGTGCGAAATCAAAATATAACAGTCTGCTTAAGCAAACCTCTGAGACAATAAATATACGTACATCTAATGGATTCCATCAGTCCGAGAAAAAGTAATTGTGAAGGATATATTCAAAAGCGGGACTTTTTTTCTTCACCAGAAGCGGTTGCTTCTAGGATCCATCTCTTTCGCCATCCGCAGCATAACGATATTGGATGACAGGCTCGAGAACTATAAAAAACGGAGACGACATCAATACTCAAAACGAGGACAAACGCGAGAATACGCACCCCGTTGCCAACGAAGACCTCCGCACGTTCTGCGATAGCCATATCAATAGCCATGGAAACATACTTCTGCTCCGCATCAACGACCACATCGAGGCTGCTGCGCAAATCATCCCATCCATCTTTTAATAATGCTGCGCGCAGCTCGTCGACCCACCAGCCCCATCCGTTCGTCAGCACGAAAACGCGACGCAGATCAGGGTTCTCAGCGCGTACTTCGGATAGCTTTGCGACAATGGCGGGCACGTCCGGCCAGCAGTGCGCCATGTAGTATTCAGTACGTCCGTCAAGCGAGTTGAGGGCACCGAACTCAGGTGGTGAAAATCGGTCAGGCAAAGAGGCAAACTGATTGTAGCCCATATACGTCGCACCCCACTGAGCGAGACGTGGACAATGACGCACATAGTCGCCCCTTCGAAGATGTACTGCGACAAGACCACGGAAGGAGTCATCGCGTGCACCGAGGTCAGGCACGCTGGGATTACCCAGTGATGGGGAAGAGGGTGAGGGGGTGAGTAACGCTAGATTTCGCGCGACACCCGCGGTAACAAGCGGGGACCAGGCAAAGTCCTTCACGATGGGTGATATGGATAGAGAAGGCCATAAGGAGAGCACACGCTCCGAGCCGAATAAGCTATGGAGCTCTTTAGGTGCGTTTTAAATGACAAAATGCGAGAGTGCTTACAACCAGCTGAAGACAGGCGGATCATTACCGACTTCAACGCACTTTTCGGGGACGCTTTTAAGCTTTGTGACCCACCAATCCATGAGTTCGTCGCCCTCACTGAGATTTGGTGCATCGCTCGAGTTAATTCTTACGCGTTTCACGGATGGACAAACTATGTCCCAGTATTCCGAGCTGACAGCACGTGGAGCGGGCATAGGCCCACCAGCACTAGGGCCCGAAATGAAGGCATTGAGCGGGACATGTGTGGGTCGGAGAGCAAAGTCGTAGATGGAATAAGGTAATGGCGTATGTGACCATGTATAATCTTCAAACACGTATGAACGATTGGATAAATAGGCTAATTGGGACATAAGAATTCTGTGGAAGCAAGGAGTCAGATTTTATGATAACAGTCCACTCAGGTGGTTATGAAGAGATAGCAGAACGCGAGGCCAAGGTGCACAACAAACGAAAGATAACCAGCACGTAATGCACGGCAATCACATTGCAGGATCGAGGCTGGCTTCATTTCTAAGAAGAACTATGCCCCATCATTTCAGCAAATACACCTGCGACGATCTGTTCCACCGATTTTTGTGTTTAAGGCGTCCGAGGCGACCATAGGAGATGAAGTCAACGCCTCCATCTTTTGACTACGGCATAATCATGCTCCGATCACCTCAGTCGTAGGCTCGCTCTCTGTTATCTGAGGTCACGCCTCGCCTCCATCCAAAAAATTCATATATAATTCCTTGGCTGCCTTCGATGTTGCGACTTCGAACCTAAGAAAATGCACAAGAAAATACTCACATTTCTTGCAGCACATTGTTTAGGCCATGACCCCAGAGGTGCTCCGGAAAACGAAGGTACATGCCATTTTCTCCCTCAGGGGATAGCAATGAAAGGTTGTGCTGCGGAAGACGGCGTTCGAATTCACGAACCGAGTCGTAGCTCGGGGGTACGCCTGACCATAATATACCCATACACAGAAGTACAGGGATAGAGACAACGAAAGCAATGAGGCGCCTGAGAGTTATAAAGTGAAAGCAAGCAAAGATACAGCCGCGTAACGAGCGAGGACCGTACGAGCGTCGGCGAGAGGTGGGTGACGCGCGGCGCGTTGGTAGCTCAGCGTCCGGCGCGAGAAGTTCATAGTGGTCACCTGATTGCTGTGGTGAAAAGAAACGACGTGCGACACCTTCCCATGAGCCCATCGACAATGAAGACTTGAAAAACGTTGAGCGAGCGTTGACCGCAGTGGACAGCCTGAAGCTCGAGGTCCCGATCGGCTCGACGGTATGTTACATGCGTCACATACGCTCTGTGATGAGTCACAAACCCCCGCTCCGGCAGTGCCCCGGCTTGCCAAGCATTCCTTTCAAGGCGCCGCAGCAGCGGATGCGCAGCCTCCACCTGCAAAAATTTCAACCGACTGCGCAGTTGCCGGCTGGCCTCGGCAAAATCTGAGTGTGCAAAATAAATGTTCAGTTTTCAATAATTGCACTGCTTATATTGCCTCTTTAGAAAATATAAATTATAGACTATATTTGGGGTCTGGCACCGATTTAAGGGGTTTTTCAACTCAAAGAGGGAAGACGATCGCCATAACACGGAATTACAATCTGTGACGAGACGTTAACGTGTGATGTAACGTTACAAAGGGTCCAAGCCGGCGACCGGACACCGGCCTGAAGGCCCCGCAGTCACCGGCTGCGCATTTCTAAAAAGAATGTTGACCGCAGTCGTTCGAGAAAAAATCAAGCTGCAGTCCTACCTATCCAGAGCTTTGGACGCGGCAGTAGAACAAATCGTACATGTAACGCCACCCGACTTCAAAGATCGAGAGTTTTCACACTAACCAGTGTTACATCTATATGGCGAGCTAATTGTATTACCAGTCCATAACTTGGATACCTCTTCTCAAGCTCGATATTTGCACCGCACACTGCGATCCCGCGCCCATGCGTAGATAATAAAAGGGTCGGCATCCAAAAACCCAAGAAAAATGGAGATACATTAATTATGCATCGCCTACTACTGTATGCGCCCATAAACGCCCATACAGCCCGGAACTCAGCTACATTTCTAAACCCCGACCCTAAGAGCTACGGTGGGCTGTCATTCTATTTAATAGTACACTCCTCTGCCACACAAAAAACTTCAGACAAATGCTGAGAATAGTGAATGCGAAAGGAATACGGACGAGGATTTAAAAGTATCTATTAGTATCGTCTGTGTCATAAAGTTAAGTCCTAGGTACGGTAGTAACTTGATAGTAAGAAGGAGACATATGTGCGATAACGATGTAATGTAATATCCAATAGATCGGGAAGTGAGAAGTGTTGTCCGAAGTGCTGACCAGGTCCATAAAAATGACAGTCCAAAGATACATTGCAGTGGGAAGGATAAGTGGAAATCCGCAGTAAAGAGTAAAGCGTGAAACACTGGAGTACTGTCAGAGTATTTAATGATTGATTGGAAATCAAGAGCAGACAAATTGAAATGCGTATAAAAATGACCCCCTTCTCCTAGGAAAACAAGCGTTCGTGTACGCCTTGAACACATACGAACGTCTCACATAATGACGCAGTCCCTTGATTTGACTTTTGAAAGCGTCTTCGCGTGCTTAGGCCTTGCGGTTTTCTCCGTAGCCTTTGGTTGTTCCGTTTCGTTTGTCTTTTCCTTCCGCTCCGTTTCCTCTACGTCTCCATTGCCCACAATTACCTCTCTTCTTTTAGTCTTTTCTGCCTTCCTCTCGCCCCTACCCTTCGTATCTATCGTCTTTTCCCCTTTCGTCATCGCAAAGCTTTGGATGCCCATTTCTGCGAACGTTGAGTATCGCGCTGTTGATTGACGCGATTCTGATATCGAACTGGATCCTGACTCCGTGCCATCACCATTGAGGCCTCGAGCACCCCGTGGGCGCCGTAAAGGAGGTGTGCCTGAACTCAAGCCCAACTCTGATTTGGTACGTCTACGAGCATCTGGGCTGGAAGTAGCGGACGGAAGTGGGCCACTATCGACAAGCGAGTAGCGTTTTTGTTCAGGAAAATGCGCGGGGACAAGCAGGTCAACACTCGAAGCAGCGGTTGGGCTTAGATTGGCAGAGGAATGACGCCTCCAATCCGAATCCGAGGGAGGGTAAAAAGAGGACAGTCCTGTGCTTCCAGCATTCGTGACCAAACCCAAATCCGCATAAGATGAATTCGGGGATGAGTATCGCGTTCCGGAAGCGTTACTGGCCTCGTTGATCGGAAACTTAAACAAAGGGAGAGGTAGCTGGGCCTCGGATGGGTCGGAATTGTCGTCCGTGACACCATGATCCTGGGGCAGGGACTGTAACTGCTTTTCCGCCACAGGTTGCGTACGGAGCATTTCGGGTAGGCCGTATGTCAGGTCAGACAGGAGGCGGATTCCGGGGGGTTAAGGGAGGGAGCAAGATACGGAATATCAGTGAAAACCGAGGATAAATAGCGGAGGAGGGAAGAAACAGCCTACCTCATTAAATCGCTCCGCTGAGTGCCGCACGTCCTCCAGCTGAGCACCCGCCGAGGCCTCTACCCCCAGATCATTATGTACTCCCGTCTTATCCACGAACTCCGTATGCTCCGTGACATGATTGTCAGATAGCGCAGGCGGGCTGCCTTTGTCTTGCACAGTTTCCCCTCGTTCTGTGACCTCAGCGATCATCTCGTTCGACCCAGGCACCGGACAGGGTGATGCGCCAAGAGACATTTCTGTCGGAGCACGTGGCAAGCTTCGGGTTTCCGAGACTAATACTGGCACTATTTCCTGGTGCGAAAAATTTCCACTGTCGGAATGCTGGGCCGGTTCCCCCAAATATGGTGGATGAAGGAGGGAAGAAATTTCGTGCTCGCCGTCTGCGACGCTTGTCGACATAGGAGATGGCATGGCTGTGGGTGGGGACGTGGGGCTTGAGTATCACGTCCATTTCCATTTTAATTATGAGGAAAACGTAACGCCACTGACCGCAGCTCTCGGCAGGGTATTGACGGCGACCGAATTATGTAATCATCAATATCAATATCAGTTGTTTCCGAATATTTTTAGCACCCCCAACACTTGCTCTTGCTATACGATGTACGCCCAGAAGTGGTATGTGCTCCTTCGAAAAAAATCCAGAAACACGGTAGTACTACTTCAGAGCTCGAGAGTACGCTCTTACCAGAGGCATGCGGCGTGGAAGGTAAACTGCAAACACGGCCCCAACTTATTTTTAGCCTGTTTATGAGTGGGCCTAACGCCAACAGACCTAACTTTAGTCTACCGTTCTCTCGCCATCCCGGTGTCCGATGAACTCCGCCCCCGATTTTAACCGACTAATCCAGTGCACACTAGGATACATCAGGTCAACACCAGTCAGATGAAACATAAATAGAAAAATGTACGTCTCCTACGAGTTCGTCTCGCATCTGTTCCTTCTTAACCGTCCTGCAAAGGGCGAAAGAATACGAATGGAAGTTAACTCTGAATTGCTATTAGAACCGAAACCAGTAAGTAGTATTGCGGTGGCAAGATAAGTACTATCGTATGACCACTCTTACAAAGGGGACCTCCCTTACAAAATTTCAGGTCTGAGCTTCCACACAACTGAACTAGCCCTGTAAATGCTCAATTACAATCAAAGGAAGCATTTAACGATATTAGTATTGTTTTCTCTTGAACAAATGATTTATTATGTAGCTATTGCTAAAATACTGATCTTCTAAGTGAGTGTAAGCTTTTTGGGACTCCCGGCTTGCACAATGCATGTATTAATCGGCATATATGCTATTAGAGCTTAGATAATATAAGCTGAGGTAGGTTGCTGAGCTGTTCCGGAGTGCAAAAAGGTTTGTGGTGCAGAGAAAAAGAGCATACAATCTGAAAGGGTGACAAGGGGGTGACAAAATGCATCTGGTGCACTGTCTGTTTTTGGGCCCCAGCTACAGTTTCCAGGTAAGTAACTCAACACCATCGTAATCGCCTATCAGGCGGAGTGTAAAAATGGCCGTGACAGTCCGTGACAAAAGTTTGTAGGTGGGGGCACAATCATTCTGAGAGATTCTGCTTATAAATATATACCGAAAAACTTCACAGATATAGATAGACATAAAGATAGCAATCTTGTAAAAGCAATCTTGATTTGGTCAAATTTTGAGTGCTGTAGAGTCAAAATACAAAATGTTTGTAAGAGTGGTCATATGATAGTACGGGCACTGAACTTGAAGTCTCGTCTCTTCATGTACAGCCACCCGGGCCGCTGGATGGGGTTTCACGTCATCAGGAAGGACAAATTGTTTAATCCCCTCACGGACTTTCCCTTTTTAGTCATCTCCTTCGTCAGTTGCGTTCAGTCACCGGCAGAGTATGGTAAGTGCTCTACTAGCGCATCCCAACACACCTCTTTTACGATTTCGTCCGATACGGATGGAACACGTCAGTCCGGTATATCAAACTCCCGACCACAGGAAAAGCGTAGCCAAAAGGACCTCAGATTATACCAGCCTATTTAGACTGATCTCAGTTTCATAACAAGACGTTATTATTACCAAAACAGCTTAACACGGTACAAGAGGACGGACGACGCCTTGTCAGAAGAGGTAGCTAGTCAACGTCTGCCCTAAATATCAAATGACAGAGTCAGTTTCTTCTTCTCTAATTATTCTTGCTTTGCTGACGATTTGAAGGAATATTTCTGTAAAATTGTGTAGGATTTCATGGTCAATTGCAGCCAGACTTCAAAGACGTGGTATTGCCTCCGTTCAGAGCATGTACGTATAAGGTGGAAACATACCAATTGGATAGTAATGCAGAATACCAGCTGTCCAGTCTCACATTACAAGGTATTGTCAAGCTTTTGTTTCACGAGCTTGCATGCGAGTCATAAACATCGGTAGTTTTCTCTTAGTACGGTGGTGTCACTGAATAAGATGACCGAATTCGACTGATCCTGTCATCGAAGTGGACACTGCGCTAAAAGGCCATGCCTAGAAATGTGTGGAGAGCGAGCAATATAGTAAACCCGTATGTAGACACTCAGGAAGGCAGAAATTAATACGGGTCACACGACAGTCACCTCAGCGAGTGGTGTCAGTTGAGCACTTCTGAGTCGCGCAGCCTGGGGCGGCCGAAGGGTTGAAAGTAAGCGACCCTCCGTATGGCCTCCGAGGCCTCGCTTGGATCGCCCCGTTTCGGCTCTCTTTCCGCTACAAAAGACGCTAGGCACGCGTTCTGGCCTAGAAGAAAACGACGCAGTCATTCGCTGACACGGGTATCGCGGTATGTAGTATTAGTCTGGGGGATTTAATGATGAACTTCGAAAGCAAGTCCGTGTCAGCTGGTGTTCGTCGCCGACGGTTTCAAGATCGCCGTTACACCGTGCCTGACAAACATCGGCAATGCCCGACGTCCCCAGCAAGTCTGAGGACCACTATAACGATGTAATTTATCCATCCATCCATCTATCTACCCCACCCCCATGCAGGCGTCTTGACAAGTCCTGAATTAACTTCGTTCGAGTCGTAATCTAATATTGAGCGAAGCAAGAAGGTTGACACGATGCTTATCGAGCTTACCAAAAGTAAAATTAGATTAGTGGGAGGGCTAGACTCTGCAATCGAGGCAGAAATGCAATTGAGATATAATCTGCATGACCGAATTCATTCCGTGAGTATGCCCGATACCTTTAGGTAGCGAGTCTACCCACAAAAATCTGGATCCTGTCGGCCTTGGCATGAGCCGCATGGCATGGTCAATCCTGTTATCAGCGCTATCATACGAAGGCTCGTCCGGCCCGAGCCATACCAGTAAAATACGTATCAAAGAAAACGGAAACAACAAAGCCACATTCTGCGGTAGATTATGGAAAAAAAAAACTTGCTAGCGTTTACTGGTGCCGAGCTGGAGTAGTTACTCCAAACGTTTTCAACTGTCGTCATAAACGAAAAATCATTGGTTGGCGCATTGTGGAACCTCTTCGGGTCGGTGTTCCCGTGACTGACGAAGCTCCCATCTGAATGATCCTTTGATTCAATTAGTAACGGCAAAATCCTTGGATGCCAGTACTGATATATTGTATCAAGTTTCGGTGGGAACCTTGGAACCAAGGAATCAGGAGATGATCACGGTGTTCTCATGTTCTATTGACGGGTTACACCTTCACTGACACGTTCGGCTTCGGCGCAGGGAGGTACCCAATCATATGTCTGTGGTTATGAATAAGTGGATACCTATTTTTGGATCGAAATATCGGGAAATCCCTGCGAACTAAAAATTGTGCCAGATGTTAGAACTTACGTGTAGATGTATAAAGACTGTCTAAGCGCTGTTCAGGAAATTTTAACGGACGAGGACCAGGCACTGAAACGGTAACCGAAGTTAGATTAATCTAGATATAGGATTGCAGTGGCCTTAACGTGGATGACGATCAAGGGCACCGCTGTATATTTATCAAAGGACTTGAAGCCCTGTACACTCCCGGGGATGTTCTGTTTGGCGAGTTTTACAGGCCCCTGGTCAGGATCATCATGATTGTATCACTAGGATAAGCGACGTTAGTATGTAAAAATACATATCGGAGGTGTTCGGACGCAGTAAGAAACCATCTCAGTAAAGTCGGGGTCATTAAATGGGAATTTAGGTTTGTCGCATCGAAGGGTCCGGTTGCACACGACCACGTCCTCCGAGGATTTTCAGCCTGGAAAGATGGGAAGGCACAGTGGTCCGGTGGACGGGGGAAAGTTCGAAGAGCCTTGAATGAGAGTGAGTGTATTAGCAGGGCTCCAGGCACAGAGACTGACGGGGGTGGATACTTTGCGGTGAAGTGCCCGGTCATTTCAATAGAATGAGTACAAGCGCTGCTTCTTGCTTCTGTCAGAGGTCGTTCCTGAATCCCGCCAAGCTGTGGGATCAAAGAAGCACCTTTTACTTTACTCTGCCTGCATGTATGCTTTGCTGAAAAAAATGTCTCAGATAGAACCTAGAGGGCAGGGCATGAAGGAGAGGAAGAAAGTACTGCTTCCGCAAAAAGCTGGCAACTCGGGTAGCCACAGTAAGTTGTGCCTGACGCTGGGTTTTTTCGCATCAGATCTGGAGCGACTTTGATAGGAGGAGAAATGAAGTAGGGTTTGAGATCATCATCTCAGTACCAGATATGGAAATGGCCAGCCTTCCGCAGCCGTCTCGACTCTCGCCGATAGGACATTTCTCCTCGTAAAAATTTTCGAAATTTGCTGATAACGATACGTATTCTCGATCGTGTCTTTCTACGGGTCGCATCGTTTATCGGCGGTCAGTAGTCAGGCAAACTTGAAGAAAAATGGGGCGCCACTGACGCTCACGTGTATTAATTTAGGGTTAGATTTCGCCTTTCGCTCCGGTTGGGAAATATACGGCGGCTGCCCGTTAACTCACCATTTGTTCTCCCCCCTTTCCTCCCCGCCCGTTTTTTGGCGCGTCCCCGTCTCCGCACCGACTACCAGCGGCCTCGTATATAATAGCGGGCCTGTTCGACAAACAACCCTCGGGAACGATTCGGAAGCGACACCAGGTCTGGCTCTATCCTTAAGCACAATCCGCGATCCGTGGGGCGCACGTGAGTGAGCAACGATGCCAATGCCGATGCCGGGCACGGGCGAGCTTTGGCTTGGCTTAGAACCCAGCGACACTGTGGAAGGAGACATTGGTGTACAGGACGGACGGTACATGGGCGACACTGACCGACAAGAACGATGGACACAGGCTTATCGAACGCACCGCGACGAGCAGGAGCAGGATCTCGGCCTCTATCCGTACGTCGTCGAGCAGGACGTGTACGAGCAGC
Organism: Coniferiporia sulphurascens; assembly: GCA_002794785.1. Taxonomy (NCBI): domain Eukaryota; kingdom Fungi; phylum Basidiomycota; class Agaricomycetes; order Hymenochaetales; family Hymenochaetaceae; genus Coniferiporia; species Coniferiporia sulphurascens. The sequence continues at coordinate 1,910,681 of NBBA01000009.1, read as the reverse complement.
GACAGTATGCGTACAACCTGAAAGCTAATATGGGGAAGGGCCACCCGTTTGGTATGTAACTCACGCCTTTTCTAATCGCTCGTTCTGCTGAAGCAGGTCGAGAATAGACACGGAGCTCGAGGACGTTGCGGAGGAACCCGACTTTGACGATCCGAACCTGGATTATGAATACGATAGTGATCAGGCTGGTTTTGGTACGTTTTGCATGTCGTACTTAGCTGTGAAATTGACGTCAGCGACAGAGGACGACTCACCGTACCCCGAGGTGCGCTCCGCGGTTGCCAATACAGATGATCCAGAGATGCCAGCAAGCACACTGCGTGTGTGGACTTTGGGCATTATCTTCGCGGTTGTCATCCCTGGATTTAATCAATTTTTCTTCTTTCGATACCCGTCGGTGACTATTACCGGTGTGCGTCTACTTCTCTTTTGTCGGAACCTCCGTAGTCTATTCACTGCCTCTCACGCTGACCCTTTTATAATGTAGCTCGTCCCCCAGCTCATTTCATATCCCATCGGACGTCTGTGGGAAACTTTCGTCCCTCGCTGGACCGTCTTCGGCTTCTCGCTCAACCCGGGTCCATTCACTGTGAAGGAACATGTGCTCGTCACAATTATGGGCGGTGTTGGAGCCGCCTCCGCATACGCAACCGACGTCATTGCTGTACAGCATGTCTTCTACCACCAACGATATTCCTTTGGTTACCAATGGCTCATCACCATGAGCACCCAACTTATGGGATTCGCACTAGGAGGCATCGGAAAGCGGTTCTTGGTATCCCCACCATCTATGAGTGAGTTAATACTGTAGTTAATTCTTGCTTACTACGCTAAAGAAATCTGTCTAGTTTGGCCCGCTAACCTCGTCTCGTGTGCACTTTTTAACACGCTACATTCACAGCAATATGCGGGTATAGGTTCTCGTGGTGGCCTTTCACGTGAACGATTTTTTCTCTACGCATTCATTTGCTCGTTTCTCTGGTATTTCCTACCAGGATATCTGTTCACTGCGCTATCGATGTTTACGTGGGTGACATGGATATTCCCGCGCAACCGTTTAGTAAACCAACTATTCGGCTACAATAGCGGGCTTGGCATGAGCGTCCTTACTTTTGACTGGGGACAAATTGCATACATCGGCAGTCCACTTGCGACACCCTGGTGGGCAGAGGCCAACATTGCTGTGGGCTTTGTTGTCTTTTTCTGGATTTTAACCCCGATCCTATACTACACAAACACCTGGTACGCGCGGTTCATGCCAATATCAAGCCGCACGAGCTACGATAATTCTGGGAGACCATACAACGTGAGGCGCATCCTCCAACCGAATGGCACCTTCGACGAGGAAGCGTACCACGCCTACAGCCCACTCTTCCTCTCAACAACATTCGCCTTAAGCTATGGTCTTAGCTTTGCATCGATTACGGCGACGATTGTCCACACCGTGCTCTATTTTCGTCATCAGATTTGGATACAATGCAGGCGAAGTCTGAACGAACAGGCAGACATCCATGCACGACTGATGAGCAGATACAAACAAGTGCCGGAGTGGTGGTATCTGTGCATTTTCAGTAAGTGTTATTCGATGACGTTGGGTAAGAAGATTCTAAGCCTGTCCGTCTCTCATCAAAGTCAGTATGTTCGTGTTCGCCGTTGTCGGCATCGAAGTTTGGAAGACGCAGATGCCCATATGGGCATTCTGCCTCGCCCTCTTAATTTGTAAGTCCTTCCCCTTCATATGATATATTCCTAATCTATCATTTTTCAGCATTCATTTATGTCATCCCCATCGGTATGCTCCAGGCCATCACCAACCAGCAGATTGGATTAAACGTTATCACTGAGCTCATCGTTGGATATGTTCTCCCGGGACGACCTGTTGCGATGATGCTATTTAAGACGTGGGGATACGTCGCGATGTCACAAGCACTTCAGTTCAGCTCAGACTTCAAGCTGGGCCATTACATGAAAATCCCCCCGCGCACTCTCTTTATCGCGCAAATAGCTGCAACTTGCATTGCTGGTACGGTTCAGCTTGCTGTACAATCGTGGTTGTTCGCCCATGTTGTGGACATTTGCTCCATACACCAAAAAGACGGATTCTCGTGCCCGAATACGACGGTGTTCGGCACAGCGAGTATCGTCTGGGGTGTCATTGGGCCTAAGCTGCAGGTATCCCCCGGTCAGCTGTATCATTCGCTTGTGTACTTCTTTTTGGTTGGTGCGATTGCACCTTTCATCCCGTGGGCTTTGACGAAGAAATGGCCGAATTCTTGGTTTCGCTATGTCAAGTGAGTAACCGGATCTAGAAGCCCTGTCTCGTTCTTTCTAAATGTGTCAATAATAGCATCCCTGTTGTCTTTGCGGGGACGAGTTTCATTCCTCCGGCGACTGCAGGGAATTACGTGATATGGGTGCTCGTCGGCTTTGCATTTCAATATCTCATCCGGCGACGTGCGTTCTCGTGGTGGACAAAATACAACTATGTGCTCTCCGCTGCACTCGATTCAGGATATGCGATATCAGCTGTTGTAATCTTTTTCACGCTGCAGTTCCCGAACAATGGAACGATTGGCGCGGGCAGCGTGCTCGATTGGTGGGGAAACACGGTATACAAGCGTACGGACGACTACGACGGGAAGCCATCCTTGGATATCGCCGCCGGAAAAACGTTCGGGCCCGCGTCATGGTGAGCGATTATAGGCATAGGCCTTTGTGCTTTAGTTACGGCTTTTTTTATGATCTATTGGCGAGAGGGGTTTTATTTTGGATGCATCCTGATAGCCATTCGTCCCCCGTTCTCTATTCTGTCTTCCTCCTCTCTGCACTAACCCCTATCCTCCTTTATCTTTGCACCTTACTCTTGTCTCCCATTTTTCATGCTTGCTGTCCGGATTGATGTTGTACTTGTTCCTGGGTTTCGTAGTTGTTATACTGTGCTGTGAAGATCGTTTCGCATAGACGCGGAAAGTGTAAATGTACCAATGATCTTTATGATTCTTTTCGAATAATAAAATAATACTACGTGTTTGGTTTACTTTTACCGCACAGGACGGTTGACTACCCCTTATTCGAACGGATATCTGCGGCATTGCGGTCCGCCCCACTGATAAACATGCCTCCGGCGGGCTCGGAGGCTCCGTATCTGATGGCCACCGCAATAGGGTTAAGAAAAATGAAAGGATCGTCAAACTATAAATGCAAACTGCGGATTCTGCACCCTGCTTAAATGTGCCACCACGACGCAGACCAATTTGAAAACGTCCGTGAATAATAGGTCTAATGATGCGCCGACTGTTCCCCCCACCTCCTTCCCTTCCCCTCTCCTTTCCTAATCCAATGACAACAATTTGTAGAGCATGACGACCGGTGATGCCGGACTTCACTGACAAGTGACAGAGATGTTATGGAATACACTCAGCTTACGGTGAAGCACGACAAATTATCAACGGCTCAATTCGGTTTCGAGGAGATTAGGTGATACGGGGCCTTTTACACAGTGATATTATCGGTGCGTTCCTGCCTCCATATTTCCCATTTTCTCCCCTCCTCACTTTCGATATGATATGTGGCTGGCCGGCTCGCTTGCAGAAGACGTGAAGCCGTGCTATCTAAGCTACCTTTTGGGATAGTAGGGCTGAGGCTGACTTAGCATACACGGTGTGTTATTCAATCTTACTGCTTCGGCGGATCGTCTTCGTAAATTCGCCGCCAAGGATGCCGTTTTCTGCTTGCACATGGGGTGTCCACAGGTACTAAAACTCCCTGAACCAGATTGGACAAGCAACAGCATGGGAAAACCCCTTCTCCATTCCTTATCGCAGTAAGATGTCCGAAATCGCTAATGCACTCGCTGCTTTCATCCTCAAGTTCGTGCAATATGCCGACTTCTAACGACATTGACAGATAGCACGCATCACTCGCAATCCTTGACGAATCTTTTCCATTGATCATCGCGGCGTGGGATGTACAGACTACTTTATTCAGAGGTCTGCTTGTTTTGACCGAATACTCCCAGGCTTAGTGGTCCGTATGCCGAACCCCCTTCCTTCTGCTTCCCTTTCTCCTGACGGACCTTACTTGTACGGCAACGTTATAATTGACAGATTCACTTTCCTTGGATTCCGGCCTTTCGAGGTACCGTAGACGGTCGTCCGATCACATCACTTCGCAACAATGACCGGCGTATATAGGAACAGAAAGCCAAGCCATAAGATATCTTGGCCACGCTACGGTTCACGTTTAGCCATGGAGTTAGCAAGCAATTTCAAAGTACCATCCCAAAAGCGTTAGCTTCCAAGCGGGATTTATACTTGTCAAAGTTCCTGAGGCTTGGTTTTCGAGCACATGAACGCACTTGCTCACTTTTCCACTCCTCCCTAGGACGGCACAACCTCCGTATCTTCGCCGCAATTTCGAATCCTCCCACATTGAAACCTAGACCTTATCACGGGCAACCACGCGGAGGCGTTATTTCTGGAAATGTATTGCTCTTCGCAGGCTGATGTCCAACCTCTTTGAAAATGCCATGCGTGTCGTATAAAGTAGGACCGACGTCGTTATCTGGTCCTTAGCGTCACTGGTCTCGCTCCCTTCCGTATCCTCTCCCTCGCTTTAAACCTTCCCGGGTTATGGCAGTTCCAGAGAGCATCCCTTCGGCTGCGCTAGATATCGAGCGGAAGGATTCGTACGATGAGAAAGACAGTAAGGACGAGAAGGCCTCCGTTAGCATCAACTCAAACCCGGCCGATGTTTGGGACGATGGCTCACCGGATGGCAGGGAGAAGGTCATTGGTAGGCAGTTGACTCCGTGTGTCCGTATAACCACTGACCATCTCTTCTTACCGTAATCAGTATCGGACGTGGACGTTGCGACCCGCCTTATCTCCCTCGAGGACGACCCGACTCTTCCCGTCCTGACGTTCAGGACATGGTTCCTCGGTCTTGGCCTTTCATGCTTTGGCGCCGTCCTAGGACAGATTTTTGTTCGTACTTCCACGCCCTTCCCCTTCTACCTTGTCCAGTCATGCTTAATTGGAGTCCGATGCCTACAGTACTTTCGTCCGCAGACAATATCCGTCAGTCAGCTTTTCCTCCAAATTATTGCCTATATCCTGGGTAGAATTATGGTGGAGATTATTCCTGGTCCTGGAAACCCCCGCACAAAGCTCCAGACGCGTGACTCCGCGTTTTGGCGCTTCATGAACCCTGGTCCTTTCAGTATGTGCATCGGATGTCGCGCCTACAAGCTGCAAATAATAACCCCCTTCTAGATATCAAAGAACATGTCGCGATCACTATATTCTGCTCGACCGCCGCCTCGTCCGCACTTGCAATTAGTATATTTGCTGTACGCCATGCTCACTCTAATCCGCAGTCGTCCTGTCCGAATATGGAAATGAGCGCTGATGCATGTTTCCCCGATACAGGCCGACGATCTCTACTACGGCATATCGCCCAATGTTGCCGTCGGAATATTCACCCTTATAGGTTCGCAGTTGATAGGTTACGGACTCGGAGGGTTTATGCGCGCGTTCTTGGTCTACCCGACTTATGTTGTATACCCAAGTTTGCTACCGACCGTGCAGCTGTTTGATGCACTCCACCGAGGAAAGGGTATTTTCTTGCAGAAAAAGAGAGTCAAGTTCTTCTGGTCCGTGTTTATTGGTATCTTTATCTGGGAGTGGTTCCCCGAGTATATTGCCCCGTCAGTACAAATCTTCTATGAGTTTGAGGGAAATAGTCTTATAACGTTCCTTTATTGATAGGACACTCACCGGCATCAGCATTTTCTGCCTTGCGAACCGCAAGTCTGCATGGTTTACACGCATCTTTGGCGGTGCTGCTGGTAATGAGGGTCTGGGTATGTTCGCGTTTTGCTTCGACTGGAACTACGTCGGCTCCGGTGGAGGATCAATGGGAGCCCTCTTCACGCCCATTTCGACACAGCTTTCTCTGTACTTCGGTACTATGATTTGCATGTGCGTAAAAGCAGAGCTTTCCGAAAGTTCTTACCTGACAATGTTTTATTCCACAGTATTGCCTTCTGTGCCGTGTACAATAGGAACATCTGGAACGGTCAGAATTTCCCGTGGCTCTCCCAGGAACTGTTCAACCTCAACGGGACGGACTACAACCAGCTCCTCATTCTCGACGACAAATTCCTTCTTGACGAACAGAAGCTCGATGAGGTCGGCCTGCCCTGGTTCGCGTCCTCTCAGGTGCTTACGAAGATCGGTGCGAACCTTGCTATCGGTGCAACAATTACCCATGTCATCATCTGGTACGGACGCGACATCATCGATGTGATAAAGAAGGAGCGCGCAGGTATAACTGAGGACCCACACCGTCTAAAGATGAAGGTGTATCCCGAGGTTCCGATGTGGTGGTACGGCGCAGTCTTCCTTGGTAGTTTCGCGATGGCGATGGCGACAATTTATACCGGCGGATCCAACCTCCCATGGTGGGGCCTAATTGTCGGTATCATATTCAGCGCACTGTTCCTTCCATTCGTCGTCACGGTTTATGCGATCACAGGTAAGAATTATCTCTTCCCCTTTGATCCTAATCGACACTGCTGACAAACAATAGGTTTCGCACCAAACATTCAGAACCTCATCCAGATGCTCGGGGCCGTAATGATTCCAGGGAACCCCCAAGCGAACATGTACTTTACCTTGTACGGTTACAACACCCTCCAACAAGCGCTCGGGATCGTCCAAGACTTGAAGATGGGCCAGTATACGAAGCTCCCTCCTCGAGCGACGTTCATCGTGCAGTCACTAGGCACTGTCGTTGGCGGTCTGCTTAACTACGTGATAATGAAAGTCATAGTCAAGGCGCAACGTGCGGTCCTACTCGATGTCCAAGGCACGAACGTCTGGAGTGGACAACAGGTTCAGGTGAGTCGCTTCCTACGGACACCGCAAGCGAGCTGCACGTACTCACCAAACCGCACTTTTAGTCTTTCAATAGTGACGCTATCTCATGGGGAGCGTTGGGAAACAAACTGTATACTCCAACTGGTCGCTACGGGGTGCGTCGCTTTTACTTCATACTTACCGCGTTGAATATTGTAACTTTCACTCCAGATCGTTCCTCTGTCGATTGTTATTGGTCTTTTTGTTCCGCTACCCTTTTGGATTCTACACCAAAAGTTCCCGAACATCAAGGCGGACAAAGTGATGACGCCCATCTTGTGCTGGACGTTAGGCTACCTGAGTGTGGGCATCAACACTTCTGTATTCACGACGTTCTTACTGGCGGTATTCTCTCAATACTATCTTCGTCGCTACCGTCCGCGCTGGTTCCGCAAGTACAACTTCTTGATGAGTGCTGCGCTCGACGGTGGAACTCAGGTGATGGTGTTCGTGTACACGTTCGCTGTTGGTGGCGGATCTGGGACTGTTCGGCCGTTCCCGAACTGGGCATTGGTAAGCATCAGACCTCGTCCCTTTCTACTGCTCGGCGCTCACTCTTACTATTTTTAAATAAATAGAATCCTACAGGAAACCCCGACTATTGCTTAAGGCTGACCGACTAACTAATTTGGTCATCCCCTACCTATCCCTTTTTACGAGACATATACGAAAGGCAATGTACATTTTATATGTGAGATCAGGAATACTGCTTACTACTCTATTCAATCGATTTGCGAGTGAAAGTGTATGATTTTAAAGTTCTCTCAGTCTAGTCGTCCGATGGAGCACGTGTCAAGGCTTTTATACCTGACCATCGTCTGGGCTCTAGGCACAGGATTGCATTCTTGGAAAAAACAAAACAAAAAGACTTGAAGTTCCGTCAACTTAGATTAAGCAAGTTGCCGCAGGCTAGTGAACCGAGCCTGTATGCGGCGCATCACCATAGAAACGTCAGTTGTATTTGTTTGAGATCGTCGTTATCGCCAAGGGGGACAGTCTCATTTGAGTCATTTCCCTCTTTTATTTCCAGTGATGCGTCATTTCATGGAGTTCAGCACGGCTTTGCGCGCCTGTAATTCTGGAAAAAAATCGCACTTGAGTTTCTCGTGTGATGACTGCGAATTGCCCTGGGCGGGCCGCCGAGTTGAGAGGCGTCACCCGGTCACAGATACTGTCACAGACCGAAATCGGGTCCTCGGAACAGACTTTCGGCACCGTCCGAGACGAGTCCGAGTCCTTTTGTTCGCGCACCGGAGGGCTTACCACAACTGGGCACACAATAGGACGACTCGCGCAGCCAATCTCCATTCCAAAATTCAAGGAGGTGGCTCGGCTCCCATTAGACAGCCAAATGTGGTTATCCGTCCCCGAAGTCGATCAGAGTTTAGAGTCTTTTTCACGGCAGTGTCATCTCTGCATGATACGGCCACTGCGGTATAACTAATTTAATTGTGCTCACGATGTTCCTCTGCGTTGAACCCTAGGTGATCAGCGAACAATTCTGGGCGCATATCTCCGGCCCTATAGGATGTCTAGCACGAAGAAACTAATCAGAAATGGTGCTGGATTTCGACCCCTTTCGAAAAGTCGAATAATCGAAAGAATGGTTGCTCTTTAATTATGGGCGACTTGGAATGTAAAGCGGAGAGAGATGATGCTACGCCGACGAGACCGTGTCCGCCGCTCGGACGTCCACATGCCCTCCGTATGAGTGCTATAAGTACACCAGCTACACCGCACACCGCCCTCTTTTCCCCTTTTCTCCACAAAAAAGCTTTCGTATTATCTATATATCTATATCTCGTCTTTCTCTTTCATCACGTCGGTGACCGCATTCATTATACTCTGGTTCGTGCTAGACATATTTCTGGTCTCCGTCCATGAAATATTTATGTGTATCCGTCACAGATCTTACAACATACGCAACTACAACATACGCGACACTCGGTATGCCAGCCATCCGGTGCATCGGGGGTGTGGACGTCCAGGGATGGGAGCCCACATCTGATGATGCTAAAGCCAAACTCACAAGCGACAACATATACCCCTTCTTCGACGTTAGCGGCTTCGATATGCACCCCACAGCGCTCTCGAGCATAGGGCAGAGGCGGCAGGCTCCGCTCCCGCCCATGCCGTCTGTCTTATCCAGTCTTCCGGCTTTTTCGAAGCCATGCGTTATTCGGGACCAGACTACCTGCACCGACCGTATTTCGTCCACCTTCCAGCCGTCTCTGCGCAATGCGGTGGCGGCAGGAAGGGGTACGCGCGCCGCCCGCTCATCGACTGAGCGTAAAATTGCACGCAAGCTCGCGGAAAACGCGGATTACATCCCGCGTCCGAAGAACTCTTTTATTCTCTTTCGGACGGACTTCGTGACGCGGCGTACTAGCAATTCGAACGGAAGCGAGGGCGGGGAGGATGACGAGATGGGTGTGTCACTGTCGAAGCTGGCGAGCGAAGTATGGAACAAGATGAACGCAGTTGAGAAACAGCCATGGGTCGAGCGAGCAGAGCGCGAGAAGCTTGAGCACGCGGCAAAGTATCCCAACTATCGTTATCGTCCTGTTCGCCAGAGATCGCACAGGAGGCCAAGTCCCGAGGACGACAAATGGAATCGGCAAACGCAGGAAAGTGCTAGCCCAGAGGCCGCGTCCACTTTGGCGGTTCGGAACGGCGGATTGGATGACGCTATGATTCAAAATCTATTTCACTGGGGATCCCACAGCGCGTCTCCATCTACTGCGTCGCTCCGCTCAAAGAACTTGAGCGCGGAAGCTAGCTTTGATAGTACACCAAACACAATCCTTGCCGATGCCGAACTCCAGATGCCTACGCCTGTAAGGTCGTTGTCTCAGCTCCACGAACACTCGAGTGTTACGGACGCAATGTCTACTCTGATGCTTTCTCCACCCCTGGCGAAACCTGTGTCTGTCCCGGTTCCCCCCAGCGTTCCACCCGTACCGAGGCTCAACTTTTCGGTCCCAACACGCATGCGAGCCGCAGAACTGCCGTCTATTCCTCGCTCTCCTTCAGCACCCGTTTTCGACACATCGGCTACTTTCGAGAGCCCAAGGTACCGGCCACAGCCTCATGCACATTACCCTGTCCCTGTAAGGTACCCTCAGTCCATCCCCTTTATCACACGCCCCACATCCTGCCCCCCGACGCCCATTCCTCAACCTATCGCACCCTCATCCACCCCGCAGGAGCAGACAGAAACGTACGCATACTTGTTCCCCGAAGATTTGGATGCGCCAGGATTGTCTCCATTCTCTAGCGCCCAGTCCCTGTCCACACACGACCTCTCAGCGCTTGGATGCTTCACGACAGAAGATGATTACGTTTCCGTGCTCCCAGGGAGTGAAGAAGACAATGGGGCACATGGGTTCGTAGCACCGGCTGGACCGGCACCCCTCGTCACTTATCCGGATGACAGTATGGTGATGGTGCGTAAATTCAACCCAGGTGCCGGGGGACGTAAACTAATGGACGTAATCAATAAGACTGGTAGCGAATACCTACAAGGGTACGATACGAACCTTGATATCGACATGAGCATGCTTGGTCCACCGGTAGCGGAGCAGTCCGGCCAGACGACCATCCCCCCAACAGACGTCTTCTCACCGCAGCAGCAGCCGCTCGACGTTATTTCGGCGCTGTGGATTCAGGGCCAGACTTCCGTTGGTATCGTATCGGATAGCCAGATAGACGCGAACTTAGGGACAGATCCAGTTCAGGGCATGGATGCCACCTCTGTCTTCGCACAACAAAAGCCTGATGACTCGTCTCGGATGCAGATCGAAACATACAACGATGCATTCGAGGGCATGTACACATCTGAACCCGGCCTCGTAACGTACAAGCGGCTACTGGAGAGCGTCCAGTTGTTCCCAGATGACGCTCCCGACGGACACGCATACCACCTCCAGTGCACGCCATGCCTATCGCACCCCGACCTCGACCTCGATTTCGAACTTAGTTGTTCGGCCGTCCTCCCTGAATCCGCACTGAGCTTTACCGCACTGGGCGAAATCTCCCGGACGGACGTACTCGAACCAGACCGCAATTATGACCGCAACGACGGCATTCACGGATATGATGATTACGGTTATTATGCCCAGGGGCGCTACTGAGCGCACCTTGATTCCCCTTTCACCATTTTTACCATGCATCTTTTTCGCCTGTATATCATTCAAAACATCGCTGCATGTTGGAAGCATCATGCACGTTGATTAGACATGTCTTTATTGTTTTATACTTATTCTGTTACGTTCTTCGAGTCCGCTGACCCTCACGGCTGTTTTTCTTATATGAATGACCCTTGCTTTTCATTGTAGCCTATCACACACCTCTCCATTCGCCTCTCCTTCCCTCTCCTCTCCTTACCTTTCTTGTTTCATTCGTGTCCCTTCCTTTCTCGTGTCATGGACCGTTGACAGTGTCGTACAGGTTATACGTGTAAAATAAGTGGCTCGAGTATGCCTACAAAGATGATCTCGCTTTACATTTGAAAGATCAACGACTTTCGGAAGATTGCATCGAAGCGGCGAAGGAGAGAAGGCAGCGGCATCGCCAGTGGTTCCGACCAGATCGAGTATAAGCCGTATAGCGATGCAACGACACCTATTGCACCAAGCGATCTACGCCAGCGAATATTCTCCTTCTTAAAGCGCCCTCCTGAGCCAGGACGTGCAAGATACAAGTCCCACATTAGCGCGTTGCCCTCGATCACGTGAAAGATCAAAGCGGACGTAAGTCCAGCATAGAAAAGCGTATTGCGTATTGGCCACGTGTGCAAAGCGTATTGAACGAACGAGAAGTCCAGTTGCGCAGGACCCAAAGAAGCGATGGGCGGTGTCGGGTCTGTCGGGTAGAAGCGATGTATGAGCGCGTGCAGTGGAAGGAGAAGCGCGCCAGCATAGCCGGCAATAGTGAGGAGAGAAGTGGCCGGCCGAGGGCTGATGGGAGAAATTAAGCGCTTAAGGGTGGAAGCAGAGACATGCACCACGATAGGTGCGAAGACGAGGAGTATCTCATTAGCCTGGCCCTGATAGTATTCACGACCCAGGAGCTACAGCACGTTGATTCAGTCCTTTTCTCCGTACGAGGACAAAACCAGTAAACATACGTACCATAACCTTCGACGACAGCGAAGGCCCTCCTAATCCCGCCACGAGCGGTGCAGATAGATGCACAAGCAGGAATGAAGATATAAATGGAGCTGAAAGGTGTGATGCTTTCGACAGGTATGGTACGAGCTTTCGACGAAGAGATAGCAATGGCGTGACCCTGCCGGAGCTTGAGCTATCCATCGTAGCATCTTTTGCGGGCGGCATAATTTGTTGGAGCCAGGGGCACACGAGCCCGCTACTTGGCTTCAGGTAGGGATACTTGGTTGAAGGCTAAGTCTGGGGAAGAGAACTTATCAAACTTGAGGTCAGAACTCGGGACAATCAAATGGACTCGGACTTCTTACCAGGCTGGACGGTGATTGCCGAAGAGAGCGAATGTGATTACAAATCTCCGGGATCAGCCAAGGATAGCCGGACTTGCCAGCCTTTTCTAAATATCCCGGTACATATCACATCTCCTGTTCGATTCTTTCAAACTCCCATACCGGCACTACCACACAAAGGAGTCAACGGCACTTCCCGTGAAGCGACTGATTTTTTTTGTTCAGAAAAGTATGGAAAGGTTCGGACCGGAGATTTAGAAAACTACGATGTGTTCTTAATCCCTGCAAGAAGTCACTGACCGGAGCTTTTCTCTGCCCATGAAGTAATAGGACTTTCAGCATGGGAAACCAGAGTATGAGTTAACAGGTGCATCATGGCCCATGACATAGGATCAATCCTATGAGCTCCTGAAGTGGGAGTTCCGAGATGCCACGGAACTAATCCGATAGCATATATAAAGCAAAGTCGCTGGCATAATGCGTCTTCAGTTTCCGGTCAGCAGACATTTGCGGTAGTGTCCGATAACGAGCTGTTCATCAAGGGCACAGTTCTCAGATCGTTTCTGAGTGGCGCTGGACGAATTAAAGCCTGTACCCGGGAAATCACGTCTAAAGTTCAAGAGTTTACTAAGAGCCAGCCACAGACCTACTAGAAAAAGTTGCGTTTATCCTACAAATCCCATTAAAACTAAGTCCCTTCATTCAGTTGTTACTGCAGGCTTTGTGCCTTTTGCGACAAAAACGACCACCTCGCGTTCGCTATTCGAGGCACGCACAGCCTGTCTGTATGCGAACTGTGTGAGACCTGCAGAATCAAATACTTCGCGTATGGTGGACTCTGCGAAGCCACCCTTGTGAGGAACGACATGCTCAATTTCGGGAACAGGCACAGGAGGCTTGTCCGAAAGAACGCGGTCGGCGATGAGTAGCATCCCTCCGGGCTTGAGGAAGAAAACAAGTGTACGCGTTACATCCTCGATAGATGGGAAGTGATGATATGCCATCGAACACTACTCGCATATCAAATTAAAAAATCGGGCACCAGGAGAAGAGTGCTTACAACGATCACATCGAATTTCTGCCCACCCAACTCATCATCAGTCCCTGTAAGCTCAACGCAGACGGCATGCATTTCATCCGAGGGAATACCCTGGTTCGAAACGCGTAAGTTATATTGGTCGACCATTCCCTGGCTGATGTCGGCGCCAACAATCTTCTTCGCATACGGAGCAAGCTCGCGGCTTATCAGACCTATCAAGCGTTGGTGATAAGAGAACTTCAATATTCGGTAATCAATAAAGTAAGAGCTTACCCGTCCCGCAAGCAAAATCTAGAACCGTAGTGCTTTCCTCATCGAACGGGTACTCCTTGAGAAACGCGTTCCCAATCTTCTTGCAAACTTCTGTAACGAGAGGGATTTCCTCGTACGTATGTGCCGTTTTATCGAAATGAGCACGATTGGTTTGCGAGTAATCTACCGCTCCGTGATGTTCGTGATGGTGCTCATGGTGGCCATGCCCATGAGCGTGCGTGTGCGAGTGATGGGGTACGTCTATCTTCTCCAGTGCTTCATTATGATCAGAAGGCTCCAAGTCATCTGGCATTGTCGCGTTCGAGCTGATCATCGGGCAAAGGTACGGCTCATGCAGCCATTAAACGAATCTCTATCCCGAGTCGCAGGTCATCTAAGTTCAGGAGCACGGGTGGCATCACCGAAGCCTCCGCTTTGTCATCAAGCTGACACAATCAAAATACGCGGGTCGCCCCGAAATAAGCTACTAGCATACTCTTAAACAACACAAAGCACAAAAAAGGACTCTCGGTTACCACTCTCCACTTCTCGTGGCTGCGCGTACTCTCGCAGGGCTGCTTCAGTTTCTATCGCCTGTAAAGACGCGACAGTAAATGCCGGAAAGGCCCCAGAAGAGACAGTAGACGAGCCGAGCCAGCCGAGCCAGCCGAGAAAACCATGCTTCCCCGGACCGAATAAGAAGAAAGTAGAACGAACGAGAATGGGGCGGGAGAGCATTAAATGCGGGGCTGACCAGACTAGGCCTCCCACCACGGAAGATGGAATGGAAAGCGAATTGGGGTGCACTTTACTTGTCTTCATTCCGAAGCGCAAAATGGACTATCATGTATTCAAATAGGTATGCACTATCTTTTTACAAAAGACTCAATTAAAAGATTCACTATCGTCCCCCTCATCCATGTCTTCGCCTCCGGCTTCTTACTACTTGCAACAAAGACGGCAGAGCAGGGGTCATCTTCCCAGAACAGTACCGGAGTTCGGTAGGAAAACTGCGTGAGACTAGCAGAATCAAAAGCCTCGCGTACAGTAGCCTCCGAGAAGCCGCGCTTGTGAGAAACAGGACGTGTCATCTCAGGTACGGGAAGAGCCGCCAGAGCGTGGTCGACGATGAGCAGCGTGCCACCTGGCTTGATGGAGTAGGCAAGCGCACGCGTTAACTCTGCAATGGATGGCGGGTATACCATCGAGCACTGGGAGCGGTATGATTACAATCATAATGGAAAAAGTAAGGAATCAAGTGGGACTAGACTTACAACGACCACGTCGAACTTCTGTCCCTTCAGCTTCTTGTACGCTTCGGTATACCCGGCGCAAACGGCGTGCATTTTATCAGGTGAGATTCCCTCTTTCGAAAAACTCGAATTATATCGATCGACCGTGTCTAGATCAACATCAACACCGACGATTTCCCTCGTATATTGCATGAGCTCGCGGCTCACGAGACCTACCACCCGGTCTAAATCAGAAAACTCAAAGAATAATAAAAAGGCCTACCGGTTCCGCACGCCATGTCCAAGACAGTGGTGCTGTTCTCGTCGAATGGGTACTCGTCCAGGAACGCCTTTCCAATTTCCTTGTAAATATCCAAGGGGTTTTTAGAGGAATCATCGCACGCCTGCGCTGTCTTTTCAGAATGCGCGCGGTTAGACCGTGCCGTAGTCGCGATGGTTGGCTATGAAGGCTTCGAGGATGACATCATACACAGGCGCTTAATACCTGGCTTAATTGGGGCTGTGTTTTGATGCGTAATGGTAGGTTTCTAATCTCTTTTAGGTACGTAGAGTACGTGCTGCGGGCTGCGTTGTCGTATACTAACTTGAAATTAAATTACACAAGTTGCTATACACCCAGTTGCCATAACGTCTGGAGTTTAAAGCCCGGAAGCTCGTTAGATGCCGACCGTCGTGGCCCGCGACCCGGATCGAAGAAGCATAATAATCATTTTAATAAATCGGTTTTACAGATATTAACAAAGCGCATTTTCCCCCTCATTCATTCGTCACCGCCGGCTTCGTACCTTTTGCGACAAAGGCTGTCAAGTTAACTTTATCGTTCGAGACGTGCGCCGCAGTCCTGTAGCTGAACTGCGTGAGACCCGCAGACTCGAAGAGTTCGCGAATGGTAGCCTCCGCGTAACCGTACTGATGGGCGACGACATTTTCGGGGACGGACGAGGGCGACATAGGAGGCTTTTCCGAGGGGACGCCATCGGTGATGAGCAGCGTCCCGCCGGGCTTAAGGAAGAAAACGAGGATATTCGTCATGTCCACAATGGAGGAGAAATGGTGGTATGCCATCGAGCACTTCCAGGATAGGTGTGAATATGAGGCTTGGAGAAAAAAAGTGAGAGAGGGACTTACGACGATGGCGTCAAATTTCTGCCCATCCAGGTCAGCGTCTGTCCCGGTCAGCTCCGCACGGACGGCATACATCTTGTCGGAAGGGATACTCTCGTTCGAAACGCGAGAGTTGTATTGGTCTACCATTCCCTGGCTAATGTCGACGCCGATGACCTTCTTCGCATGCGGTACGAGCTCGCGACTTATCAAACCTGCCATCCGTCAATGAAAACCTCAGTTGTCTCCGATGACAATGAAACAAAGACTCACCAGTTCCGCACGCAAAATCCATGACCACAGTGCTACTCTTGTCGAATGGATATTCCTCGAAGAATGCGTTTCCAAGCTTCTTGCATAGCTCTAGAGCAAGAGGAATCTGATCATACGTGTGCGCCGTCTTGTCAAAATGCGCGCGGTTGGACTCCGTGATCACGACGTGGTCGCCATGCCCGTGATGGTGTTCATGTCCGTGGGTGTGTACGTGAGTACTGCGAGGCAGGTCGGCCTCGGGTGCTACGTCCTGGGCGGGGGCCTTGGATGCGTCCATGATCGAGTAAGAGTGGATGGCTGGGGTGAGACTGCGTTGGGAGCATGTCTTTTATAGCCAAAAGTTGCGCTTATGTTTTGATGGAGGCGCACAGTTGTGCCCAGTCACTGGACGCGTTTTCGATTCGTGGATGCAGGACGTTAACAGCTGTCCGTGACCGGTGGGGTATTGGCGACCAATGAGATCCAAATGATGTCAGCAGGCTGACTGAGACAAACGCAGCCGGGCTCCCGGGCCAATCGCAGCCAGCCTGGCCAAACGCAGCCAGACTCCAGGCCAATCGCAGTCGGGCTCTTGAGCCAATCGCAGCCCGCCCATGCATGCAGACCTTCCGCAGCATGCGGCTCTGCCAACAGCTATCCAATCCGATTCCTTAGATACAAAAGTTTTCAGACAAATCCTAGTACAAGAACGTACCTAGTGGCAACAAAGATACAAAAATAAAAGATACACAGCAATAATTTAGCCCCTGAGATGATATGATGAGACCTCACTTCTTCGCCTTCGCTCCAAATGACCGCATGAACCGCGCGCTCGCAAGCTGTTCCAGCTGCACCTCCTGCGGAAGCTCTGCAAAGACACGAGGATCGATACCCAGTCTTGCAAGTTCCACACGCGTGACTTCCACCTTTGTCCCACGACTACCGTTTTGCACTTGGCAACGCTCAAATATATTGTGCTTTTGCGCGCTGCCTGCCGCTGCAGATAGTGCGTCACCACTGCGCGCACGCGGTGCGAGAGCCTGGGTGATACGCCGTAGTGGAGTGCCGCGGTCCGTCGTGCGACGCGGTGGTGGCGAAAGTGAGCGCGCAGTTTCACCCAAGGCCGATAGTGCAGGAGACGCAGAGCGTCGACTGTACTCTGCTGTGATTTCATTCCGCAGCCCTGTCGGGAGCGCCTCGAAGGCCGTGCGATCAACTTGCGAGAAAGATGGTAGTGCGAGGTTAGACACAGAAATAGCGGCGGTGTCAACGGCGGATGGTGGACGCGAGTGCACGTCATCTTCAGGGGAAGAAGGCGGTTGAACAGAGAGCGAGATGTCAGATCCTTCTTTCTCTCCCTTCGATACCTTCTTGAAGGCAAGCTTCGCTTGAGCAAGCTCTCTCGTCCGTTCCGTAAACTCCGAAGCTTTCTCAAGTTTCTGTATCTGCATTCCAATACCTCGCAGATCCCGTGCATCGAAAGCGAAACTTTTCAATAGCCTCCATGCTTGCTGCCCGATGATAAGCGCGTCGCTCGTCGCCCGCCCATCCGCAGACGAGAGACTGGCTTGTTTATTGAAAACATTACAGCAGCCATGTCCCAGGAACTAACAAACATCAGACAAAAGTACGACAGAGACGCAAATGCAAAAATTTACCTTCGGGGGCTCAACGGGTGCCTCCGGATCACGTTTCATTATTTTCAGCGTCAGCGTCCGGCCCCGCATTTCAATTGCGTCCAGACGCCTTGCGACCTCCTCCGAGAGCTGAAACATAAACGCCTGTGCTTGTTCATTGTTCTCGAACCGGATCCCATACTAGACATTGTTGGTAAGCGCGAAGCTAGATTGGCGCCTGGACACTCACGTTAATCTCTGCGGAAACTGAGCGGCGCGGCTTGTCCGACTCAAGTCGCCGATGGTCGATTCCGCGCATTGCGTCATACAGCATTGAACCAGCGGCCTTGCCAAGCGAGTCACACAGCACGCTACGCGGCTTCTTTGCAAGTTCACCGAGTGTCGCCGCACCTAGTCGCTCAAGTGCTTTCTCCCGTGCCGCACGCCCAAAGCCGTGCAGCTCATCAATGCACACATGTTCGATGTGTTTTTGCAAATCCGCGAGGCGCAGGTGGAATGAACCCGCTGGCTTCGCTTTGCGAGTCGCGAGACGCGCGAGCATAATATTGTGCGATATACCAATGCTTACTAGGGGATAATTAATGGGAGAACAGGAAAAGTATTGGGCTCTTTACCTTCACAACCTGTCTTACTCCTGATTTCAGCACGCAGCATCTCAGCGAAGGCTTTGCAAGGGTCGTAGCGTTTATCCGGAGATGGTGGCATCTGCCTTACGGCCGTGGTGACGTCAACCAGTGCTTCATCCACGGAGACGGCCTCAAGGTCGTCCGCGTGTGACATTAAAACTGTATAAAGCTGTAGCGAAACCTTCTTGTATCTATGTGGAAGTTTAGTCATATACGTAACACATATTTATTTCACACTTTACCTGTCGAATTCATAGGGTATAGTGACAACGCCTGGACACAGTTTTCGGGCTTGCTGAAGGCTGAGAAAACAATCAACGCTTGTTCCGGTAAGAGACTAACGACAAACCTCATGCCATTTCGTACACCAAATTCCCGAGCTTTATAGTTCGCACTGGACACCTCGCTTGTACTTGTCTCTCTGCCCTGCGTACCTTGAGAGTGACAGACGACGACTGGTTGGTCCTTCAAATACGGTCGTGTCAACAGCCCGACAGACGCGAAAAAACAGTCGAAGTCGCAATGCATGATAACTCTCTCTAATTCGACTTCCTCTCGGTCTTTGGTCTTTCCTTTCCCTTTATTTGGAGAGCGAAGCATTTGGAGCGCGTTGCCGCGCATACTCGTACCTTCGTCCTCCGTTACTTTGCCCACCAGTTGATCGACATCAACGCCTGCATCTGCATCACCATCCTTCGTAACTTCATCCTCAACGCTGTCTCCACTGCCGAGAACAAAAGCTTTCTCCGCTCGCTCCTGCGCTTCCGCGACGAGAGCGCGCAACTCTGTTTTCCATGTACTGAGATGATGCAGGCGGGAATTCTTGTAAAAGCCGTCGATGAAGTCCGCACCAGCGGCAGAAGTGTGTCCTGCGCGGAATTCAACGTCTTGCATAAGCCTCTCGGCATGTTCGTTTGCCTTGTACGGCGAGTAGCCCGGGACGCGCGATGCATCGGCAAACGTAACGGGGTCGGATACGTGCAGTGGTACGGCATGCCGCTCGAGATGAGTTTCATCTCCCTCGTGACGGCGCGCGTCTTCCACAGACAATTTAGCGGGCGATTTCGGTAGCTGGGACGATCCTTGAATGAATTGTTCCCTTTGAGGACCTTCAGAAACCTTGATACGTTTTCGTTTTCTTCTCCCGCCTTCATCTTTCAAGTCACGATCTTCTTCGCAGTCCGTGGAGCCTTGGGATAAAATCTTAACAACATCTTGCGATAGACTCTTCCCTATTTCAGCATCTTCAGAGCGTCGACGCTTCATATTAGTGCAGAGGCTGGGGCTGACTGCTGGGAGTTCATCCGGAAAGACCGTCGTGCGGAGAGCCTCAATAAACTCGGGGCCATCTTGATTGAAGAGTTCGGAGAAGGACGAGTCGGCGGCGAGTGCTGTCATTCCGTAGAATCATTTCTCTTCAAAAATACAATGAGGGTGTTTGAAGTTACTTCAACTTGTTGAACTTGCTCATGTACCCCTGACTCAGATTCAACCTACGATGTGACAGTCCGTGACGATATACGTTAGCATTATGTAATAGGTCCTCTACGGGACTTCCAAAATTCATCAGTCACAAACCGTCTCACTAAGTTCACGCAGAGTACAAGTATACACTCCTGCCTTGTTCTTCAAGCAATAAAAGCCACTCCAAAACCTTCTTTCACAGTTTACATCATCAAGTATTGAAAAAATTCTTGATATTTAATCGCACTACGGACGATTCATAGATGTGCGACATTCCAGTTGTATAGGCTTCTTGTTCAGACCTTTGTAATACGAATACTTATGAGGAGTCCAAGGTCGGATTGGATGGAGGTAATTATGCGCTTTATATGGGCGGTATCCACATCGCAGGTCAAGATCACCGGGATACACCTTAAATTCCGTGAACATGAGTCCTGTCGGGCAATTATCCACCACAAATCCTTCGGCGTGGCTCGCATAATTTTATCTGTAATATTAAGTTGTCCGCTATGATAATACGCTGTAGAAAACACAAATAATGAGCAATGTCCAACCAAAAATAATATTTGATACGTACAGGAAAAAGGATCAAGGTAAAGAGGCGGCTACAAAGCATCGAAATTTATGTGATGTGACGCTCGACGTCGCTCCAGCTCATCTGCACGCTAGAGAAGACATATTCAGTAGCCGATAAATTCCGCAGACGATCCCTGCCGAGCTCACCTTCTCGTTTAAGTGCAAGACAAACACGACAACAGCGAGTAGTACAACTGCTACGACAACTGTTAGGGTCACCCAGGGAATCCATGCTCCGGGACGTAGATACAACTCCCGTCGCCACGACCCATCGACTTGCGCAGGTGGGTATATCACAACCTTCGAGTTTGGGATTACGCCTTCCATGTTCACAAAGTGCGCCTGGGACACTGCTGGCGTGGTGTTGGAGGAATGTAAAGTCGAACCAACGAAGAGGTTCTCAATATAATTGTTCGTTCGACCCAATCCAAAGAAAGCGTATGGCGTGAGGAGTGCTTGGTACGCTGTTTGTGGAAGCTGCGCGACTGATAGTACACCTTGTCTCAGAAGGTGATGCAATGTAAGAAGTAGGAGCACATACCTTGCGCGGCAGATCTAGACCCGCTCGTGTCGAGAATCGTGTACTTAAATGATGCTCCGGAATAACTGACACCAAAGGGCTGTTTTGACATCAACATGGGTGTGCGAATGCAGGAAGTCTAGGGCGTACGTGATAACGACCCGTTCCATTAGGCCGATTACACCACCCGTTTTCACATGCCCCGTTCAGTACTACGAGTTGTCTATCAACAAGGCTTACCAGTAAACTTAAAAAGGGACTCACCAATGGCCTTGAGGAAGAATGCGTCGAAAAAGAAGTTATTCTGAATGAATAGGACTGGGCCCTGACCCTGTTCGCCTGTTCTCTGCACCATTATGTCTAGAGTACCCTAAAAGCAAAAGAAAAAAATTAACCATTATCGTGATACACCTTACCGAAAATTCTCACATCCTCGTCAATATCCAGAAACGCAACCCCGCTTGCATCTACGATAGCACTCAATGCATCGGCATCCTTCTTAACGGGCTTCCACCCGACGCGACTGCTCCCACTTGTTCCACATCCCGCTACGCCCTTTCCACAAGATGTGGAAAGCACAAGACGTGGCGTACGATCACTCGTCCTACCGGGCGAGGATGCAGTCACAAACAGTAAGTCAGGAAAACCGTCCAAGTTTGCGTCGCCCAGTCGAATGGGCAGGGGTATAGGCGGCGATGAGCGCGTATCTAACACGAGAAGTGAATTTCCAGGGAAGATGTCCGTCAACGGAAATCGGGCGAAGGCCTTGTATGAAATTACCCCCGTTATTTATTTTTCCAGAGAAGATAGTGAAAGCATACGTTATTATCTTCTTGCTCGCTAAGGTCAAAGCGGAAGTCGGGGTCCGCCGTACAGAGCTGATCAGGCTGCCTACATATCCTTTTTCCATTGCGTATGGAAGCACTCGTAGATAGTGCACACAGCGGGAGCTGCTGGTTGTACGCGATATTCACATAGCAGTCCGTACCTATCCCGGTAGAAGTGGATACTGAAGAGCACGTTGCGAAGACCATATCGATTGTACCATCGCGGTCCATATCCGCGAACGAGATCGCTTGCACACCCGAGGGGAGACGCCCTAGTTGCGCGAGGGTGAAACCCTCGCTCTTGTCATTCCTCCAAATCTGAAAGAACTTGTTACCGGTGCCTTCGTCACAAACAAGAAAAACATCTACGGAATGCCGATTGGTAAAGTTTTACGTTGAAAGTAATAAAATTACCAGCTAGACAATCCCCATCGAAATCCGCGACTGCATTACTATGTGGGCTTGAAATGGTGCACGTTGGTCCGTTAAAAGGCGCATTCATTCTGTGCAGTGACGTTTACCCACTGTATGCTTTCAAGGAAAATACGAACAGAAGCTCACGTGGAAAATACAGGAGAGTTTGACATGGTCTGGTTGTAGATGTTTTTCCATAAGCTGAGAGAGCTCGAGTCCGGGGTTACGCCGAGCAGATCAATCTTGAGGTCCCCATTTGCATCGAGCGGAATGGTCTGAGCGACATTTGACGAAGGAACAGACATCGGGGTAGATTCTAGAATTTATTAGCAGGATGTCACTACGCAGGTAAACATACAGACTTACCGAATCCGTTTCCGGGAGACCCAACATACAGCTCCATCTTAATTTCAGAGGGCGAAGAGCCACGACTCATGACAAGCAAATCTAGTGTGCCGTCGTGAGTGAAGTCTCCCGGAACAACATTATATATTTGCTCCGAGTGGGAAAATGAAGCAGCGTCGTGAAAAAGAAACACGTCTTGAATAGATATTAAGCGCGCTTGCTCGGGTTACTGGGCGTGCGTCGGGACTGACCGTGGTCCCAAAGATGCACAGTCACCTTCCGACCACTTGCATCTAGCGTCACAACATCCAAGCTGATCGAGTTAATTATCAGCCAACTACGCATCAGGATATACGTAAAACCTACAACTGGTCGCCGTTGAAGTCTCCAAATGCAATGGCACGCTCATCATCGCCTAGACCGAGCGACCCGGCATCCAACAGCGCATTCCCCGTGAACCGTTTCGGGGGAAATGGCCATAAATCAGCATTGGAAACAACAGATAATGTACAAAGAAGCAGTAGACTCTTCCGGACACGTCGCTGCCAGGAGAACATAGCGGTCGTCGCAGCTTGCGGCAGACTCGCGGGTGTTACAATCACGGGAGGCTCTGTATGTCACACGAATGTCACGCACTACCTGCGTGTGTGACAAACTCCTTCCCTTACCACTTTGGCCAACCAACCTCTTGTACTCATTTTTCGATTATACGGGGCCAGTTTTGCAGACTGCTGCCGTATTTGCAGGTACCCGATGTCGAGGTCCCCGCCTTTGATAGGCCGTGATGCGACGCCCATGTCCATTGAAGCTGCGCTCGGCGTGAAAGGCCGACTGCGCGTGCGCTCGTACGCCGGAAACGTCAAGCACGCCCATGTCATCCTTAGAAAAGTGGACGAGGAAGTTTACAACGACGAGCTTGGTCATAAGCGAACCCGGGCTATCTTCAGCCTCTTCGCACATAAA
Organism: Coniferiporia sulphurascens; assembly: GCA_002794785.1. Taxonomy (NCBI): domain Eukaryota; kingdom Fungi; phylum Basidiomycota; class Agaricomycetes; order Hymenochaetales; family Hymenochaetaceae; genus Coniferiporia; species Coniferiporia sulphurascens. The sequence goes on along the minus strand of NBBA01000009.1, from coordinate 1,887,034 downwards.
CTTATCAACGTCAAGCCTGGAAAAGAACTCTTCATGTATCTCCACCCTGTTGGCAGTGACCTTCAGGAGCATGTTGTTGCGCTCGAGGCTGATATGCCGAGTGCAGATGAAATTGACGTGGAACTCGGCGACTATGCAAAGAGCGAGGAAACGATCGTGCAGAAAGAACAGGTGTTACCTCCGAAATTGCGGAAGCTCTGGGCGCGCAAGTCTTCCTTCCTAGTCAAACCTGGTGCGTCTGGTCCTTCGTCTATGATTTTCGTCTGACATTCGGAGCAGAGTACAATAAACCTGTGAGAACATCCGTGGGCGCTCAGGTCGAGCCTCCAACTAGCTGTGCTCAGGTCCGGGCTCAGCCTGCATTGACATCCGCTGAAGTACAAGTACGGCCCTCGACATCATCCGTGCAAATCCAAGTCCAGCCCAGTTCGTTTTCCGTCGAAGTCCAGGCCACACCTCCCGTTTCGTCCTTCAATATGCAGGCTCAACCATCATCTTCATCTGTAGGAATTCAGGCATCGGCGTATATGACATCGTCAGGCTCACAGACGCGGTCGGCATCACATGTTGATGCAGCGGTTCAAACGCTTGATAAATTTACATCCCGTCCGCACGTTGGCGCAGTAATACAAACATCCGGGTCTATCTCTCTCTCGCCTTCGCAACGAGCCTCGTTACCCATGGCTGTATCGAATCTGAGGATGCAGGATACAGACAGTAGTGTACTGACCGCGACCAGTATTAGTGATTTTGGCACCGACTCTTGCTCTCATCAGCGGAGTCTGTCACCCATGGAGCTCGAGTCCCCACCGACGTCACCCGAATATTCTCCAGAGCTACTCGCCATCGATTTACCATCGGATGAAAGCAAGTTGAGTCTAGCTAGATCGCGTGAGCCGGAAGATGACCCACAACTTGCGTCTGCGGTTACACTTGTAGAGTCCCCACTCTTTGGTACGCTCACTATCTTTACACATTTATCATTGCTAACAACTGTAAAGGAGTTCTACCTCGTCACCGCTCAATAAGCCCGATAGCCAAAACGGCACATTCACCAACGTTCATCCGTTCCCAAAACAACGCACCCGCATTATCTGAGCCGGAGGGAGCCGATGCGTGTACTTCCATACCCACGTCGAAACCATCCGCTGTCATACCCCTACCTTCAACGAGTAAGCAGACGCTTGACGTCACCCAGACAGTGCCAAGGTACTACAACCACACCCACCCTGAACCCTCTTCCGCAACCTATATAGTGCCTTCCACGCCCCAAGTCCTGCCGCTTGGGGCGACATTATTTCGCGCTCCGCCAACAGCCCCTGCTATTTTCGTGCGCCCAACTGTGAGTACAGCTCCGGTGAGTGACCGGGACGGCACACGTCCTCTGTCAGGGTTTGCCGATATTCGCCATGCACCGAGGTTCGTTCCCGCAACGCAGCTTTCTCAGGCACCGTCTCCCCAGTCTCCGACTGCGATCTCCTCTTGCTCGGGATCCCAGGTGTTGAGCCATTCCGATTTGCAGTCTGTACCCATAACTGTACCATCATCCACACGGAGCCCCCCGCTCGTGCCATCTGCATTGAAAGGCCGCAAACGTTCATGGCCATCCTCTCCGGCGCCCGACACTATTGATGTAGGCATGCCGTCTTGTAAGAAGTGGAAACCGCTCGTGAAGCCTGAGCCGTTGAGCCCCGTACTAGCTTCCATCAGAGAGGCTGGGCCTGTCGCTGACGCACTCGATCGTAAGTATCGCTACATGACCGGTGCATCCTGTACCGTTTCATTGTGCGATCAATTATTAAGCTGGTGAAAACAGGTGCACCTAACCATCCGCCTCCGCTATCACCAAGGGAGTTTTCAAAAATGCTCTTAGAGGTCTGGACGAAGTACGAGTCTCGGGACAAAGGCCCGGCGAATGGGCTTCCAGCGGCTAACGCAGATGGACCTCTGCCCACGCTAATGACAACAGATCCCGCAGAATCACGAAAACAGACATGCGGTCCACCTTGTACGCCCTTCCATTTTATTTATCTATCAAGGCCCAAGTGACATATACTACTGCAATTAAGCGATCGACCTCACACTTCCATCGAAGCCTCCACTCGGAATGGCACCACGCACTGGCCCCAGAGCTAAAGCAAAGGCGAAGAATCAAACACAGTCGGATATGAGTCTCGCTTCGCTGCGGACCGCGCAAATTAAAATGAGCGGCAGCGGGCGCGAAGTAGGGGTACGAAGTATTGTTTTCAGTGCAACTGGTGCATTGTTTGCGGTCGTTTGTGAGTTCTTGGGTTATCACAAGTGGCATTCCTTTTATTGCTAACTGCTTTTGCGGTACCATAATATTTACTATTGCTTCAAATAGGTCGGGATAACACAGTGCGCATATGGGACAATGCAACATGCACCGAGATAGCAAAGCTCGCGCATAGCGCCTCAGTTGTATCGGTTGTTTGGCTGGAAGGCGATAAATGTTTGTTTGATTGTTATCTTATTTCACTTTCAGTTTGACTCCAATCTACCTGCAGGCGTCGCATCCATGGGTACAAATGGGGTTGTCAGCAAATGGACCATGTTGGTATGTTATCCGCTTCTCTTCGAAAATAAACAACATTTATCCATACTCGGCACCTGCCAGGGTGAAAACAAATGGGAATGGGCCAAACTTGTTGACTCTGCCGATGGAGATCCTTCATGCCTTGCGTATCACGACGGGAAGCTCGCCGTCGCAAATCCACGAAAGGGAATCAAAATCTGGATGCTCGAAGATAATGGTGCGTGCGACAGGCTTCACCTTTGGGAGGCATGCGCCTGTGCCTAGAAAATTTACGTTGAGTTGGCGTGACAACAGATTGCTGGCGTGCGCTCGACCGCAACGTCCCCAGGAAGGATGTTGTCACGATCAAGTTTATCAATGACGGACATGATTTATTGTGCGGAAGCTCAGATGGTACTGTGTGAGTGTTTCTTTATTTATGTGAGACATAGGACGTGTGATCGAGCATTTACAGCTTCCGATGTACGGTCCCTAAGTGCAGAGTTCAGCCGGTGACCACGTTCAAGACCAAAGCGTGCGATTTACATCTCTTCCGACATGTTACATAACTTGCTGACGTCCGACAAAGCTTCCACGTCGACGCAGACTCCTCCAATAGATTTGCGCTAGTCGCACAGGCTTGCGGACGTGCGCATCTCATCGAGCTTGCACCGACGTCGGCAGACGAGCGCGATGTGGGCCGCATTGTGCAGGATTTCCCGTTGCGTGATGCTGAGGGCCGTTATGGTGCACGCGCTACGCATGCGTTCGGTGCGCTTTTTGCGGGCGATAGTAATTCAGTCGTGTTTGGTGCAATTGGTGGGCGTGTGCTGGTGTGGGATCGTAAGCGCGGTAAAATTCAGCATGAAATGGATCATGGAAAGGGTATACAATATCGGTCACTCCTACATGTACTGTCTACTAATCTACGCCCCTCTTCTTTGTAGATGTGCTCGTCCAGGCTGTTGCGGTAAGTCGAAGCCGGAAATTTGATATACATACTCGAACTCAATTTTCTTCAAGAGTTTCGACGGGAAAAAGGGCGAACGATTCCTTGTCAGCAGTACGCGTCAAGGGAAATTGACGTGGTGGGAACTGCCTGATCCCTAATCATCCCTCTTGCACTCTATTCTTCACATTCTTGAGCTATATTTTGGTCTTCCTTCCATTTTTTTCAATTTTATCTGGCCACCTCTCGAACTCGTTCAGGCATAAATATTGTATTCTGCTAACTTATATCATTATATCCTTCTTCAGACACATGAACTACGCCCTTGGTTTATCTCTCAACATCACTGTCTTATTCTGTTTCAATGCTTGCCCAACTCCGATTCAATCGTTTTTCGGAAGAAAAGCTGTTGGTTCTGAATTTTACCGTACTGAAATGTTATTTACCGCACCAAGCTTGTGAGTTGCTAATTGTATATTGACTGAGTCCGAGCGGAATTTATTTTTGAAATTTACCTTGAGGAAAAAGTGACGGCCACTGCGGCCGCAAAGGTTGTACTCCACACACAGGAAGAGTACCTTAACCGCTATCATGACATCGGTTCTTGTAGTTTCAAGATAATACATGCCCGTTTTGTTCCTCCGTCCAAAATCTCGATGTGAACGTCCCGACAACTTCCTCGTTGTTGAAATGCCCGATCAAACTCTCCTTGTATCGTATGGACCAATTCGTAAATCCTAGTGACGGGCTTTTAGCAAGTCCTCCGCGCTCGGAAGGTGCGGGAACCTCTAGAACGTCAGTTCATTCCTTGCGATTGACCTGCAACATCTCTTAAATCTCATCACCACAAACACAGACACGTTTCCTGACGATCATTAACGAGATGCATATAGACGAAGAACGCTTTGCGGTAAACCGTCAACCTTAACTTTCCTAATTATATCTGCTGGTGGCTTTAGGACTTTAATCGAGCTCCAGCCAGACTATTCCTTCATGTGGAAGAGTAGCCACCCCGTTTACATGTCCCTTTTCAACCCAAAATGCGACCTCCTTGATTCCTGGTGTCTCACCTGCGCCTGACGTTTGGTCCGATTGTTCCTCTGAAACACGCAAGACGAGTTTCGGCGCAGGGATGGTCTGCCGGGAATCTCCAGTTGCGCTCGCTTTCCCGGGGGTTTCAAGCTCCCACGAAGTTTCGGTCTGGGAGGACGCAACAGGGGGTGTACCGAATGTCGTCGTAATTTGCCTCACGATGTCATGATACGTGGATGGAGGCGCGAAAAGGCGTAGTTGGGCGACACCTTTGATGGTGTTTGGATGAACAGTTGTATCCTCACTGACAGGAACCTTGTAGAACCTGAATCAGCGAGTGTATATATTGCTTAAGAGGTCGAAGATCACTTACTCTAATGCCTCGCTCAGTGAGGTCACCTAAGAAGAACGGAAGAACGCCTCGCCCGTGTTTTGCCGCATTTGGTCCTGCGATTTGCCAACGGATCTCTGCGCCATCGGCCCGCAGACGGCCCCCCGTGACTGTCGGCTCGTACTCCACACCCGATCCCTCGTTGGCGGAACGGGCGTTGATGAACTTCGCGAGGTCCACATCCGCTTCCGATCCACCCAGCGAGGCCGACGGGGCAAGGTTAGACAGTCCGAAACCGAGGAAGGAAAAGTCGATCCATCCGGGGCCTTTCTTTCCCCAGAGATGAGCGTCGCGAACGGCACGCTCGGGCGATCCGACGGGGTAGTCCTCAGGCGGATGGGTGAAGGAGATGAGCTCTACGTAGCTCGTGTCGGAGAGGATCTGGTAGAGGTGAGGAGAGGATCAAAACGTAATATGGGGAATCCCAAGCATACAACGAGTGCGTTCTCCGTCAATCCGTCTGCATGCCTTCCTCCGGGGGTCACCCTCAAAGTCGATGAGACGCGATAATCAGTGGGAGCAGAATATATCAAATTATGTTTCAAGTCCGCGAAGGGGCGATCATTAGCTCACTTGAATCCCAGCGCCTTCCAACGCTCGACAGTCTCTTTTCTGGTTCCCGGAGGAGTGATAAAGACGATGTGGTCGAGTGTCCTTGTCGACATTGCTTGTGCGGGATAATGTTGATGGTGCTCGTTGTCTGGAAAAGAGGTTCGTGGCACACGTATTCGGGAAGTAGCATTTATATAGCTCTATAGTCACCACATGATTAAGAACCGCTTTCCGCGCGCTACGAAGCAAGTGGAGTGGATATGATTATGCCCCCAGATTTACCGCGGAAGCCAGAAGCAGCGAGAAGAACACAGCGCAAAACGTACGTGCTCTGTGACGTACTTCGCGCGAGTCCGTAAGATGGCCAGATTCATTCTTTTGATTCCGAAGAGAGAAACTAATCCTGATGTGGATGGAAAATCAAATAGGGTACGGGCCAATTGTTAGCACAGAAGCTCAGGACTCACCGGATTGGTCCTACTATATTCTTGTCTGGATAGTCCACGGACCATATAAGGGCTTTGTCCAAGTTTATGACATAATAGATGTCCGCAGGAGATCATCTATCGCAACTTTCCCAACAGCTTCCGTCGTCCGCTTATTCCCTCAGTATCAGCTGTAGTAGTACGGCAAGAAGTCTGGAAGTGTATCATGGTGGAGCACGAATAATGAACTTGAGTCGTCTAGTTCTTGCCAAGACAGTCGCGTGATTCAGAGGCGGGATAAATGCAGCCCCTTTTATTCTCCCACCTCGGGATAGAATCATGACTAGGATCCAGTGCTTATACTGTGCTTAGTGGTCTACGATCCCGCGCACCATCAGCGACATCCATGGTAGCTTCAAGTTCGAAGCCTCAAGCCTAAAAATAAAGTATTTAGCAATAAAAGCTATCGATCTTGAAGTATCTGCACTATAATGTATAATGGAGCAAGACAATTTAAAGGAAAGAAGGAAATATCCTCACCACGCTACTTGATTTAGTCCCACGATATGGTATGATTCTCATTCGAGTGGCAACTTGTGGGTCCCATAAAAAATGATAGCGATCAAAAATACGATCGGAGGAACCCGGAGAAACGCCGATCTGCCAGCACGTGATCTTTCTCCTCTCGTAAGCGATGTGCTGACTGGCTTTCCGGTCGAGTTTTGTGAGCGGTGAAGCCTGAAGGCCGACAGCGAGCTCAACCGCACAATTATACTTACTTCTTACACTCACTTTGTGGGTATCAGTACGTTTCACGTATGTTCGGCAAGGTGTGTAGTCATTATGTTTTGGAGATGAGGTCCTAATAGACGTTATTTATATAGCTTACATCGTGGTGGGGTGGTTCGCCGACGCCAGCACCTGAGACGAAGCCTGTGAACCCCTTGAATCCCCAGGGACTTAAACCGTGCGTCAGACTATCAGTTCTCTAGACGACTTGCAGGAGGTGTGCCTGACACTTTGCATTACGGCTTGCCCGGACAGGTGCTGTGCATGCCCGGAGACCAAGTCAGCACGGGACGCATGCTTTCTGAACTCGGATCCCTCTGTCGCCGACGAGAAATGCAAGGAGCTCATCGCAGCACACATCAAGTGCATGCGCGGATATGGCTTTGAGGTTTGAGGTTGAGCAGCTTCTGAGGCGGCTCGGTTCGTGAATCCGTTGCCGCGAAAGAATGCAGGAAGGATGATGGGAGTAGGTGTTGGTGTTCCGTCATTATATATCGATTCTCGTATCCCACTCACATCTAGCCTAACCAAAGCATTGCTTGTATTCTCAGCATTCTCCTCATTTCACTTGACTTATTCCATCCTAACTCTCACTTAGAATTGCATTTGCACAACCAATAATATCAGCATCTTCATTTAGAGCATCTCTTATCCCTGCCACCCGTGCATCTTTGTCGAACCAAGTGGTTGGTGTAATCTATTCATCTCATCCGTTTGTCTCAGACTAAGTTTCCGCCGTACAATGCGTCCGAGAAGCCTGATATGTAATGCCTGGCTGCAAAGAAGACGGATTACGAGCGTCAAAGTTACAAATGCAATTTTTGCGTTTGAGTGGATTTCTTCTGGCTGTTTTTTTTTCCAAAGATTTCGCTCGAGCTCGGAACCACGACTGAATCGAGACGTCGCATGCTGTCAACACCCATGGTTCTAAAAACTTAGAATTGGAGTCGCTCTGATAAAAAGGAATCTAGTAATACAAGTCGTCCGCCTCGAAGTAGTCGCACTTGAGGAACGCCGTGACACTTGAAAAAGATGCCGCACCGCAGTCTTCTAGCCGTCTAGCTCTAGTGACTTCTCTCGATTTTTTTGAGAAGCGGACAAGGGTGAGACACTAATTCTTTCGGCGCCACGAAGGTAGGCGTTCAGTGATGTACTACTTTTTGCGGCCCGGAACCATGTGTACAGGTAAACTAGTAAAGTGCAGATTTAGAACAACACGAATCAGACAGGATAAGAGAGCAAGAAATTCACAGAAAGCGTACCCCACTACTCGGCAATAACACCATAAAAAACGGAATTACGGAGGGCGTGCGCTATCGAGCTCCCATAGGTGCGCCGAAACCGGGTGGGGGTGGCGGCATGCCCATACCCATGCCCATGCCCATGTTCATCCCCATAGGCATTCCTTGCGGCGGTCCGACACCAAACCCAGGCGGGGGTGGCGGAGCACCCATCCCCATAGGCATTCCAGGCATCCCCTGCTGTGGTCCACCGAATCCAGGTGGGGGTGGCGGCACACCCTGCATCCCCGGGACCATCTGCACACCATTCATGCCCATTTGTGGCGGACCCATCCCAGGTAAGGGCGGCGTGCCACCGTATCCAGGCGGGATACCCATGCCCATTCCTGGGGATATAGACGGTGCAGGTGCTGCCGCAAGCGCACCGGCGAATTGGCCTTGGTAAGGACCCCCATAAGGTGGCACAGGCGGGCGCGGGACGCCCGGCGCGCCGGGTGCAGCGGCTGGTGCAGTCCCGAACGCAGAAAGGGCGTTGAGCGTTGCGGGAGGGGGTCGAGCAGCGGTTGGAAGCGCGTTATTCTTGCGCGCCTGAGCGGCGAGGAGGCGCTCGGCAGGTGTGCCGTGCCGCTCACCCTTGCCGTCTTTTTTGAACGCATATTGCACGGTGGCCGCCTTATTCATTAGGAACTGGCCATTCATCGACTCGATTGCGGCATCGGCAGACTCAAAGTCCGTGTAGGAGACGAAGCCGTAGCCCTTCGATTTACCCGTTGTCGGGTCGCGCGCAACCTGAAACCCGGGCTAAGCACTCGGCCCCGACTGCTGGCAAAATATATTTCGGAACGTACCTTTGCCGTCGTTGCCAACATCCCGAACGCGCTGAAGGTATCATACAACAAGCGCTCGTCCACATTTTCGTCCAAGTTTCCAACAAAGAGGTTCGCGCCCACATCTAGCTGCTTCTTATCCGACGAAGCCTTCAAGACCAATCAAAGTTTAGCAGTAGTCGGGACAGCACGTATGACCTGTTGCGCACCTTGTTAACTCTTATGGGCTTTCCCCAGAGCTTGATTTGATTCATAATCTTACAGGCATATTCAGCGTCCTCCTCCGTCAAGAACTCGCAAAAGCCGTAGCCTTGGTGCGCCATTGAGATACGATCCTTTGGAAGATGGACGTTTACTGTCGCGAAAAAGTAAGGAACTAAGAGAATGAAAGGGAAGCTAGGAGACGAACCAACAGGACCGGCTTGCAGCATGAGTTCCCAAACGAGCGCGTCCGAACACCGTTCGTCGAGGTTTCCCTGATGGGCAAAGTATTAGATACATACGACGAAACGGAGCAAGATACGAGTACGTACCAGGTAGACTGTCGCCTCCTGGTTTCTGTCATCTTGTGGCCGCGACATGAGGGTGTGAGGACAACGGGTGCAGCAAGCTCAGCCGCAGCGACATGAGCGTGACAACAAAACTGTTTACAGTAATACGATTTGCAGTGACTATTACAGAAATAGTCACGCTTGGATATTCCTCTTTTCGGTCATGTACCCCGAACTGCCTTGCAACAGTCCACTCACACCGACCACCTGCTTGACCCCATGAAACCAGTGTAGTATTGCCTTTCGACGATAACAAACACGACTTTCGCCACTTCACCTACCATTTTGCTCACGGTGAATATTAATCTATTTACAGTCAATCACCAGTCAATGCAACAGCACCAGTCAGTGAGACACCGGGCTAGAGAGTGCTATATCCATCCAGTTTTCCTCATTATTTTTTCATTCCGCAACCAGATGTGTACCTCTTACCTTGGATAGAGTAAACCAACCTAATTGAATGAGAAATGAGCAAGAAAAAGCGAAATCACCCATAAAATCCTTAAAATGGAGATTTACCAAAAATGGTTAGCAAAACATAAAATCCAAAATATTATACATAGGCAACCCAATTCTACTGGGTTTCATCACAGCACAAAGCAGTAGCAGTTCAAAAAAATAATCATTGCGATCGAAGAGGAAATGGTAGAGAAAAGGCCAAAATGAAAGGTGAGGGGCGGTTTCCCTGTCGCCACTGCAGATCATGTTCCTGTTTGGGAAATAAAAATTTGTCATCGCTTAGCCTTTCCTTCCGTGTGTGGTAATCATTCATGAGTGGTGCAGGCTCAATTTCACCAGATTTTTCTTTTCAGCTATATCTCTCTCAAATGTACTCTGTTTCCTCCCAAATTTTGTACAGTGATAGCCAGAATATAACCGAACATGGATATATTTTTATTTTAAAAATACTTCTCACTGAACTGCGAGAATTAGCTTGTCTAGCTCCGGTGTCCCAATGACCGGTGATTGGCTGTATTTATCTCATGTCTTGCCGAGAGGCCGAATCGGAACACGTCACTTCGGATTTCGTCACTTCAACTCGAAGTCGGCGCTTCCTCTCCACGTCCACTTCTATCCTCAACATCAACCAGCTCGCCCTCCCCATATCAACTTCTCCAGAAACATCCACAAAATGACCGGAAACGAGTCTGCAAAAAAGAAGGCGCGGACAGACGAGAAATACCAGCTATTCTGTACGTCCTCGTATATAGTTGGTCTGTTGTTATCTTCCATCTTAACGAGGTTTCCAGACTGGCCTGGTTTCCCGGGCCGTGGAGAGCCTATACGCCTTGCATTTGAGGAAGCTGGAATTGAATACGAGGATGTCGCATATACGAGAGGTGTCAGCGCCGTCACCGAGCTGCTCGGGGGTGGCAAACACTTCGCTCCTCCAATTCTCCGCCACGGGGACATCGAAATTTCGCAATTGCCGAACATAATGCTATATCTTGGCCCGAAGCTTAAGCTCGTTCCTGAGAGTGAAGTTGGACGTCTTAGGGTGAACCAACTGTTTTTGACGGCCATGGAGTTCGTACTTTCTTCCGTGGACTCTGAACTTCTGATTAAATGGATATTAGTTGCCAGAACGGGGCGCACGATACGCATCACCCCATAGCCGGTGCGATTTTCCCCTCAGATCATCAGCCGTCGGTCACTAATTCCTTATCTCTTCATAGTGAGCTCTTACTATGAAGACCAGAAAGATGCAGCTCTCGAGCGTGCGAAGGACTTCCGCAAGAACCGCATTCCCAAGTTCTTCAAGTACTTTGAGTCTGTACTAGAGTCAAACAAGGAGAGTGAGGGCGAGTGGCTTGTCGGGGATAGCCTTACATACGCCGACCTTGGCCTTACATTCCTCGTCGAAGGGGTAAGTCTTGTTAAGATTAGGCTTACGTGCGTACTCTATATTAATTGGATCACTCTCAGCTGCTCTTTGCATTCCCGCGCGGTGTTGCGAACCTGTACTCTAAGTTCCCGAAGGTCTTTTCGGTGCACCAGCGCGTGAAGGTCCGCGCGCGCATTAAGGCATACTACGAGAGCGATCGTCGCCAGACTTTCTCTAACGGAATATACCGTCATTACCCTGAATTGGACGAGCCCGGACAGGAGTTTGACGACACGAAGCCTGCTGAAGGTGGTAAAGCTCAGCCCGCGGATTAGAAGGTTAGAAAGTTAAATGAAGCAGGAAGTGTGTAACGTGAATGTAGTAAAAGAAGTTGTTATCTCGTCATCGCAAAAGCTTATTCGATGATCAACGTTCCCAGTCACGTTGAGGCTATTTTTTGAACCAACCGGTAAATTTGCTTCCGCTTGTCCTGAAGACGTGCTTGGTCATGTGTAAGCTCTCCTCTTCGGATGCGAAGTCCCGAACTTCCTTCAAACTGTACTCGCCATCGTTGGACTATCGCCCTAGGGTCTTGAATGATGTCGACAAAAACTTTGGACCATATTGTCTATCTTACTCCCCCGGGCTCCCGGGAAGAGGCCGTTAAGCAATGGGAAAAGCTTGGTTTCAAGTAAGCTACAGTACGCAGTGGCTCGGGGTATTAACTCTACTTACTGATCCGATCATATCGAATTAAACAAAACGTCCGCCGAACTTAGGGTGACTCGAGGTGGAACTCACGCAGGAGGACTGACGGAGAATGCGCTCGTTGTATGCACACTGGCATCTCTTCATCCCGTCTTTCGTTTTCGCCCTTACTTTTCTCTCACTAGATCATCTCCGATTCCACCTACATTGAACTCATTTCCTTCACACATCCGCCTGAACACTACCCTGTGGGATCACCGGAGCGTGCTGACCGCGATGCGCACCCGTGGGCAAGCAAGAGCGCCGGATGGATCGACTTTGCGCTCCTTGGCTTCGGGTCGTCCAACCCCGCCCCAGCCGCTCCGGATTCCCGGACCTCCGCGGAGCCAGATTCTCCATCTGTGCGGGAGGTTGACCTAGCGGACTTGATCAACGAGCGCTCTGCCCGCGAGGGCTCGGGTGTGGTGTATGATCCGACGGTCGACGGGGGGCGCATACGACCTGACGGGCAAGAGCTCCGCTGGCGGATTGTAGCGCCTGAGATCGAGCGTCACGGACGTGGAACACTCCCGTTTTTCTGTGGCGATGTCACTGGCCGAGGGCTCAGAGTGAGCGGGGCTCATTCCTGCAAACTAAGCCAATTTCTAGAGATGCTGATACTCTCCGAAAGGTTCCGTTTAGCGATACGACGATAGACCACCCGAACACTGTCGTCGGCGTCGCGCAGGTGCGTCTTTTTGCACCTGCGTCGGCACACTCTCGAATCGCAAAGCAAATTACAACGGTTATCGGGTTTTCACCCGTTGCTTCTTCACTCACCGAAACATCGTGGGAGCTCGGGACACCCGTGAAGGTTGGCTCAGGCGGAAACGATCATATTGGGAGGCAAGACGTCCCAGCACCCAGACTTGTCCTGGGGATTGCAGAGGCGCAAACAGATAAGGCGGAAGAAACAAGTGGAATTGGCGAAGTCGTATTTTGGGCTACGGGAGGCTATGTCAAGGAAGAAGAGGTCGCATATGGGAAATTGAGCATTGTAAAGCTTGAGTAAAATTTGCCAAAACCGGAACAGAACGTGGATTACTCACTAGCGAGCCTGTTACAGTTTTCGGGAAAGCCTACGAACGGTGAGATGTACTGGAGATCGCAATCACGAAATTTGCAGAGGGACTCTCATAAATATCGACGTTAAAATTCACATTTATTTTACGACGACACAAGTGCGGTTCGAAGAAATAAGGTCGCAACCGTGTCGTGGCCTGTTTTTGACTGTTATTACTTGCTTTGTCTTGTTTTGGGTCATCACCCGGAAGTCGTCCGAGTCATCCTGAAAAATTTGCGGCGGGAACCTCATCCGTTTCACGAGCTTTCCATATACCTTGCGACGGATCTGACTCTTGCTTTTCAACTTTAAAAAAATCAACACGTGCTTTGGTGATTTTTGGGCTAGCCTGCATTCAATTCTCCATTTTTTGCGCTCGGATACTTGCGTTTGACTCCGTGATCTCCGACACGCCCGTAACCTATGCACGATAACGGTTTGCTGGATATGGCCATTTGCACTCGCACAGGACAAATTATTACTTCTGGGAAGCCTAGATCTTCTAGATGGACAGGATAAATTCGCATAATCAAGGTGAGCCACCGACACTTATAACGCAAAAGCGGCTTTTCCAGGAATCCTCGAGTTTATAAAACTATAAAATGAGCGCCGAGTTGCTCGTGGCGAAGAGGCACTACCGAACGGTGTTGTGATAGCCGGTCATCGACCTGAACATATACAGCTGCGTCCTTGTTCCGTACAATGAAGGCACACAATGAACTACTCCATATCGATATCGTCTTAGCGATGTCGATCATATTCCATCTAAGCGAAAGTACGTCACAGCCTCTCCCTCCAATTTCCTCCACATGATTTCGTAGTCATTCCCCTTCCCGTCTCCTTCGTCGCCGTCCCCACTTGCTACGCCGCGATACAGTCCATTTTATATATGTAATATTAATGTACCGAGCGGTTCACACGCATTAAAATACGATTTATTCATCATTTCATCAACCCGTTTCCCAGCGGTCTGCCCTTGTGTGTTCAAAACGCTGACTGCGTCAATTTATCATAGAGGGTGCCCCTTCATCGTGAAGCCTTTATGGAGCTTACCACGGACAATAAGGGAGAAAAGGAATGTGAAAACCATGCCGGAAACCACAGGTCCTAGAATACCTGTCAAAGCTGAACGAACCTGTGTAACATGAAGTCCGTGGACAGGCCCCGCTGTGCTCGTCGCGTGGTCTAGTCTAAGCTCACCCGTCGTAAAGAAACCGCACGCTTTGTATGACCACTGCCCCCTTCTGTCGCTAGAATGGGGGCATGCTCGTGCCAACCGTATACTCGAGATAGGTGGTTTGAATGGCCACCAAAAAGCGTCAGTATACCAGTGAAAAGCGCCGGTATACCCAGTCCTTCGGCCGCTCATTCGACTTCGACTTCTCGTCGCACAAATGGGATTATACATAACGGACGCAGGGTGCTGCGTATTACACCGAAGGAACCGTGCTTCTTGTTGAAAGATTAGGCCTATGTGAAGGTGGTTCATGGGGAGACCTCTTGAGCTGTGCAAAACGCGCAAAACGCGCCCACGTGTCCGGATAAATCTGTCAAGACTCGCGCTCGCTCCGTTTCCTTATACACCTCACCGTCTTCCTTTCCTCATCCACCTCACCTTTTCGCTCTCATCTTGCATCATGGCATACCGCACTATCGCTGGCAAGTATTGCGTCCTGAAAGATAATGTCGGCGCGGTTGTCGCCAAGATAATCAGATTATTATTCAAGGTGGGTGGTACACGACCACCACTCGTCCCTCGACCGCGTCTCCGTGCGTTTTCGTGCTGACATCTACTTCACATTCACTTAGCCTGAAGAGATTACTGCATTCCCCAACTTGGCCTTGACTCCAGCAATAATCATCTGCTTCGTTTCAGATGCGGATGCCATTTTGTCCATCGTCTCGCAGGCTCTAGAAGTTATCAAGACCGACGACTACATCAAGTTGAAATTTCCCGATTTCCTCCAGTACCAGCGCGATCTGGAGATTCTGAAAAGCGGATCGCGCAAAGATACACCTATTGAAATCCCAACCGCTCTTGAGAGGGCTCGTCTCTCGGCGGAAGCTTCTCGTAGCATCCTCGAGCGCCTGAATAGCGAGCTCATTGGGAACCCCAGGTGGGTGGACGAGACAGTGTCTGAACGACTTGCAAGCATGGGGTCAGACGACGTTGAACGCTCCTCGACATCCACCGAAAGCGTGCTAGCTGTGTCCAGCGTTATCCACTCAGGTTATACGGGTCTTTTTAGCCTTCAAGAGAGGGATAACTCCCAGTTAAACGTCGAGAAAGTCGCACCTTCCCTTGACGTGGCTGATCCGCATCAAGCTAACCAACAATCTCCCGTTAGTCAAGATGCAGCGACCGTCGATGATGAGGGCGTTACGCAGTCACCGACTACATCGTCAACGGGAACGCAGGTAGAGGATCCGGCCCCTAACCCTTCACATTATCGAGAGCACGTCTACAATACCGAGCCTGTCGAGCCTAGAAAACCCGGTGATTACTATCGGAAACGTCCAACAGGATCTGAGAAAGCAAAGGGCAAGAGGCGCGCGCCGGCTGCGGATGATACGACCTTGGATACTCAGCTAAAGAAGAGGAAGACCTCTCCAACTGGCTCAAAGTCACAACCTGCCCTAGACGTCCAGTCCCCCAAAGCAGCCGAAACTTCAGCTGCTTCTTCATCTGCCGTCCCGAACGAAACGATTGTGCCGGTTTATCCCATTATCGAGGCCGCGCAAGCACCTGCAATGGGATACGTCGCCTCTGAAGCGCTCATCCCGACGCCCGCACACACGACGACAACCTCTCTCGGCGAGAATAGCGAGCATGTACAAACCTATCCGCAGCTGGCGAACCAATATGCACGCCAGGAATTTTCCTTCGGCGCAGATTTTACGTTCCCTGGAAGCACCCAGTACGACACAGGCTTTTCCTACTTCGCGCCGTTTCCCGTGGGCCCGTATGAGTATTCTCAAGGCGCATCCGAAGTCAGCACCGCGAGCCTGTTAGCTCCGTTCGTATCTGCCCATCCGCAGTTCGTTCAAGGCGCATCCGAAGACAGTATTGCGGGCCTGTCAGCTCCGTTTGAGTCTTTCCCCCCACAGTCTGTTCATTTCGACCCGTCGCTTGAGGCTGGACCGTCTCGCTCGCTCCCTGCGCTCGCTCAGCTCGAACAGTCTCTGCCAGATTGGGTGGACCTGCAGCTACTGGATGCCCTAACAAATGCGTTGCCGATGTCTAGGAGAGGCTCATCGGAGGAGGTTCTGTGAGGGACTAACTGGCTGATGTTGGGGGAAGTGAAGTCACTACCAGAATTTTTAACGACCTTTAAGGATTACGACCACACCGCGACAAAGGCACATTCTACGGCCTTGTCAGCGATGTAGAATGCATGTTCAATTGTTTAGCAAGATTAGGTATTGTATATCATTCTAATCCGCATTTATAAGTCTCATTGCTTCATTCCATGATTTAACCACTTTTTATCTTTCCCTTTCTTGCATTCCAATGTATTTCAGAATGCACCATGCTCTATCTGCTATTGCCACGAAGCCATGTATCCCGAAGTAATTTACCACCATGCATTCCTGTTTGTCCTCTTCGCTCCTCGCTTTCCCTTTATCCCAAGATGTTTATCGTTAGCTTGTTTACATTTGTCACTCCTGTAGTCATCTCGCGTTTCCAGTTGTCTCCCATAATAAAAGTTGATTTTATCACCTCCGTGCTATCAATAAGTGCAAGTGGACAGGCCTAGTGAAATTCAAGCAATTCTCTGAATTGGCTAGCGTGTCTATTTGAGTGGAAGGATTACGATTCGGGAGTCTGAAAAATAGACGAGGCGTTTCGACCCCGTCCCGTCTATTCGAATTCATGGTCTTACCCAACGAGCGGGACTTACGGAATAACTACATACATGTACCGTGGCTAAATTTCCGTGCCATTTGTTGCGCGAAAATAAAGGGGAAAAGTCCCCTTTCGGAACCCCATAGGCGGCTGCTCTCATCCTTTTTCACTTTTGCGTGGGCTTGCATGATCCCCCGACTTGATTGATACTGTGGTAACGTTACGAGCGAATCAGAAGGGCGTTCCGCCGACAATAAATTACAGAAACTTCCCCAAGGTAAATTCACATAGGGGGCACATAGGGGACAAATTAGCACCCGTAGACGAGTCCCCGGATCAGCCGAGGTCATTGGAGAGACAGCGCTGTGGTGCGGCCGTGTCAGTGGCCGAAAACTCCCAGCTAGGGGTTGTAGATAAAATTAACGTAATTATTAGCTAGTCTGGCCACCACCTGGCAACGAGCCACGAGCCACGGGCCATGGGCCTCCTTGACGTTGATGCGCAAAGAAGTAAGCTTGCACACGTAACAACCGGGAGGCAATACACGGCGCGGGAAATGCCATTGGCGCCATTGAAATGATGCATGTGGTCGAGACAGAAGACTTTGAATTTCTCTCTTTCACAAAGAGGGTCTCACATTTTCCACCCCTAAGACATGCTTCAATCCATCAGATCGAATGTCATTTCCCGCGCCGCGATACAAGGTTCGCGCTTTATTCCATTATTCTTCAGCGAAGACCTTCAAGCTCACGGCCTCGAGCACCGGTCAACTTTCCAAACTTCGCCACGCACGACACAATCCGGTATTCAATAGAGCCTTGAAAGTACTAGCCAACTACTTCATCCCTCCGCTATCTCGCGTGGCGAGCGGTCCTTGCTGGGCTTTAAATCCAACCAGTCTTCGGCCCACAAAAGTGGCTAATCTCGTATATAATCAAGAAGAATAGTAAATAGGGCCTGGTAAACGCAAAATACAATTAGGACACCGGTAAAACAAGTACTTGATAAATAACAAGTGCTTGACAAATAATAACGTAAGGCAAAAGTACCGGATCAGCGCACCGACAGAAGAAGACAAAAGCAAGAAGTTAAAACCGAACGGGAAAAACCGAACGGGAAAAAATGCCAATTCGGGAATGACACTGATGTAATCAGTTGACCCGCCGTTTGCTTCCGCGCAAAATCGTACTTCACCCAGACTTCTCGGCGAGTCTTTTTAAAGTACAACTTGGGCGGCTCAAACTCAACGCGAAAACTGTTATTCCTTCCCAATTAGACGCGGACGTTAATTTTGACCAAGAAGAGAAACCGCGAAACCCTCGATATTCAAAGGCTTCGCGGAATCGCGGACTTGATCCCCTCAAAATAAGGCTAGGCTCCGAGTCGTGCCGCATGTCACACAGTTCAGGTCTAATTGCGAAACTTCCGTTCTCCGCAGAATTGCGAAGACCGCACGGTATAGCTTTACTCCTGCACGCTTCGAAGGTCTCCAGTACAAACAGAGGCTGACCTAGCACTATTCTGGGAGAGAGGGGTGCGCTTCTTTACATTTCTGTATCGCTATCGTGTGAATCAGCACCTTATAGTGCGTATAGACCGCGGCGAGCTCGGAAGAGATGATGAGCTGTGTGGAGGGGTCTACTTTTCATCTATTGTGCCTGAATGACAATACGTCGAGAAGATGGCTAAAAAGCGGACTGGCTTCTCTCATTCCTGGATGATTTCTGAAGTGAGAGGAAGCATACACATTAATATTATTATTTTTACCCCACACATCTCGGCCGAACTAATATTCGGATTTAGCCGATACACGAGAAAAAAATCGCATTTTTAACCCCTTGACTTCTCGGCATTTAAGAAAGTCGCCGTGACGTCATTTAGTATGTCATGATCGACGCACGGGCCTTTTGCTAGCTATGGTGCGCGGGTTCCCATTTCTGGTAGGACGGGACTGTCCGCACACGCATGTGCGACAATTGAATCCGAGATGAACACTTTGAATGTCCGCTCGGATTGAATATTGGCCGATGGGTACGCAGCAATTCAGAGGGAGTGATAGCATGGAAGTCGAGCCGCAGGTAATCTCACGAGAAGGAATTGTTGCAGAATGTGGCTACCGACCCTGTTCAGGTAAGACATATATTGTGCGTGCGACCGTCTATCGCCCAGAGTAACCGGGCGCCGTAATTCCGAGGCTCCGACTTCCGAGAAAAGCGCGTACACATTCGCTTGGCTCTTACTAAATAATAACACAGCATCGGCGGCGGCGTATGTGCGGGCTGCGGCTTTCGCGGTAACCCCAAAGGATATTGGTCCGCCACGGATTCACGGGGATAAATCAGACAAATAGCACTCTAAGAATATTACGGGCACCGCAATCGTGTGGTCATTCGCGGGATTGGGCGGTGATGAGTTATATATGGTGGAGCGAGACGCCTTATATAATCAGGCACTGCCTCTATGGCGAAGTCAGGAGTCTGCCGTATAAATGATGATTCGAATCTTCGGATCCATTGAGTTCAATAAATAGTGGGAGACGTTTGTTCACACACGCGTATGTACAACGTCACTTCTAAGGTTGAAAATAATAGCAAGTTTGCAGCTTAACGGTGTCGTCGCGCGCTTGCGGTTTCGTTCCATTCTTGATCAATGCGCACAGCCCACGAGACGGACGACTGGACAAACGGGGAAACGTGAACATAGTTTAGTCAGCGCGATGGGTCCGCAGGTGCCGGAACCTAGAGGTCAGAAGGATTAGGAACGATAAGGGAGGAATGCAGCTAGTCGAAGGCGAGAAAAGGCGGGAGAAGAGAGAAGAAGGGGACAAGGAAAGAACAGGGTGCGAGCGGCGGATGAGGTGGAGTCGAAGTTCGGTTGCTAAAGTGTCAAAAAGTAGTGAAAAAATCGTGAAAAAAAGCGAAAGCGAAAAAAACATCAGAGCAGGCCGTGTGCAAGTTCGCGGCAGCTCAGGTGCGCCGAGACATGCTCTTGAATATAAATGGTAAGTGGACCCTTAGATAAACGCTTAATTGCGATCTGTGCCGCTATTTCCCGATATGGAAGGGCTCGGTCTAGATTTCTTCCACTTGTACTCAGGGTTCGGCCATGGTCGCTGCGTTCTCCTTCCTGTTACCCCCCATCTCGTCGCTCACCGCGGCCTGCCTGCCTGTGTCGTCGTCGTCGTCGCCACCGTTGCCGCTGAGCAGCCTGACACGTTTTGGTCGACAAGACTGACTGTGCTGTGGGCAGCTACGTATCCCCATCAGTTCGCAAGCCCGGTCCGAAAGACCTTAACAAGGGGGGCCTCATTCCATACTCGCGACACCTGGCGCTCCTTCAACCTGTACCTTCGTTATCTCGCCCTCTTTGCTTCGCCATAAGCGAACACCGTGCGTCACTCTTAACGAGCAGCGTGCATCACCCAAAAAAACAGTGGAGAATCAGAACTCGGCTGTAGCTCTCGTACGAACTAAAATTAGACGCGACTGCAGTGCACACGGATTTTCTACGGAAAAGAAAAGGTGCGTACCTTTGCAGTGATAGTCGAACTACTTTGCTCCACTCGTTATATCCCCCACGCAAGCAATGTGGGTATGCGGCTAGCTTGGCTACGTGTCAGCGAGTCTAGGCCCAAGCGCTGTGTTTTGTGTTTTGCATTTATGCAGCACATGCTCTCTGACTAGCGTGCTGTGGCTGCAGCACCCCGTAACCCGCTTGTATATGCTTATATTTTCCTTGGACATCGAATTGCAGTCAACCTTCGTACTGACTTGGTTCTTCCTTAGGATTTTCTAATCATTCCTGTTCTATCCTACGCACTGACCTGTGGCGTCATCAAAATCTTTGCGGAGGCTCCTCTCGCATTTTTTGGATTTTTCTTTTCTTTGGTTTCAGGACGCGGGACCTAGTATTCTGCGCGGTCAGACTGTGATTTCGATTTGAACTGGTGAGTGTGCCTTTTGTCAGCTGCTTATATCAGCTATATTCTTCGGACATCACTGCCACCGGCCAGCCGCTCTGCTCTTCAACGTCTGCCACTCACTTTTGTTCCACTTTTGTCCTTTTCTTTCTGTCTCTTCCGGTGTCAGCCGCATGTGCTGGTACACGCTACTATAAATCCTTTCCCTAAATCATATATTACATCGACGCCCAGAGGACGTGCATGGGGAGACTGTCAAAACTGGGCTTTCTTTTCTCCTCCCCATCCCTTGTCTTTGCGTCTGTCGAGGAAGGCGGGGGTCCATCGGTCACACCTAGCAGTAGCACTACGCCCGTTCTCCCCGTCGAGCCGCCTCCGTCGACGACAGGCTCGCACGTATACACTCAGCCCCGCTCCTCGCAGCGGGCCACACTTACTCTGGTGCCCGTAATTTCTTCCTTTCAATTAAAGTCTATCTTTTCTTCGGCTGTGGCGTACCTCGGATTTCTACAGTTTCCTTTGATCTTTGCATTTTTCTTGACTTGTTTTACGTGCTTAAGGAAAGGGACAGCGAAGCTCACGTTCCGTCTGTACACGTTCTTTTTAGGCACACCTACCGATTCTGTTTCTTGGACGGCGACTACGCGTAGCGAAATCGGTCAAGGAAATTCAATTCTTGAATTGGATTACGATATATCAAGTGCGGACGGAACGCAGAGTGATCTTGAATACGACTTCTCCAATACTATCAACATGCCGTATGCACTTCCCACTGCGGCGTTGGTGGCACCCTCTCATTCCGTCCCTTCCTCTACTTCTACGTGCACTCTTGTACCTGCGCATACTCATGCGATTTCGTCTACTGCCACTGCCTTGGTTTCGCCATATGGACTCAGAGTAGGGCATGTACATTCTCCCCTCTCTCTCACAATTACGCGATCAGGACCAGCATCTGTTCCTCCACGGACTCCATTCACACCACCCATAACATCTACTCCGCCACTGTCGTCCTCACATACATTCAACACACAGAGCACAGCAAGCAAGGGCTATATGTACCCGCCACCGCCTGCTCCGCCACTTGTAAAGTTTCACTCAGATAGTTCGGCACCAACTTCTTCTTCCACTGGTCTACTTCAAATTCGATCCGAGTCTCATGGGCAGTCACAATCGCAGTCGCAGACTCACGTTCTTCCTGTGCGCCGCGCTGTGTCTGCGTCGAGTGCCTCGTCCTCGCGGACACCATCAGCTTCAGCTAGGGCGGCTCTATCTGCGGCGATGCGCTATGCGAACGCTGCGGGACGAGGATTGCCAAATATTCCCAGACGACGCGGCAGCAGCGTAATGTCTGATCCAGATCTAAAAGGACCCGTAGTCCCTCTGTCTTCCGAGTCTGATGCGTGTACTGCAACGGAGACACAGGAATTTACGTCGCAAGACAGCAAGGCCATTAGGGAACCGGCGCGAGGGCGGACTCGCTCGCGTTTTGTGCTTGGTGACGAAGAGAGCGGGAGCGGAAACAGCGATGAGGATGCAGACGGAAAGGCAAAGACAAAAGGAGGGCATGGGGGAGGGGACATGAATGTGGAGGAACGTGCAGTTCGTAAGCGACCCGTTAGCGCCGACCACACACGCGCACTGAGGATGATACCTTCTGTTCCTGCCACTTCTACCACCTCGTCTTCCGCTTCCGTCGTCGCTGATCACGTGAACTCAGTTTCTACTGGCGCTCCTTCCGCCTTGAAGGACGACGGGATTCATAATGGAAATGATGACGCACCGTCAGCACTTGCAGAGCACGAGTGCTCGGATTCGGAACCGGAATCGGAATGTGCGACGCCAACCCCGAGCAGCGTCGCGCGTGAACGGCAGTTGTGGAAGCAAGCGATCAGGGATGAGGATAAAGACCTGCCTGTTAAAAGGAGTGCAAATTCTAGCATCCCAGGAGTCGCCCCACGCGCGCGGAGGGTGAGGGGAAGGGGAGGACGCAGGCGCAGCGGAGGAGTATTTGGGGAGGAATGTGATGACCAGGTTGGTTGTTGAAAGCTATTTCTCTCTCTCGACAGTGTACTGACTGTCTTTTCCCGGTTTGTGCAGGAAATTCATACCAGAACGGCGGACGTTCGGGACCAAACGTCGACTGTCACTTTTCCTTCGTCGGCTGCTTTAGCACCTGCAATAGCGGTCAAGTCCCCAACGCCGCAGGCAACTCCCTTTTCTTCTCCGAAGCAAACCGACTGGATGACCACAGGACTTTCAAGCAAACGGAAGAATGCAGGAGCTTTACACATAGACCTCGGAAGTGTGGAGGTGACTCCTGGGGATGCTGAAGAAGGCGAGTGGCATGAAAGCGCAGTAGATTCTGAGCGACACGCATCTCGTGCACAACACAATCGGTCCCACTCGTCCGAAACCGGCTCCCTTGACTCGACCGCGAATTTGGATGACGAGACATCCGCCCTTGCAATGGATACACTTACAGAGTCGACGTCCTTGATGAGTATCCCTCTGATTCGGAAGAAATCAGGAGAATTGGTTAAACCATCGCTGAAGTCACGTTCTTCTTCTGTGGCTGCGGGTTCGCGACACCGCCCATCCCATTCACTCCCGGACATAGCTGGGCTGGCGCTGCTCAGTCCAAGCGTGTCCGCGCCCGCAACACCGCGATCAGCAGCTAAGATGGTGCATTTTGATGCGAAGCTTGAG
Source organism: Coniferiporia sulphurascens (assembly GCA_002794785.1). Taxonomy (NCBI): domain Eukaryota; kingdom Fungi; phylum Basidiomycota; class Agaricomycetes; order Hymenochaetales; family Hymenochaetaceae; genus Coniferiporia; species Coniferiporia sulphurascens. Next base: position 1,863,634 of record NBBA01000009.1, on the reverse strand, counting down.
CATGTGCGTTTATTCTTAGCGGAGCAAAAGCCTGTGGCTGTTAGCCGCGATGGGAGTCCAACGCCCGATGACACGACAAGCGGCGGAGAGAATGACTCGGGCTCGGATTTGCAGGTTTCAAGCATGTCCGTCTCGGCATTTTCAGCTAGACCTCGTCCGCGGCGACTTGCTCCCGATGGCGGGGCAAGCGACGAGGAAGCGGCGGTACGCCGGGTGTTAATGATGCGAGTCCTAAACATGCCCATACGCTCGCCGACAGAAGTCGGGCCAGGAGCTAGTGGTATGGATGTACTACTTGAAGGCCTCTATCTTGCGGACGACTCAGCGAGCGTGCAGGGAACTGTGCGCGTTAAGAACATTGCGTTCGAGAAGAACGTCGCAGTGCGTTTTACATTCGACGGATGGCAAACAACCAGTGAAGTGCTTGCACGTTGGGCGGAGTCATGTGCATCCCCAGTCGCAGGGTTACCTAGTGTGGTCCAGGGAGCGGCTCCGGCGTCGTTCTGTGATCCAGCGGTTGACGGAGTGAAAATAGAGGCATCACCGCCCTCGTATGACCGCTTCATATTTTCGATCAGGTTGGCAGACATACTGCTGCGCATTGACGAGAAAACACTTGTACTTGCTGTTCGCTATCGGGTGGCGGGGCGTGAGATATGGGATAACAACGCCGGACAGAATTATCGTGCAGTGTTTGAACGACGTACGCAAACATCGCTTACCTTTGCGGGCTCCGCGGTCGTAGCTCCCGGATCGGATGCGGGTAGGAGGGCGCAGGACGGGGCGAAGCGGGGTCCAAACTCCGGCTTTGATTCTTGGTCAAATTTGGGTCAGGATGGACGGTCTGGGTCTGGGTCTGGATCGGATGGTGCCAAATCAAATGGAGCGGGAATCTGTACGATCCTGCATAATGCATTGGACAGCGTTATTACCGAGAGAAATGCGATGAGTGCAAAGACCGGTGATACCGACCCATCCCCGTCAACGAGGAAGCCCGCAGACCCCCTCGCATCTCGTTATAACCTTGGCGAATCGTTGAAGAAGAGCACGGTATGGCGTCCGCAGTTGGAGCATTCGTTCACCTTCGCTGGCCATGAACTGAACCACGACGGGACTCCTAAGCGCGGGGCGCTCCCTGGGATGGAAAAGAGGCGCACATCGTCGTTTTCGATCGCATCGTCGGGTAGCCTCTCGAATGCACGCACATTCGAAAGCCATCCCGTGACCTTTAATGCACAAGAACTCACGCGCGGTTCGCCGCGCGATAGCAGCTTTACGGACGGTACCGACATGGATAGACTTGCTTCTGCACGTTTCAACCTTGCGGCCCTTAGACATGAAGTCGATGGTGTTCCTTTTGCCGTTCGCGGTACCCGAGGGAGCCCAGAGGGCCTTCCGATTATGACAGAAATAGGGTCTAACGGACAATCACACGTGCGCAATCACCAACGCTCATATTTCGATATGCGGAGCCCGACGCGAAGCCTTGCAGATTTTGGAGGTCAGGCACGCATGACGCCGCCTAGATCTCCTGGATCTTCGCACCGTTCGTTGTCTGACTCGGACGCGGACGGTGCCATGTCACCAAGCCGGCGAACTGGGACACCCTCGATCGGGTCACCCACACGCCATCACTCCTTCCCGCCTCTTGGACCCATGACCGCAAGCACGTCGAATCCAAGCGCAGACACAGGCCTGGGTCTAAGCATAAACACCCTCCAGCATCGCAAGAACGCACCGCTGGGTATTGGACTCGGAATTATGCAAGACGCTGCAGATAGCGAGGCGTCTACGCCGTCTATTACATCTGCGTCGTCACCATGCTCGCCACCTGACTTTTCAATGCTCTCTCCAATGGCGCAGGCCGGTCCCGCGTTTACCGAGAGTACGTCAATGGACTCGAGCAAGTACAGCATCCTTCTGAACACGTAGGTCTTCCCTGTACTTTGTAGCTAATGTTACTCGGCTGACTTAGTTCGCTGTCGTTATGCTAGCTTGTGCTTTTATACAGGCCATGACGCGGGTATGCTCGACGTCTCACCGGACCTGCGTCGCTCACAATCCGTGTCGAGCGTCCAGGAGATGCTTTCATCGCCATCACAGTCATCTATGGAGTCCTTCTCTTTCGTAAAAGGCCCGATCCAAGTGCATGCGGTTATGAGTCCGCGCGCGACAACGCCCACAATGCCCGCGAGCCCAGACGATCTCGGTTCTGGCGCCCGTACGCCGACACCGACGAGCTTCCTCAAGTCTGGGTATTTCGTGTCTGCACATGTGCATGGATAGTACTTAATGAGACGTCCGGATCATGAGACACCACCCAAAAAGCCGATTTTCTTCCCGATTCACAAGAAGGCGGCGAAAGTTTACGACAGCCATACTATGCTATTATGAATGTTTTAACGACATCACTGCTCAGCATGGATATTTATTCTCCCGGAAACTCGCATTCGTATACGATAGACACGACGCGGCATCACGCAGATGTTCGTTAATCACGACCTACGCTTCTCTCGCTTCCTTCTTCTCGCATCATCCTCCTTTTTTATTGCCTCGTGCGTTATCATCTATGTGGGCCGTTTCGTGCCCCGTGTACATAGCTTGTACTACTCCCCCCACACGTTCATACACGTACAGTGTTTCATTTAGTGTTCGTCAGTACGATATCTGTCTGCCCAAATTTCCTCTTATCTCCGTCATAGTATACGACTGCGTCTATTGAGCGCCTTGTAAAATATCATTAGTTCAGATCTAGCCTTTGCTGTCGTTAGTGAAATGCATATACTTTTGTTGTTCGGAATCTTGAGTGGTTTAGAAGTAAGGCTAATCTGTACTGGTATTTTGTGATCAATATATCCACCCCATTCGCGTATGAAGCCACCAACTCGCCTCTTCATCATACACTATGCGGAAACATTTTTGAAATCGTTCTGGATGCCGGACAGATACATGCACAAGCCACTGGATCCGCGGGAGGAAGGCTAAGTAGTATCCCAGTTATGCCTCGCACCTTACTTTCAATACATAGAGTACATGCGACTACGTAAATTTTATCTCAACAACACTACTTCTGCTCTAGGCTGTAGAGAAAAAAATGTCACAGAATAACTGTGGTGGGAGCTTGGACGCTGAGACCTAGCATTGCGGAATGATAAGCGCTGGTTCCGCTCGCAAGTCGACTCGGGTCAACTTCTATTCAAACAGTTGCTGCACATCAGAGATTTCTTGATATTTCTCCCCGTTGCTAAGATCCCTGAACTACACTTTAAAGCTATTATAACTTCAGAAGTCTTCGATAGCCTGCAGAAATCAGAGCTTAACGGTTGTTGTGAGGTCGGCACCGCACTAGCATCCGTCGAAAGGGGAGTGCACTTCAGAAACGGGAACAACTTGACAGCATCCAGGTTATTTGCCTGCACCTGACACCCGAGAAATACATTAATTCGTCTGGATCTAGAAAAGCGGGACTGGATTCGGAGTTGAGTTGGTTTTGGGCGGGCACCAGTCTCGGTGGACTAACAGGGAAGTACTACTGTCACATTATGCTGAAGTAGTTACCTGTTTAAGTAAGTTAATAAATTTAACATATTAAACAACATTCTACGTGTCACAAATGCTTCCATTGGGGTCTACTTATAACTCCGCTGTATTCGCGTTCCCTTACCCGGATCGCCTCCGCTCGACGACAAACGCGACCACGACCACGACATCTCCTCGCTCTCCTTCAACTATGGCCGGTGCAGCAACCGCGGACTACGATTTTCTCTTCAAGGTACGTCTATGGGAGAACCAGCTCAGGCGCTCTTACGAACATCACTCGACGTCACTCCGTAGGTTGTATTAATTGGGGACTCAGGAGTCGGGAAATCGTGAGTGGAATGTCCATCATGCAAACATTGTTATTCAAAACTAACCTTGATGTTTTCCAGAAACCGTAAGGTCTAGTGTTCACCTTGGAAAGTGCGGATGTCTTATGCGAAAATCTAGTTCTTTCGCGGTTTACGCGCAACGAATTCAACCTCGACTCGAAGTCTACCATTGGTGTCGAGTTCGCCACACGGACCCTTGAGCTTGACGGAAAGACAGTCAAGGCGCAGATCTGGGATACTGGTGAGGTTTCACGTTCTGCTTGGGTGCTACTTTGGTGCGATAGCCGGGCTGTCGGCGTTCAGCCACTGTATGATGGTTACTGTTCTGCTCGACTGGATCCCTTTTCTTCAGCCCATTTGGATTTGCTCAAGTGTACCGGCAGTGAGACTAATTTCATTACTCCCACAGCTGGTCAGGAGCGTTACCGGGCAATCACATCAGCGTGCGCAGTTCTTTCCTTTCATTGTTATTTGCCATAGCGTGCTGACGCGTCCCTATTCTTTCAGTTACTACCGTGGCGCAGTCGGTGCATTGCTCGTATACGACATTTCGAAACTTCCCACATACAACAATGTCCAACGATGGTTAAAGGAGTTACGCGATCACGCTGACTCGAACATCGTGATCATGCTGGTCGGGAACAAGAGTGATTTGAACCATCTGCGAGCAGTACCGACGGACACGGCGGAGGCTTTTGCTTGTATGTCTGCTCGCCACATGCGCAGTGCAATTCCAATACTAACGCAACATTATTACAGCTGAGCAGGGCTTGTTGTTTATCGAGACTTCTGCCCTAGATGCTTCGAAAGTGCAGGATGCCTTCCAAAGGATTTTATCCGGTACGTCCTTACACTTTTGAAGAGTCCGCACGGTTGATTTACACGATTTTTCCTGTTCTTTTATCGTAGATATCCACCGAATCGTCTCTGCGAAGACACTGGAGGGCTCAGACAACCAAGTGAAGCCTTCGGAGGGTAACGTTATCCAAGTCAGTAGGAGCGAAGAGCAGGTGAAGAGCGGGTGTTGCTCTTGATTGGCTCTTGTTTGGGTCCTGCATAGGATGTGTTGATTCTTTGTTGTTGCGTGGTATGTTGTCGATGCTTGTGGGATATCGGGTGTTGTTGACTCATACTGTTGTACTCCATCGACGCATTCAGTGTGTGGATCAGATCCTTTCTTCTGTAAATATTACCTATTAGTGTACATTGCCGTTTCTTCTGCACTAGCTGGCTGAATGTAGCAAGAATGGCACTGTGTGGGTGCGGGCATAGATCACGTAAGCTATTATTATGTAACGTGTATCGTGCTTCGTCGCGACGCGTGTTCGCTTGCAGGCTCTCACTCCGACAGACTCTAGTTGGAACTGGCTGAAGACTAATTAAAGAGCGTTTAAACTGGAAAAAGACCGTTAAGTTCTTATATCGATGGCTGACTGCTGAAACGATACTCTCAAGCGGAAACCTTCGTTCAAGTTGAAGTAGTGACCGGGTTCAAGCAGGAAGAAAGAATAACGCTGCTTAGAAAAACTAAACGATGATGAGCCGTAATACATCCATCCATCACTCCCCTCGTGGTATGTTATCAGGCCTTTCAGAGCAAATGAATAAGAGCTGACCGACTTAGCGGTGTTAATTCCTATCATGAAGGGCCTTTAAAATAACACCAACTTTAAAGCACAGCGGAAACTCGAGCCGATTCCTTCTTCCATTGTTTTAGTTATCTCGTGCACTCAATCATATATCTGGATTCATCGAGAACACGGTATTAAGGCGTAAGTAAGAGTAACTACCCCCTTTTTGCAGCATGTTGATGACCCTGGGGATGGAATGTCTGCGCTTAATAGATCCCTGGATGTACTCATCTTCGCTGGCTCTTCTTCACAGCCTGGCCTAGAACAACTTAGTCAAAGTTCCCACTAAAATGCGCAATATGAACCTCGAAAACGGTAGGGTCCGAACTTCAAAAGCGCAACGTACATGGCCCCAGATTATGTCCCGGCGGACAAGATCCACGAATCTTTATCTATGGAGATATCTCCATACAACGGAATTCGCGCCCGCTTCCGACGTAAGCTAAAAATAGTTAACGGACTTTGCACGGGACTTCGGCGCAAGTCCGTTTTCCCGTCGCGGATTGCACCCACATGCGACAAAGGTAGTTTTCGTTACAGGAATACTACACATCGGTGTCATACTTCCCATCTTGCAGCATACTGACCTTGTGAGCACTCGTTTCGCCTCAGGACTCTGCATGTTAAGTTGATCCCACGATCCTCCGCGTCATCGAGCAACAGAGGGCGCTTACGGTTGGGAGGCGCTGGGATTGTGGCTCTGCTGTGAGAAATGAAGCTCGCACTTTGGTATAGCTAACGCGACGCAGCGGGAAGGAAGGTCAAGTCCTCTACTATCTTTCTGCATTCCTACCCGAGTTGTCAACGGCGTTTTCCCTTCAGCTCTCCCACATCATCTAGAAAGCTTGTGCTTCGGAAAGAACGAATGTTGGCGCAATATATATCAGGAAGAGCGCAACAATTAGGCGCTTCAGACAGTTTAGGTTAGCTCTCAGGTACTGAGCTGAATCATGATCATCAACTGACCGAGTTTCATCTATAATCCCACAGTCCCCCCTCCCCCACCCCAATCCTCCGTAAACCCTCTGCCCTCACTCACAGTGTTATTTCCCCTGCATCGCTTGCTTTACACTTTTTTATTCGCTACGATAACCGTTATACAACACGTCCTTGTCTGTACAGATTTTGACACGGATGTCTACCACACAGCGTAATGCCGTGTCTGTCTGTACCTCTCCATCCTTAATTTCCGATATTCGCTGTAGGTCATGAACGTGATCTGGTCTATAGGATTTCTCGAGTCCCGCCCTCGTTCTATAGGGTCGATTGAAAATATGTTGAGCCTCATCTTCATTTTCAAATTTTAATCACCCCACGTGCATGTGCGTACGAGCTGGCGAGCACGCCGGGGCCACGTTTGGTCAATAGACAAAACGGCCCTTGCACACGCGCCATTTACTCTGCATCGCCGACTATCTGTCTATATTGGCGTCAAAATAGTCCGGATTCGGTATTGCCCGTCTTCGGCGCTGCTGAAAGACGGCGACCCTCATTGCGTAGGCGTGCCGTGACATGGTCAGCTTATAATCTTGCCTACTCACCGCGAACCTCTCACCACCACCACCACCACCACCACCACCACTACCCGGTTCACGGTCCCCTTCCCTCAACCCCTCCCGCCCCACACGCGCACGCCTTCCCCTTGCATCCCGCGAAACTCACCGTTAATGACAGATAGCCACTTAGGTCCACAATCAAGACTATTCACGAACCAAGCACACTTATATCCTGTTCCCACCGAATACCCTCCTTCGGCCCTTCAACGTTGCCAAGTGCAAGTCCACAACACAGTACGTTCTTAACTCTTTTCTGTATGATGAGTCCTCTAACACGCATAGTAGCAGCCGTACAGCGCCGTACCCTTCATATCCTCAACTTCGATGGCTCAACTCAACCTCCCAAACCTCTTGCCCAGTAGTCCGATCCCCAGCCTGCCACGCCAAGATCAACTCGAGTATACTCAGTTCCCGTATTGCTTTCCAGAAATTGGGCCCCCCTTCCCTCCGCAGGACGGAGTGTTTTCGCAATCCTCTGGTGGCCACCTCGCTCTCACTACACCTGCCATCCGTCAACAATATTCCAACTATCAGCACGTGGAAACAGGCGGCTTACTCCCGCCTCGTAAGCTCGAATCAACTTCTCGATGTGACACGTGTCAAGCGCTTTTTGGCCCTGTTAGTATATCATGGACCCATGCATTATATATAACAGTTTTTAAATCTAGTATATAGCCACCTCTCTCCACTGTGCCACCTTCGATATCCTCTTCCACATTTCCCGCCCCTTCCGATCCATTTTTTACGGGAGCACCCAATACTCATTCGGCCCCTTCCGAACTTTATGTTGGCGGTGGATTTGAACCACTGCAGGCTAACCAGTCTGCAGGCACGTCTTCCGATGGTCGTGCAGGCCCAAGTCGCCCTAGAAAAGGAAAAAGGAAGCCTCGCGCCGGCATACTGCCCTCAAACCGCAACCCATGTGCACGGTGTAGGAAATCGCATATTAGGGTATATTCCTTCGTATTTACAGACAGGGAGTCAAATGCTGACAAGTCTTGTTTTAAAAGTGCAAAATTATTGCCGAACAACCCCGCCGCCTCTGCGGGGGCTGTTCAAAGAGGAAACTAGACAAGTGCGCCTAAAGACGACCGGTATCACGTCGTACACGCTTTGCGTGATTTCTATCCTGGTTTTTTTCTTCTCCTTTCTCCCTTTGGATTTCACCTGTCTTTCGCTATCGCCGCGACTATTTACGACTTGAATTGATTTTAAATACCCTTTATGATGTATGATACCCCAATGAAATCGCTTAAGTGCGACAGTATATGACGAATACACGCCTTTTATCTGTTTCCAGTCCTGTTATTCATTTCCGGTACAACCACTGGCAGTGACCAGTCTCTTTATTTCTCAACCGTTTTCGTTTACCGCCTCCGAAATAAAAATAAAAATCTAGGGTTATATTGAGTTTAACTAAACCCCTCATTTCCTGAAAGTAGTACAGTCAATCACCGGTCAATGGGACAGCACCACGCTTAGCCTTTCCTTCCTCTTTTGGTAATTACTAGTAGGAACAGCCTGTCCCATTGAGGCTCGATTTCACCAGATTTTTCTTTTCGGCCGTATCTCTTTCAAATATGCTCAGTTTCCCCCCAAATTTTGTACAGTGATAGCCAGCATCTAACTGAACATAGATATAATTTCATTTTCAAAAAATGTCTCACTGAACTGCGAGAATCCGTTTATCTAGCTCCGGTGTCCCAATGGCCGGTGATTGACTGTACGTCATATTTCCTAATTTCCGTACTACCTAAAAGTCTAGCCGTATCTTTAATTAACCTCTGAGTTAATTATGCTTCTTTTAATCATGATTGAAGTTGATAACAGACTTGATGACGGAAATGAGGGAAGTGCTGATGTAGCCTGAAGGTGCCGTGGCGCTACCCCCCAACGCCCGACTCAAACTCGTGTAACAGCCTAGATGTGTAAGGCCGTTTTCAGCTGCGCCTCGTGGACATCTTAGCCGAGATAAATATTGCAAACATTAAAGCGCTTGAGGAAACATGTTCGCGGTGCGCACTGCATTTAAAAAAAACCAATGCAGCTGAATGAGAGATTTGGGGCGTTCGCGAAGAAGGGGAGTGTTCGTCTCCCCGGAACAATATTGCAACTTGAAGTTTGAAAGATACGTCGCACTCTCGGAGGTAGTGCGCGAGCCTCGCGGTGGCCATGTCGATCAACCCAACATTGCGATGCGATTCGGTAATGTTTAGAATAAACCCCGGAGCAAGGCAGCGCGATCCGGCGGAACTAGTCAAGAGGATAGAGTATACGAAGGGTTGGGTTCGCTGCAAGAACCGGCCGTGCTATCTTGGGAAGGCGACACATTTCCTCATCTCTTCCGCATGCCAAGAGCGGTTTTCAATCGGGTTCCCCAAGCTGGTTTTATGTGGTCGATGGACTCAATTCTAGGCCGACTCTAGAGTTGCTGATGCACGCACGCCCTTTGGTGTGGCTGCCCGTCCTCGTGCATCTGCCAAAGAACGCCGGCTGTGTTTGGCGCTTCGGAGTTACAACTTACAGGTTCTGAATCTGCCCCCCTCCTGGGGCAGTGGAAGTCGAGACGTGCGACTTGAATACTTTTCCTTTTCTCAAGGATTGGGCTCTGGGTTGTCTAAATCCCTTTCTTTACAATTGCCTCTCAGCGACTGAGCGTTATCATCCGCAGAGTATTTGCTCTGTAAGCAAACATCTGGTCCAATCACAATCTTTTTTGAGTACACAAATTAGATGCTCGTGAACCGTCCCCGCTCACCACCTCGGGACTACCCCAATACTTTAATTTATAAGTACCTCGTGTAGCAAACCATCTGGATTTTTCCGAAAACTTGTGAGGATATTAGTGGTCTGCGTGCGTGGCCTCTGCTCGGATTTGTTCCATCATAGGCTGTTCGGCCGAGGTCGGATACCTCCGGATCTCGGTCTTTTTAGACGGAAGCGGAAATATATAGCAGACTAAAAGAGGTGTGTGATGTATCATTTACTTGATCGCAGTTTTCCGGGTTCCCCGCTCACGATAGAGCAACGCGCCGATTTATGCGAACTTGTCGCGATAGCTCTATGGTATTCTCGTCTCATATTTTTGGTTACCACTAGAGACGATGCGCTCTGATACTGTGGCCGGGGTGGTCATCCCTCAGCGCTACGAGTGCCTTGCCACACTTGCCTGACGCCGTGCACTGTGGGCTATGGGCATGATCCGAAAGCTCTGCTTTGCGAACCACTTGTGAGACCCGCAGGCTGCGTCTATCGAACTTTTCCCCAAGTTTAGGGACTTCTGTTGTCTCCATAACCCTTGACAATTCACCGCATCCCAGTTACGAACTGATGGACTCAGCGGGGGAATGTCATCTGTCTCTGTCACGGTGAGTTCATTTCCCGTACGTCCAGAGCACGCTACAAACACGTTATCGACAGCCACAACCTGTACACGCCTGACCGCCGAATCGAAGACCGATGCTATCTACAAGTGGGAACTGAACGCATCTGGGGTGACTTTCAATAGCAATGGTACCTTCAGCCAATGCGGCTCATAGCGTCGCGCGATCCTCGTTGTGCAGGCGTGCTCGCGCTATAATGGGCTGGAGGCCTCGCTTTGACGTTTTTAAACTCGAAGGGCATGAAATTCATTTGCATAATATCGTCGACTTCAGATCGTCTCCTCTAGATACCAGCTACAGTAATCTCTCTCTAATAATCCCCCAGTTATGTCAGGCGACCGCAGAGACTTGCACTCACGACTACTTACGACCCAAGCCCACAAGTACCCCATCCCCACCTTGACCCATTCCGCTACCTCCCACAACTCCAGGCGCGGAATGCCGTTGCAGTATGCTTTATATTTTTTCTGCACACTTACGATCCCTAAATACTTATCACAATAGCCATACAACGCTACGTCTACTCCGTTGACTATGCCTCCGTCCGGCTTCCCAGATTTCTCGTTTATGGAATCAATAATCAGCCCGCAAAATTATGGTCACTTTCAGCTCAATCCTTTCCTTGCGAATGCGGAATCATTCCCCCTGCCACACTCTGGCGGACTACCACAGCTCTTCAAGGGGTTTCCCGCTCCTACCATGCCTGTTGTCTATCCAGAACAGCTCGCGGCTCAGTATGCACAGGCATATAAACCATTCCCGGGCCGCAACCCTGAATCGACTTTCCGCTGTGACACCGATCGGGAAACATTCGGCAACTCTGTAAGTGGACCCGATCATCCACACATCGTAGACAAAAATTCTCAGCATTTTACACAGACGTCCCTTCCCATTGTGCTGACATTGGCGTTACCTCCTACAATCACTCCCGCACAGCTTCTTCTTTCGGATCCAACCAGTCCTTATAATTCTGCTCCCGCCTCTCCCTATCCGTCTCTCACAGGAGTCGACGATTCGTACCGCGTCTCGCAGCCTCACGGTGGACTTGACTCCTTGCAGACAGACTTGTCTACAGGCACGTCAGCTATTCACCATGCTGGCCCTATTCGTACAAAAAAGGGGTTAAAGGAGACCCGAACAACTGTTGCGTTGCCCTCGAATCGTAATCCATGCGGACGTTGCAGGAAATCGCATATTAGAGTACGTTCTTTCATACTCACAGTCAGATATTCGTATGCTGATGAGTTGCGTCCTACAAGTGTACAATCATCATCGAAATACCCAATCGCCTTTGCACAGGCTGCTCAAAAAGGAAGCTAACCAAGTGCGCCTAGGGACGTTTGTCCATGCCTGCCGGCCGGCTACAAGTTGAAACATTATGTGTATCCTTTTTCACAATTCTCTTCTTTGCCTCTACCCCCTTTGATTGACACCTTTGCTGCTATTCACGATCCACACCAGTCCCTGTGTTGCTTTATCTTATTGGCTTAGGTCATGACTTATGTTCGAATGACTAGGAGCAGCATAGCTTTCTGCCGTCATTTCTCCATTCCTTTCATCCTTTCATCCTTGTTTCATTTCTCACTCCAGAAAAATTAGAATATTGAGTCGATATAGTAAAGTTTTATTCTGCCTCTCTTACTGTTACAATTTTCCTTTATTTTCCCTAATGCGCTGACTCACTTCCCTTTCGTCATCATCAGTCAGCGCACCTCCCCCATTCCTTTGCCTTACTCATCCTCATTCGCCTTGCACCATAAGACGCCATGATGATGCCTTCTTGCACCATCATGACGTGCTTTGCTTACTGATCACCGTACTTGTATTACCAAGGCATTCCTTGAGTTTCCATGACCTTCCATAGTCTGGTAAACATACCTAACCAAGTCGCTACAGTAGCAAACACATAGAGTAGCATATAAGCATGTAACTTCAGTAGCACAAGCCCTAAGCTTGTGCTCTTTGTTCATACAAGCCCATTATCTGCTACCACCAGTCTACTGTGCGCCAGTGTGCCATCAGTCGCTTCGTCGTAACCCGACTCGCTATAGAAGCCCACCGCGTCCACATCACCGATCAGGAAGCCTCATCGACGATCACCTTCGATTTACGACATCTAGGAAGCCCCGTTGCCGTACCATCAGTCCCGATGATCAGGAAGCCCCGACGTCGATCACCGTGTAAACCGTTGAGCTTAACACTTACTACTTCCACGTCCCACGTACGTCATATCTCTTAATTTCCGTGCCGCTTAGATGTTTAGTCGTTTCCCCCAACTGTCACGCTTTCCGTTTGAACCTTGATTACAGCTATAATATAAGTCAGGGGCAACCCTCAGGTCACTAGACAATACACTATTCCTGCTAGGGTTTGCAAAGATCCGACAGAACCAAAACGACGTACCGGTGTCTGTAAACGCTAAAATGTTCCTATACATGTACGTCAAGATGAATACAACGTGTTCGTGTGTCGCTTCCTGACCAGAGATCCAAATTGACTGAGAGATCTGGGGTGGATTCTTACATCGAAAGTTTCTGCCCGTGCCCGCAAAGGCAGCATTGAACTTCGCAGCAAACTTGAACGTGCCAATCATCCTCATGTTCCGGCGTGGTCGTGCGGCCACCGTCCCGGGCCTGGGGTAGGCAGGGGTGTTGAGTATAAAAATACTCGAAAAAAAAATCGTGAAGAGCTTGGCTCACAGCAACAGTTTTTCCGCCGCCCAATCTCATTGACGAGCTGGTTGCCTCTTGGATGCATGGTCCGCGCCGGGCGCACCCCGAAATCAGATGTCTGATGATGAACACCCAGACTGAACAGCATAAAATTTGTCATGTAAAATTTTTGTAGATAGGGGGCGGCTGTCCGATGGATGTCGACCCGGAGGGCGCAGGAACAGGCTATACTGATCCACGCTGATTCCTGCAGACGTCCACCGCACAACTACATAGCCCTCAAAATGTTCGACTCGGACGCTATAGAGGATAAGATTTTTGCACTCGGGGACAAGCCATGACTGTCACTAGCACGTTGCACTGTAGTTACTATTTTCCACGTGCCCAACCTGCATTTTCCCAAAAATACAGCTTCGCCTCCTACCTGCGTTACACAATCATAAAGGGCGTCCGAGTCATCGACGTCAGCTTCAAATAAAAGAACACGAAGCAACGTGTCAGCCCAGTATCCAGATGACAATATAATCCTCTCGAAAGCTTATCCGAGTCAGAGATTCCTCTATCTCCTTCCATCATTACCTTGCATTCCATGTCCTGCGACGACTCTACCGCAATACCTTATCGGTGTGAGACTGCTCCGTGATCCGGTCGGCGTCTTTGCGGTTGAGTAGGTGTGCCAGTTCGAGGCCGCGGTATGTTCCTCCTCTCCATCTTCATTCCCTCGCCACGACTGATAGTCCATCTCCAAGCGTGCTCCGTGAACGGCTTCGACCTGCGGCTGGCGCATCCTTCCGCCACCATCCGATGATCCGAGCGCGAGCCCGACCAATCATCCAGAAGGCTCCTCATGGCTGCGTGGTGGAGATCGTGCCGGCTCGAGGTTCATGTGAGATTACATAACTTATTGCTGCCTCAGGCTCTCCTCAGTCGACTGACAAATACTCCTGTTCAGATCCTGGGCTCCCTCGACCCATGTTGTCTGGCACGGTTTCAGAGTATATGCGGGCAGCGCAATGGTGCGCCATTTTTGAATTACTATCGCCATGTCCTGTTTCTTATTCTTAGTTACACGGGTCATAATAGTCGCTGTATAAATAATGACCGGGAGCCGGTAAAAGATAATTACTGCAGGTGCATTGCACCTGGACCGGCAGGGGGCGAGTGGGTGGCTTAGTGCTGGCCAGTCCTCTACTAATTCCTCTTCTGAGACTTATTTCTTTAGTCCTTAGTAGCCTTGCTTTTGGGGGAGGAGGGGCCCTGTCCTTTCTTCCCCCTTGGTATGGTTCTGAGGGGCTCATGGGTCAACTGCATGTATAGACGTACGTACACCTGTTGATTACTGTTAGGTACTGTTTACTTGCGCCGGGAGTAAACGGCCACTTGATATTAATTTTCATTGGGTGGAGAAGGAATCCCGCGGGAATTAAGGTCGTATTTGTATACAATCGAGCCCCTCGATTTGAATGGAGATTGGTGGAAAGGGTTTCTTACGCAATTCACAGTGTTATGCAATTAAAGGGGCATGGATCCATATGAAACGGACGACTTAGCGGACACAGAATCCTGTGCAAAACACGAGGATATGCAAACAGAAAAAGATTTAAATCAAGGGGTTCGACTGTATAAGGTTGCGGTTGTAGGGTCTCACAATATTAATGCTCGGTTGGAAGAACAGCGGACTTTTTAAACTCCCCGAACACTTTTGTATCATGATTTGTTTCTTTTTCCGTAGAGTTGAAAGAAAGACGTCATTCAGTGCAGAGACCGTGACGGCTGAGAGGATTTGTGAGATCATTGGACGAAGTGGATAGAGAGCACCTGTATGGCTGTATGAAGTTATTTAAAAAAAATAGGAATACCTTATGTTAGACAGAACCCAACAACTAATGAGTTAACCGACTCTATTTGGATTTCGTCTAGTACTTTAAACGTGTCATCTCGAAGCGCGACATGTATTACCCTGTTTCCGCATATCAGACCTGTCCTCCTCTTCCTCACTCGAAAGAAAACACTCCGGAATTTATTGTATCACAGGCTCAACACCTGAGGGCAACATATATGTACAATAACTAACTCTCGAAAAAACTTCTACCACTACTCACTCTTTTATAGCCTGATTTATGTAGGAGCATGGTCAATAACTACTATTGCACACAGGAGCATCATCATACTAAAAACCATTACTCTCATTTTCATCCCCGAAATCTCGAGATCTCTTTGCGAAATCCTTCTGGGGGTAGAGGGGGGCATAAACTGGCTGTTCGTTTGTGAAACTCATTCTCCCGTGGATCTGCGTGAGTCAATCGCGCTAAGGACTAGATGATTAGAACAGTGAGAATAGGTACGATACACCAGTTTAACAAGCAACATACCCATATCGTGCAGAACATCCATGTGGTCTAGAACCTCTTCGACGCGTACATAACGGTGATTTCCCCATAGTACGTCCAGACAAATGGGAGCGACTCGGAGAAAGCTGATGTGCCGTTCCCCGAATAATATCTCCATCTCATTGAAGATATACTAAATCTCACACACCTCTTTCCCCAGGGTGAAAGGATGGTAGAAATAGATTTGGAAGGTACGTAGCTCCGGCCAAGAGTCAAATGAGATCAGCCAGCATGATAACCCATAACTCGTGAAAGGCCTTCAATAGTGCCAACATAGACAGGCCTTGCCTTGCTGGTTATCGAACTGGAGCGAAAGGTTTTTCACAGCCTGCGGAATCCTTCGCAAAATAAGCTTGCGAAGGCAGGTCCTCCAATTATATAAACAACCTGCACAGTGTCATGGGACACTGGTAAAGGATCTGTAGAAGACGCTCATTTGCCTGGCCGACCACATATAAATAACGCCTCTAGCTGGGGAGGTAAAGGTAAGAAGCGTTCTAGTGTGAAGCCACTCTCGCTTATCGCACGGAACTCTATGACCAGAATGTCAAGGAGAAACTTATCGGGTGGGTCCAAGCCAGCTGCAAGTCGGAGAATCCAGGGAGCTGATTCGCTGGCTTTGGACAAGGACTTTTCAGACGCAATGCACGGAGGGATGGAGAGTGTGAACGGAGCAAACCCAAGAGGCAACCCTGAACACGATATGTCAAGCGCACCCATCCTTCGAGCGTGAGGTTCTTAGGATGAGGCATGCGAATAATCGAAAAAAAGATTCGATGAACCTTCGCAACATGCGAGGGTGTAGATACATATTTAATTGTCAGCTCCATGACCAAACCGAGCTGAGAAAGAATGATATTAGACAAGATTTTTGAGATTGTGGCAAACCCTAAGGGTCCAAACAAGTTTGGCACACCAGTCATCTTTTCCTTGAATACGACTTCTAGCGTTTTTACAACTTGAGCTTTAAGTACAGGGTCCAAAGATCCACGCATGGACTGGCGAGGAAACGATTTAATGTTTCCTCCTTTTCAAGGTAAGTCAGGGAAACTGATAGACCTAAGAGGCTAAGACCACGGGAAAGACTCAGCGACGTTGGACAAGGGTGAGTTCCTTGGAGATCCCAGAGTTAAGGTCTCCCTTTTTCTGTTAATTCTAGTCTTGAAGTCCCTCATTTATCCACCTGGTGACCTCTCCTAAAACAATTAGTAAGACTAGTTTAGCGGTTGTGGGAAAAGCATACGATTCTTCGTCCTCTCTCTCGGAGCCGTCCCTGCAATCTGCTATGTTGGGTGAGGAATCGTGACGGAGCAGATGAAGGCATATATCCTCCGTTGTTCGCAGTGTCACTTCGGACGGATTGAAGGACTGGTCATGGATGATAGAGAGTATAGCATCCATCAAGTCAGGGCTGGCGCTATTCGCTAGAGCAAAGCTTGCAATCATAGCGTTGGAACGGGATGCATCTTCTGAAAGTGTCATAAAATCATGAGTTTCCAACGTACTTAGCTCGTTGGACTCTATAGTGTACGTGGCTATGGTAATTAAAGGGACAGGACGAAGATAGTGCTTTAGTCTTTGAAATTCGAAGGCGGCCCGACTCTCTGAGTTCACTGTAATGACGACTTTAATGATAGAGCTGCGGATGGTGAGCCCATAAGCAACATCTATCGTTGGTGAGGAAAGAGGTGGCTTACAGATGTCGGAGCAGATAAATCCTCTCAAACAAATATACAGGTGGATGTAAAAAGTTACGGAACGGCCAAAAAAGGAAGGAGATTTGCATCGAGCATCATTTGCAAACACTCTTTTCGCTTCTCATGTGGGACAAACAACTTGACTCAGTGTAGGAGGACCCTATGATCAGTGTTAGAATATATTGTTACGTCTATATACAAGCTACAGCATTGTTTTAGCTCACAAAAAAGACTTGTATGAGGGCATTTGATCTCCTTCCTTTTTTGGTCGATCCGTAGCTTTTTACACCCACCTGTACTATCGATAACGGGGGACAGATAAATCAGTAGAGCTAATGGCAGGAGGAGGTGCGGGAATGCTTACTGGCATTACTAGATCACGGATCGGATTGTAGAGTTTAGGTAATATTTCAGCTTGAATGCGATTAGTAAACGGGTCACATTCTCGGTAGCGCGTATAGACCGGTAAACCGAATCTTTAAAATCTGGTTCATGTTGACAAAATAATTAGTGAACCTTAGAAAGAGGAATAAATGCATTAACAATACCCAGAATGATTGTGGTATACCTTTAAAGCATAAATTATAATCATTCTCTATCGTATGGTCAAAAGTCGATTGAAAAAGGGAAATGTAGGCTGAATCTGAAATTTACCCCATTTGGTTGTGCATCATGCATCTGCAATTCTATGCATTATCTATTAAGAATATCTTAACTACCGAGTTGGTGGAAACCTCAGCCTGTGCATTATGAGAGCGATATTATGGGGGTTTGACCGTATGTTATTGAGGTGGACAGAGGCGGTGAAGAGATCTACTCAATGATTACGTAAAGGGCTTACCCACAAAAAAACTCCCACATAGCACGTGGTATGTGAGGGCGACGAATGACTGACGAAGAGGACGACGACAACGGCCAGCCGACCGACCGCAGTAAATGACGACGAAACTGGACTTCGCATCGCTCGAGGGCTCTTCCAAGTGCGCACAGAGCCCAACTCGATTGCAGCTTTGCTAAACCTCAGTTTTCCCGCAGATGGTGGAACCTGCCCCCGCCCCCCGGAACTGGCGTGGCATCGTCCAGTGTGAGCCGTTCTCTACGAGTAGTATGAACACAACTTACACGAGAGTTTCATACCTAGGTCTCTTCTAGAGCGTCTGTGAAGTCCGCCTCTGCGACCGCCGCGGCCGAGGCGTCTCATGCAGCCCTTCGCGAGAAGCGTGCATGGGATCTCGCGCTCTCACCGGCGAAGCAGCTGTCTATGCAGGCATTTATGTTGTACATGTCCGGCGGTGGGGTACAGGTCTTCAGTATGGGAATCGTCTTCGTCCTTCTCTTTTCGCCTTTTAAGAACGTCGCCGCCATCAATACCGGTTGCGTATTTTCCTCTTTATCCCGTGGCCTTTTATTGATTTCAGGCTCCTGTTCATCAGCATTTGCACCGTTTATCTTCCCCAAGACGAAGACAGATGGACAGGCGCCTGCCTCGACGGGGCTGGAGCTTCCGTTACAGAAAATCGCGTACCTCCTCTGCAACCTCCTAACACTTGCGCTCGGCTTATGGAAATGCCGCGCGATGGGCCTGCTGCCAACAGGCACCGGCGACTGGTTGGCCTTTGAGACTCGTGCTTTCGTAAGTGTCCATTTATATTTTTCTTCGCCATCACTTCGTCTCCTTGTTACATTTGCCTCGTCCCGTCTTGTTCTTTTCATTCTGTCAACGCCTGCCGACACCGTGCATCGCAATAAGATGAAACTTGCGAAGTTGCAAGAGTATACGTTGCAGATGTTACGGATCAAAATGCAACTTTACTCATTCGTTATTTCACTCTTTTTCCGCAAATAGCCGCCAGAGTTGTTCCTGCAATGATGTCAGTCGACATGACCAGTCGATAGCGCGCCGAGCTGGTGGACGATCCCCTATCGACCCCGACTTCAACGTTCGACATTAACCCTGATTACCCTTCTCTGATCCTTGTGCTGTAACGCGCGCCGAAAAGCACTTCGAAACCGCTCTGTGTTGGCGCAGGTAGTCGACAACAAATGCACACTAGTCCGTTTTGGCTTTGGCTCTGGATTTGAATTTGGGTTTGGATTTGGCTTTTTGTTAAATGTTAGAGCTCACGCGCTACGCGGTCGATCATCTTGTTTCACTTTGCTTCCCTCACCCTGTCTCTTTTGTCCCATGCTGGATCTGGCGTAAACACAGATGACACTTGCGCGCGTACGGTATATGCTTGAGGGAGGGAGGGGAGGGGGATGTTATACCGATTGAGATCTGCGCTGTGTTGATGCTTTGAAGGACCGAGACAAAAGATGAGAATTAACTTCTAAGACTAACCGGTAACTCCGAGTCCCTGCGTCTCGGGAATCAGGTTTGTTGCATCGCGCGCCCAGTCGTACGAGCAGATGATAGGAATTAAAGTTCACGGATGAGCTACAACGTCACACTCCTCATCTTAAAGTATTCGAAATCGGGGTCGATACTACTATATGGTGATTGTACTGAGTATGCGGAAAAGTGGGAACTCTCGCTAAGAGGAGGCCAGACGCGTGCAGTAAACGCTAGATATACGTTTCTTCCGTTAAGCGCTCAAGCACGTGCACTGATGACCACTCGGGACCTGCTACTTCGCTTTCAACCCTGTCCCCTTCTGCCTCGACGAGCGGAGACGGTGGGACCCAAGCCGAATGGAAATATCGACTCTGCCGTGTCGAGCTGCTCGCTGCGGCAGAGAAATATACTTGCTTCCAATATTCATATTATCGTATGACCCCTATTACAAACATTTTGTATTTTGTGCCCACAGCACGTAAATCCTGATTTTTCTTCTTCAGATTTGGCATGGTAAAATAGGCACGCATTTTATATCTTTTCCAGTTTTTTTGGCATTTGTTTATAGGCCAGAACCCTCAGAATAAAAGTGTCCCCATCATACAAAATGACAGTCACAAAGAGTCACGCTAATTTTCATACTTCGACGAGTAAGCGACTATATAGGCATAGTGCTAAATAGAAACAGCTTGTTAACTGAGATTGAAAAGGAGTGCAATGCCAAATGCACTCTGTCACCATTTGTCACTCTTCAGACATTTTGCTCTCCCTGTACATTGCGGTAATTTATTCTGTCTGAAATGGTATAATAGTACACCCTATCATGTTACAGACATGTTCCCGGAAAAGAATTGCTGATAAATTTATTTGTTGAGCAAGCCGGCAGCCTCCCAAACGCTCTTCTTGGTTGCAGAACGAGTACTTTGACAGTGGCTTCTCAGCGACGCCATATTTTGTCATGCCACCACCTCAAGCCTTTCCAATGGTTCATTTAGCATTCAAATGAACGATTCCGGCATCGACTTAGCTGTGTGGAAGTTCGGAATCGCAATTTTGTAAGAAGGGAACCCTTTGTAATAGGGGTCATACGATAGTACGCCCCCGATAATTGGGCGCTAGCTACCGGCATCGGCAGCACTTGAACCTCGTTCTGATTTGGCTCCCCGAAAATTGACAGTCTTCTTTATCATCGGGAACCGGGGGAAAGGGAGAGAACAGCCCGAGCCACATGTAAAGGCGCGCGGCACCGGAACCACGGCACCGATCATACGAGTCGCGACAATTTATACTCAATTATCTGTTTTGCTGGTCTATCGCACTCTGCGCGTGAGTCTTTCCATTAAGCATAAAACATTTACGTACCTAGGGCATTATGTCTCGAATGGCCCGAACATGGACCGTGACACACAGCTCCGCTCATATGGAAAACCTTCGCGCCCAAGTCTTCTCTAAAAAAGTGGAGCTCCTAAATGTAATATCCGGGATGAATAGCTCCAACTAGCGGCCGGCACACACCACTCTTCGCCCCCGACTAAAACTTCGATGCCCATAGACCTCGTCAACATCGTCTACGAGTGCCCCGATAGTAACGGACAGAATCAGAATCCAGAAAATGGGGGCGCAGCCTTAGCTACAGTAGGCGGTATCTAGTGCCTTACGACCGCCTGCCCATGCGCTTGCTCGTTAGTCAGCCTAGCACTAGCGTAGAAGAAGTACGTGGATATCAGTGGTGAGCATAAGTAATGAGCCACACCGCCCGATGGATGCGGGGGATTATATAAGCTGCGGTACTGAAGGGGAGTCTTACGGTAACGACGACGGCAACGGCGACGGCAAACATACAACGCGTAATACGAAACGCCCATGTTGCTCACTGCCCGTGATTTTAGTTACCTTCTTTTTCCCGGGGCTTTGATGATCTGAGATGCGACCAGCGAACAGCGATCACTGCCCAAAGAGGCTGGAGTCACGTGAACGACGTCGGCATCAGCGATCTTGGAAACCTTACATTTAAAGATCTTAAATACTAGTTCCATTCTGTCGGGATATGCCGGCTTGATCTGCAAAAACTAGAACGCATTCGGAATATATATCGGTAACAACTTATAGACCGACCTAACTAACTTCCATGATCACGCATGGTCATGTGCTTGAATATTGACGTGTTTATCGACTCGACAAGGGGAAAAGAGAGGAATAAGAAAGAAGTGAACTCTCCATTATTTAAGAACGCGGTTCAATACACGCCCGCAATCTCAAAGCGCCGATGCACGAATTAGGTTAGTGCGAACACCCCCTCTGATAAACGCCCGAGACCCAATCGCACCTCGAAGAGCGCACCCATGATGCCCGTGCCGCCTTCCCCTCCCCATCTACAAACGACTCCTCCAACTTCCGCATCGCAAGTCGCGTCACCGCCATCTTCATCGCCATCTCTTCTTCCCCTCCCTCCTTTATTCACGCGCTTGTGCTTCTTCTTCTTCTCCTTGTCTAGATACCGGCACTTGAACACATCAATCCGCTGAGACTCCCGAGACTGATTTTAGTAAATCAAAGCGTTTTTCGGAGTTCTAAAATCCCGGAGTCCGCGCCCCCGCACACCCGCCTCCTCCGATCGAAGGTTCGCGCGCGTTGAGTTTGCAGCGCACGTGATCGCGCACCTCCCCGTGTTCGCGGGGCTTCACATTAATATTCGTCTTGCGTCAACGTGACGGACATTACGACTCACATTCGTCCCTCACGGGGTACGAGACAACAACCAGCGTCACGATGCGCAGCTAGGGCCCAATCGTGCCGTGTACAGCCTCCCATCTCACATGGCAGCAGGCTGCAACCCGGATACGCCATGCGCACATATGCCAGGGGCGTGATTGAGATCGCGACCGTGGCTACGATCGCCCCCCTTTCGATAACTTCCTATTAAATCCTGTTTAATAGGTCACGACCTCGAGGCGTGGTATTTCGGGGATGTGATATGGACAATTCGGAACGGGGAGCGGGGAAGTGAAAGTGTGAGATGCCAAGATCGGGATTCATAGTACGTGATCCATGCCATCTAAACTGCGCATTGTTCATCCGTTCTCTGTCGTCTATCTTCCACGCTCCATCTTGGCGTTAGTGTAGCAGATCAAGCCTCAAAATATCCAATATCCGAATATCAGCGTCTAATATCAAACAGACTAGAATATCATGCGTCGAATATCAGCGATGCCGTCACTGATATACCCCGGAGCATTTTCCCTCCGCGTATCTTCTTCCACACTAATTGAGTAAATCATTCTGCCAAGTTTCACCCTCGTTTCTTCCTTCTCTGCTTCTCAATAACACTAATTGAGTAAATCACAGCACGTCTTCGTTCCTTATCCACCTTCTCATTCACTCCTCGCTACTTATTGAGTAAATCAATTTGGTTCACGCTCTACAAGCACGAGAACTTGCAAGAAGACAAGGCGAGGCGAAGCCGTGCATGAGCACGAGTCTGACTCGGAATTACGGTGAAGGGAACCATTGTATGTAGCACCATGCGACGTAATCACCATGGAACGAGAACACTCCGAGTCCAACTCTCACTTTTAGAGTTCGAACAAACCAAGAATCTCGGAACGCACCTTACTGGCACCGACACCGATGGTCGATGCCGACGCACACGGTCAGCAACCTAACACGCTTTACGCCTCAGGCTTACGCAGAGATTAGCACAACTAAGAATAATCATTCCAGCATCCAAACGCCACCGGGCTTACAAACGAGAGCCCGAACCCGAGTTACGTGTGGACCTAACTTCCATATAAGGAAGGTGCGGCCACCCCGTTTTGGAAATACGCAGGCCGCACTGCGCCGCACGGAGAAGGCACAGCTCACTCAGCGAAGAACAATTAGAAACCAGACGGAATAACCGAAACGGAGTCTTTAATTAATGTGTGCCGTGTGCCGGATTACAGAGTCCGTTACAAAGATTCTCGGCCAGAACGATAATTTGGTCAAATTTAGCTTTAATTGGTTAGTAGATTGGGTGAGGACTCACGCGTACGTTGTTTCGTAATGTTAATGTACAGTACAGTAGTAATCTCCATTTTATTTTGTTTCGTTGCCCCCAGGTCAGGCGGCGGGCGCGCGTGCATACGTACGTTCTTCTGGAACAGACCCCTTTATTCTTTCGTCCTGCTGTAACCTCGGGGAAACAAGAACAAGAATGATCCGGGGATAAATTTTAACTAGCGTAATAATTAGAGTGTCACGGTGCAGAGTAAAAAGGCATCACATGGATTACAATATCTCGTTTCGTATTTTATATTTAAAAGAGTTTTTAAACCGTAATGGAGAAAACGAGAATAATCAACAGACGGACAGATAGACAGACAAGGGCCCAGATATGAATAGCGATACAGTGTGAAGAGAAACGAGGAGAGAAAAAAGAAGACGGGAGCGAAAGCATAAGCATAAGAAGGCGAAAGGGACGAAACGAAAACAGAAACAGAAACAGAAAAAAGAAAGCCAGAAAAAAAAGGAGAAATGAAATCCCCGCACGAGGGAAGGGAGGGAGAAAGATACCGCAGAAGGTGCATCATAGATCATAGTACGGCAGCGTACGTACCCCCATCGCAGGGTCCAAGCGTCGATATACCGCATAGAGCAGTCATCAACACCGGTGTCGTCGCAGATTGCGAAGGCGGTGTGTGGGGCAAGAATAGACGCAGCCGCGGCGATCCCGCCTCATCTCGACCTGTTGATAGGCAAGGCACGCGGGTACTACTGGAGAGGGAACGGACTTCTTGAGAAGTCCCTACGTTCTATTTGGTGGCGACCCAGCCCAGAACAGAATTTGTAGAAGCGGCGATAGGAAGTCGAAGCAAGCCAAACGGCGAAGTAGGGCTGCGGAGGGTGAGAAGTTGGTACCCATGAAGTAAGTATTGGGGAGTGGGGGAGGGGCAACTCGGCCAATAGGAGGGTAGGGGTTAACGGGCGGCGCGAACGGGCGCCGTCCGAGTGAGTAACGCTGAGGTGCAGTCAGTCAATTGCCGCAGCTCAGAACGGGGCGATAGCGTCCCGTGACTGTTCGACCTTCTGCATCTGGTACACTGTCGTACGCCAACACATAACCAAATTCAGAATCAATAAACCATATAAAACATAACATGAAAAAAATGAAAAAAAAAACCACTTACGTGCAACAGGGAAGACAAGACTCAGCCGGCGCAGCGCGCCCACTACAACCTCGAGCTCTTCGTCCGGGTCCGCAACGCCAAGACCCATACCCGAGGTCCCCGCCCCGGTAGCAGCAGCGCTCCACACGCGCTCCCGCTCGCGCACAAGCACATCCGACACGCACATCCAGCACGTGCCCACAACGGGGTCGAGCAGCGCGAAATCCGCCGGGCCGAGGCGCCGCACGACCGCACACGCGGCCGCGGCCGCGCGTACGCACGCACCGTGCGCGTGCGCGTCTTTCTGCGCGCGAGGATGGTGTAGTTGAATCGCCGCGGCGTGCGCGAGGGTGTGTACCAGCGCGAGCTCCGCGTCGATGCGCGCGGGCGCCGCGGCGGCGTAGGATGTAGAGGAGGACGCGCCTGCGCCAGAGGAGACGCGTATTACGTAGTCTGGAAGCGTTGCTGTGAATTGTGCGAGCGCGTAGTTGAGCTGCGTGTGTTGTTCCCAGTGGGTAGGCTCTGTTTGCACTGAGAGGAGAAGACAGTTAGGATGAGACATGAAATTAAAATAAGGTTTCACTCACTCGATGCGATTCGCGCTGCGCGCTCGAAGAATGCTACCGCCTTTGCCTTGAGTGCCTTCGTGCACCGGTTCACTGGTAAACCCGAGCTTGGGAGAGCAGCATCGTACAACGACCCAAGCGTCGAATAGTCCGCATTCTCGCGTGTAATCTAATTCGAAACTGTAAGCAAAAACACAGATGAGAGCCGAAAAAAACACACTTCATCATCGGCCTTCCACGGCCAAACGGTGCAGATCTTGAGCTGCGGGTGCTCGTCGTCAGGTAAGCTACTCGGCAAGCCCGTCGCGACGCTCCAGCAGCGGTCCACGCAGAACACACTCCAGAATGTGCTCACACGCTCCGCATGCTCGCGTGCGCTGCGCGCCGGCGGGAGCGTCACTGTCGGCGCGGGCGAGCCCGTCCATGAGTTCGAACCCACAAGACCTCTGCCCTCTTGCGACGAGAACGAGAAGCCCATCGACGGCGCGGCGGAGGTTGACGTGGGACCCGTCGTCGCGATTGCCCCGGGCTCCGGTGATGGGGACACCGAGGCGGGCGGGCGCCACACTGCGGTGCGCATCTGATGCATCCCGAGTGCGACGGCGAGGCGCGCAGCGGCGCTCGCGTGGTAGTATCCCTCGAGCAGACGTGCCTTGGCGAAGAAGTAGACCGCGAGGAGGACGGACGCCTGGACGGCATCGACGAGGGGCGTGCCCGGGTCGAGGTCGGCGTCCGTGCGGGAAGCGACGGGGGAGAAGCGCGCTGAAGACGAGGAGGGCGATGAGAAGGCTGAGGCGACAGAGGAGGACGAGGAGGAATATGAAGACGAGGAAGAGGAGGAAGAAGAAGAGTAGTATTCCGACGTGGCGGCCTCACCCGCTTCGAGCGCCGCAGCGATACCGCGCAGCGAGCGCGCAAGGAAGTGCGGCTCGTGCGCGGAGAGGTCCACCTCAGGCGCGCCGGCCGTCGCGCGCACTGCAGAAAAGTGGCATGCAAGGAGGAAGATTGCGTTTGCGAGCGCGGCGTGCGCGGGCGGCGCGGGCACATCGGGCGCGCCAGAGCCAGAGCCAGTGACGTTGTGGCTGGCGGCGTGGCCATTGCCGATACGCACGTGGTGTGCCAAAGGGATGTTCAGACGCTGGTATAGACGCTCGGTCGAGACGTCGAGTCCGCACTGACGCGCGTGCGGGAGGAAAACGCCCAGCCTTTGATGGTGCGATAAGCGAGCGTAACGGACAAAATAAAATATCACGTACAGTAACTTGCGCTCTGCGAGAGGCAGTTCGTCGGCCTCCCAGCCGCTCGCCACCCGCCTAACGCCGGTGCTTGGGCCGGCAACAGCCGAGGTGTGCATACCCAGCGACGACGGACCTGCAATACCAGCGAATCCACTGCCCTCGAATATCTGCGCATGCCCCATCCCTATTCCCGGATCCACCCCAAATCCCGCTAAACCTGCATCACCGGTCGCACCGGCATACATCTCTGATGCCTGGTGCTGCTGATGTGGCCAGAGCCCGTGTCCGTGCCCGTGCCCGCCGCTCGAGCCCTTTCCACCAGACGGGCTCGAACGCGGCGAGTCCGATGTGAGACCAAAGAACAGCGCATCATGGTCATGCGCAATGTCAGTGTACGCTGGGTGCGCACTTTGCCCGGGAATCATCTGTGGTTGGTGCTGGTATGCAGGCAGCGCCGAGGATGCGCCCAGCGCAAGCGGCGAAAACGCGTTGCTACCCGCCGCACCAGATCCTGACCCCGATCCGGAGCCAGAGCCAGAACCTGAGCCTGAGCCTGCGGGCGAGAGCGAAAGGCTATCGTGGAACACGGCGCCCGCATCCATGCCAACACCGAACCCACCAAGCTGCATCTGCATGTCTAGCCCGAGGCCGTCCACAAACGCATCTGAGTCCGACCCGAACATATTTTGCTCCCCCGCACCTACTCCCGGGAACGCGGCACTGAACGCGGGGTCGAGCGTGTCGAGGTCAAGGTCCGGCGCGCCCTCGAGCTCATGGATACGATCCTCGAGCTTCGCGATCTTCTCTTGCAATATCTGCGTGCGGCTCTTCTGGCGGCCGTCGTCATAGTCGCATTCCTCTGCGCGGTTCGCCTTGACGCACTGCCGGCACACCGGCTTCGAGGCATCGCATTTCTGAAGACGGGGACATTCGGCGATCGGGGACGAGCGCGAGAGCGGAACACGGTGATGGAAAGCAAGGAGGGAAAAAGAGAAGGGGAAGGGAACCAACATTGTCAGCTGAACAGGCCTATAGGCTCGGCGAGGCGCGGGGTGGAAAGGTAACGTACCATCTTGCGCTTCCTGTGGCGCACCAACGCAACGCGCAGTCAGCACAATTTTTTTCGGAGGGATGGGTATATAACAAGGGGATGGACGGTGGGGACGGAAGGGAGTACGGACCTGCAGCTCAGACACGCTGATCCGCGCTGGAGGGGATTGCCGCCCCTGCGCGCCGCCCGCGCCTCCTGGTCTTCGCGGTCGCTTCTATCGGTAGGCATCGACGGGTGTGGTGGGTGATGATGAAAATGTCGAGAACAGGACTGCGCAGGGCGCAAAGGTGAGAGATGGATAGACAGGGGACAATAGAGCAAAGGGGGGGGAACGGGGGAGCAGGGGCGATTACCGACGGAGACGGTGATGCCTACTTAGCAGCCAGCCTCTAAAGGAAGAAGGGAGCTCGGGGATTAAACGACGAAGCGAGCGAACAACGTGTGCTCGGCCGTGCGCGTTCTTATTTTGTTGCGAAGGGAGAAGCAGAAGGGGGAAGAAAGATCAGCGCGGAGGAGGGGATGTGGTCGACGCATTGATAAGTAAGGGACGGGTAGAATCTTTTTTTTTGTGCGTCGTCTCTGGCGATTTCGAGTGAGATGATCGATCACAGCCCCCTTGTGCGTCCGAATCAACGGAGCCTCGCGTGGTTTGGATGAGTGTAAGGGAGGAGGGAACGGAAATAGAGTCGCTTGCGCAGGGGTGAAACCCGAGAGGTCCAGGCCGGCGCGACCCCACAGAGATATCATTCCAATTTCAAATTCGTCTCCGGGTGCAAGGGGGCTGGTTTACCTTCCCCTTTCGGACGCAGCTTCCTCTTCCGTGCTTCTTCGTGATCGACAACTCCTAAAGGAAATTACACCTGTCACGCCGAACCCAAAGGAGCGCTTATCACTCGTCGATTACGCAACCACGACACGAGCAAAACTCAATAAGCAGCTCCGCTCCCCAAGTCTGTGTTTGCTCGCTAAGTGCGAGCTATGTTAACTGCTCCCGTGTCTTCTTGCACCTAAAACGCGTCCGTGCCCTGCTGGTGCTGATATCTGTCCGCTAGCAGCGCACGGCACAAGTTGACTAGCACCATAGTTTAGCACCTTTCACTCCCTTTTCTTCGTTTTCGGCGCGGTATTCAATAACGCAACGCACTCCGGTCCGCTCGTCCGTCAAAGAGGGGGGACGGGGAAGGGGGAACAAAATAAGAAACACCGACACGACCAATTGCGTACAGCCGCACGTTGTTCCTTCTTCGTCGGGGACGAGCGCGAGCCGGTCCGCGTGCTGTGCGGCCCTGCAACTCCCCCATACGCGTCAATAGGGCGGCACGGCACGCCCACAGGCGGCAGGCCATCAATCATCGCTTACACTCTCCCCCTTGTCCTTGTTCGTGTCGGGCTGTGTTGCGACTCGCGAGGGGCGCGATCCGGATTTGCGCCAACGCTATGGTCGCTCTATAGTCCGTGGCGCGGGAATTTTACTCCTTACTAACCATCCGCCCACAACTGCAAGGGGCCGTGGGTATTTTCTTCCTCCTACGTATGACTCATCTACTTGTCTAGTATAAGTATGCCCGCAGTTACAGTAGCCAACATTAGCATTAGCCTGGCCTTCCTTGTACTGTATTGGACATTTTGAAATGCTCGCCTATGGGCATAGCTGAACACGTGGACAAGTAAAGAACGCCTCGAATGGACTTCGTCATATCGTACGATAGGAGCAGCGCCCGCCCTTTTGCCAATTTATGAGCTCTTCGGATTCAGGGATTCTACTTCCTGGACCTCCTTTTAATTAATCCATCTATGAATTCTGCGGCTCATGATGCCGGGACCACGGCGCGCCCATACTTACATTCAAACGCTTCCAGAATGATATTTTTGGGTGTGTCTATGTTCCTATGTTTCTTTGCTTGCTGATTCGTCCGAATTTAAACTCGTCCCCGATTGATAGATGGACTGAACTTATCGGCCGAGCCCGGGGATTCCACTCCCCTTGTCTCTCGCTCACTCGTCTTGCCCGGCGCGCCCACGCGGAGAGAAGTTTCAGACACACATTATCCGAGAATTCAAGAATTTCAGGAATCAAAAACGAATGGCAAGAGACGCGAAGGTAACAAGTGGCTATGAAAGAACAAGGGCCCGTGATGCAGTTACAGCACCGCAAAAGAGTGTAAAACGTACTATGCCATGCACAAACCGGCAAACGAAAAACTGTCGCGCTGCCCCGCTTTCTCTATTTTCACTAGTGCTGTCCACAATATCTCTGCCCCACGCTTCCACTCGCCCTTCAGACGCTCATTTCCGCTTGGCGGACTTGAACACGCCGGTGAGGCTCTCCCAGACGACAGGCGGTGCCTGTGCGGCGTCGATGGGGTTCCAGATGCCCTTTGCCTTATAGTAATCTACGACAGGCGCCGTCTGCCCGTGATACGAGCCCAGCCGCTTACGCAGCGTCTCCACGTTGTCGTCCGACCGCTGGATCAGGGGTTCACCCGTCACGTCGTCCGTCATAGTCTTCTTCGGTGGCCTAAATGGGGAAAGGAAATTCAGCAAATTAGCAAATCAGCATCGGGCTTCAATAGATAGAAACTTGACGCAACACTCACGCGAACTCCTTGTGGTACGTGCGCCCGCTTGCGGGGTGGATGAGCCGCCCCGTGATGCGCGAGATGAGCAGCGAGTCGTCGATTTGCAGCTCTACGACGTGGTCGAGCGTCTCCTTGCGCTCCGCGAGCATGCCGTCGAGTTTCTCTGCCTGCGGTACGGTTCGCGGGAAGCCATCGAGCACGAATCTGGGCGAGGTAGGTCAGCACCCACCGCCTTCATTATATACTTCAAAGGCAGGCGTAGGGGATGCAGGTAAGGAGTAGGGAGGTTCACCCCCTGGTCCCCCACCGCTTCCCTCCGTCTAACTCCGCACGCACACACTCACCCGTTCTTGCACGCCTTATTGTGCTCGAGCTGGTCCTTGATCATGCCGACCATAATATCATCGCTGACGAGCCCGCCCGCGTCCATGATCTTCTTCGCCTCGACACCCAACGGCGTCTTCTTCGTGACCTGCTCGCGGAGCATGTCCCCCGTCGCGAGATGGCACACGCAGAACTCGTCACGGATCCGCGGCGCCTGTGTGCCCTTCCCTACGATTCACCACAAGTCGTCAGTTACCACCTCTACGCACACGGACAACTGGGAAAGAAAGGGAAGAGGCATACCTGCGCCCGGGGGTCCAATCAGGATGAGCCGGAGCTGCTCAGCGGGCGTCGGCGACAGCGCGCCCTTTGCCTTCGCCTCGAGCGCCTTGATCTTGTCGTTCAGCTGCTCGACGAGCGACTTGAGGTACTTCAGCTCCTCGCTATTCGACGGTGCAGGGGACGATGACGCGGCCATTGTGTGTGCGTGTGTGTTGTGATGTACGTTGCGTTACTCGTATATGTCTATAAGTCTATTCTTTTTTTTCAAAGCGATTTGCGTTGGAATCCCCGATTTGCAGTAGGGTCTTCTCTCTCCCCTTTTCTTCTTTCTTCT
Organism: Coniferiporia sulphurascens; assembly: GCA_002794785.1. Lineage (NCBI taxonomy): Eukaryota > Fungi > Basidiomycota > Agaricomycetes > Hymenochaetales > Hymenochaetaceae > Coniferiporia > Coniferiporia sulphurascens. The sequence goes on along the minus strand of NBBA01000009.1, from coordinate 1,832,583 downwards.
TACCACAAAAAAGATGCCGAGAGCGGAGGCGTGTGTAAGGGGATAGAGCGGTGAGGTGAGGAGGCTGGCTAGCTGGCGACGACGTTCGGGACGTACGGAAACCGTGCGGGCAACGGTGAGCTCGAAGAAAGCCCAACGGCCCTCTTCACATTCGTTTTATGTGGACCAATCACAGCTCGGCCCGTGTGCCTTGATATCACGTGATGGTTGTTTAGAATCACGTTTATTTCTTTACTTAATCCGACTTTTGTTCGAGTCCGAGTCTTTCTCTCGCGACGCGATTCAGACTGTGTCACAGTGAAAGCCGAAGATGAGGATGAAGGTTTCGCCCAGATAACGATATCTCGGTGGGGAAACGTTTCTGCCTTCGGGTTTCATCGTACTCTTTATGCGCAGCACGACAAGTCACGCTCGGCACATCCCCAATAATTTTTTAGGAAGCTGTTCAAAAAAATGAAGAACACGACTCACGATTCTACGGAGAAACAAGAGCAGTCCTCCGAGATACAACTGAAACGGCTATAATAAAATGCGACTTTGAAGATAACCTCCTTCATAGGTCGTGCCACGACACTTAACTATAACTCAACCAGACCATATCGCAAAATTTGAAAAACACTTGCAAACATCAGAACGCAAGTGATGATACCGGGGAGACCATCCTGGATTCGGGCCATAAAAATGCGAGGTCAAGGACGCGCTTAACGTGAGCGCACCGGATGCAAACGCGGAGGTAATAGTGTTCTCTACATTGCTAATCCGTGATTATGTAACGCTACTAGCTCTTCGGACCGTCAATATTAATGTTTGCAGTCTACAATCACTTGGTGAGTCAATGCATTTCCCCCCAATATCTGCCCCTATACACTTGTGATTCTATAGCATCTTGTATGCTGAGAAATGGTTTCGATCAGATTCGGTACCGGCTCCTTAATGTTTGCTTACTACTCCAGGCACGCTCCCCACTTCATTTCACCAAGTGATCATCCTAATGACTCTAACGGGTTCCCAGATGGCTGGAGCAGGTAAATTTGGGACTCTGGACTGTATTGATAGCTGCAGAGCCTCCGCCACACTCTCCCAAATTAGCACACGCTGACAGATGGTACATAAAAACTCAATAGCAACACCGCGTCTAAAGTGCTTTTCATTTGATTGTTACGCCGGGTTCGTGACACGACTAAATACTTCCTTAGCTTTACAGACAAAGTCGGAGCAGCTGACGATATCTGGACTTTGACTCAGTTTAGACTTCGACGACGATTAAAGCAAGGGAAAGATTTGTATAAAAGCTTCACCTCCTTCAACAAGTATCGAGCATCCACACTTCAACATAAACATCACCAACGCAATGAACACAAGTGCGTACACCCTTGCAGAGGGAATGGGATCTCAGCTAACACTGGTGGACCGAAGCGTGTACGGCGCACCCTATACATTCGCCTTGTTCGACTGCGACGACATGCGCAACACGCACGTCTTCGCAGCCGACGAGCGGCTTCTGTACACCATTGAAACCGATACGCAAACCCACGCGCGTACACATATACTCCGGGGAGAGTCACGCGAAGACATCGTGGCGGAGGTGAAGCGGAAAGACCTACGCGCGGACAGGATAAAGTTCGGGACTGAGAAGTCTAGAGTGTTGAAATCCTGGCTCCACGGGTCTTCTGGAAAATGGACAGACTTGTGCGTGTCCCCCTAAACTTTCCTTCTGCCTACACGCCCTTACGTTTTTCTAGTCCAGTGTCATTTAGTTGGCGAGGGAATGGGTTCACGTGGAAGACCAACGGAACACGGCAGATAGCTGTAAGTACTAATTGGCGCCCCTAAACGACTATTTATGCGTCTATTTACACGCCTTCTTACAGCTATATCGTGAAAGCGAATCTGCCCACCCAATCGCATGGTTCCAATCATCTCGAAGAGAAATTATCGATGGCGTCCGAACCTCATTGCGGGCCCTACTCGCGTTGGAGGCAAATGCGCTGGACATCCTTGATGCTGTTGTTGTGTCGTTACTTATCGTCGAATGTAACTTGAGAAAGAAGGAATCCAAATATCGCACCGCTGCGGCTCTGGCGATGCTACATTGTTAATATCATAGGGACGGGTCACCTGCCTCGAAGACGCTGGCGCTGGCAAGCTCAGAGGAACCTAACTCTGTGACTTTCATAGCAGGTCCCCCGGGTCCCAGAACATCGAACCACATATTTTTCTTCCATCTCTTATCTGTTCATTACAATCGCCTCGTATCTAGTGTGTGTACCAATGGTCCGCCTTCCTCCATATAATCAATTAAGCCGTCCTAACGTCGTAACAGGCCATAAAAATAGTCTTGGTACTTACGGAGTGCAGCAAGCAAGTTCTTTCTTTGAGAAACAGCGCATGCAGGAAAAGAAGTTGTCCTTCCTCTTGCCCTAGTCCAGATTGGATCATTGACACCGAAGCCTCTTATCCCGACTAGCTCGAACTCACGAAAGCCCACCGACAACTTCTTCATATCTGCCCCACTGTGAGAGAACATCTTGCCTTTAATCAATAGATCCGGTTGGGCCATGCACCTCATGCTACGTTTAAATTAGGCGCAAACCGGCTCGCGTCCGATCAATTTAGGACGACACGCGTACAGCGCCGTACCACGGTCGCCGTTTTCTGCGTCTCGTCTGTAGGGGCGATTATTTTACATACGGAGCATTCTGTCCCCCGTCAGAGAGCGGGGAACTGAGCTATCAGTGTGCCGGTGACCTCGTCACGAAGACGGCCACGCTGCCATCGATTTCTACAGAAGTCGAGAAAAAAATTTGTTCGAGTCAAATGCATTCATTTCCGTCACGGTTTTTTTCTACTAATAGTAAACCCGCTATGTCCCCTGTGACGCTCTTCCTCATCTCTCGTACTTCGCAGCCATTCTATTCCCACTCCGGTCCTGTCTATCTCCACTCTCCCGTCTGCCCTCCCGGATTGCATCCTACCCTCATCTTATTCCAGCCCCTACAGCACCGACGAAGCGAAATATTAGTGGCCAGACTCTTGGAGCAATCCCCCATAGACGAACGTGAGTCTTATGGAGCACGTTGATTTACCTAATTTTCTTAAACTTGTACTGACTTTTTAAGACCAATCAAGGAGCATGTGATGTGAGTTTACGATTTACATCCTAGTCCCTTACTCGTGTATTTAACCTAAATTTACTTCAAAATGCCGGCATCAATTAACATGGATCGCTGCAAAATGTTACAATTCTGGTCCGACTCGAATCCATCTATTTAGGATATGCGCATACCGGGTGTAGCGAAGAGAACAAACTTAAAGATCAGTCCTCATCATCCTTGACCTCGGGTACACCATCGCGCCACGCAATACCACACTCTTGCGCGACCTTGATGGAAATAGCACGCACAGCGCGCACCTCTTCCAGGCTCGCCCCGCCCCGCCGGCAGTTCGCGAGGTGCCACCCGATCTGACGAGGCGTGTCCATCGCCACGAGCGCAGCAACAATCGCGTACGATGTGTCTCGCTGCGAGACGACGTGCGTCGCGTTGTACGTATGGCCATACGCGATATTCTTGGAGAACCAGCCTGTGAGGGATACAGACAATGTGCTATTAAGAGGTTTGTAACAGGGAAGGGGTTTGAGGCCCAGATACGCACCCATGTCGGGGTGAATGGCTTCGAGGAGCGACTGGACGGACGTAGCTGTCTTTCCGTACATCGCTTCGAATAGCTGATCTCCTCTCGAAATAATATTAGCGACAGAATCGTTATCGACTTCACTAAAACGCAGTATTGGGTTGGTTTTGTCATTCCCCCCTTTAAAGGAGCACTCACCGAATCGGCTTCGTCTCGCGTAGCTCGACAGGGGTCGCCTCGTACAGCGTAATCAGCGATGAAATCGTCTGTGGAGGCAACGATCAGCCACGCATACGCACCATCGTAGATACCCACTCTTGAGTACCCCGCAATCAAGCCGCTTTTATAAAGCGCGTCCCGCAACACTACCGTCATGCGCACTTTCTCTTCATGAGGTGCGTTCGCGGCGTTCAACGCCTCCAAAACGAACTCATACACTTTCGGCACTGCCTCGGATCTGTTGCTTGCGTTATACGCGATCGCCGCAACAAGGAACCACGGGTTACGCAAATCGGCTGTGCCCCCTGTCGATTGCCAGTCGGCTTTTGCCTCAGAGGGGTAAAGCGACTTCAGACGCGAAAGAAATTCCTTAGATGCGATACTGATCATCTCTAGTGTTGTCTGGAGTGGTGGACAAAAAAGATTGCGGCTGCCAGCGCCTTCAGGATGACCCCTACGTAAGGAGGCGTCATGGAAGTCATTAACCAATACGTGCTTCATATAATCAAGCCCGGACCTGCTGTGCTTCTTTCCGTTGTTTTCTGAACAAAAGCCGAGGTCTTACTGTAGTGTACCTTCCAAAATAGTTTCAGTCGCTGAAATCGCAAAATCCCGAAGCTCCGACTCGGAATCGAAATCAATGATCGGCAGCGATCCACGCCATATACAGCTCGCATTCTGTCATTAATGTTTTACTTAGGTCAAGACGCTGGATGTCCAAGAGCATCTGTTATGCTTTCACAGCAAAAAAGATATATAAGTAGCATGTAGTACCGGTCCATAAATAAATCAGAACATCTACGCAACACTCGATTTTCCTACTTTCTTCACTCTGCCTTCTTTCCCTTAAGGCTTTTCTTCTCCGCTCCGCCACCTGCAAGCCAGAGTGCAGCAAAGAGGACGAATCCAACGCTCGTACTGATTGCACCTGCGTAGTACGGCCATGCAGCACTGAGGAAGCGCGGGTAGCCATCGTGCCGGGGCGGAACGACGGGTACTGTAATTGCGCTGTGAAGGAACGACCACCTGCGATATGTGTCAGACATATACGATATGATATATGAGAGAGAAAAACTCACCCCCTGCGTTTGTAGTTAAGCACGAACTTGAAAACGCCATGGCGGTCCGGCGCACGGAACGTTACCGAGTACGTGCCGGGTTTGCCGGGTGTGGATGGAAGGGCTGTGCGGATGTGCGGGTCGAGCATCGTGAACTCGAGCTGTACGTCGGTCAGGCCCGAATACGGCATCCATTCACCCTTGACCGGCTCCCATTTTGATATGTGCGCAGTGTATGTGACTTGGTCATTCACGGTGTATGTCTCTGGAAGCGATGCCGTGTTATTGGAGCCTGAGTGATGGTGAGTCGCACTGTCAATACGCAGCACATTCGATTCTTGGAATGCCCAGGCAGCGATATCCTGGGAGAAGCGAGCATTGCCGGACTGTACACCCGGAACGACCTCCTTTGACGCAAAGTCGTCTGAGAAGAGCTCGATACCACCGACCCACAGCGCGCGCGCACCCGTGAGTGTCTGGAAGCCTGTGACGAGTCCAAGTTGGCTGCCCGCCCAAAGACCTTCTCCGCTTTTCTCCGCAGCGTCAGCGATGACATCAGCGTCTGCGTCTGAGCCTGTCTCCGCTGCGAAGCTCTGTGCCGGCGCGTTCAGGATAGGCACAAGCAGCGGGTTCTGTGCGAACGCATGCGGTACGCCGGCAAAAAGAACTGGGGGTGTGTTCGGTTGCAGGACGGGGTGTGAAGCAGAGACATTCACAGGTACAATGGTGTAGGGCGGTGGACGAGCAGGGAAGTGCGAAATAAGGGGTGTACGTGGGGGAGGGAGGATGAGCGAGAACTCAGCAGCCAGGGAGGTGAGCGGCGTCTGCGCAGGGGAAAGCGCGAAGATGACATTAACGTTCGAGGCGAGGATATTAACGAGACCCTGTGGTGTGATATCGGATGCGTATGCTGCGGAATAGAACAAGACGTGAGAAAAATGGATACAAAGAGAGGGACATTGGCGTACATTTGGTCGTCGGCGCGAAAAGAATGACATGGGCGAACTGCGGAACGTCGTCCTCTATGATGAGCGGCGTTTTCTCCTTGGGGTCCCGGAACGTCAGTTCATAGCCTCTGTCTACTGCGATGTTAGGTAGCACCAGGTTAAGAAATACGTTCTCAGCGCACCTTCGAGGCCTTTGAAGAACGTTGAGAAGTTGTCCTTCGGCTGGTCCTTCTCGAGAACGACAAGGACGGAGTCGCCGGTGCTTGATTTTGCGAGGCTGACCGCCGCGAGCGCAACGAGCTGGACAGCGAGTGCGAGCCAACGCCTCATGCTGTTCATCTAGACTGTTGTGTTGGTAGTGGTCGAGTGATGAGCGCGAAAGCGGGAGACGCGTTGTGACACGTAGGTGTTGCGCTATAATTAGACCAATCCTAATAAAACTATATATACGTTCTAATTGCGGCGAGATTACACGTATTTGAAGATGATATTAAACATTTCGATATGCAAGTCAGCAGTGTAACAAATGGCGAGTATAATACAAATATGAAGAGTTATATGCGATGATAATATACATTTATCCACGAAGGAGGGAAATGAATACTCCTATAAACCCAAGGAGCATCAACGCAACCATAGAAGGCTGTTTCTCCCACGTCCGACTCAGCCAGGTCCCTATCAAATGAAGTATTCCGGCCACAATCCCAAGAATGACCGGCGTCATGAATAGAGAACCAACGAGCTCATAATGCCCAAAACGTGTTGGAGGAAGTTCTTTCTCTCCGTGGAAGACCAATTTGAACAGGAAAACGATGACGGGCTTGACTCCGAAGACAACTTGGCTGTAGACGAGCAATCCTATAGCAATACGAGCTGCTAGCTGTGCACTCTTATTGTAGCTATATCTCTCAGCTGCTTCTTGCTGTCCGCAAGTCAGACGCAAGCAAATAAACTATGAGCAACAAAGACGTACTATTCTTCGCTTCTTCAGATCCTGCAAGCCGCGAAGTCGTCCAAGTTCATACGCAAAGGCATCATCGCTCAAGATTCCCTACAACAAGATCAGGATCGTTCAGTCCATCTAGGTAGAAGAGAACGCGAGTGCTTACGGTATAAGCTGAACGAAGCGTTGACTCTCTCCAGTCAGCCGCCGTGGCCTCAAAGAAAGCACCCTGTGCAGCGAGTTAGCCATATGACGCTCGTTTTTCCACAAATTTAACACAAAGTACTCGCCTCGTCGGCCCTGGTGCGCATAAGGTCGTCGCGTCGCGAATCAGGATATCTCTAGAAAAACCCGATGTGGTTGTGCCAATTTCTGGGCTTGACATACAATCCGTATGTATGTGTGCTCAAGTTATGTCCCCAAGATAAACCTGGGACAACAGGACCGAGAGAACTGCAAGACAAAGAGCTCCATGGTCGGAAGGCTCGTGGCAACGCGTCCGCAACGCTTGTGCTCGCCGCAACTGGAACATTAGGTAAGCAATCTGGTAAGCGGTATGTTTACATTAAGGAGCGCCGCTCTATTAATTACCAACTAATGATGGTTTATTCTTTGTAGCTCGTGCATGGTGTAGTATGCAACTCAAGGTAATGGAGAGTATTTTCATAAATGGAACAAATGCAAAGTTTCTCCGGATGCCGGTTTGAGGGCACGATTTTTACCAGTAATCCCTGTGAGCACCCTTTAATATTACAAAAGGGTCACAATTACAAAACTATAGCATCAAATTATTTAGATACCCTGCTAGCACAGACTTTATGTGGACCGCTTCGATGTGGAAAGTGATTTTGTGGTTCGCTATAAGCAATTTGTACATGTATATTCCCATTGAGTCCTTCGTATACGTAGACGGGGCAGCTTGGCTCTAACGATGTTACATTCCAGACAGCCCGGGAGAGTCAGCCTGTATATGTTTAACGTGTTTAAAAGGCAACATATGGACAAACCCCTGAGGTCTAGGTGAATTGTTGGTCGCCACGGGCCGGCCGGCGGACGGCGCGGGAGAGGAATCAGGTGACACGGGGTACACAATGAGAGGGTAACGACGCCTAGTACTTCCTCGCCGGGCTATAGGCGTCTCGAGAGGGTCTGCCTGCGTGTAGAAAACGTGCCTGGAAGGCAGCACGTGAGTATACCGTTCCCCTCCCAGTGGTTCGGACGGGTTATTCGGTGGTGCGGGGAGGATAGCAGAGGGTGCGGGATTCGTAGCAGTTTGCACGGGAGGGCCATTAACAGGAGAACCAGCACTGGAGATTTCGTCATATTTCTGCCCTGCAGGCTGCGTAGCGGCAATATTAATTTGTGTGTAGTCAAGATGGAAGGGGGGAAACACGGGGGCATCCTCCTCGGACTTGTACTCGGCGCTGTACTTGTAATCTTGGTGTACCCGGGTATCACCAATGTGATGGTTCCCAGAGTCCTCGACGAACACATCCGCACCATTGCGTTTTCCCTTGTTCATGTGGAAAGCACGGCGGATGACACTTCCGAGTCCGTCAATGATGTCGAGTGTAAGTGACCTGTGTGTTATTTCCAATCCAGCCCCTCCGGGGTCGTGCCGAACCGTCTTCTCTTCCTGTATGAGTCGGGTTGCCATGTATACGAATATCATGCAGTTTACGACCACAAAAACAAACATGAGCACTTGAGAGACACGGTCCTAAATACATCATTAAATACGCCGTGTCAGTGAATTAAAAATAGAGATGGCGCAAGGATCCCCACCTGGCTGGAGGACACTGCAAAGCAGCAAATTCCCGCCGAGAAAAGCAACCCTGAGATCATAAGCGAGAACGTGGGCCACTTCTGTAGCCACGCATTGGCCAACACCGATAGGACTTTCTCGGATTGCCGCCTTGATTTTCGATAAGTCAAAATTCTCTGATCAAGAAAAAGCGGACACGTACACGACGGATCTATTCCATGCCATGGCCATGAAACTGCTTACAGCAGATGTAACACTAAAGATTATCGATGATAGTAGAAGTACGTTCGTGACGAGCTGAACTGTGTTCCCATTGTTTGCATAAGTCTGTTGTAGAATCGTCACCGTCACTCCAGGGAAGAAGGTTGCAATCGTCGTCATTTTGAGGTACCGGTCGTCTCTTTCTTGCAGTATCGAGCTTATCAGAGGAAGACCTGGCTCAGGAAGATACAAATGGAAATATGGGTCAACACGGTAAAATACTTCGACTTTGCCAGCTTGTACCTTCGGAAATGAAGCCTTTAAGACGTGTCTCCAGGTCGGAGAAATCTTCGGAAAACTTCCTCAAAAGCGAATGTAGGTGCAGCTGTATTTCCCTCGTGCGCCGAGATTGTCCTGATACTGAGCCGAATATTAATTGAGTGGGCCTCGATAGAAAGAAACATCCCCTCACGTGGATTATCTTGTATGAACGACGTCCCTTTCTAAGGTGTACATCATTAAATGCCCTATCAATAGTCCGGGAAAATGCTGCATACTTGTACATACTTTTAGACCTTCGATAAGCGTGCCTATTACTGTAATGACTTGTTTATCGCCGAATACGTTCCCGTAGTTTTGGAATGCACTGCGCAAATTTTCGAGACCTTCCTTTAATTTCGTCATGTCGGTTGTGATTTCTGTTAAGTACAGAGGCGATATAGACTTTGTTCTGAAATCTTCACGTAACCAATAGAATTGTTATCCACCCCAAATGAGCTCAAGACGTGCACAAATTACGACTCACCACGGCGGCCAAGTACCTCTGTTATGAGAGCGTCCCCGGGGAAGAGGGCCAATAGGGGGTATCACGATGGGGTTTTAGGCCTTGTTTTGAGCCTTGTTCGGGTCCTGTGTTTTGAGCCCAAAACCAGCAGAACAAGCAGAACAGCGGAACAGGAAATTTTCTTGTTTCGCTGTTCTAGTCCTTGTTCTGATCTGACTTCAACAAGGTTTTGAATCCTATTTTGGATACATTTCGAAGTCCGATTATTTGTAATCTACATCACAAAGTAAGACTGTTACGTCTTCTTGCATATTTTGCTGCCAAATTTTTTTGCTCTATTAAATGCTGTAATCTGGTGTTGTGTGGATATGCCACATGTCGTGTCCACAACTCTGGAAAACTTTGTGATCTCAATGGCCGGCTGGTTACTTTTGAGGCAAAACAATCCCAAATGATGCTATCGGTGCAAATCAGTGCCTTTTATGGCAGGTGAATGCCGATCATTATTTATGTAATACTTACAAGCCTACTTTGCCGATAAGCCGGAGGCCGCAAAACAAAGTCTTAAACGGCACGTCAAACTGGGGGGTATCAGAGTTAAACCGTGTTTTAGACCTGTTCTGACCACCCAAACAAGCACTCGAACAAGGCTCAAAACAAGGCCTAAAACCCCATCGTGATACCCCCTAATGTATTGATACTAAGAACTCTATTGAAACTTTTAAGACGCATCGTCGTGGTTTGGGCAGCGATGATCATGGGAGCACATGACGCTATAGAGCGAAATTTGGATTGAAAACTTTCAAGCTTTATGCACGGAGTCAGGTCGATCTTCAGCACTAATTCATATAACTTGTAAAGAAACAAATTACCTCCGCTTCCAAACTCGACACGACCCTGCTGACAGTTGTAAATGAGGGATATTTGATATGGCGAGCACGCATCATATATGACTTGCTGACAGAAATTGAAATAGTCTAGCACTGTCCAGACGCGTCAGCGAAACACATTATATGAGATAGGTGAAGTCAACTCGGGTATCTCACCAGAGGGCGGAGAAGTATCTGTTCTTCCTGTGAGAGACTGGTCATTCAGAAGTAGTCTCATGGAATCGGGGCTCCAGGCATGGCCACAGACGATTATTGAGCCTATCGATTAATAGGTCCGGTACCTCCCAACGCCCACGGAAACTTGAGGCACAGTCTGGACGATAAGTCAACGGCTCAGGACTCGAGGCAACATGTACTCATAGCTTTCCATTTCAAGAGCGTTGTGATGGGTGAAAATCAAAGGGATAAAGGCTTTGTAGCCGTTATAACTCAGGCTGTCTCCATAAGTCTTCGCCACGATGAAGTGGAAGAATGTTCTACACTATATGTGCTCGTCTGATTTACTGTCACCTAGCGGCAGACCACATTCAGGATAACGCATACTGTAGAAAACAAACATCGGAGAACTGGATCAGCTCAAGACATCCGCATCGCGTAATCTAAAACCTTACGTGACGCGGTCGACAACACCTGCGAACCCGAACGGCATTACTGAATCCACATAGAATGGGTTGAGAATTGATACCAGTAAAAGCATAGCTGCAACCATCTAGTTCTTGGCTTTCCACAATTTTAAGTAATTTCATACCTTAGGCAGAGCATGATCTGTCGCTTGCATCTCTCCCGCGACGAAGGTTGTATCATTACATTCTGCCAATAGAACCCACGAGGCCGACAGTCGACACGAGTGAGCCTCGTCGCAGATCCTTCCGGTGACACGAGGAGGTAGCGATTTCAATCAGAGAAGTGTTTACAGAGTAGAAAGCTGCATGGTAGACTCATCGTCGAAGTCGAGACAAACAGACACATACGAATCGACAGAAGCCACTGAAATGTGCGATCCCTGCCCCTCATCCCATATCGTTGTACCATGACTCCCACCGCAAAGACGAGCGTAACGCGTCTCATCTGCACCTTGCGAGTCATGAAGAAGTCGATAGAATGGCTTGGACATCAGGAGAGGGGCTTAGATGTCTAGACGGCCTAGACGCCGAGAACGGACCCACGGGTTGCTTGGGCGCGTTTGCCCAATGGTGAGCTTGTAGGCTATTTCAGTCTTTGTGATGGCTTCTGAGAAGGCTGCCGGAATAAGTTATCAAACCTACACCCGCAGCATTGAATGAGGAGGCCCAACCTCCGATGCGGGAGCACTGGCACCGGCATCTCGATGGACAAGATAGATACGATCGTAACGGCGAAGCACGCTCAGATGTTGTTCGAGATCATAGGCATTGCTTAGCATCAGAGTTGTGGGGGGAATATACAACTCCCGCTGTTTGTATTTCTTGCCAGAGAATTATAGAGACGGTAGTGAGCAGAATATTGGGCTCACTCAGGTTTGGAAATTAAAAACACGACATGACTCGGTGAATGCCGGAAATATAAAACCAGGGGCGCGGCTTTCATACTCATCTATTATTAGTCTCAAATGAAAGTGCCTCCGCTCTCTCGCGTGAACTCCTCTTGTCATTCGACTTTTATACGAACCAGTGTCCTTTTCCTGCCCGACGATCTAGCCTCAATCTTATGTGGACAAAACACAAGCCCTGTGGGTAACAATACCGAGTTAAGTACTAGACGGGAACAGCGGTCGTAGCGGAACTTAGAAGGGTACTAGACTCGACGGCGTCAGAAATCACTGGCGGGATCACTCTAAATCCCCCCATCCTTATTCAAAAACCCCCCAGAGGTTGCCCTGCCCATCCTGCCTGCTCTGCTACCCAAAACCACGCACAGAATCAAATGTATCGCCTTTCCTCACTGCTCGGCGTCCTCGGGCTCGGTTGGCAAGTCTTAGCACAGGGGTCATCGTCGTGTGAGAACTACGGTACGCAAAACGGCACGGTTTGCAGTTGTCCTCCAGGCTTTGGTGGGCCCACCTGCTCCGAGCCAGCCTGCGGTGGAGACATTTTCGAAGGGACGAACAGGCACCTCGCCTCTGGAAACGCGACAGTCCTCGCGAACATCACCGCGTCCGCCTGCACGTGCGAGACAGGCTGGGGCGGTTTCGGATGCAACGTCTGCCAGAGCGCTGCAGCATGCCAGGCAGCATTCACGAGCATAGGAGGAAGTGGGATCTCAAGCGCAGGTGGCCTCACGTCGGGACTCACGGGCGAGAACAGTACACTCGTATGCAGTACCGGGCCACAGGTGTCGGCGGCGGGCCAGATGAGCTGCAGCGTTGTCGTACGTTTTTCTTTTTACTAAAAATACTCAAACATCCCTATTACGACACCGTCGATCTCACCCCACATTCGCATGCACAGAACCCAACGCTACAAGCGCTCTTCCCAGCACAGGCCAACTTAAACATCTTGCGCACCCTCCAGCCCGCACTCACGCCGCTGCCGAACGTGACCGGCTTCGGCGACGCGGGTTCTGTGTACGCGCAATTATGGTACGACGGCGTCGAGCAGTTCTACTGTTCCGCGGGCGCGTGCACGCAGAGCAACGCTAGCGACAACTCGACGAACTGGCAGTGCTCCGGCCTTCAATGCACCTGCCGGACTAACGCAACTTTTTGTGGCGGTGGTGGGGTAAGTGCTTCAGTTTGTTGCTATATATACATTATGTCTGTCCAGGTTCTCATCAAAAGCTCCAACGTCGATGTAGGCAGTAGATCTCACGCAGACCATTGATGGCCTCAACGGCGATTTAACCATCTCCTGCACGGCACCTTCCAATGGCTCGGCAGTCTCCTGCGGCTTCCAGCAGTCTGTCCTGAACTCGCTATTCGGCTCGTCAGGTCTGTCCCTTTCGGACTGTACCTTTGGCGAGTGCGTTGCACAGGGCGTCATTGATGCAGCCTCGGGATCGAGCACAAGCACATCAGGTGACACGCGAAAGAGTCTGAGTGGCGGCGTCATTGCAGGTCTCGCCGTCGTCGGCGCACTCGTAGCGCTTGCACTTGCGTTCCTCGTCCTCGGCTTCGTCATGCAAAGACGGGCGCGGGGAGGATGGAGAAAAGATGCATCGGATAGCTACGGCGGAATCGCGATCACGTGGCAAGACGTGTCGTACACCGTCCCCGGAGTGAACAGCCGTGGCTTCCTTCCGCGGCGCACTAAGGCTAGCAGCGCAATCGGGTACACAGATGAAAAAACTATCCTTGATTGCGTGAGTGGACACGTTGCCCCGGGGCAGATGATGGCCATTCTCGGTCCCTCAGGCGCAGGTAAAACAACGCTCGTCGAGATCCTCGCGGGTAAGCATAAGTCTGGCCGCGTTTCCGGCACCGTCTCGCCGTCTGCAGGCGGCACGGCGCGCATTGCGTTCGTCCCCCAGGAAGACGTCCTCCCCGCTGCGCTCACAGTACGCGAGGCGTTGTCCTTCGCCGCGGCACTGCGCCTCCCCGAAAGCGTGCCCCCGCACACACGTGTCGCGCGCGTGGACGAGGTTATCGCGTTGCTCGGCCTCGAGCGCGTCGCGAGCTCACGCATCGGCTCGCATGCTACCCGCGGTGTGTCTGGGGGCGAGCGTCGTCGCGTCAGTATTGGCCTCGAACTCGTCGGTCGCCCCGATGCGCTTGTGCTCGACGAGCCGACCAGCGGGCTCGATTCCGTTAGTGCTGCACGTGTTGCGGACGCGCTTCGAGCCATTGCACGTGATCCTACGCATCCCACCGCGGTCATCGCGTCCATCCACCAGCCAAGGTGCGCCCGCTCCCCTTTTTCTTCCTTTTTCTTTCCCCCTTTCACGCCTGGTATGATGCGACACTAATCCAAAACTCCGCTCCTCTAGCTCGAAGCTGTACCACACGTTCGACCGCGTCGTCGTGCTCGCACACGGGCGCGCACTGTATTCTGGAGCGGGTGGGCTCGCGCCCGCAGCACACTTTACCGCACTCGGCGTAGACGCACCGCCGGAGGGGTACAACGTAGCAGAGCACCTACTTGACGTTGCCTCCGCACCGCCGCCTGCGCTATTCTCCACTATGTCGACTGACTCGCCTGTCTCTCCCGACCAATACATGATGGAGAAGGGTACGGTGATCGGAAACGGATCTGAAGAAGCTGCAGACGTGTCGGCTCGCTCTGGGCGCTCGCGGTATGCGACAACATTTTTGACGCAGTTCGAGGTGCTCTCTGGACGCGAGTGGAAAATGCTGCGGAGGTGAGGAGCTTCTAGTTTGTATATATAACGGGGATGTTGACTCGAGCACTAATAAAGGGACAAGACTCTTTTCCTTACGCATGTGGGAGTTGCGTGCGTGCTTGGGGTCTTCTGTGGTATGGCACATTTTTTTTGGATTTTCGGTCTAATCTTAGTACTCACTTGGGAACGCAGGCGGTTTGTATTTCAACACGGGTATCACTATTGCAGGCTTCCAGTCGCGTGTTGGCTGCTTGTTTTTCCTGGTACGGTGGTCCTGCATTCTTTGAAGCTTTACTTGATACTGAGCCTTTACGTTCTATTTTTTCACCTTGCGCAGGGCGCATTAGTGGCATTCTCTTCATTGAGCGCATTGTATAATCTAATAGAGGCTCGCCCACTCTTCGTGCGCGAGCGGTCGAACATGTACTATAGGTAAGTCCTGGAACCTAATGGAGGCGTTCTTTGCACAACCTGCTAATGGTGGGGTTTTCGGACGCATTTTTCCTTGTGCTTACCAGCCCCACCGCGTGGCTCCTTGCGCGCCTCATCTTCGACGTCGTACCGTTGCGCCTTGTACCAACGATCATCGTCTCATCTACGTAAGTGTGTGCGGACTCCTTTATCAAGACCTAGCTTATGCGCCCCACGCAGAACGTACTGGATGGCAGGCCTCGCAGATGATGCAGCGCACTTCTTCAAGTTCCTCTTCATCCTGGTGCTCTACTCTCTCGCCATGACCCTGTTTGTGCGTGTTTCTCCTAGATAAAAGTCTCGTAAATAAAAAGCTTACAGTAGAACCGACACAGAACTTCCTGCTCGCAAGCGTGCTCGCTAATGGTGGTGTAGCGGTGCTGCTGAGCGCACTCACCGCGCTATACCAGATGACGTTCGCGGGTTTCTTCGTGCACCTCAACTCAATCCCGCCGGTGTTGCGCTGGCTGCAATGGCTGTGTCCGCTCAAGTACTGCCTCGAGGCGCTCTCTGTGAACGAAGTCGGTGCGGGGCTTATGATCCAGGACACGCTGCAAGGCGTGCCTGTCGACGTCTCGGCGGAGGTAATCATGCAGCTGGTGAGTTCATTACAGTCTTTAAATTTATTTGTGTGCGGCGTGAGAGTCTGACCGTGCCGCCCGACCGATACCGACGCAGCTCTTTGGATTTGGCGCGAATAACTACTATAGGGACGTGCTCGTGCTGTTTGCCTTCGTTGCAGGCTTCGGTGCAGGCGTCATTGGCTTCGTGTGGCTCACGGTGCGCGAGCGGCGCTGACCCTGTCGTCTTTTGTCTGTTTGTTTGTTTTACCTTCGCATCTTTTGGTGTTTTTGTAGAATTGGGTGTACTTCTTGTGTACTTGTATTGATGTTTCTGCCCCACTCTTGGTGACCCCCATTTCGCGGAAGCCATGAGCTTCTTTTCTTTAAGATAATACTGTATGCATGCATCTAGCCGGGTAGTAGTAGCCGATCCCGACTTACCAGAAACGGAAGTACAGTATTACGTGAGGCTCATTAAGACCGTCAGTTATGAAGGCCTGCCTGCAAGCATAGTACTGCGCCCGCGGCCCACCTTCACCACCTCCTGCAGTATCTACCTCTTCCATAAGCAACGACGACCTTTGACGACGAGACACATCAGCCAATATGTCTGATGATGAGGACTACGGGGTGTACGATTCGGATGATACCGCAGACTTTAACTACGATGATGTGCGTGGACAGTCCACCGCAGCGTTTGCTGATGAGCTCGTTCCAGTCGCTGCCACTGCGTCGTTTTCGTGCTCTACCATGCCTCCTAATGCTAACAGGATCTTTTTTTGGATTAGGACGACGGAGACAAGTCGGTCACCGTCTCACAGGACGGCAAGGGCAAGAGCGCGGACCTAACCGTATCCTTTGAGTGTCTCAGTACGGAGGCCCTTCGCGCAGAGATCGACCGAGAGCGCGACGCGGTCGCCTCCATCCTCGATATCGACGTGCGTATATACCTACCACCATTTCTACCCACTCGTTTCCCCGTCCACCCCTCCTCGTTGTTGGCTTGCTGGCTAACGTAGTACGCACCCGCGCCTGCTGATTCGGCTCCGTCGGGTCACGTGCATGCATACAGCGGGGACTCGCGATGATTCTCCTTTTGCACTATCGCTGGAACCGCGAAAAGCTCGTCGATTTGTATACCGATGCCCCTGCGCGCGTACTGTGCGCGGCTGGCGAGCCGAAGCCCGCTCAGGATCAATTACCAGCAGAGTCAGGAGATAGTCGTAAGTTCCTTTCCGTACACCTAACGGCGCACTGGGTTTTTCTGAAACGCCGGCTGGTAGGTTCACCCCCTAAGAAACGGCTGCGGCGCCATGAGCCTCCTCAGCGCTCACCGCCACCTCCGCAGCCTAAGCCTGAGAAAAATCCCGAGCCCGACAATGTTTGCGGAGTCTGCTTCGACGACCTCCCCGAGCCGCCGGATGGTATGCCCGTGACGAGGTGCAGACACCGGTTCTGCGGCGACTGCTGGCGGGCGTATCTAGTGAGTAAGGTAAAGGACGAGGGTCAGTGCTCTGTGCGTTGCATGGCGGACAAGTGCAAGACGGCGCTTACAGAGGACTTCATCGCGGCTGTCGCGGATGCCGACGTCTACGACCGGTGAGTAGGCGTTCAAGTGACGGAATTTACACTTTTGGGAGGAAAGGAGGTTGGATTATGTGACTGATTTTGGGTTTTTATTTTTATTTTTATTTTTATTCGAAGCTGGCAGACTCTCCTTGCGCAATCTTTCGTCTCTGCCACTGCGTCTCTCCGCTTCTGTCCAGCGCCCTCGTGCACGGAGACTGTACGCTGCTCGATCGGCACCTCGGCGCTTCTTACGACCGTACCCACCGTAACGTGTGCACGGGGTCATCCGTTTTGCTTTGGCTGCGGGCTGCAGGACGGCCACGCGCCGGCTATCTGTAAAATTGTTAACCAATGGCTGGATTCCAAGGACTCTGGTACGACACAGTGGATTAATGTAAGTGTCTAATTTCAGTTGATACGCTCATATTTATTAAAATATTATGCAATCCAGGCGAACACGAGGAAGTGTCCAAAATGCAGCAATAATATCGAGAAGGCCGGCGGGTGCAAGTACGATTTCACAACTCATAAGAACCAATAGCTGCTCAGCTCACGCTTCTACTATAGCCGCATCGCCTGCCGACACTGCTCTTTCCAGTTCTGTTGGGTATGCCTGAAAGATTGGGACGTGCACGGGTACAATCAATCCGTGTGCAACTCGTTTGTCGAGCCTCCACGGACCGCGTCCATGGACGAGGCGCAGGTCAACCTCCAGCGCTGGATTTTCTACTTCGATCGGTTCAACAACCACGAGCTCTCTGCGCGTCTCGACGAGGAGCTTGTCGAGCGAACGCAGGAGAAGATGCTTGAGATACAGGAAAACTCGAGCCTTTCGTGGATCGAGGTGAGGAGTGGCTGGAATCAATCTTTTTCTCTTTGTTCCTTCTCATTTTTTCAGTGCTGATGACTATACGCGCCTCCGCAGACCCGTTTCATGCAGCATGCCGCCAACGAGCTGACCAAGTGCCGGCAATCACTCAAGTGGACGTACGCTATGGCGCACTTCCTTTCTTCCGGTAACAAAAAGCAGATATTCGAGGACTTACAAGCGTGTGTCTCCCTCCCTTTTGCTTCATTCATGCATTTTTTAATTTTCCTCTCATCGTTCTTTCACTATCCAGCGACCTGGAGAAAGCCGTCGAGCAGCTGTCACAGCTAATTGACGAGCCAATAGAGGACGCGTCCGTCAAAAACCTCCGTCGAAAGGTCATGGATAAAACGGTCAGCCGCTTGTGATCGTTTCGACAGATTGCTTATATACAACCTTCCCCTATTCCCTGTTACTTAGGTTTACGTGCAAAAGCGCCATGAGATGATGCTGGTCGACGTCGCGAAAGGCCTTGCTGATGGACACTGGGACTGGACCATTCCCCTCGACTGACGCATACGACCTTTATGTTCTCAATCTAATACAGTTATCTCGATGCAAGCGTTTAGTCACTCTCCTAGCTTTTTTTCCAACCTTCTTTCTTCCACTCAA
Source organism: Coniferiporia sulphurascens (assembly GCA_002794785.1). NCBI lineage: Eukaryota > Fungi > Basidiomycota > Agaricomycetes > Hymenochaetales > Hymenochaetaceae > Coniferiporia > Coniferiporia sulphurascens. Next base: position 1,813,806 of record NBBA01000009.1, on the reverse strand, counting down.
TCGCAACCTTACTTTCATCATTCTGGTCCGCCGCCCTCATAATTACCGACCGGATCCGTCTTTTGACGGTTCGGCTGAAGCACTCTGTCATACATACAAACACACCTGTACATCTACTCAATAGTTGAGTTCGAAGAATAGCGTATATGTAGAAGAAATTATGTACAAAAACAGGGCTCCGTTCAACAGAGTCAATCTAATTAGTACCGACCGCCGCCCCGCCTTGGCCCCCATCGGCTGCCCCGACCACCGCCGCCTCCACCTCCACCGCCACCCCGCCCAGACCCATGCCCTCGGTCCCGATAATTCCCGCCCCACTGCCCGCCTCCCGGTCCGTCTCCATCTCCATAAACGTCCTCCTGAGGCGGCAGCGGCGCGCCCTGCCTATGTGCAACGCTCGTCGAGCGCACATCCTCCATAGGTGCTGCACGCCCGAAACCCGGTATACCTTCGTCCGCACCCATGCTTAAGCCAGGTACGCCCCCTGCGCCCATCCCTCCCATGCCCATACCCATACCTGCGCTTCCATCCGCCGCGCCCCGCCTGAACGGGCTGTCCGTGCGGCTCCCACCCCCCTGTTCTTCATCTTTCCCCCACCACTGGCCCTGTCCCTGGCCCTGGCCCGCCGCTCCGCCGCCCGCGCCGACATACGCGAACCCAGGCACCGCCATCTCCTCATCCTCGCCCTCTCCCTCGTCCGCATCCGCGTCTTCCTCTGCGCCGGCAGGCGGCCGCGCGCCTCCGCCAGAGAACGTTGAGCCCGAGTCCCCAGGGCGCTCACGCGCCCAGAAGCGCGTCGTGTGGTCGTTCGACGCGCTCGCGAGGAGGTGGCCGAGCGGGTGGAACGCGAGTGCCCATACGTTGCTATCGTGCGCCTGTGCGAGCGTCGCGCGCGGTGCACCCGAAAGCGCGGGAAGTGTGGGCGGGACGCCGGCGCTTGGTGTTGGCTCGGCTGTGGCGACGTCCCAGTAGAGGATCGAGCCCTCCGAGCCACCCGAGACGAGGATGGGGTGGATAGGATGCCAGGCGAGTGCTAGCGGTGTATTAGCTGGTGCGTTATTAAGATGAAGAGGAATTTGGGGGGCTCACAGCAGACTTCCTTTTTATGCCCTTTGAGGACCCGGTATTCTTTCATGGCACGAATGTCGAATAGTCGGACTGTCTGGTCACGCGACGCTGTGGCTACGAAGTCGCCATTTGGTGACCAGGCTAGCGCTTGGATCGTGTTTTTGTGGTGGTGTCTAAATTAAAGTTAGTAAATGGGTATTTAAGTATTGGATAGAACCTACAATGTGGAGAGACAAGTTCCTGTCCGTGGATCCCAGAACTTGACGAGGTTGTCTTTGCTGCCTGATACGAGTAGACCTTTTGTTGGATGCCACTGCACACATCTGACGTCCCATCCGTGCCCTGTAGAAAATTTAATATCTAATGATAATATAATGCTAGTGTCTTACCCGATAGCACCCTCTCTTCTCTGCTCTCCTCGAAATCCCAAATACGGACCGTAGAATCATCACTAGCAGTTGCAAAGCGACTATCATCCGGCGAGAAAGAAATACCGCGAACCGCCTCGCGGTGAGCCTGCCAGGCTGTAAGATTGTTCATATTCGGCTGGAAGTACTTGACGATGCCGGACTGGTCAGCACTCGCGAGGTACGCGCCAGAGCTCGTAAAGGTGAGGGTGCGGATAGCAGTATCGTGGGCCTGGAGGATGGTCTCGAAGTTGAACGTGAGTCCGTTCCACAGCGTGAACTCGCCGCTCGTCGAGCCCGTGAGCACACGCCGGCCCTCGGGCGTCCACGCGACGGTGTTCACTGGGCAGCGGATCTTGTTCGTCGACGTGTGCACGAACTTGGTCGTCAGCGACGTCGATGGGTTCCCCGGGTAGGCCTTCGGGGGCAAGAGCTGCAGTACATAGGGTTAGTGTATCATCCAATTCAATAACTTCGTGTGCAACGTACGTCGGTGATAAACGGCGGGGCTGGTCTAATGTACGGCGTGTACAACGGGTTCGGGCGCGATTTACGATTCTGCCCTTGCCGCACAACATTTTAACAAGTTCTCTACATCCCAAAGCAAATACTACGCACCAAAATCAGTCGGCCCATGCTCCCGCCGTAGTCCACAGTACGCCGTGGCCGCGTCTTTTTGAGCGCCTTGCCATCAAGCATCTGGCGCGCTGCAGCCATAGCGATATCCTGTCTCCCTTCATCCGCAGGTGGCGGCTGCGGAGGCTGCAAGTGCTTTCTCGGTCTCCATTCCGAGGGCGACGTGCGAGGGAGAGAATAGGAAGGTAGAAGTACGGGGAGCGCGTCCGTCATTCAGCAGAAGTTGGGTTCCCCTCCAAAATGTGTTTTACTGATTATTTAGGTGCGGCGTCGCTGAATTTCGTCCCCTCTTACAGAGTTCTCGTACAACCTCAATCGTTTTTGAAGTAAGAAACAAACACAGCCTGTAGACGTTCTGCACTCTGGTCGAAGTTGCGTGCCATTCGTCCATTGCGGGAAGGCCACATTAGGTGTGGTTACATAATATACCAGAAACAAGAAATATGAAGTTGATGGCGCTGAAAATGTAACTTCAGGAAAAAAGTTTATATGCACGACTTTCGACACAGGCCCAAATAAAGCGAGTATAAGTATCTAAGTCGTATACCCCGCCCTCGTCTAAGCCCTTGGCTCATCTACCAGATTACCGCCAAGGTTGTCCGGCAGCGCGTGATATGGGTCACCAAGTTCGCTCTTCAAACGACCACCGAAGAGGACGGTCCCGTTCTGCGCGCGGAACGCGTCGATACGCGCTTCGACCTCCGGTCGGAAATGACGCATAAGGCCCTGGATTGGCCAAGCCGCGGCGTCACCCAATGCACAGATAGTGTGACCTTCAACTTGTTTTCTAAAAAGAAAAATCACGAAATGAGTTATAGTAACATTCACAAAAATAAGGACATACGTGAGTTCAAGAAGCATGTCGATCTCTCGGCGATGTCCACGACCCTCAACAAGGCGGTCCATCATATTCATCATCCACGATGTACCCTCTCGGCATGGAGTGCACTGCCCACACGACTCGTGTTTGTAGAACTACAGACGTTAATTAGCTTTTACTCGCTTGAAAATCAGAGTTGGCTTACGTGAGCGAAACGGGCAATAGCGGCAACAATGTCCGTCGACTTGTCCATAACGATGACAGCACCGGTACCAAGACCGGATTGCGCATCCTTCAGCGAGTCAAAGTCCATGCTATCACAAAGTTAGGGAAGGCATTAAATCGAAACCCGGACGGAACTCACAGGACCTCTGCACACTTGTCCTTGGGCAAGACGGGGACCGAGCTACCACCCGGAATGATACCCAACAGGTTATCCCATCCACCACGTACACCACCACAGTGACGGTCAATAAGCTCCTTCAGGGGGATACTCATCTCTTCCTCGACAACACACGGGTTGTTGACGTGGCCAGAAATACAGAACAACTTCGTGCCCTGGTTGCGCTCACGGCCGAACGACGAGAACCAACTTGCACCGCGACGGCAAATGGTCGGCGCAACAGCGACGGTCTCGACGTTTGCGACGGTAGTCGGACAGCCGAACAAACCGACATCGGCGGGGAACGGCGGCTTCAAGCGCGGCTTGCCCTGCTTCCCCTCGAGACTCTCAATCAGGGCGGTCTCCTCACCGCATACATAAGCACCTGCACCACGGTGGAGATATACGTCGAAGCCGTATCCACTCCCACACGAGTCCTTGCCGATGAGACCAGCCTTGTAAGCCTCGTCTATCGCCTGCTGCAGGTGCGACGCCTCCTGGAAGAACTCGCCGCGGATGTAAATGTACGCAGCAGTTGCGTTCATGGCTCGACCAGCGACCAAGCAGCCTTCGACGAGCTTGTGCGGATCACCACGTAGAATTTCGCGGTCTTTGCATGTTCCGGGTTCGCCCTCGTCGGCGTTGACGACGAGGTAGCGTGGGCGCTTGTCGTTCTGCCAGTTGGGCTTGTTCATAAACGACCATTTGAGACCAGAGGGGAATCCAGCACCGCCGCGGCCGCGGAGCCCCGAGTCTTTGATTTGTTGGATAATCCACGAGTCGCCCTTGAGGAGAATGTCTTTCGTACGATGCCAGTCGCCGCGTGACTGCCAACAGTCTTAGCTTTTCACCACCCTGGATGCGATACCCATAACACACCTGTGCGCCCTTCAACCCATGGTCATGCTTACAATATGCATTCTGAAATATTCTGTCCTGGTCCTTCAGGCCGCCGTATCTACGGACGGGCGTGTCCGCAACCGTTGCAAACGACCGCCCAGACCACGTTCGGAGCGGCCGCGACACAGCTGAAAGCAAGGTGCAAAAAATTAATTAGATGTCTCCCGACGTAAAAACAACCAATTTTCTGGACCTGCCTGCGCGATTCAGCATGGGTGAGGACGGACTCTGAGGTAGAGGATGAGTGAACCACTCTCGGGCCAGGGATTGGCTAACTACCAAATCCGGAGCTGCTATGGTAAGGACTGATGTTCCCACAGTAACTTATGTTTCCCACGAACACATTGCACCATTTTCTTAGATAAGCTATACTAACGCCAGCATATACACAGGTAATTTAAAATTTATTATCCTACACTCGCCTAACCATCTGTCTTCATCCGCGCCGAACGAATGTGTTTTTTTTGTTGGATGCTCGACAATGCAGGTTTTGGAAGTCGATATTCATGCTCCTGTGGACTTACATACTCCGCCCTTCTCGAAAAGGAGAAAACGTAGTTATCAAATCTTCCACGAATGTAGTGACGTGAATAGGCGGGGGGTTATCTCGAGCTGAGGGCTGCTGAAGAAATTACAAAACCTCCCCTCAAGGCGCTTTATACTCTGTAATGAACGGCTCTGAATCTGAAGCTAGCTCATGGCCGACCCCTCCTGTTGAACTGGACCAGGTGTTTGCTTCTGTTTCCACCACCGGCGTGGGTGCCCAGTCTCAGCAGGATCCTCTTCAGCAATCTCCCCAAACGACCGGCACCGAAGGTGAAAGCAGCTCTAGGACAGAAGCGGGGACTCTAAGGCGGCGGCAGCGACGGCGACGTACCTCTGTCCCCGGGCTTGGGTGGATGCAACAAGTGACGGAATTCAGGCCGAAACTAGTACTCGAGAACAAGGGGAGCGTCGCGCGCGACCACCTCGCGGTCGAACGGACCTTCCTCGCATACGTGCGGACGTCGCTGGGTTTAGCTACCATGGGTGTTGGCAAGCTGTGTTCATCCCGATTCTAGCTTTGCGTCTAACTTGTATTAAGCTCTCGTACAATTGTTGGCGCTGACGCCGGCGGAGATCCCGCACCGCCTTCAACTTACCGGGAAAGCGCTCGGCGCAGTGACCGAAGTGCTGGGTCTGGGTGTAATTATGATTGGTATTTATGCTTTCCCTGTGCTTGATCCCCGTATGTCAAAGCGCTGACAGGATACGTCTAGCCGCCCAACGGTATTTTGGCATGCAGAAAGCACTGATAAAAGGCAAATACGAGCCTGCAGGGTTAATGATATGGGCGATCGCAGGCGCGACGGGTGCAATAGTCCTCGTTATGTTTGGCGTACTTCTCGGGATCGTCTTTAGTTAACGATTTCGATTTTCCCGTTATGATGCCTAGATGTATGTTGTACGAGTGGTCTCACCGGGTGCATGTGTATCGAATGTATTCTCTTATTCTCTCGTCTTATGGCCCCACGTGTAGTCGAACTAGATGCCAATTTCAAACTACGTATCTGTATTACCACTCATACCGATTTTTCTGACTATCTCAGGGACGGATACGACGGCCCAAACTTGAGATGGGTCAAACCCATCTCATTTATCACAGGCGCCTGATCGGGGGATATTTCCCCGCAGTCATTCACATAAACCAATAAGGCTGGCTTAGCTTCACTCGCCGTTCGTCCCCGAACAGACTGCGCGAGCGCCATGATGTCGAACGTGTAACACCCGAGCAGCACCAGCTCGCGCAACGCACCCCACCCACACGCATGCAACGCGCGAAAGACGGCGTCGTTGATCAGGCAGTCATCGAGCCACAGGCGCTCAACCCCGGGCGCGAGCGCGAGCACGTCGGGCAAGGGTATGCGTAAGCAGTCGAACTGCTTGAGGGTAAGTTGTGTGAGTGGCGGGCGGCTGCGGAGGAGGAGGGACGCGAGGTGGCCCCAGCGCCAGTCCTCGAGGGGATGGTGCGCGTCTGGCAGGATCCCCGCGAGCTCAAGCTCCTCTAGCGCAGGCACGTTGAGCACGTCTAGAAGCGGGTCCGTGTCGATCCCCGCTGCCCACGAGAGCTCGAACGACCTGAGCTGCGCGAGTGTGATCTGCAATGCGGGCATCGCTCCGGCCCCGTCGGAGTCGATGTGCGGGGTGCAGGACACGAGTCGAGGGAACGCTCGAAGCATGAACGCGGCGGCGTGTATGGTGAGGTTCGCGAAACCTATAGGGTTTTTAAGTACGAGAACGGTGAGTGTGGATGCCCAGGTCTGGTATGATTCGAGCGTGAAGGGGCCCTCGGTGGTGCGCAATGCACGGATTCTCACCGAAGGCTCGCGGATAGCTTTATTGCTTCGCGTGCAATATTCAATATCCGAAGCACGCTTGACGGAGGGAAATAGCGGGAAGACGCCTGTGGACCAGAAGTACCACTCCTCCGTCACTGGGCGACCTTCAATGCTCGAAGTCTCGAGGTGTGTCACTATCTTTGAGTCAGCAGTAGCAGTATCCGTCGGCCCGTACCTACGCGCAACGCTGACGAACTGCTCGAATGACTGAAGTAAGTGGCGACAGGAAGACCACACATTGACCGTGGGGAACTCGAGATCAATAAAAATGGGAAGAGTCCTGGATCTCGAAAGATAGATTCGCATGATCTCAAGCGCAGGAGAGATGTTCCGATGTACGACTGTTAACTTAGTATACGTCCACAGTCTCGCATAAGCCAATGTAACAGCACGCCAGAGCGAGCAAACGTGACTTAGAGTTAGCGCGAAGCACGGCTGGGAATAGTCTTGGTCAGATAATGACGGAGTGCACCAGTAAAATATCATAGATAAGATCTCTGGGGGCAATGTATTTATAGGTCCGCCTATAGTCCGGAGGACGTTGACGGGATTCTGCAATGGTGTTAGTCGTCGTAAGATTGTATCGGTAGCATCACTGGTGAGGCTTGAGCCGGGTGGATCAGCTTGAATATGACCTTTGCCCATGGCCCCGCTCATGAAAAAGTAGATGTACTAAGTGGCGTCGCAGATTTGGATGAGAGAACACGACAGACGGTCGTCACCGAGGTAAGTCAGTACAAGAAGGGGTCTCCCGAGGGAAAGGAGTTTCTTACGAGTTGTTGTTCTGGATAGGATACCGACCGGTGATCGTGTATGGAAAACTATTTATGTCGTGGCCAGGTTTGCTGCCTACCGGTAGCGACCACGGCGTACGACCGGATGCAATGGTATCAGGAAGAGATCCTTTGCGTCATAATATTTGCAATACCGCGTAAAGACCGGAATAGCAGGCAAAGCAGCAAAATAATAAAATATGCGGGGAAACAGACACGCAGATATGCGAGGACACGCCGAGTAGATAACTTCAGGGGTACTCTTTTTTTTTTCTTTCAGACGGACCGGTCGCTGCTCTGAAAAACGACGGAGAAAACAAGTTGGCTTTATTTAGGGCCGGCTGTGACCTGCTGTCGGAGCATCAAACCGGCTGAATCGAGTCGTGCGGTTGGTGGCAACAGCGAGTCTTACCTGACCTCGAGGCACACCGTTCGTACGTCCTGCTCACGCTTATTTCGTCTATCGCGCATCGTCCTGGTCATCTTTTTCTTGGTGAGCGTCTTTTCCGTTACTATTTTCCCTCGTTACCCCCCTCGGAGTGCATCACTATGGGCGACCGCCGTTCGTGGTTCTGTCACTTGACCCGTCACGAAGGGGGGGGTCTGGGCTCCTTCAAGCAGTTAGGGAGATGAGGGCATGCGGCCGGGGGCTGGCCGTGGATGCGAATGGGTACCTAGGCGTGTACGCTTCGGTGGTGATGTCCTTGGATGAGCCAGTTGGGCTGCAACGGTTACGACAATCCATCTCGTTGCCATGTTGAGGGGCCTCTCAACCAACGCAGGCACACATCCCCTCATCTATCTACGTCTGATCGACGAATATGTCCTCTTTCCCGAAACAGAATGCTGACCTGAGACCACTACACCAGATCCCTCTCTCGCGAACCGTCACAGTCTCCGTCAGTGAGCTCAAATGCAAACGATTAAGTGTGTCGTTGTGGGTGATGGTGCTGTCGGCAAGGTGTGTCACGCAATTGTGTTTACGTTGACCTGCTAGCTTACTTGGACTCTAGACCTGCTTGTTGATTTCGTACACGACTAACAAGTTCCCGAGCGAGTATGTTCCGACAGTGAGTCCAGCGTCGTATGGGGGCCCGTGCGATAAGCTGAGCTGTCGTAGGTCTTCGACAACTACGCGGTCACGGTCATGATTGGCGACGAGCCTTATACGTTAGGCCTTTTCGATACTGCTGGTACGTCTGATGATTCTACACTTCTCAGCGATAGCATGTTTAGCATGCCACAGGTCAGGAGGATTACGACCGACTCCGCCCGCTATCGTACCCGCAGACCGACGTATTCCTCGTGTGCTTCAGTGTGACCTCTCCTGCCTCATATGAAAACGTTCGCGAAAAATGGTTCCCGGAGGTACTTCATCACTGCCCTGGTGTACCGTGCCTTATAGTCGGTACACAAATCGATCTCCGCGAAGACTCGACGGTGCGCGAGAAGCTCTCCCGTCAGAAGCAGAGTCCCGTGCCGGAGGAGGACGGCCGCAAACTCGCGTACGAGCTTGGCGCGGTGAAATATGTTGAGTGTTCGGCGCTTACGCAGAAGGGGCTCAAGAACGTGTTTGATGAAGTAAGTAAATTTAGGTTTTTATTGGCTTCTACAGCTGACTCTTTGTGTAGGCGATTGTAGCAGCACTGGAACCGCCAGTAGTCAAGAAGAAGGGTCCTAAGTGTGTCATTCTCTGAGGCTGTTCCTGTCTCCGCGGCACCTCTTTTGTCCCTCGTTCTACGCCTCAGTTAATGACTTTCATCACTCGTCACGACCGGCATCGACGTTATCTTTTATTCCATATACCGCTTCCGCCCCGTCCTGTGTCTCTTTCTCCCACTCTCCACCCCATCCCACCACTCCCCTCTTGTCCCCTTCTGTTCATACATTACTGTGCCTTTCTTCCTAGGTCTGCGGTCCGCGGCGCGCAGTAAGTGTCCTGTAGGTCGTAGATCCTGCCGCGCAGGGCGGGCGGGCAAGACGGGAATCGGTATCGTCTGTGGCATCACGCTATGCCCGAATCGTCTAGGGCAGCCTCCCTGGTGCTCTAACGACCCGCTCGAACCCTACTTTCTGTAATACTTGCCTTGATTGGAGGAAATAGCTTTTTTCTATTCGATTTTTTTTTCTTCTCTCTATTCTTTTCATTTCTTGCTTCGACCGTCCTTTGTGCGAATGGGCAGCACTGTGTGCTCCTCTTTCCTCGCTGTGAAAAACGGATCTTGCCGTCGAGCGCAAGAAGAGGAGTGCAAAATGGATATAGAGAGGAAAGAAGATAATGACTTAGGCGTGCCACGTCTTGATTCCTGATTCATATAGACATGGGTGGTGGTAAAAAAGGAGACGTCTATTTTTTTGTGATGTCGTCTTCGATTCCATTACATGTAAGACATCCGCGGCGCGCTCGTTGCGTGTGGGCACAAAAGGGGACTATCGACGTCTTTGGGCGTCTTGCCCCCCGACGACTGAGGACGGATGGGTCGGTCGGTGTTGACCGTCCGCCTATTTGGTACGAAATTTCTAAGTCCAAGATTGGTCTTGTCTCGGGCTCGCTATAAGCATATTTATGCCTTTCAGAAACACATTTTCTTATGATTTGTGAGCGAAGTTGATTTGGTCCTCTTTTTCTTTTTTTTTCTTTCTATCCTTTTACTTTTTTTTTGCGCCCCCGCTCTTGTGGTTTATTATCAAACTATGAACACGTAAGCTCATATCTTCACGTGACATGTTGCTTGCCTGAGGGCACGTGCCTTTTCTGAATCTAAGTCGGTTCCCGCCGGGCCGAGTTTCCGAGTTTTAAGTTCAACACACGACTCGGGGTTGGCAGCGCTCCCCGATCAACTGCAGGAAATTTCCGGCTACCTTTTTTCTGGCGTCAAAAATCCAGGCTAACAACGCTTTCCGAGCAAAGGCCGCGGCTATTTGCGCGTGTTTTTTCTCTTTTCTTGCGAGCGCGTCCGGGAACACTGTGGATCACGATAGAGCGCATAGGACGGCAGAATCGGAGTTTGAGAGTTCGACGAAGTCGTCGCATTGGTTCTATCATACGTAAGTACTGCCTCGAAGTTGCGCTGTCGCCAGATGCGGGACGAACCTATCTTCAAAACCTCGAGGCGCCTGCGCAGCTTGGATCCTTTTTCTGAGTGGCTTAAGGTCATTGGATGATGTCCGTTGAGTCCTTGACCGTGTGTGTGTGATACTCGTCCTCAGCGGCTCGTCACGGTGCAACTTCGGCTATTTCACCGCTGGCGCGCAGGGCCTCCATAGTACAATATGTATTGCGAGATTACCACTACACGCAATAAATCATGCCTCTACCGATACGGCCATGAAACCTCATGTCACTTCGGCACATGTACATGTTATAGTATCAGGCGACGCTTTGAAAGGAGTGGATACAAAAGGAGCATGGAAAGTTGCACATACAATCTACAAGTCTGATAGAAAGACAGACCCCTCTTCGGGACATCGCCTGCGGTCTTGTGGCTGTTGCTTGCTCCGCACCACGTGGTCTAGATGCGACTTCTCTTCACAGACCAAGGACTCTTTACGTAGGTCCTGATTGCCTCCCTCGGTAATAATTCATCATCAAAATTCTCTTGTGAAACCCCAAGGGTGAATATCCAAAATAGGCTATTACTACACGATTTGTCTAGGCATCGTTGATGATGACCCTATCTGCAAACCTTGAGTTACTCAACGATTTAGAGAAGATTTAATCTCAATATCTATTAAAAAATCGGCGGGTGACAATTCAAATCCGGTGCCTTCAAGAATTGTCTATAAATCGGTGTTTCAGACTTAGCAATATTCCTTGAGATACCTACAAGAATATCAGACCCGTCTCTTCGGCTCCCCGGCCATTTCTATCTCAACGAGAGAGCACGGCTCCTTCAATTCCTTCCCGGTACTTCACCAATTTACATGTGAGGACTTTGGTCGCAAAAATTGACGACAATACGCTCGAGGCGCCCATGTATGTTGATCCTCCTGAGAACTTTACCAGTAAAGGGTTGTGTACAGCCTCCAATGGATACAGTACACACACCCGACAACTGAGTGTGACTATAAAAGTCAAGCCAAACCAACACGTTCACTCAGCAGACACTGGCATCCCCCTTGACATCATTGAGGCTTTAGTACTCTATATAAGTGGGCTACGACTTACTATCCTTTGGCAATGTATCCCCCCGCTTTCCCCGCCCATCATGGAAACACCATCAAAGGAACACCTTCACAGTCTGTAGACTTTGTGAATGTCTCCCCAGCCGATGCGGTCACTAGTCTCAACAACAACATTAGCATTGCACAGCATGAAGCCGGGCCCCAAGTCCCAACGAAACGTAACATGCATCCTTGCAGAAGGTGCGCGGACATGCGGAAGAAAGTCAGTAACTATCATCTTCTGTGGTACCGTACCCACGGAGTAGTATACTAACACCTAATACACTTCAGTGCAACATGGCCACCCCATACTCGCCTGAGAAATGCGAGGGTTGTGTCAATTCTGGAGTCCCAGAATGTCCTCCCCATAGACCACGGAAAAACGGCCGGAAACCACACACACGTCACAGACACACAGAGGTCCAGAACATCGAACCTGTATGTGCCCATCCTATCAAGGTTGAAGATGAAGCCAATGGTGTGAGTGGTCCATTCTTCTCTGTGATGAATTACACTTAGTAAACCGCCAACAGGGAATATTTGATACCCAGTACAAAGAAGCCAACCCCGTTCCCAATGACGGGGAAGCCATCCTTATACACAATGACAGTGTAGCTAGACCCGCCCTTGACAGCGGAGAGGTCACCGTTGCCTCTGATGGCGGTGCAGAGCCTTGGATGCTGCCAGTGGCTGCTGCCCCATTCCCTTTGCAAGTTCCAGGATTGGCACAAAATCCTCCTGCGGAATTCCCCCTTGATCAGTCTTTTATGTTACCCGGTGCGGGTGTTGACATGCTCTTCGGGACCTATTATACATTCGACGCTGAGTGGAACATACTTTGGGAGCAGCAGTATTTCGCAAACGATCCGTTGCCACTCGCTGAGTCAACGCACAGTGGGCAAGACTTGTACCTATTTCTTTTTTAATCAACAATGATTAGCCACACTAACCCATAGACGCAATCCTTAGTTAGAACTTAGCTTTTCCACGCGTCCAGTTTTCTTGTTGTTTGTTTTGTCTTCGTTTCTTGGTTGCTATTGAAATGTTTTCGCCCGCTGTCGCACTCTTCTGCTGTTGTCTTTTGTTTTTCCCCCACCAAAGCTTTCTGTAAACCCGCAGGAATCATGTAATGAAGAAAAAGCTAGACTTTTTTGAGATAAGAATAAAAGGTTCAACCCCTTTAGCCAAATTCATTCTACCAAGAGGAAAGTGCTTACTACGCCGTGACACTTCGTTTGGTCGGCCGGTGCCTGCTCCGCATAATATTAGAAGTAAGATCGCCGGAGATGTGCCCAGCAGCAGTTTACGCATCTGGAAACCGTTGTCAGCACTTCAAAACCGAAATCTATCTCTCTTGCGCATGAGATCACGCAGATCTACCTCCCGAAATCCAGGACTCTTCCTATTTTTATTGATCTCGAGTTCCCCACGGTCAATACGTAATCTTCCTATCGCCACTTACTTCAGTCATCTGAGCAGTTCGTCAGCGTTGCGTGTAGGTACAGGCCGACAGACATTGCTACCGCTGACTCGACATCAGTGACACACCTCGAGACTTCGAGCAGTGCGGCGATGGACTCGGAAGAGTGATACCTCTAGCCCGTAAGTGCCCCCTCGCTATTCCCCTCCATTAATCATGAATCGGATATCAAATATCGCACGCGAAGCAATAAAACTATCCGCGAGCCTTCGATGAGAATCCGTGCGGTGTACATCGCCGAGGGCCACTTCATGCGAGCTATACCAGTCCCTAGGTATCCACACTCACCGTCCGTCCTTCAAAACCCTATAAGCTTCGCAAATCTAACCATTCGCATCGCCGCGCTCGTGCTTCGAGTGTTCCCTCAACTTGTTTCCCGGCTCCGCATATCGACTCCGACAGAACCGGGGCGATTCTCGCATTGCAGATCGCACTCGCGCAGCTCAGGTCGTTAGGGAGGACGAGCCTAGAACCATGTAGGTTAGGCAATGACGGCGGACCTATGCATTCATCTCCCAGCCCCAAAGCATGAGGCGCAGATGGCTGGATAATGAATGTTGTCATTATATAGCTAATCCGCGAGAGGCACAAGACCTTGGGCATTAAATACTATAATACACTTTTGTGTTATATGAACCAGTGACGTTGTACATTTGATGAAAAGCAACTTCTATCTTGTTGATCGATCGTGATGAGAGGGCGTCTGCGATGTGTGTAGATTGCTTACCAAGTGGCTCTGTATCAACATCTTAATATAACATCGTCTCTCTATTTGTGTGCCGAAATTTCAATGCGCCTAAACGGATCGTGCGTCGGCCAATCTGTATCACGAGACCCGTCGAAAGCGCAGTAGATGGGGAAGATGAGAAGAAAGCAAGGGGTCGAGCCGCCGGAGAGCGGGGACGAGGGATGTGCGAGAATGAAGTCAGCGAAAGCCTTCATCTTAGTACTACCCTGACAAAGCAGTAGCTGAAAGCTGTGCAATACCACGAAAATGGAAAGACTTACATCACAATGCCAAACATGCTCTTGTAGATAATAGCACAAATGTGTCTCTCCTAAGTCCCCTGTGGTGCTGCTTGCCCTTCTGGTGTGATGGCAGCGGCGGTCGAAGGGAAGCCCGGGGAGTCGTCCCTTCAGCCTCTAAATTTCACCTACGATGCCTCCACAGCCCCAGGGGCTGATGCAGCCGACACCCTGACATTCAAACACCCTGACACCCTCCCAAGTCCCTGATCACACCCCTCAACCATCGGCCAGCTCGCCACATTGATATAACTTGCTTAAGCTGTGCAAGTCGAATCCACTGGCACTTGTGCCTTGCCTTTGGCTGTTTAAATACTCGTTCAAGTTGCTCTCAGCTTGCTCCAAACACTTCATCTCCTGTATTCTGTACCCCACCTGCTCCAGTGTTGATCAGCACTAAGATCTACCACTTGTCAATCGTAAGTCTTTTATACCGGCTACGCTACTGGGGCGCATTAAATAGCTCGTCCTTCTTCCTTTCTTTAGTGCCCCCGGCTAAGCATTCAACTCCGGTTAGAGCAAGTGCGTCGCTCTCCCTCCACCTAATTTTCTGTGAATCCTTGTCAGGTCAGTTACATTATTTTTTCCAGATCTGGGGTTCATTTGACCCAACTAATGATCAATATCTCTTGAAGGTCCTTAGCACCAAATTATGTCTTCAGAGAACACCTCCTCACATGCCACAGACTTCATGAATATCTTCCAAGCTGATATGGCAAAGGCTCTTGGAAATACTGGAGGCACACTACTCCCTGTGGAACATTACATGCCAACACGTTGTAACATGTATGCTTGCGGGAGGTGTGCGGGTATGCGCAGGAAGGTAAGAAAAGTTTTAGTCTTCGGATCCTCGGCACTGACCCAAAAATCGAACACTGTACTGTACAGTGCAATATGCTAGCACTGTACTCAGCTGACAAGTGCGAATGGTGTACAAAATCCGGAGCCATGGAATGTCCTCCCCATATACCACACCGAAACAGACAGAAGCCGTATGCATGTCTGAGCTGCACTAAGCCTGGGCCAAGTAGCCCTGACTGCTGCAGTCCCATAGAAAACAATAAAGATGGTGTTAGTTCTGAAGTGAGTGTAACTAAAAAACTGAGCCATCGCCAGTGCTAACTGGTATGTTGACAGGAGCTTACCAATGTCCATAATAAGGGCATTGCGACTTCCTATGATGGCCGCCCATCCGCTGCCGGTCCCTGCGCGGTGCCGGATGGAACGGTCCTTGAGGACAATTTTTTCGATTGGTTGTCCATTGAGCTCCAGATGCCGGCCGTCCCCCCACTCCCTTCGCAAGATCCAGGATTAGCACAAAATCCCTTTATGGAATTCCCCCTTGATCGGTCATCTACATTGCCCAGAACAGATGCTGATCTGCTATCTGATGCCTATCATGCATTCAATGCCAAGTGGAACATACTTTGGGAGCAACAGTACTTCGCAAACGATCTGTTTCCATTCACCGAGTGAACGCACCATGCGCAAGAGGTCTGTACGTATTTCTCTTTTAATCAATGATGATTAGTCACTTACTGTAAGTAACCCATAGACACAAATCCTTGTTAGGACTTAGATGCCGGGAAATCCCGCTACTTCAGGGAGAGGGATCATCTTTC
The DNA here is from genome assembly GCA_002794785.1 of Coniferiporia sulphurascens. Lineage (NCBI taxonomy): Eukaryota > Fungi > Basidiomycota > Agaricomycetes > Hymenochaetales > Hymenochaetaceae > Coniferiporia > Coniferiporia sulphurascens. The sequence goes on along the minus strand of NBBA01000009.1, from coordinate 1,798,150 downwards.
TCCCATACTCCATCTCCACACGTCTCGCTTTCTTGTCGTTTGTTTTGCCTTCGTTTCTTGGCTGCTATCGAAATGTTTTGCCCGCTGTCGCACTCTCCTGCTGTTATCCTTTGTTTTTTTTCCACCAAAGCTTTTTGTAATACCGCGGGAGTCATGCAAGAAAAACTCACTAGACTTGTGATAATAGAAGGTTCAACCCCTTTAGCTAAGATCATTCCACCAAGAGGGAAGTGCTTACTACGCCGTGACACTTCGTTTGGTCAGCCAGTGCCTGCCCTGCATTAGTAAGATCGCCGGTGACGTACCCAGTAGCAGTGTATGCGTTCGGCAATTACTATGTCCGTGAGCACACCACTATACAATTGTACTACACCAACGCTGAATCTGCCGGGTACTCATCGAGTGCCGAATACCGTATTGGTTAAAAGCGCAGAAGCTGTGGGCTATCGCTCTGGGCTGCTGTTAGGCATGTAAATAGTTCAAAAATATGTAAAATGCCGTACAGGATATTGGCGCATTGCGATTTTGGAAGAGAGTCGAGGGAGAAGCATACACCCATGCGGCACGGGCCTGTACCTGGATTCGGAATCGGTAGTCAAGATGACATAATATCGAGGGATTGTGCCTTCTTTACGAAAAGAAACATACGGTAGATCCTCGAAGAGAATTCGCTCGTCTAGCTCTTACTCCTCAGTCCAGAAAAGAACCATCTTCTCAGATGCCGAAGGAGACCAGGTTTGTCCTGCTGAATTCTCGGCCTTGGCAATCCAGGCTCTTACTCTTATCTCAAATAGATCAATGTCAAAGGTTGTAAGCACCGCTAAAGGCAAGGCTGTAGCGGCCCCTGGCCCGATAAGAATGGAGGATGATGCTGAAAGGATGTATGTTGATTACGAAATGGAGTACGCAATGACGAGGAGTCGATGCACGATGAGGATGGAGAAGAAGCTGAGAAGCCGATTCGGCCGCCCTCTAAGGTATCCCCAGATTCTCGCCGCAGACCGGAAGAGACGATGGCTATTTTCGACTTTGGGCGACTTTGAGTTTATATGAGCCAATTGAATGCTTGTTTACGGACTTTGCCCAACAATATTAAGCCCTCAGCCGGCCCGACCACGAAGCTTAGCGAACTCCTGAGTGTCAGTACTAAAAGACGCATTCGCCAGTTCTTTCCAGGTCGCCAGGTCGAGAGCTTTGTTATGGAGCTCGCTCGTATTCTCGGCGGTATTGGCGGAGAAGCGATCCAAGATGAAGCTGAAGGCGATGACGAGAGCAACGATGAGGCCGAACTCCGGAGAATAATACTATTCGTGGGAAAAATGGCCGAAAAGAGACAGTCATTAGAACTCAAATTGACTTCAGGTTACCGCACCTCGAAAAGCGACTTGTGAGGTGACGATTTGAAGGTCGAAGAACAATGCAATTGCTGCGGAGGTGATGATACCGGTGCAGGCGTCACTCAGGATTCAGTGTGTACTCGTTTGTTAAGGAACATCCATCCCCACTGACTTCCAAAGCATGCACTGCATGCTCGAGGCCCGTGGACACAGCAAGGATGAAACAAATTTGCTGATGAGCCATAGAGGTACACAAGCAAGTCTTGGGAAGATTGAGCGCCCTCTGGGATGGTTGATGAGCCTTTCGTGAGACTAGATTTGGACATGCCGACTGGCTTTCGGCTTCCACTGCCTCCACTGGTTTACGCGTAACCTCCGATTGCACCGCCGCACGCGGACAAGCCAGATATCACCCGTTATCTGGCATACCAACTGCGGATGGCGGACCGAGTGCAAATGTACTACCGCTGTCGGAGTGGGAGACCAACGTTGACAAGTTATACTGATACGCATCGTGATTATCACCACACAATACTAATTTTCAAATCAATAGTGAAAAGCCGGGGAAATGTCCATGGGTATGCATGAGCGCCCTAATGGATGCATCAAACAGTCCTCGGCGCTTGCGCACAGGCACTCTGCCAGCTCGGTAGGCGTCGATGACAACGACCTTAGCCGTACAGATGGTCACGTAGGTGAGCCCTACGACAATCATTTCCTTCTCTTTGTATACCGCCGGGAGTATCGCCAGCTCAACGTTATTTACCTTCCGCCACTCACAACTCGACAGGGTCGTCCGCCTCAGGGTGCCATCGGCAGAGATACACGCCCCCTCCGCAGAATTCAAGGGCTCCCGCAAGCACGAGCGTGATGTCCCAATTGATACCGTGACCCCGAAGGTGCATCCGCTGTGGCTACCCCCCTCCGGTCACAGCGAGCAGCGTTCCCAAGATCCGACTGCCAGGCAGCGGCGAGGAACTCGTCCCACGGCAGCGGCGAGGAACTCATCCCACGGCAACGGAAGTATCTCTCCTCTGTGTAAATTCATGCGCAAGCGTGAGCCTTGTAGAATCCCAATACACTGGGTGTAACCAGATCATGATTGACAAGACAGAAAGAAGGCAGTGTGCAAATACATCGACAACATTAACATTAGTCACTTCTCCTCTGTCATCTTCATCTCTCTTCCCTTCCTCCTCCTCCGGGTGTGGACATCGTACAACAGTGGTAGAGAAGAAACGGATGGCGAAGAAGGGCAAAATAGCGACTTGGGTGATGACAGCAAGTGGTGTGGCGAAAGCAGAACAAACCAGTGCTGCGCGATGGCGTCGGGCGGTCAGTGTACGCAGTACGGGTATCGGTGTAGTGTATAGTCGGTCGGGGCTGAACAGGTGCAATGGTGAGGGACGATGAGGGGGACAGACGCAAAACAATGTGGCCTGAGAATCACACGCTTGTCAGCCAAACGAGGAAAGCAGAAAAGAAAAAAAGACGTACAAGAATGGAGAGAAAACGAAAAAAGAGACAAAAAAAGGATACAGGTGCTGGTCCTTTGAGAGAGACACGCCCCAGTAGCCGTTGCACGACTTATGTTCTGAACGGGCGGTCGTTCGCGTGTGCGTTCCTGTAGCCGCAATGGCAGCACTGAGCGGAGGACTGGTCGAGACACTCGAGCTCGGCAGTGTGGACGGCGCTGTTCACGAGTGTGGTTGACGCGGAGGGCAGCGGGTGTGCGCGGCTAGCGCACTGGCGAGCGGAGGCCATGCAGGCAGAGGAGCAATTGTCGAGCAACATGGTGTAGGTAGTGGAGCAGCACGTCGTGATCAACGGCGGCAGCGGGTGGCGATGAGAGATGCAGACGACGAGGGGTGGTGTGTGGGGAGGATAGATTTAGTCGCAAAGGACAGTGCGCGCAAAGCAAACGCAGATGAGTGCGGGTGAGACGAGGAGGAGGAGGAGGAGATGAGTGAGGGGGTGAGATACTAGTCGGGCTGCTTTTCTGCTGGACGAACGAATACTAGTGCGATGAGGTGTTGGAACAAAGGCAAGAGATGCAAGACACAGACGGCATGCCAGGCTGTTTCGTAGACCGATTAGTAGTACACTGGCCGGGAACTCTTTAACGCCAGGGTCCACTCCTGGAGGCAGGCTTCTTTGCCCCCCCCCCCCTTCTTTTTCTCACGTGCTGTGCTCCGAGGCCCGAAAGTCCTTCCTTTCCCAATCTGGGCCGCCCACTCTGCCCCCCCTGCCCCCCTCCCCGACCATCACTCAATTGCATAAAAGCAACTTGCACGCTGCCTCAGGATGCCAATCAATCCCCCATCCTTCTCGGTTGGATCATGAAAGCACAGTCTACGGTCTTCATTAATGTCTTCGCCACCGATATGCTTCAACTTGAGGACACTAACGATATAAAGCCTCAGCTATTTACAAGTTGTAACATGCAAGCATGTCGTGGGTGCGCAGACAAGCACAAGAAGGTCGGTACACTCTTGCCCCTCCGGTCATCATGTAGCCTGATCATCCTATTGCGCAGTGCAACATGGCGGAGCCATATTCGAATGGAAAATGTGAGGAGTGCACGAAATCGGGAGTCCCGGAGTGCCCACCTCACAGGCCCCGTCGAAACCGGCGTAAGCCATATGCGCGTCAACGTCGCCGTGGTCCAACAGACTCCATTGAGTCGGAAGGCGCTACTCTGGGCGCTACTTCGAATGCTAATAGTATTACTGTGAGTGTCTCTTCATGTCGAATATACGTGAGACTACTCAGCTCACGTAATGCAGATCATGTCCCACGCCGAAGACTCGGAAACTCCCGCTGTCCTCGACGGGCCCAGTCTTCACGATGCGCCGTCAGCGAGCGGAAATTCCGCGGTGCTCCCTCATGGTTCATTGTACATGCCGCTCAACATAGACAATGCCGGACTATTCGGTATCGACAACGCGTTCGAGAACGACTTGAACATGCCGTGGGAGCAGGAGCGCTACGCTGGATCTCTCTTCCCCCTTTCTGAGCGCGTCGAGGATCCATACATGTTTTTGTGACTGCATACATTCTAAACGACACATTATTTCAGTATCTCCGGTATAGATATAGGTCCTCAACTGACCACTGTTACTGATTTAATTTCTGCGCGCTTCCGTAAATACTTCATGTTGTACTGTACATGCTCAACCATGTCTTGATTCCGCATTTTCTCACCCAACGAGGAGGAATATTCGACCCCGAGAGCCGGTCGCGGTCTCTTATTGAGGATGACGTCATAATGATTGGCGCGCAAATAACGATATGCTTAATTAGCGTTTCCCCGCCCTCGGTCCGGATCCTAAAATGATCATTGATTTGGCGTTGGACTTGATTACGTCATGCACTGCCGAGCAGGAACCGTGAGTGTCTTTTCGGGAAACGTGGTTGGTTGCCTCGTTCCTCATGCCAGACTTGCACGTTTTCCGAAGACCTAAAGTGTATGATAGCACGAGGCCGAACGATAAAGACTACAGTCGAACCTCCCATAGCGGGTGGAGGTCGGTGGAACCCCAAAATATCCATTATAGGAGGTTATTCCACTATAAGAGTTCTGAGTTTATTATGTAATAATGAAAAGTGAATTTTTCGAAATTGTACTGGAGCAAAAACGGGTGGTTTGCACTTCACTTGAAACTTCATCCTGAGTAAATGAAGTTGCGTACAAGCCTGCTGAAATTCAAGCTCAGAGCAGTGCTGGCAGAGCCGGTTGAGTTCTGCAATTGCTCAGCAGGCTGCCCCGGCACTGGTATCTTTGATTACAACTCCAAATTAGGATATGGGGAGCGGGAATATTTCTCCAGAAGGATGGGAAAGGTCTGAGCTAGGCTTTTCGAGGGTCCAATAGATCCCAACCATTATGAGCTTGATGGAAGGAAACAAAGGGCAACACAAACTTGCAATTTTGCAGCCAAGTTGACCTCCTATAATGGATATTTCTAATACATTTTCTTCATTTGGCTATCCGTTATCCATTATAAAATATATCCATTATGACATAGGGATTTCCTGACTACCGACTCGGTGGGAACCCCAAACTATCCATTATGGGAGGATATCCGTTATGGGAGATGCCCGATATGGGAGGTTCGACTGTACTTGCCTTTTCCCTTTCTAATAGTGCCGGAATTAGCACGTGCGAGGGCGGTACCGTCGGCAGGACAACCTCTACTCGGCGTTTTCCCAATAATCGGGTTTTAGACTCCTGATTGTGAAGGACTCTCTATAGTCTCCCCTTTTTGACCTTGCATAGTTGTCTATCCGTGGAATAGTATATCCGATCAGTTGAGTTCATTCGCATCTTCCAATCATGTATATACTAGGTTCACGGACACTCGTCGAGTGCGTTTGGACCTATGTTTCTTGATTCAATAATTCGGCGTCGAGTTCGTTCCTCCATCAGCGTCCTGTGGCGCGACTAAAGTTCTGGTAGACGTATAAATATAGCATTAGAGCATTAGCAACTTTATGGAAAACATATCTCGTCACAAAAAGTATCAACACATATACAGTAAGCGGCAAGTGATAGACCAATTGAAGACCACCCCACTAGTAGGCAATACGCACGCACTTGCCCTCCCACCGCGACCAGTCAGCTAACGCTTGCTCAACAAGAAAATGCGCGACATCCTGTCTGCTGATTGTATATGTGCTCGGCATCTCCGTCTCACTCGCCCGATAGCCCGCGCCTGTAGAGATATCACCCTTGCATGGGCCATCCGTGAATAGCGCAGGGCGCACGACAACAACGTGCTTCAGCCAGCCCTTCCCGCCGACCCGCCTCTCCCAGCCAGGCGGGAGGATCTTCGTATCGGGTTCGCCATCCGCAGCAGGCCAAGTCCAGCCTGCAGAATGTGACACCGCTCGTTCCATACCCAGCTTATCTTTGTGCGGTTCGTTCAGGAGGTAGGAGTACATCGGCTTTAGCAGGATCGGCAGTGCCGCGTGCGCTGTGCGTCCGAGGCCGGTTGACGATATGCAAATGAGGCGAGGCTGCTTTTGTGAATCGCGCGGGAAGGTCGCAAGGAGGTTGAGCATGCTGCGCGTGCAAATATCCTTTGGGTCGAGCACGGCACCCTTCGTGATGCTGAATTTAGGCAGGCCACCTGATTCGACGAACAACGGCTAAAACGTCAGCGGGGGATAAGAGATACGCAGAAACGAGGTACGCACCGACTGTGAAAAGTACGACGTCCACACCGGAATCGCCGCCTTCCGCGGCAGCCTCCCACGCTCTCCGGTTATCTTCCTCCTTGAGGGCGTCCCCAGGCACGATACGCGCCTTTCCTGAAGCGATATAAGGCTTTACGGTCTCGTCTGTGTCGAAGCATGATGGGTTGCGTAGTAGGAATGTCACAGTCGCGCCTTTCTCTATAAACAGATCGGCATTAGGACTCGTAGACGTTAAATGAAGTTCATAACACATACTAAGGAGCCTCTGTGCGGCGAAGTAGCCGATGTTGCGTGAGCCGCCAATGACAAGCACCTTCATTGCGATGATCGAGGAGAGAACAATTGCGATTCTGAGAGATACTCGGCCAGTGTGTGCGGGGCCTTGCCTTTATGCTGGACCGCTTGATGGCGATCACTGCGCATCTTAAGAGCATACGTGTTAACTGCGGGCAAAGCACCTTGCCGAAGCAGCAATGGACGCTCAGCGACTGCGCTTGGCAAGTTAGTAACAGGGCTTCAACCGAACATTACGTAACGTTCCGAGTTATGCTGACACCTTAAGGCAGTGCTGAGTCCTTGAGAGTTTTTTCCCCTTTCCCCTGGGGACAGATATCAGAGGAGAAAGAATAGGCGAGAGGGAGAGAAACACAATAAATGACAATTGGATAGTGTAATAATTCGCGACTAGTGACTTTGTTAATAACTACCAAAGGTTCCAATGAACTTCACTTGTTATCCCTCTGGCGTGAACTCTATTACAACATGAAACATCCCCTCAGGGCCATCCACATCTGAAAAGATCCGTTACTTCGTTTCGAAAATGAGGGACGGGCACACAGGGTGTTTAAGCCGACACGATATCTTACTATTCTTTTTAACTTTTTTCTTATCATTTTACTACTACATTCGCTGCCTATGTGTTGATTTACTTATCTTTCTTTGTAACCACAGCTCGAGACATTAGCTAGCAATATACCATACGTTTTGTGTCTCGGTCGTAAACAGTGTATGCCCCGAGACTCGAACATGTCTCGGGGGTGGCATGTACTTTTATCTATTAGCCGAGCGACTCCGACGGCTCGCTCAGGCTAACATCGGCACCCCCCGACGGGAATCAATGATTCCCCCCTGCCAAGTGAGTCTCCTCTAATATACTGTATCACCACGGGCCACGTTGGTCCACTGTCAAAAGTATCGCCACCCCAAAAATTTCCCGTAAAATCCCCTAAACTTAATATTTCCCTTGGAATTAAAAAGCAGGAACCTAACTTAGTTTCTTCCTGTCGCGTGTGCACGTGGTCATACTGGTAGAATAAAAATAAGAGTACTTTTGCGGGGCCGAATGCAAAACAGGTCACTTTTCGAGTCTGTCTACATGCATGTAACTGAAAAACAAAAAGCGGAAAAGGTTACTTTAAAATGCTCTCTACAACATGGACTTATAACCATCGAAGTTGTTTCCGCAGTCGAAGAGACATGAGGAAAACAAAATGCTAACTTTTCGCCAAAAATGGGCTCATTCGAGCCCATTTCGGCGAAAGTTAGCATATCGTTTGCGCCACATCTCCTTGACTGAGGAAGCAACTTTGATGATTACAAATCCGTATTTTAGAGGGCACTTTAAAGTAACAATTCCTGCTTTTAGTTTTTCAATCACATGCATGTAGACAGACTCGAAAAGTGGCCTGTTTTGCATTCGGCCCCGCAAAAGTACTCTTATTTTTATTCTACCAGTATGACCACGTGCACACGCGACAGGAAGAAATTAAGTTAGGTCTCTACCTTTAATTCCAAGGGAAATAACCAAGTTTAAAGAAATTTACGGGAGGTTTGGAGGCGGCAACACTTTGGGAGTCACTTGTAGTCTGGAGGTCAAGCTATCAAGGGGGTCGACTTCACCGGGAGAGGTCCGACTCAGACGGTCCCGCAAGTCGCCTAGTACTACATGTGTATGTATTTGACGAGCAACAAAGAGCAACATTGAACGTTGCGCATCCGCAGAAACCAAGACCTTACCCCGGCGTTGACTTAAGCACCAGAAATAGATGTTATTTTATGTGAAGCTGGTCCACTGAGCCACAGATGCCAGTCCGAACTGCAGAACCTACTGTGCCGAGCCAAGGATCTCCTCACTTGACAACGCACACAGTCCTATTAGTAACTTATTTGTGTACCGACAAGCCGTGCACGAGGTTCGTACAAATTGCTCAAGCTTATGGAATTGAATTAGGTTGTTACGGACTGTGAATAAATGGCGCCGTCTAAGGGTACTCATCACTGCGCTTTGACCTTCAGCCGACGTCCGTCCACTTCTGCAGCACAAATTAGCGTTGCCTCATATACGGAGAAAGTCAGACACGTACTCGATCGGATGACCCGCTTCTTGTCCCCACGAATCTCCCTCAAGAACGACCCACCGAAGTTGCGCGCAGAGCGTGTGGCAAAAAGGGATGCAAGGAGTATAGCACACGCTGCACGTGCGGTCTCGGCATCAACAGGCTCGGCACCCGATCCATCCTTTCCTGGAGACACGAGGAGCGCGTGCACATCAGCCCAGACGGGCTGCGCGTGCGTGAGGAGAGCGTAGAGCCCGGTAACCACCGGGGCGCACCAGATGTCGATGGTCGTCCATCCGTACGCGCGCAGTTCCGCGGGCGTCGTAAGTGCCCAGCCCGTCGGATGCATCATCGAGAAAAGATTTACGAAAAAGAAGCCACCATTGGCTGCGACCTGCGTGTAAACGGATCACATATCAACTTATTGACGGCGAGCGAACGACTTACCAGAGAGGTCAAAAGCAGCGCCCATGCAGACGACGCTATCGCTGGCTGGGAGTGCGCAGTAACAGCCGGGGGGATAAGCTGACACAGCAAAAACGCGCGGGTGATCCCATCAAAGAATGATAACGGGAATTCCGTCTTGAAAGACATGGCTGGTAGCCAGGGAAGCCACTCAACGAGAGCAGTCAGCGCAGCGTACAAAGCTGGGACCACCGGAGAGTAAACAAACGACGGAGAGACGCCCAGCCAGGGGCCTGGAAGGGAAATTGATAAGAGAGATAAGTCAGACGAGTTCACAGCGAGGTTTGCGTACCCATAAACGCTTCCCCTCCGTACACCACAACGAGTGTAGTCGCAATAAACTTCGTATAACTCCTTTTCTCTATAGGTTTCCCGCTGTCACCGTGTTCTAACTGGAGGTGTCTACGGAGCTCCATTTCGCGCAGCTGCCGCAGTACAATGCACAGGCGCAACGCGGCACTGAGATCCAGAGTACTGATCCCGAGTCCAAACCATGTGAAGGGTGGAATGGGCCGTAGTAGCTGATTGAATGCACCGGCCACCGTCGCAAGAAGTAGAGTGCTCATCGTCGGCAGCGGCGCAAGAATGGAGAGTGGAAGGAGGAAGAACGCGTGGCGGCCGCACTGTTCGCGTTTGGAAAGCGCGCGTAGACGCACGTGACCGACATCGCTATATTTGGTCAGTTACGGCGGTTTCCGTTCCAACGTGCCTGCCTCAGTTGTTGTTCTTCACTTCTTATCGTACCAACACGTCGTTGGGCCATCTTTAGAGCCTAGCCTTGCTCAATGCTCAGTCTGTGCTTTCAAACCTTATGCTGCTGCTCGTAGTTAATGGTAAGCTCGCCTGGCTGATCGGGTATTCGTCATTAACTATATCAACTTAAATCAGTACTCATTTCAAAATGATAATGCTACAAATCAATGCATGTGTGAAGAACGAAATATGTGTAAATGAAGATGTAGGAAACATAAAGATACACTTGATCCCCGACGCAACTCTCGGATCGTCCTGCCTCACTGACTTGAGCCATGATTCCGCGTAACCGGCAGAGTGGCCATCTCGAAGTTGACGCCATCGACGGTTATGATTCGCGTTACGGGTTCTTTGGATTGCTTTCGCGTATGTTTTCTCGCATTCTCTTTCCTTGGGAAGGAACCCGCACTAGAGTCTTTAACGGAGACGTTTTGTGCTGGACATTCGGGGTAAGTAGGAATCGCGTTATCCGTACCATGACAAGGTCTTACCATCAGGTCTTGTATACCGATCCATCAAGTCAAATAGCTCCCAGTCATAATGCAAGAACTCTAGAAAGAATGTGTGCGGCTCTTCTGTGCATCCCGGTAGCTGTTACGACCCGTCAATAATGCATTTTACTCAACTTATCGCGTGTTTTTTTTCTTACCTCCTTTGAATTCGAAGTGTCCTTCTGAACGACCCGGTAGAAGCCATGATACCGGTATCGTACACTCTTGCTGTACTGCCCTTCCTGCGAGACGAAAAGATGGCAGCCACCGGGATTACATTGTGCGTGGAGCGTAAGCAGATCGGTAAGCGCAGCCGTGCAAGGGGCGACGAAACCGTGTGCACCCGGATGTAATAGGGTTTGTGCGTCTAGGAACTCAGATTCATCAATAGTGAGGACCTCGCGGGCGGACTTTACGGTAACCAAGAGTCAGGCTTGTGACGAACGGAAATAGGCTGCCGATCGTACTTACGTGGAGGAACGACGCATACCTAAGTGCGTCCTTGGAGACACGGCGAGTAGGCACGTTCACATCTTCCGCGTGGCTGGCTCTGAATCCTTGGAGGACACGAGCGCATAGCGTTGACGGTGGCGTGGATGGAGATTCTTCGGAAAGGTCGCTTTGTGCGGATTCGGATACAGAAATAGAGTCAAAGTCATCATCATAAACCGATGATGCAGGCTCGGAAGGATAGTCCGAAACGGATGAAAGGAGGGAAACAAAAGAGTTACGACGCGACCCAGCGGAGCTTGGCGTCAGGATGATAGACGGTGTGGGTGAGATGCTCAAAGGCGCAGGACGCGTCGTAAGGCCCCTTCCTCGCGCACTTCTCCCCGGTCCTTCTAATGGGACTAGCGACATGTCCGAAGTATAGTCTGATTCCGATCCCAATGAGGACGGTGGTGATGGTAAACTTCGGTGGTCTGCGAGGGACGAAGGTGTCGGAGGATGTGCCAACCGAGGGCGCAAGGGTGAATCAGGGAGCGAATATCGTACGTTCGTCTCGTAGCTTATTGCATGACGGAGTCGCGAAGTCTCAGGGAATGCAGCCCTGCGAACAGGCGTATATAAACGCTGGCAGCGCGAGTGAGTTTCATTGTTTTTGTGTTTATTCTTCTACTTACATCAGAATGATCATGTACCATAAGGTCTTGCGCCATGACATCGATCCCAGTGATTGAAAGGCTTGCAAGGTCGGCTGTTTCCGGATATATGTCAGAAAGGAGTGGATGGTTGCAGCTATCGCCGTAGGGTGACGTTTCGTCTTGAAGGCTCAGAGCCCATAAATACGTGCGCAGTGCTGTGGTCGGGCACCGCGCTTTGACATTGGCCATAGGTGGCATGCAAGGTGGCAGGCAAGTCGCCTCAGCGGCCCACGCATCGACACAAGTGGCCATTGTCGAAAAAACGAAGGGGAAGGAGGGTGGTCAAAGGGGCTCAAAGCGAGATCTCGCCTTGTAAGTTATGTCAATCTGAGTGAGGCGAAGGCCCGGGCAGCAGAGTATTTATACTCTGACTGGCGTAACCAAATGACAATTGCGATCGACTTTATATTGTGATCGTGTACTTTGGTTCCGTTCTTCGGGACCTTTTTGGGCGTTGAAATGGAGAGACATAAAAGGAGTTTATGTCCGCTTTTGACTTCGGGGAGAACATCCGATCGTCCTCAGGAAACGGAGGCTAACCACAAATATCTACTGAAAACAGGAACCTCGCTCCCGCTTGTCGACAATAGGTCCTGTTCGGTCACTAAGTCTGGACAATTAACCCAGTTATGAACGGCGTCGTCGCGGCCGACCACGCATAAAACACGGTGTGAGAGCTAACATGAAGTCCACGGTGCGCCCGTCGAGTGCTTGTTGTATTTTGAAGCTTCTAATAGTCTTTCGTTGCTACAGATACTTCCGCACCCCTATACCTTCAACACACGTTCAAACATTGATGTTAATAATTGGAGAAAGTAATTCAGCTATCCCTTTTTAGGCTGAAAGAACTTCCATTCCTGGAAATGCTTTTGTTTTTCTTAATCTTTCCTAAAGCGTCCTTGCCCCGCCTCAAGTTTGCTTTCGCAAAGTTATAAGTGTACGAGCGTATTTCACAATCGGGTGGTGGGTGCGCACAGCTCTGCTACAATAATATGTGGCGTGGGCTCACCCGCTATTTTTAATTCGGTCTGACTTTCGACAGTGATGCTAGTCTAAAGTCACCTCCTGGACTACAAACTTCGCCTGCGTCTTTGCACTTCGACCTATATTTACTGATTAATTAAGACCGGCATTCATCCACTCTTGGGCTCGTGGCATCTCGTCGGATCTTCATTCTGCCTTCTGAGGTGTTCGCAGGAGACCGGTTACTCTCAGACCTCTAACTAACCAATCGGCGTTTATTCTCGGTTGCGGAGGAAGTCTAGAATCCAGGAAGCGGCCAAGCTTGTTCTTTTGGCTCTTTTGACTTTGGGCAGAACTTACAGCAGAAGAGGACTATTCTCTCGTCGATCACAATACGGATCAGTCCTGCATGCACGGTTAACCCCGCTGGTACACCGAGTTTGCTCCTAAGCTTCATTCTGCTAAAAAAAAGACAACTTTGCAACGAAGTTATTCTTATCGATCCAATATAGACAAGTATAAATCGATGTGATGTTGTGTATAGCAACTCTCAGCAACAATGGCATCTCACTTTCTCGTCAACGTCTTCGTAACAGCGCTTGTCTTCGCAGGCAATGCAAACTCACGCACGTTCACCGTAAAGAATAACTGCCAATACACAGTCTGGTACGCATGTCAATCGCACATAGTATGAGCCTCACTCACGTACTCTGCCATTTTCCAGGCCAGCTGTATGTCATTTCCCCGAGCTGTTATTGTTCGTAGGGAACAAACTGAATGGCCTCCGCTGTAGCTCTTCACAGACATGCACTCTTCTACGGTCAAACCGGACTCTCCGACTGGGTATGGGCTTGCGTAACCGAATAAGAGTGTTCTATCATATACTAATCATCAATTGAATGATTCTAGCTGGGAAGCTGCGCCTGGATCTTCGGTCAGCTTCTCGGTCCCTGATAAGTGGACATCGGGTCGAATTTGGGTATGCCGCAAATGATTGCAAAGTATATCTATATCCTAATGAAAGCTACTTAGGGTCGTCGCGACTGCGAGTTTAATAGCACTAGCAATGGCCCCAACTCGTGCTCAACGGGAGGCTGCAACGGTGGCTTACTATGTGACCCCTCTACCGGCACGGTGAGTGAAGAATCGTGACTCTAAATAATATTACTTACATCCGTACACGTAAAATGTAGGGCGTTCCCCCTGCATCCTTAGCTGAATGGACTCTGAATGGAGGAGGCAACCTTGATTACTACGACGGTGAGAATAACTCCAATGCTATCACTTTACCTATACTCATCTTCATGTATAGTTTCGCTGGTTGACGGCTTCAATATTCCGATAAGTGTCACGAATAATAAAGGGTGCCCTGTGTCGGACTGCCCTGCCGACCTAGGCGTAGACTGTCAGTAGAATCTTGACCCGGAGCGCCCGAAACTGCTGATAATGACTCATCGCAGGCCCCGATGAGCTGAAACATGGAGACAATGGTTGCTTGAGCGCATGTGCAGCAAACTTGGATGGAGATCCACGTCAGTTATCCTTCATGATAGATAGAAACTCGCTAACTTTATGGCCCTCAACTGGACTCCAATTATAGAAAACTCCCCTAACTGCTGCTCAGGCAGTCACAGCACCCCTCAAACGTGTCCTTCATCGGGTGTGCAATACTACTCGCATTTCAGTATGTACACCCGATCATTCTGCTTCACATACTAACTAAAGCCTGCTCCGTCAGAAACTGGCTGTCCTAATGCGTATGTTTACGCTTACGACGAAAGCAGTGGGACCGCCTTGAGAAATTGCTCGTCTTCTCTCTCGGCGGATTACACGCTTACATTCTGCCCGTGAAGCAGAATTGTTATGTCGGGCATGTTATGCCGGTGATTTCAATTGCGTGTATTATAAGTATGTATGTAAGCTCTTGGTCTCGAACTCGAGTGATAAAAAGACTTGTATTTAATTTTTTTGCCTTAAAATTTTACTTTGTAGTATGCCTAACGTACAGTCGAACCCCTCATAATGTATAGGTGTCGGTGGAAGGGTCCGTCTATGCATTATTAGAGGTTATGCATTACCAGAGGGGTTGTTCCAATTATGTAAGTAGCATATATGGAAATATTGATGACAAATGTATACACTCAGTTGAATATACTGAGGAATAAATGCATTAACAATACCTAGAATAATGTGGTAGACATTAAAAGCATAACTTATAAGAATTCCCAGTCATATGGTCAAAAGTCAAACAGAAAAGTGAAATGTAGGTGTACAACATCTAGGAAAACTGACCTCGGATAATGCATAACCCTATGAAAGTTGCCCCATTTGGTTATGCATTATGGATTTGCAATTCTATGCATTATCTATTAGGAAATTTCTAACTACCAAGTCGGTGGAAACCCCAGCCTATACATTATGAGGGGTTATGCATTATGAGAGTGATACATTATGAGAGGTTTGACTGTATGTGCACTCAAGTATTTCTTTTAAGTTTAATAGAGTATTTGGCCGAAGTAACGAGACCCGGCGACAGACGCCGTGTGAGACAATATGATTGCATACGGTTGATACAGTACAATAATTTGGCTGTGTTTGGCGCGAACCAGACAAAAATAGACCCCTATTCCTTGGCATCTGCTTGGTTACGTCATCGTTAACCGCTTGCGGCCAACGTCACGGTCTCCGCCTCCTCCTTTGTCCCTTGGCACTTCGCCACCAACATCCCTCACCTTCAGAATTGCCGCGCGCCGGCACGACCCTTGAACATATACCACCTTTGGAAAACCAATATGCCAGGTGCAAATCAAATGCTTGGTCGGCGAGGGGGATCGGACGTGGTGACAGATTCAAACGTTGCATCTTCGGTACGCACTAGATTTCGGCTTATTCTATAACATTGGCCTACTGAAATAATCTTGTAGTATCCTACCACACCCCCCGCCAGCACATATACACACTTCCAAAGCATTCCGGAGATCGGTGGCTCGGAAGGAGGTCAGTTGTTTCATATCGCCACAACGGCGACGGGCACCTGCTGATATCTATTGCAAACATGCAGGATTTATAGGGCTTGTTGTTGGACTCGGGGTGATCATTATTGGATCGTGTATTGCTGTATTCTTCCTCTTGCGTAACTGGAAGCACGGCGGGCGCACCGTGCGCGGGAGGTCCGGTGAAATTGGTGTTGAGGTTGTGCCTCCTGGTCCAGGGTTCCCGCGTCGACAGGGGACGTTGTTCGGCTTTCGCTCGGAGAACCCGCATAAAGCGGGCTGGACGCGAGCACCTGGAGAGGATGAAGACGAGTGGGACGCAAACGATAATCTGGGCTCGGGCCCTTACGAACGGGTCCATGGAGGCGCATATGGGCGCGAAGACTTGCCACTCGAGCGAAGCTCTTATGGAACCGGCGGCATTGGACAGATGCACGACCGCGATATATCACGTAACGCGGGTGTAAAAGATCTGAAAGACGCAAAATTGCCGATAGGCATGGGAGGCGATATGCATGGGCAGCAAACCTATAGCGATCCGTTTGATCGGTCTATACGAGCGACTTCTCCAGACCGACACAGCGCTGATGCGGAAGTTCATTACGTTTCACATCTTCCGTATAACAAGGGCCCACAACGCCAGGGGTCTCTTGACTCCGCGGAAACGGCTGTAACGCTCCCAGGCGGGACGAAGTTCAAGGAGGACTTGTAGGACCTTTCTCACTCGTGCATGCTTTATCGCCGCACATATCTCGCATAATGAAGTGGACGGTTGCTTGGACGGTGTCGATCTTCATCTAATATAACATAGTTTCTCTTCGTTGCTGTACTTCTCAGTTTTGGCTAACTTCGTCTTGATCATCTTTTGGCTGTATCTGCGCATGCTTTTTTCATTGTTATGTACCTGCTCATGTTGTTTTTGCATGTGTGTGTAAAATCTATCGCATTTTAAACTCTGCCGTGGACGGTAAAAATAACCGGAAGTAATCAGTCTCAGGGATAACGCAGTTCTCTAAGAAAAGGAATGGCATTTCCATTAGCTCCGTGGGTGCTCCAGGAAGGGTTTTAGGTAGTTCAATCACCTAAAAATGTATGGTTAATATCGTACTCGCGTGATATGCGTTCAAATTACAAATTTTGCGTAATCAAACACAAGTTGAAGAGATGTGAGCGGAAATCGCGTTTCTTTTTCAGGAAGGGCCGACGAACTCCATTATATCTTGAATATATAGTGTCCTGCACTCATGTAGTATAAATAAAATGAATATTGAACGCTTAAATATACACATCTGCGAAAATAAAGTAGATAATAGCTAGGAATAAGAAGAGGCGGGTAATGGGTTAAAGTAAGCCCATCGGTCCGAACTGCACGAGCATTTCGAAGCACAAATAACGTCAGGCACTCCACCGGGGAAGTTGCGTATACATAGCGACCGATCAACAGATCAATAAATAGACTCGAACTTGAACGTTATATAGATAGTGATAGAGGATGCCCATAGTCGGTGGCCAGACCCCTTGGCGTTTGGCGATCAGGGGCACTACATGCCCGCGTGATACTGTGACTCCCAGTGGTAGTTCCACTGGCCGAACGGGAAATCGGAGTCCTGAACGAACGGTGGGACGACGTTGGCAATGGAGGTCGTGCCCGGCCAATTGAGGGAAAAGTCTGGCTCAGCGTCCTGCGCTGTTGTTGCATCAAACGGAAAAGTGATGTCGGGGACAAACACTGCGAGACTGGAGGAGGGTATAGAAGGTACGGAGGGTATAGGTAGGCTACTCCTGGTAGTCTTGGCGGGTAGTTTTGCATCGTCATGGGTTGGGACCTAGAGTCGGTAATGAGCGAGTGAGCGAACTCGTCCGGGGTCGCGGCCGCAAATGATGCCGACTCTAATACTCACCTCTGGGACAATTGACGCGTCTTCTGTTGGTTTGGGAACTGAGGATTTTCTAGGACGCGCATAGGGCTTTTGGGTGCCTCTCGCTCGACGTGGCCTGTGCGGCGGACATACGGAGATCCCGGCTCTCACGCACTCTTCGCACCCCTCATCCGAGTATGGGGCCTCCATGTTGCACTGTACAGTAGCTCAGCGACATATGCGAAGGAGTGGAGAGGACGGAGACTATACCCGCTTGCGCATGTCTGCGCACCTCGCGCAGGCTCGCATGTTGCGTGCCTTGGCGAATCGATGTCGCCGCATCTCGCCGCCCTCGCCGTCCACAGCGAGCGGAGGTATGTTCTCTGGCATTTAGTATGGATTGAGCTTGGATGGGGGGTCGGCCTTATATTCTCGCTCCTACTAGTAAGCGCGCGCCCTGCCACAGGGAGCGCATAGTTCGCCTGTTACGAGGGGTCGGGCCGGTCGCCACTAGCCTGCTTAGTGCAGAAGAATGAGGCAGTCCTCAGGGATGGCCGTTACGGGTCATCCCTTTCAATACCTAGTCGGCGTATGTGAAATGGTTCCCGGAAGTGCTGGAAGGGTGAGGTCGACGCACTGTCTAGTCCATTCCCGAGCAGACGGCGATCGCGCTCCATAAGGGCGATGCCCATGTAGGCATAGACATCACGGCTCCTGCGTGGACTATACGTGCCGTCCGACCCGATGTCGCGCCGTGCAGACAAAGCACTATTCATAGAGACGGAAACAACCCAAGCAGCCGCCTCGCTGGACTCGGACATCCAAGTCGCCCGCTGAGTGATGGCTTATGTAATACGGAACCATCATCATAGAAAAACTGGCTCCGACACTGCCTACATTAATTTTGTGTCGGGATTTGTGCATACTAGCATTAGCCAAGCTTCAGACTCTGTGTCCTGGGACAAGAGGCGGTGTACGAACAAACAACACGTCCGACTTGTAGTCTTGTGATCGAAAGTCCTCGGGGCCTGTATTCCCAACGAGAAGTGTAGGCCATAAATTTTCATAGAATCCCCCAATAATTACTTTCTCGCCTTTTTCGCGTGTGTTCCGTTAGCATCTAAACAGCTTCAAGATCATTGACGTTCTTCCGAAGAAGTGTACACTGGCAAGGCCGTTTAATTGTCTCGAGTATTTTCGGATGGGCGCGAGGAATAAATGAGCACAAGTCGTTTTTTTTTTGATACGGATTTCCACGACCATCGCACGTGACGATGCGTACAGCAGGGGCTGTGTTAAAGTTTTACTAGGGTTAGAAAAATATTCTCTTGCTCAGTGCTCACACCAAATAGAAAGAAAGAGGAGATTTTCCGCAAGAAAAGCAGGAATTATTGTCGCACTCCTGCATCGATATCTGGTTCGGCCTTCTATCTGGGGTGGTGCATTTGCCTCCCTTCCAGCATGAGTCGAGTAACCGGGTTCGCAACTCACTGAACCTCGTTCCATCCTCATCGATTCCTCAGGCTCCGAGGGGAGAAGTATTAATAGGGAAGCCAAGACCGGTAACTTTTTTATCTGGTCATAAATTGGCAGTCCTATCCGTATTCGGACCCAGAGGCGCTCATCAAAACTAGTTTGCATTTCATCTTAAGGCCCGGGGCTTGTCGGGTTAGGAACCGAGCAAGGCAGACACTACAATTGTCTGGGAATTGCATGGAAATGCCAGGCTTTCATATTGCACGACGTAATTGAATACATGCCCGCTTGCACAATGAGTATGAGGTGCGTCACGGTGTATGCGTTTAGCAGAAATAGACGAAAAGGTCCGATGACCAGTGTTCGGCCCTTGCCGGTATCAGGACTTTATGCCTTGCATCCGTATTCGTACTTCGTTCCTTTCACACATGACTATATGAAGCGTTATATCTCACAGCATTAGCCTAATAATTCATGGAGAGGTGAGACCAGGGGAGTGCGGCGATAAGAAGGAAACGCCGAGTTCCATATTCACTCTTTTCTCTTGCCGCGATCAGATAGACTCACTGAAGTGTCGACGTCCAGTCCCGCTGGTGCTGCGTACTCAAGGGAGCTCTTGTCCCACAGGTGCGCCTCCTGTATACACACACACCTCCCTCAAGGAATTTCGGGTGTAAGATCATGAAAACGCACGTCAGCCAGTTCCCCGAGCCTATTGAAAGCTTCTCCGTTCGGATTCGCCGTGAGCGGCGACCACTGGCACTGGCAGCTTTCGCGTACGAGAGCTCCAGTTTTCATTTCGGACCTGTCTGCAAACGGGCATAGCGTGTCAGGAGGTACGAGTGTATCAGTTTCAGTACAAGCGACTGAACGGGGCGCGCAAGGCCTGCCGACGACCTGACTTCACGCAGATCAAGCATGGCCCTTGTTGGTGCTACAAACTTGGGTCATGCCACAAAGTTCAGAAAGTCGTGCGTACGCGGATCCGTCGTATTTCTGGCAAGTTCTTTCATAAGACCAGGGGATTCGTCGCCATGAAGTCCGGACCTATCAGTGAATAGTCGGCGTCCAAGGTGGGAGATGCAGTGTAAAGCGATGTCGTACCATTCGCGGGTGGTGAAGGCTACGGTGTATATCGCGGGTGCGTAACCCTCCTCAGCAGCTTTGTGTGATCTCTGGGGTACCCAAAGAACCGCCCAGTACTTTGCACGTCTTCTAGAGCGGCTGTATAATCTCGACCCTATTCGCAGCAAGGCGTCAAGTTAGAACCGCCCCATGCATAAGGCACAAGGACGTACTATCCGCTCTGCAGTGCTGGCTCCGACGGGCTCCTTACAGGAGGCTAAGCAGATCAATGTGGCTGAAGAGGGACGTCGGGCTACTCGCTATAATAAGGTTTTACTACAAAATACACGCGAGGACGACGTGCCGATTAAATGGTACTGCAAGAAATTGGGGCATACAGTCGAACATCTGGCGACAAAGTAACAAAGGGAATACTCCGTGAGGCTGTACCATAATAGAGCGGATCGATAGTAAGCGGCTAAAAGCCGTAAAAGGGTAAGGAGTGATCCTCTTAATTTTGTTAATTGCGGCACTTCGGTCGCAGTATGATGCTGTGGTGAATGAAACAATGAATTCCCATTTAACTTCCTTTCAGAATAGCGGCTTCTGTGAAGCAAGAAACAATCTATATGTTCGTGCTGCCTACCACTTTGTGCGGACAAAATGAGCCGGTTGTCTCGGTAGAGTAGTGGATGAAAGGAGTTTCGGGGTTCCTCATACACGGGCATTAGTCGTTGCCTAAATGAACTGGTCCAGAACTTAATTGATTGCTCTCGAGGAAGGTTCTTCGGAATCGCGGATTCAGAGACAATAGGTCCGAGTCGTTATTATATATGATAATTCAAGGCTGTGACATTTTATTGAAATATTCAATCTCGTGGGTCAAGTAAGTATGTATATGCATCCTATTGGTACTTCATCAATGCTAGAGCTTCGAAACCAATGCCCAACGCTGATTGACGCCCTCGTCTCCAAGACACCGCGCACGCCCTTCGTCCTCTAGCTTCTTCAAGTGCAGCCCAACGCCGTGCGCAGCAGGCAGCCATAGGTTATCAGGGTAGTCTTTGTAGATCTCCGCGACGATGCCCCATATCGTCCATGTCGGTGGATTCGCGTCTCCCTCTTTCGGAGAACCCAGCGGACCGGCCAGGACAGCAACGATCTGTGCCTCGCGCTCCATGCGATGCTTGATGTAGGTCGCGACGAGCGCAGGCCCGTCCTCCACGACGGGTCCGTGGCCGGGGTACACCACACCGAAGTCCGCATCGGCGGAGGCGTCGTCGCGCCGCGCAAGCACACGCTGCAGGCTGCCGATGTACGCGCCGAGGTCCTCAAAGACGGCTGTGCCTTGTCCAAGCACGGAATCAGCCGAGAAGAGCGCGTGTTGTGGCGATGACGCGCCGATACGGCGCAAGAGGAGGGAGATTGAGTCCGGAGTGTGGCCTGGCGTGTGCAAGACTTCGAGGGAGATGGAGCCGTCGGCAGATTGGAACCGTTGAGTACCGTTGAGGTCGTGGATGGGCTTGCCGGAGGGCGCGGGTGTATAGGTATTTGGGGGGAGGGAAGAGAGTACAGATTGAAATGAGGATTCATAGGTCGATGTTGTGGTCGTGGTTGGCGAGGGAAACTTATGGATGCTAGGCGGCATGTATTTTTCGACGCTTCCTTCGTCGTGTAGCTTGTGTAACAGCTTTAACACATCAGGGAGTCCACCAAAATGGTCCTGATGTCTGTGCGTGATAATAATGTCTGACACCAGACAGCTTGGTTCCCCAGAATTATCCGTATTCTGGAACGACGTTTGTATAGCGGACTCGAGAAAAGACGGATATGTGTCCTTTCCCTCGCCTGTGTCTATAAGGATGTATGGAGGGCGTAGGCCGACAAGATAGGTATTCGTTCCTTGGAGGGTGTACTTCCCCGGATTCTATCAGAGTATTAGGCAGTGAATCCCTTGATGGACATCATATATGCACCTGACCCAATATTCGCACAACGTAGTCGCTTAACTTCATACACAGGTGTTTCATCAGCGAATCTCGAATGCTATGCGTCCCGAAGGAGTTGAATACCGTACTCGTGAGATGTTTGGCAACACCTGTAGTTTATCCATTTCTTTAGACTCCCGAAGTTTTGGTTGTACAGTTACAGCTGCAGAGGCAAGTATCCGTCAGGTCTAGGGCTTAATCTTGACAATCTGGCGGTGCTGTGAGGCTGGGACAAAGATAATGATGGTGGCTTACTGGTATCCAGGAACACCACTGTACTTACTTAATCATTTTCCAGATTGGGACAGAGCGCTCTGCTGTACCCGAGTCGCGCGACGCGCACACTCAAAGTCGCACACCGCCCGCAGTAATTTCTCATTAAAATTAGATGGCGGAACTCTCGGCAGTATACACTCCTAGCCGGCCTATCTATCGCATCACTCCAGTTGCCTCTCGCCTACGCAGAAATGGGGTATAAAGCAAAGTGGACGGCCTCAGACAGTCTGCATTATCAGAGCCGACGTCCCAGACTTACACAATCTCCTCTCTCTCGATCACAACGAAAGTATTTGTAATCGGCGGTTCGCGTGGAATCGGTCGTCTTGTCGCGCAGAGGCTCCTCAGTACGTATTGTGGGGATTTTTGATACGACCTGGTGCTGACATTAGCCGTTCAGAGAAGGGCGCGACAGTCACCTTCCTATTACGCAATAAAGCATGTTTCGATAAGGACAAAGACATACAGCCGTACATTGCCTCTGGTAAAGCACGCATAGTACCTGGCAATGCTCTAGAGGAAGAAGACGTCCGCGGGGCATGGAAAGTTGCTGCAGAAGGCGATGACTCTGCGGTAGATATTGTGATTTTCTCGATCGGTACGTACGCCGACGTTGTTTTATATTATGTACGCTGATCACCCACCATCCAGGCTCTACGACGCTGAATATCAGTCTCACCAAAGGTCTCATCATCACTCCGCCGGATCTCTGCGCGCGTTGTATGTTGAACCTCCTCGCGACCTTCCCACGTGACTTGCCCTCGCAACCACGGCTCGTTTGCGTGTCATCAAACGGCCTCGGACGCTCTGAATCCACTTTACCGCTCCCTATAAAACCAATGTACAAGTACCTTTTGGACATGCCACACGCAGACAAACTCGGCATGGAGCGTGGGCTTTCGCATGCGGCGGGCTGGTCGTGGTCCGCTGCGGACGGCGAGCCCGACGAGCAGATCCTCCCTCCCGGCTGGGAGGCGCGTGCTGGCGACGAGGGCTGGTTGACGCGCGTTGTCATTGTGCGCCCGGCATTGCTCACAAATGGTGCATGTACCGGTGACGCACCCACAGGCGCGAAGTACCGCGCGAAAGACACTGATATGTCTTGTGCGTACAGCATCAGTAGATCGGACGTCGCACACTTCATTGTAGAGCAAGCGTTGGCTGATTGGTCGCAGTGGGAGGGCAAGTGCGTACGGATTGCCTATTAGTCCTGCTGCCGCTGCTCTCCCCTTTTCTCTTTGGGAAAATTCGGATTTCTAAATTATTGAGGGCTGTACTTGCGTAGAAATTTACTTATTCTGCTTTGTCTGAGATACGGCTGATTTTACGATACCAAATGAAGTCGTGGCAAGGTCCTTGGATTCGCTAGGGACTAACCTCGCTTCGTTCGGTAACTCCCGCTACGCAAAGGGTCGGAGAGCCTCGGGCTGAGTCGTCGGAACCGAAATGGAACTTGTGGTTGTGCTTACCGCTTCAAGTTAGTAACAGTAGAGGCAACAAACATGATGTTATGCTTCTAAAACATGTTTGCAACTCGAACCAAATATAAGTATAAAAGCATGGCACCTGGCATCTGCTGCCCGTTTACTGTAGGTATATCTTTATGGGGCTACTATATGAGAGCGCCCCTAGAGCCAGATTGATCGCAGCGGCAGTAAGCGGGAAGACCGTAATAAACATGACCATCGTCCTAGTTTGAGATGTTGATGGGAGCGGAAGATCTCGTTTCTGCATATGACACACTTGTGCTCCTCAGAACGAAGGAGAGTCCGGTATTCTCAGCAGTAGTATTTTCTCCCAGTACACTGACTTGAAGCTCCTCAGGGGGAAATTGTCCTACAGGGGCCGAGAGCCTGTGAGAGGGATTATAACTTGAACAAAAGAGCCATCAGTTATATCGCCTTGCTAGCCCTTTTTTCTTTAAGCCGTCCTTTGTATGGCGGGCACGCCGGAATACCTGCCTTAGTGAACTCCTTGCAGCACTCTGCTGAGTGTGGGCTGAAAGATACCGCACCGGAAGCGCTGACTGCTCAGTACTGTGACTCAGAAGAAAGAGAACGGAGAAGCATTTTTACTTGCTCTCTTGGATGAGCACCCTGACTCCTGAGTAGAATAGAGTTGCTCAGGTTGACTGGTTTACTATAAGCGTTTTGACAATCAAGATTCAGTCACCATAGACCAAGCGCTCGGACTGCACTACTAGTAAATAGGTCGCATATAAGGTATCAATATGCGATACGACACTCGTATCAATCTCCGATTTATACAGACGTTTTCCCAATTCAGTACTTTTAGACCTGCCTGAAACCTTGGATAATAGTGATTGTATTTTTAGCTCAGATCCCGGCCTCCGGGGAAGGCTGAAAGTGCCTCAATGAGCACCGAAAAGTTCGGCCACACGAGTCCTCATATAAAAATTCAGTGAAAGCGGAAACAACGATAGCGACGGCATACTCTCCCATTACCGACGGTAAGTAGCATAGGGCTAACCGTCTCAGCCGATGCTAAAGCATATTTCGGATAACGTTCAGTTAAAACAGGAACATCTCCATCACGTAAGTCTAGAGTAAAAGATACCCCCGCTATCTCAGTAGTCACTATCGTGGACGGAACAGACCTGGTGTCAACCGTACGCATATTTTGCAACTTAACCTGGTGTCAAACTCGTGTATCTTTTATTATGGACGCCAATACCATGACCTCTCGCAATGCTACTCTTCAGAGTTCCGGTAACACTCGAGCTCAGATCGTCCGCCAGGCCGACAACGTGACGTCTGGACCTTTAAGTACCTTAATGTAGAGGCTAGTCGTGTTTCTAGAGTCAAGTCCGACATCGCGCCCTGTGACTGGACTAAAAAATGGACTCGCAGGCCTTCCCGAAAGAAGAGAACACCGAAATTTGGAGCTAAAAATGAATATTGGCCCGGACGGATATCGCCTAAGTGTAGCGACAACACGCTTCACTGCCGGCACCGGCTAGTGAGCTAATAGTATAAAAAGAGTCCCCTCCATTGTCAAAAAACCCATCCACCTCTCGAGTTCTCTTTCACTCCCCCAGCCAGCTTTCAGCTCACCCTCCCACTCTTTTAAACAACCACTCTCATTTTTACAATGCGTGTCTTCAGCATCCTCTCTGTCGCGGCGGCCGCTGCTCTTTCTCTTGTCCCGTCCGCGTTCGCGGCTCCCCTCGTCGATGCCAAGGTTGGCGCTGTTGCTGGTGCGGATGTCCACGCACGTTTCGTGGATGCGGAGGCAGGGGCTGCGGCTGCTGCTAAGGTGCACGTTCGCCACGTAGATGCTGCCGCAGGAGCGGCTGCCGGAGCGAAGGTTCATGCCCGTGACACCGGGTGCGTCTCGATCTTGACGGAGCTGAAGGTGAACCTTGGTGTCCACATCGATGCGCTTGGTAAGTTCTTTTGCTAGTATTTTGCGTGGATAAGTCATTGATGGATACAATTAAAGGGTACCTTACTTCTTCGAACGCGACTGCGGCAACTATCAAGCCTGTCCTGTCCGCTGTGGTGTCCGTTATCGGTGACGCGGTTGTGCAGCTGAAGGCCCTTGATGGCTGCTCGGATAGCACCTACGACTGCGCTCGTGTCCTTTCAGAGATCCTTATTGTAAGTTGTGCACTGAAAACTATGTTTGGGAGTTTACTGAAGGAAACTTCTTTTAGGCTCTATGCACTGTCCTCGGCCTTGTCCTCAGTCTTGTCGCCGACGTCCAGATTCTGCTCGGTGTGATTGTAGACGTCGCATTGGGCAACTGTCTGTGCGAGCTCATCGGTGCTGTGCTTGCGTTGATGGATGGTCTCCTTGTGGAACTCGTCCCGCTCGTGCTTTGCATTGCGACGACCCTCTTGTCCCTCG
Source organism: Coniferiporia sulphurascens (assembly GCA_002794785.1). Lineage (NCBI taxonomy): Eukaryota > Fungi > Basidiomycota > Agaricomycetes > Hymenochaetales > Hymenochaetaceae > Coniferiporia > Coniferiporia sulphurascens. Next base: position 1,771,935 of record NBBA01000009.1, on the reverse strand, counting down.
GCCTCGATGTCGTCGGGAGCCTGCTCACCATCTGCTAGACGAGCTGATGGGTTATTCTCTTAAAATTTACAATACGTAATCCATGTCATTCCTGAAGCTTAGCGACTAATATAGATCCATGTCTCGCATTTCTTTCCTCGGGGAGTTTGAAAGTGTTGAGTGTGGAATTAGCCGGGTGCATTTGTGGCTTGCTTTTCTTGCTCGTTTTGGCACGTCTCCAGTATGACTACCGAATCCGGTCGGTTGGCTCGAACTCTCGGATCACATGCTGTTCCTGATTGTGATTGATTGTTGTACTTGGTTATGAAGAAAAAGAAAGGAGCAGGGCGAGGTGCGACTCGTAGGAACAACTTAGCGTATCAGGACCTTCCAAGGCTCGAGTACCGATGGGCAGTAGATGTTTCGCGAAAGAGGTCCCCATTAGCAGGGAATAGTAGATGCACATGAAGTAGTAAGTGGGAAAGAGCCATAGGGACTGCTCCGATTGGATTTCGTTGCCCTAGTGCCGTCGTCTGTTTTGAGCGGCGTACTGGATCTATATACGGTATTTCTCTCCCACATTATTTCTTTTTTGATCGGAAACCCGTCTCGAAAAAATACCTCACTTTGGAATTCATCCTTTCAATCCATGTCCGCGGTCCATCTGCTAAGTGTATTTATACGCTCTACCTCCGAATTGCAAAAAGTCCCTTCGGGGACCAGTCTTATTTCAAATTCTAGCCTGTCCCCTATAATTAGAGGAGCTTTGTGACGTTCCGTGACCAACCCTGCCGCTCCGCGATAGCAATCGCCGGGCCGCTAGACCCGCTCAATTTCTGTTCTTAAGCCGCCCACCATGCCGAGAGCTTTCTTTACTCGTCTCTTCACTTCTCCCTCCGCCGTCTTTACAGATCTCTCGGTTGGTTGAACACTTCCGGACCCACTAACCTACAATTACTTCTTGAAGATGGCCCAGAAAACGTACAGGGGATACGGTATCACTGGTACGTCCGAGCCTACTATGATGGTCCACGATGAGCTCACCCCGGACTAGATACGGCGAACTGGAAGGACTTCAGCATCGTTGAGTACCCGTCGAAAAAGTGGGCAGAGACCGACGTTGAGGTTGCCATCACACACTGCGGGTGAGTCTCGCTTTGTCTCACTCGGTGAGGTGATCGCCGAACGCATTTATGCAGTGTCTGCGGATCGGACGTGCACACACTGAGCTCTGGCTGGGGTGCTATCCAGGTCCCCCTCGTCGTCGGGTGAGCATTTATCCTACACTACCACCGTGTCTATTCATGCTCACTCTCACTTCCGATGCTTCCCCGCTGCAGTCACGAGATCGCCGGAACGGTAGTGCGTGTCGGCTCGGAGGTGGAGGGCATCAAAGTCGGCGACCGTGTTGGTGTAGGCGCTCAAATTGCGTCGTGCTACGACTGCACACTTTGCAAGCACGACAACGAGAACTACTGCGCGAAGCGCATCGACACGTACGGAGACAAGTACCCCGATGGCGTGCGAACGCTCGGAGGGTACTCAACGGGCATTATTGCGGACTGGCGCTACGTTTTCCCCATCCCGGAGGGCGTGACCTCCGCAGATGCATGCTCGATGCTCTGTGGCGGTCTTACTGTTTACTCGCCGCTCATCCGGAACGGGGCCGGCCCGGGAAAGAAGGTCGGAATCATCGGTATCGGTGGACTGGTATGTGCTCTTCGAATCCGCTCTGCGTCCGCGCTCTACATAATTTCAATTTGGTTCACTCTCTTAATACATTTGCTTTCCATTTCCTCAGGGACATTACGCGATCCTGTTTGCCAAAGCACTTGGGTGTGAGGTGTATGCGTTCTCGCATAGCCACAACAAGGAAGAAGACTGCCGTAAGATGGGCGTCGACCATTACATCCTTGATTCTCCTGGCTTCCAGAACAACTACCAATATAAACTGGACATTATTATTTCCACACGTGATGCCGTTGAGGGATTCCCTCTCAGCGAATACATCTCGTGAGTTCATAACGTATTAATAACGCGTCCTGTTCGTACTGATCATTCACACGCCGGCAGCATGCTGAACGTACATGGCAAGTTCATCTGCGTTGCTCTGCCCGAGAAGGCTCTGCCGCCCATTACCGGATTCACGCTACTTAATAACGGAAGCTACATCGGTGGATCTCACATCGGCTCGAAGAAAGAGGCCCTCGAGATGCTGCAGATTGCCGCGGAGAAGGGCATCAAACCCTGGTGAGTATTATCCGCGTATTTTATTTATACGTTCTGTTGACGAAATAAAACCATGTATAGGATTGAGGAAATGCCGATGAAAGACTGCCAGAAGGCGATTGACGGTCTCCTGAGTGGGAAGGTCCGGTACCGCTACGTCCTTACTCAGGACCTAGTATAAATGTACAAAGCGATGTCAGATTAATTGTAGACTATGTTTATTCACTCGTATCCGTTGTATCTAAAACCAAATCGAATAAATCGAACACCCGGAGGTTTCCGTTTTCTTTCAATATGTCTCTCGAAGGAGTTTTTGAGATTAAAAAGATATTTTTTGCATTACGTAGTCCATTGTCCATGGCATCGGCCCGTTCAGGTCACGGGATGTACCGTGTCGGAGATCTTTGCCGGAGCCAGCCGAAAGCCAATCGTCCGCCGCAGCTCCATCTTGAGACGACCCACTCCAGTCGAGATGGCGACGTTCATTCAAGTCCACTCTCCTCTTGGCTACAGTCATCTCATTTGCTGTGGACGAAGACAAAATTAAAAGCAAAAGCGAAATCTAAAGATACGAAAATAGGGACAAAGCGGTTAAGATCATTCAGAGTCAACGATGGTGACGACAGTGGCAATTGCCTCCGATTCAGCGCGAGGTTTCCTTCTCGTTACCCTGCATGATGTCGAGGCGTTGCTTCCAGAGGTAGATGGTCGCATCGTTGGCGATCTCGCCCTCCAGTACATTTCTCTTTCGGCATCCGACGGGAGGAAGGACGGAGGGGCGGAAGATGATATCTGGCTCGTGCTGCGCATCGGCGCGCGCGAGATGCTCATTGCACCAACGCAGGTCATAAAGCACACTCGCTCCGAGAGGACATTTATTTTCGAGGGCGGCGGCGGATACAACGGACATGCAAAGTGGGCCATAAAGTTGCCGGAGCCTACGGAACGACTAGATGTGGAGGGTCAAGAGACATTCGAAGTGATCCTGGCACAGTATGCTGCGGTAGAGGAAGTGGATGCGTTGGATGGGCCACCTCCGAATTACTCTGTATCTAATCCGTATCCCGTATACCATTCTAATACTTCAACGTCAAAGCGTGCCGTTCCTCCTCCCCCCGCCCAGCGCCAGGGTGTACCGGGCCAACCATCTGCTGCCCCGGCACCCCCGCCTCCTCTTCCACCAAGGTCCATTTCGAAAGTCGATACTCCAGAAGTGGACGAGGATCTTCGGGGGAGGCTTGTTCTGGTCGACGAAAACGATGGCAAAGTCGTCGGCACGCTCGGGGAGCAGTTCCATATTCGTGAAGATGAGGCGCTCAGTACAAAAGGACACGAGAAGGATCCTGTCATCATTGAGCTTCCAGAATATGCAGAAGGGGAGGCGGTGAGGGAGGTCTACGTTCATCCTGTCCCCGTGGAGATGCAAGATACAATGATGAAAACGGCCTCGATAATCAGGTATGCACCGCCTCTTGAATGACGATATTTCAGGCATGAACTAACTCCACCGGTCAAACAGTCGAGGCCTGGTCTACGTGACGGACACGATTACGACAGGATTCGGCGCAGCGTCTTCTTTTTACATAGCGCACTCCACACCAACTACGCAACCACTGGTCTTCTCCGAGTCCACGCGTGGGCACGTACGACGTATTCACGGCATTTCGGGAAAGGCCGTTGAGGTGTCCGCGAAGACGACGGGTTTGATCCATGACATGCTTGAGCGCGCCGTCGGTTATGTTAGCGGGAGCAATGACGATACTAAAGGGAAGGCAAAGGGGAAGTCTGCCGATATCTCGAAAACTCCGACGCAGCTACCCCTCAAGAATCGAATTTTACTATCGACGGACATGCTCTTGACCACTGTGGAGCATTCCGCAAAACAGCTTGTTGAACACGGTACCCTACGTCTGAGTGAGGCTCTCAGCCACAAGTACGTCATCCCCATACGCTTCGTAATCCTGTCAATATGGAATACTCATATTACAAATAACCCTTTATAGATACGGGAAGGATGTGGGAGATACATCGCTTCTCGTCGGACACGCCGTCCGCAATGTTGGTCTAGTGTATATAGACGCGTGCGGCATCGGGCGCCGAGCGCTTCTCAAGCAAGCGGGGAAGGGCTTCATTAAGGCGAAGCTCGGGAAGCATGACGTCGTTCTCGGCGTCGACGATAATCGGACCGCGCAGGGTCTTCCTAGATCCGCATCCCCTGCTGTACCTGGGAGTACTTCGTTAAGAAGCGAGAAGGGCGCTAGTTCGGGACCTGGGGATAGGAAATAATGACCTGAATGCGGGAATAATAACCGTCGCAACTGGCAAATGAAGAGGGCCAGGGATGAAGAATATCTATTTTACGCATAAGAATGGAAACTGAGAAGGGGACGCGTGTGCTTGGTGACGACAAGTACCTCTCCTGTGCTGCGCACCGGAATCGCGATGCAGCAATGCATTATTGCATATGAGGGACATTTTTTAAAATAACAGCTCCCGCTTTGGAAGCCGCTTTCCCTCCCCATCTCTTCACCGCTTCCGAAGAAATTATACTCCGAGGAGTATCCGTACCGGAGCACTTGTTACTCAATGGTTCCATTTTCCGGATTTCCCGAAGAACACTGTCAAAGACTTAATAATTGCTTAGGACTTTGACAGCGTGAGACTCCAGACACAGCAAATTATGTGTCGCAACGCGATAACGGCCAATCGTTGACACACGTTGTAGCCCCCAGCAAGCGGCGAGGCATCCATCATGCCCACACTGGGATATATAAAGTACTACAACCTTTTCGCCGACGCCTATTTAGTAGCGTCTTGCTTCTTCGGCGCTTATCTTACCCCGGAGGGGACAATCACATGGGCGCCAACTCAGTTCTCGTAGCGCCGGTAACCACGGAGGATCACGAGCGCCTGATGAATCAATCCTCGATGGACTTAGCGCCGACTGATTCAACTCAGAGAGGATGCCCAGTTTTGTGTATAAAGCGTGTTCAAGGTGCTTGAAACTACCTCTCACCCACGTTTCTATTTTTCGCCCCTGTCATCTTTCGCCATGTCTCCGTGGCAGACCGCAGCGTCCTACAGTGTTTTCTCGGTGAATACACCGTCCAGCAACCAGGTTCCGTGCCAGTCGACAATCACGCCGCCTCAGGAACGCAACATGAGACCGTGCGGCAGGTGCTCAGATATGCAGAAGAAGGTCCGTTGTTCGTCGATCACCCATTGCCCGCATTTGTTTCCCTAAACGATCCCTTTAGTGCGAGATCTCTCCGCCGTTCTCGCGCAAGAGGTGCAAGGAGTGTACTAAAGCCCGCGTTTTCGTCTGCCCACCCTACAAAGGACGTCGCGGCAGAAAGCGTCGCCAGCGTCCTGTTCACGATACTCATGGCATGGAGTCTGTTTGCTCCGACAACCCGTCCCTCGCTCAGGTTAGCTCATCAGTAGATACAGAAACCAGCCTATTGACACGTTAGCCCTCTCTAGACACAAGTCGTCAGCCCTCCACAGCAGACTGACACGCAGATGCAGACGCAAAGTAGCGGTTGTGAACACGAATGTGGTGCTCCTGTGCCAGTGCACGGCCTCGGCCTTGCTTCCACGGTGCCTTCTCCAATGGAACACGCCACTCATATTGGACGCGACTTCGATCCCGAACGCCTAGACCCGTTCCCTGCGGCCTTTTTCGACGAGGACGAGTACGCGCTCCTGATGTTACTCGGTCTGGGTCATCACACGACCCATAACGGGATTTGATATTATCACAAGTGCTTCGCCGTCGGCGTTCCTTGGAGCGAGTTCAGTCATCTGGATCATATATGCTATTTCTCTTTTTCGGCGCTCGCCCAGGAAGGGGAGGATGGAGCGCGACGTCATTGTAGAGTGTAATTTTATTCGCCGATGCTGTGTTGTGCTGTGCTGCTTGCTATCCAATTCCGTACGCTGTGATGACGAATTTGCTTAGAAGTATTTGATATATGCAACTCCGCTGTTCGTGTCCCTATTGTTAACGCTCTGGCTCATGCTAGACCATCAGCATGCTAAGCGATGACGAGTTCCCGCAAGGGCTGTAATAGGTTGCTCGTCCCGATTGGCCTGGGCCGAGGTTGGAAGCCACCTGAGCCTAGACCGCCAACACAATGCTTTTCCGCCGAGATGAGAATCAAAAGTGCCCAAGTGTATTTGAGCACCGTGATGCTGAAATAAAGCATCCCGTTTTGTCCTTCGGCGCTAGATCATCACAAATGTTTTCAAATACGATTAGATACAGAAACAAGGGCATACACTGATAAATAACGATAAAAACAAATAAGATAAGTTAGAGTTTTAGGCGCTATAAGGGCAGTGATTGTCGCTCGTCGATCCCCGTCAGGGTGTCCAATTCTGTAACCGAGATAAAGTTAGAACGATTACCAAACAGGAACTTAGGTTTCGTTTGATTGCACGTTTCATGAGCGCCCCTATCATCAGCGAGAAACAGATGCCGAGCACACGATCTTTCGGCTGAGCGTGGAAGTGGAGGAGGAGATGAAGCGTAGGCGGGGGTTCCACTTGTAAGCGCTCCTGCGCTCGAGATCCGACGGAAGGAAGGCCTGGACGCTCGGCAAGGCTTTGGAGATCTAGTTCTTATGCTCGATGCCTAGAGCCCTCCTGGGACCCCGCCTCTGTATGGTTCGAAGGTTTAGGCTCAATTCACATGCAGCTCTGGCCGCAGAAAACACCACTTCAGAGGTGCGGGAGCGTACCTTGTTTGGCTTGAGTTGAGTTGATCCTGTGAGTCGCTATGGTGGTACAATTAGAAGCGTTTGAATCCGAATCCGGCGAGCAGATGGTCTACTTCAGGTCGAATCGGGCTCAAACGGTGATAATAGCCAAGTCCGGCTCCATTCTCGGCTTCCCTTTCCCTCCAAAAGTCTTGCGAGAAGAATTTGCCAAGTATCCTTCGAATTTTGCATTAACACACAAATACAGCAAGAAATTAAACATATGCCAAGTCTGACCGATGCATTAATCTGATAGGGGCCCTCCTGGCAGCATAATCACTTGACCATTCACAGTCGAAAAAGTCCTGCTTACGAGTCTTGGGCGTCATACCGGCTCGCACACGAACGATCACATTTCAGTGTAGTACGTGGGGCCCCCCGTATCAACGACGCACGCAAGGGTCCGACTTTCTATTGCCCCGGCATCCGCGTGTAGTTGGTAAGCAATTTATTTTCCACTAGCCTGTACATGTCATCATTATTTTGCATCCTCGAGATGAGAGATCCTGAAAGATTATTGTCAGGCGCCGACGTCGACTGCGGGAGGTCGGAAAAAGTAATGAGCAGAACTGACATTAGTCACCAGTACCAATATCACTTCACCCCACCCCTTGACCTCTGACCACCATCATCTCACACTAAGCACAGCCACATTCGCTGCCCCTAAACTCTCTGGGTTAACCACCCACACCAGTTCCCACTCACAGTAGACATCCGTCGAGCTGTTTTACACTCAACTTCACCATCCCCACTTCCTTTCCCCCATATCCCCTACCTCCTTCAATTTTTCTTTCCCCCATGGCGAGCTCTCAAAACCCATCTCTCAGCAGCCAGACCTATGCCAACACCCCAGAGGAAATGCACCACTACAACTCTGCTTCTCCCAACATTCCAGCTTCCCACTCACCACCTCGCCCTCTTCCGTCTCCACCAAAAGAAAACCAACAAAATGACACAAACATCAACATAACAGGATTTCAGCAAATATTACCATCGTCTCAGTCTCCGTCTGTTCTATCTATGCCTACTTCTCAAGAACCATCATTCAACGCCCATCCTCAAGACTTCTCCACCAATTATGCTAACTATTCAGACATCACACTTGCAGCACCTATAGCCACTCCCATGGACATCGTTTTCCCTTTGGACTCTCAATCGCTTTTGCAAGCTGCCTCACCCTCAGACACAACTTTCCAGGGAACAACACACGCACCTGCCCCTATCTTGTCACATCAAACTTCCATTCAGTCACAGTCGTCTTCTTCCTCCGAACAGTTCACATCAACTCAATGCCGACTTCGCTTCACCCCGTCACCTGATGAGTCAAACATCGAGGACCAAATCATCATTTCCGAATCACGAAACACAATTGAAAATATCCTAGCACCCGGTTCATTTGACGAATGGACTCTTTCCATTGAACAAATATTGACTCTCATCGCGAAAACATGGCCTTCTAAATTCAATCAACACCTCACCGATCACTCCATGAACTCTCTCGCCAATGCTATTCAATTATTTCATCTTCATTTCGTACCTTCCAACACATCAGTCTCAATTATTCATCCCACCGACCCGAAAACACCAATCACATACAAAAAAATCACCATCAACGACGCTGGTCAATTTGATTTCAAAGTCCGGAACCCTATTCTTTTCCCAGAGTCTATTTACGACAACGCTTATGAGGACAACGAACCCGCTTCGGACCATGCTATCCCTGACAACAACCTTTCCACTATTTCGTCTATGATTAACAATCTCCAATCGACCCTCCAAGAACAAGCAAAGAAACACGCTCAAGACTTGGAATCCCGCCTTATTTCTAGAATGGTTCAATTGGAAGAAACCGTCGCATCTCTCGAAAAACCTACTAACATCGACAAACCGTCATTCAGTAACGACAACAGACATGTTTCCTTTTCTGATAATACCCATGAAACTGATAACACTAGTCACGGGTTCATACAACCAATCGTACCAACCGAACCTATGAATCGAACCCGGCCAATGGGACCTAGACAACGCACCCCGTCTCCAGTCCTCATCCGCAACCCCATCGTTAACCAACCGATCAGTACACTCACCTACAAAGACCACCTGGGTCTCAATATGCCGACCAACCAACCAAAGCTTTTACTGTCAGCCCCAGCCTCGATTTCTAACCTCACGCGTTATGTCGCCCGCTTTCAGGGTCAAAATATCCCCCTTTCCATACGACCAAACTCGAAAACTCTCATTGACCGAATTCAACTTAAAATCGATCGCATTCCTACGGCTCGTCACATTCGAATCATTGGCGCCGACTGGAATATGTCGGGCAATTGCATTTTCTCTTTTCCTAGTAACATTTCGATTAACTCTATTAACACTATCATTCCGATACTTAAGGAGGCATTCGAACTACGACCCAACCACCCACTTACTATCACTCGAGACATAAAATGGTCAAAAGTCATCCTCAGCAACATAATAATGTCGAACGGTCCTAACCTTCCAATTTTTTCCGAACTCGAAATACTCCGATCGCTACTCCTCAACGACCTCTTTCGCTCGCTCAAAATAACCCAACCCCCGCGATGGGCACGTAATCCAGAACTCATCACAAAACCCAGATCTTCAATATTGTTCGCATTCGAAGACCCAAACGGCGACCTGCTGCGCAAAGTTACGACATCGGTATTTTTCATATTCGGCCAATCTACAGTTCCCGTTGAATGGAAATCAAAACCTCGATTCTCCCAATGCACGAAATGCTGGAAGTTTGGACACCTTACCATCCAATACAATCAACCGCTAGGCTGCAGATACTGCGCATCGAAACATCATGCCACTTCCCAACATCGCGAAATGTGTTCAGGCTGCTCCAGTGCTTGTTATCAAGAAAATCAACCATGTGACCATTTCTTTTGCGTCAATTGTTCAGGAGCTCACCCAGCCGACTCCATTGACTGTCCTCAACGCGCTTACTACTTTAATCGTTTTCCAGCTCCAGTTCACATGACCCTTTCATCCCCGCCATCACCTACTTCGAACAATCCAAACCTCATTAACATACACCCATCTCGACACAATCTCATTTCCAACTCATCAATCACCCGACAGTCATCCCCATCCATGCACATTGACCCACACAATTCAGTCAATGACGATACTTTATGAATCACACGGCCCTTCGAATACTCCAGCTAAATGTAGCAAAAAGCGGACCACGAACGACAAGACTTCTTAACAATCCGAATCTTCATATACTAGCACTACAGGAGCCATTCATAGGTTTTTCTGGCCTAACGCGTTCTGACTCTGACCCCGACGGCGTCCCAATTTTTCTTCCGATAAAACATCCGTCATGGGATTATTTCATTCCTTCTTATAACACTAACGCTCCGATTAAACCACACGTGATCATTTACGTTAGGAAATCTTTTCCTCATCTTTCAGCTATTTCGCGTCAAGATATCACTAACCATAAAGACTTTATGACAATTGACGTCACATACCTAAACAAAACATTCCGTCTTATCAACTGTTACAACTATGGTTCCGGTATTTTAGGTGAAAACATTCGTTTCCTTACTGACATCGAACTCGACTACGACATTCCCACCTGCATTATGGGCGATTTCAACATACATCATTCGGAATGGGGTCTCTCCAACCGAAATCAACAGCGACGAACTTCAGCAGAAGCCGAATCGTTTCTTACGTGGACTCAAGATCAATCTCTGTTTATTCTTAACGACACCGACTTCCCAACGCGTAAAGGACAACATAGACAACACGACTCTATTATTGATCTAACGCTTCTAAACTTTACAGCAATCCTCTCTGATTTCTTTTACGACTGGACATGCGTCGACATGGCAGCTTACTCATCCGATCACATTCCGATCACTATTGCGTATCTTCCAATTAATACCGACTTTCAACCTGACGATTCACCCACCACATACAAATACGATCCCGAACGAAAAAAGGAATGGATTGAAAAATTTAGCTTTCATTTAGATGATCAACCGCTTCCTCATATCTCAACTGACACATCCGTTTACGATTACGCTAATAAACTTTCGGAAAAAATTTTACTAACAACTTCAGAAATCATGCCACAGACATCATCTTCAGCTTTTTCCTATTCATACTGGTGGAACGACGAATGCGCCCAAGCCATACGTGCATTTAGGGACTGCTCCGAAAATTTCGAAAAAGAACATCTTCACAAAGAAGCGCGCCTTATTTTCAAAAAAGCAAAACAATCTTGGGCCACCTCAGTACTAGAAGGAGCGTCATCTTACGACATCTATCGCTACGCCAAATGGTCATCCGGGAAAAGAAAAACACGTACTCCACCTATCCTCTATCAAGACCAATTCGTCCATACACCAGAACTACAAGCAAACGCCTTTCATCAATCATTCTTTTCGAATAACCGACAACCAGACGTCGTCGATCTTCCATATGATCCACCCAAAAAACCTACTCGATCTTCCCCTCGCATTACCCAGAACGAAATCGATATGTGTCTCAATCTCACGCACAACAATTCAGCACCCGGCATATCAAATATATTGTACGCTTATATCAAATGGGTTAATTCAGTTCATCCTTCAATTCTTTTCGATTTATTTAATGAATGTTTCTCGCGTCATATTCACCCGTGGAAAAACGCTAATATTGTTCTTATTCCAAAACCTAACAAAACTGACTCTAGCAACCCACGTTCATACCAACCAATAGCACTCCTTGAATGCATCGGGAAAATTTTAGAAAAAATCATCGCAAAACGTCTCACCTGGGATGTCGGTCGCTTCAATTTAGTTCCTACGATTCAATTTGGCGGTCGCTCTAATTCTTGCACCATCGATGCCGGCCTCTCGCTCATACACGACATCCAAATCGCCCACAAAAAGAAACTCGTAGCATCAGCCCTCGCCATTGACATCAAAGGATACTTCGACAATGTCAATCACTCTCGACTCTTACATTCACTTCATTTACTAGGATTCAATCAAAAAATCATACTTTGGATGCAAGCTTTTCTTTCTGATCATCATATATCTTTTAAAATTGACAATTTTACTTCGGAACAAAAACCCATTCATAACGTCGGTATTCCACAGGGATCACCTATTTCACCAATTCTCTCAACGATTTATACTGCCTTTATCCTTGATTCATTCATTTCTTCCTCAGACACTTGTCTCAAAGCCTACGTTGACGATCAACTCATCCTAGTTTATTCCGAATCATACCAAGAAAATATCCGTCTTCTTAAAAAAGCCTATAACCTCATTTCCAACAAACTTAACGACATTCAACTTTCTATCGACCATCTTAAATCTGATCTTATTCATTTTATTCGACACAGTTTTTCCCCAACTTCCTTCCCCTCTATCACTCTTCCAAATATTCACACTCCTCCCGTTACTATTACCCCTTCACCAGTCATCTGTTGGCTCGGTTTCTATCTCGACCAAAGACTCAATTTTAACGACCATATCCACTGCATGTGCATGAGAGCACGTTCAACCACCATGGCCTTACGCATCCTCGGCAACACAATACGTGGTTTATCTTTTGCCAACTTCCGAACTCTACATTTCGCCAACGTCCTCCCAGTTCTTACATACGGCTTCCAACTATGGTTCACCGGCATCCGACAACAGTCCAAAATAAACAAAATGTCCATCGCGCAGAACCAAAGCCTTCGCCTTCTTACCGGCACCTTTCGTACGACTCCATCACATGCACTTCATCGAATCGCACACATTCTCCCAATACCAATTCTTCTTCATAAACACAATCAATCCACCGCTCTCCACCTTAGCAGATTACCTCTCAATTCTCAGCTCCTTAATCGTCTCCTACCAAATTGGCCACGTCTTCCAACATCCAAGCCACCAATTACTTCTCGACATCAATCCACCCCGCAAAAACCAAAAACACAACTTCATCGCCTCGCCTTCCTCTCCGACCCACAAATCGAACGTATCAATCCATACCTCGCACATCCGTCTCAACATCTTCCTTCTAATTCATCTCAATACCACTACAAAGCGCTCTCATATCATATCGAATCCGGATCATCACCAATTGATCGCAAAAATTTCCAAAAAAACAAAATTATTCTCTTACACAATTCTTTATCAAAAAATATTCACAATCTATTAGTTTACACAGACGGTTCAAAAAATTACAAAAACAACAAATCCGTCACCATTTCTTCATTCATCATCTATCATAAAGGCCTAGTAGTCGACCTTGGTCATTTCTATTGCTCCCCCTCTGGTTCGTCGTTCGACGCTGAAATGTATGCTCTTGCCAAATGTACGGAACACATCACACTATTTCGACAACGTCATATTCTTTCTTCCATTCATATTAACAACATTCATTTCTTTTCCGATTCTTCATCTTGCATTCCAGCTATCATTGATTTATCCCCTCACGCCGGACAATGTTCTTCTCAAATATTCCGAAAATATTCCGATTCCTTTACTTCCAACACAAATCATCACATTCATCTTCATTGGTCCCCAGGTCACCTAGACATTCCCGGAAACGTCATCGCCGACAAACTCACGCATTTTTCACCAATTGGTCGTCCATTCCTCAAAAAAACATACGCAGGAGAGAAAGAAGAAATTAACTTTCGCGCTATCAATTCATGGTCTCATACAATCCAAAACACCAAAAACATATCGGAGTCCGTGTCATTCAACACCATTACCGGAATCCCATCTTCGAAATTAACACCCTTTTGGAAAAAGTTTTACTACCCTCGAGACATTTCATCACGCATCTTCCATGCTATCACTGGACACAGCCACTTTGGGGACTATTACAGGCGTTTCGTACCAACCGAAGCTATTTCTTGCCCATGCGGGGAAAATTTACAAACACGAGATCATCTTATCTGACGATGCCCTCTTCTTAAATCCGCGCATACAAGCATTCGGGAATGTCATTCCAACACCGGACCATATTTTGTTCACTAAGGAATTGTATCTTCAAAAACTCGCTTCATTTTTCAATTCATCGCCCGCCTTTACCAAATCTTTCACGGTACACGATCCAATTCCAACTTCTAGATTTTTCCCTCCATAATTCCAAAACATTTATCAACTCCAAAACATAAACTTCTTACCTTTTCATTGCCTTAAAACCAGGAACTTTATACCTTGTTAACCTCCTCTGACACGATACTTTATACAGTCTCACATCCGCGTCTTTTACTATGTAATGTAGCGGTATACAAATGCTGATTTAAAAAAAAAAAAAAAAAAAAAAAAAAAAAAAAAAAAAATCACTTCACCCGAAAGAGAAAGTGAGTAATGCTGAGTGACGTAAAACCTATACAAGATGACCAAGCTTCCCGGCTGAGAACCCGCTCTACCCGGACATGCAATCTCCACCATGACCGTAGCAGTCTGTAGTAACAGAGTTGCAAGGTCTTCAGCAGAGCACGATCTAAAGCTTAATCTTCAAGACACACGCCATGGAGTAAGCGGTTGACCAGCTTTTCTTTTGAGAAACTTTCGCTAACGGGGGAGAGACAATAAGGGAGTATTTCGATTTGAACCCGCTAACTATACATCCTCCTTGTCCTCTAACCACCACCATCTAGGTAGTCTTTACGAGCACTCTGCCCTCTATGTCTGATCAACAACAACAAGAACAACAACCCCCCCGTCCCATCGACGAGACCTTCCACGCCCCCTCTGTTTCTACACGAGGCGGTATGCGTTCTCTTCGTGGCTGAGGGACCGACTCAATGCCTCCTCCGGGAACGGTCGCTGCTCACTCCTCCTCGTTTTCGGGGTCGATCTCGAGTGCCGCCCGTGCGCCTCCGGTCCCACCTAAAGTTCTCCCCACAGTTTCCCCACTGGCGGCGGAGATCACATCTCGCCAACCCTTTCACCCACCGTCCCGCACCGCCTCCATCGCGAGTGACCGAGGAACTGACCAGGTCATGGCCCAAGTCCCCCGCCCGACTACACCGGGCCTTCCCCTCTCAGGGGCTATTTCCGGCCAAACCCTCTTTTCTGGGGGTCAAGCCAGCCTCCTCTCTCTCCCGGCCCCTGCTCCGCAGGCCCCCCAATCCACCTCAGCCTCCATGTGGGCGAAGTACATCCCCACTGACGCGGCCTCCGCTCTTGTTGAACCTGCCTCCCCTTCCACGCCCCCTGGTGGCGGTGGGATGGCTCCCCACGTAGACGAAACCCCCCGTGGGCCGTCCCACCCGATGTCTGCCACCATCTCGTCTCTCGACTCCGACTCAGAAATGTCGGAGGCTGGGGCCCTCGATGACCAGGCCTCTACGGCTTCTGCGCGGAAAAAGCGCAAGTCCACCAGCACCCCAGTACCACTGTCCCCTAGGGCGGTGACACTGCAGGTCCCCCACCTCCGGTTGGCCGCCACGACTGCCATGCGTGCCTCCCACGAACTCCTTGCACTAGGGAAGACAACCTCTATGTCGGCTGCCTCTACTGCCTCCCTCCTTGGAGAGATTGCCTTTGCGGTTAATTCTCTCAACAGTGCTTTGGTCCAGGAGGATCCGCTCGCACAATCCGCCACATCGCAGGCCTTTCGGGCGGCGGCAGGCCCCCGTTTCGGCATAGCCCCAGGCCCTGCCTCCTTTCCCGCCCCCCCTCAGTCCTCCCAGACTGTGGTAGGCCTCCCCTCTCCTCCCTCCCTGCCACAGCAGATGGTGCAGGTCATGTCTGACCTTACGCACCAAATGGCTTTCATGATGCAGCGGATGGATGCCCTCGAACGCCCTCCCCCACATTCCTCGGGGGCCGGGTCCGCCCCCTCTGGAGACAAGAAAGGGAAGGGTAAAGCCAACCCCAGTACTGCACCTCCTCCACCACAAGGACCTTCAGGCCCTTCTAACTCCACCGCCGGGTCCACCTTGCCGACACCTGTCACTCCAGGTCTTGCCGCGGGTGGGGCTACCCCCGCCACTGCCCCTGCTACTGCAGCGCCAGTGTCGACGGGGGCCCCCACTACTGCTAGCGCTGTGAAACAAGAGCCGAAGCGTGCAGTCCTCCCGGTTATCCGTACCATTACGGACCCGACCCTCGCCATCCGCTTCCATGGAGCCCCGCCCCCTGCTGAAGCGCGCCCCACCGACTCCCAGACGACTATCAACGTCAGGACCGCCCTCTCACGCTTTCCTACTGCGGCCAAATTGGTCGTACGTGCTGCCCATTGGAACGATCGAGGCAACTGCTTCGTTACGTTTGCTCACAACACTCACGTTCCTACTATGAACAGCGTGAAGGAAGTTGTGATGGCATCCGTTCAAAGCGTCTACCCTGCCACAGTCTCCCAACTCGTATCTTGGGCCTGCCTACAAATCGCCGAAGTCCCCACTCGCCCTGCGCCGGGACTCCCTGCCTTCACGGCGGCGGACCTCCAAGCGGAGTTCCGTGCCGCCAACCCTCATCTCCTCTCACTGCCCATGACTCTAGAGCCCGACTGGACCCGGGCCTATGAGCTCCTGAGCGAGGACGTCATGTCTGCCCCTATCGCCTTCTCCTTCGAAGACCCTACGGGCTCCCGTTCTGCGAACATCCTCTCTACTCCGAGGAACCGCGTTGTCTACATGTTCGGCCGCCGACTCAAATTGGTGGCTCGCCGTGACCTCCCTCGCCTCATGCAGTGCACCAAATGCGCAGCATTAGGCCACCTTGTCCAGAATTGCAGGAACCGCCTGTGGTCATGCCTCATATGCGCTGGCCGTCACCGTACTGACGACCACCGCATGCGCTGCCCGGGGTGTGTACGAGATGCCCTACCAGCCTCCTCCCCCTGCACCCATCCCCCGAAATGCTCGAACTGCTCTGGCAAACACCGCGCCGACTCTTCCAGCTGCCCCAAACAGCGTGGCCGTGCCCGTTCCTCTTTCGCCCCACCCCCGGCTGATGAGTAGTCCCTGGACGTTTATGCAACACAACGTTGCAACGTCCCGAGTGCACGTCGAAGCACTCGTCCACTCCTTCTCGTCTGCCCCTGGTGCCCCCCCTCCGCCTGCGGTTATTTTACTCCAGGAACCCCCCTGGTACCCCATCGGTGCCTCCCCTTCTATGTTTGATGCTGCAGGTACGCCCGTCTTCGGTTTCCCCGCCATGCCCAACTTCCACGTCTTTGTGCCCCCCTCTGCCGGGAGCACCGAACTAACACGTCCGCGTGTGGTCACACTGGTTCACCAGTCTATCCCTCTGTCTCGGGTGGTGTTGGATGCTTCGCGCTCCCCGTCCCGAGACATACTCACGCTAATTTTTGACACTGGCCTTGGGCCTCTTTTTGTCACAAATGTATACAATCACGATGCGAATAAAAAAGACACCATCTCCTCCCTTGCTCTCCTTGAGCTCCCACTGCGTGCACACTGGCTAGTTGCTGGGGATTTCAACCTCCACTCTATCCATTGGGATCACGGCACCCACTCTACAAGCGATGCACAGAAAGCTCGCCCTCTAGAACATTGGGCTGCCGCAAACGCCATGCACCTCCTGAACCAGCCGGGCTTCGATACCCGGCGATGCCCTTCTACCCAATTCACTGAATCAGTCATCGACCTTGCGTGGGCTTCCCCTTCCCTGGAAGACCTCGCTTTGGGCGATTCCTGGACACGGTCCTGGGATACTCCATCCGGATCCGACCATGCAGTTATCACATGGTCTATCCCCACCTCTTCTGAACAGTTTGTCGACCCCTTCCTCCACCCACGGTATGATGATTCGCTCTCTACTGAATGGTTGGAAGCTCTCGATGCGCCGCTCACTGCTGCCTTCGCCCTCTCAGGCGCCACGCCCCAACTCCTAGACGTCAAGGTTGCCGCTATACACGATGCTATGGTCCTCGCCACTGATTCTTCGCACCCCCCGTCTTCTTCGAAGGCAGGGGGCCACAAGGTCAAATGGTGGGATGCCTCGTGCCGTGCTCACATGGCCGCTTTGCGCGGAGCTACTCCGGCGACTCGTACCATGCTCCGACGTCAGTCGGCTGGTATCTTTCGCCGCGCCAAACGCAACTGGGCTGATTCATTCACTGCTTCTGTCAAGCCGGATAAAATCTGGCCAATGGCAAAATGGGCAATGGGCACGCGACGTGCTCCCATCCCAGCATTAGTGTCCGGACAATCCACTGCGAACTCACCTGCGGAGAAGGCCTCGGCCTTCCAGTCTAAGTATTTCGGTACCCAACTGTCCGCTGCCATCCCCCCGACATACTCTTTTGTCGGCGCCCGCCCCATGCGTAACCACCCTATCCTCATGGAAGAGTTGGACCACGCACTCAGCCTCACCTCGAATTCGAGTGCCCCGGGCATTACCGGCGTTGGCTACCAGGCCCTTAAAAGCCTGCACGCCGCCCATAGTGTTTCACTCCTAGCGCTCTATAATGAATGCTTGGATGCTGGACACCACCCCCGTCCTTGGAAAGACACGAAGGTGGTGATGCTCCGCAAACTCAATAAGAAAGACCCTACCGCGCTTAACGCATACCGCCCTATCACTCTTGAGGAAACTATGGGCAAACTACTCGAGAAGATCATCGCCAACCGCATCCAGTTTATTGCCAATGAACTCGGTGCACTCCCCCCCTCCCAATACGGTACCCATCAAAAATCAGGCGTTTTGGATGCCACCTCTGACCTCGTCAACGAAATTGAAACAGCTTGGGCCCGACACCATGTTACCACTGCACTTGCAGTAGACGTGGCCGGTTTCTTCCCTTCTGTTCAACATCCCCGTTTGCGTTTGGTCCTCATGGAATTAGGGTTTCCCCCCCTCCTTATTGCGTGGGTCATGTCTTTTGTTTCAGACCGCCGGGTCGCCCTCTCTTTTGATGGGTTCACCGACACTCTGACCCCCATACCTAATATGGGGGTTCCTCAAGGCTCCCCCATCTCCCCTATACTGTCTGCTCTATTTGCGACAAGCCTTCTCTCCTCACTTCAGGTTTCCGACCCTCTCGTGACCGTCCGCGCTTACGTGGATGATCACCTCCTATCCACCTCCTCGAGCTCGATTGCGACCAACATTGCCTGCCTCGAAAAGGCCTACCTCTCGTTCTCTGCTGCATGCCGCGCTCTCGGCCTCTCCCTGGATGATGACAAGTCTGAGCTCATCCATTGGACCCGCCGGCACGACCTCCGCGAGGACTCCCTCATTCACCCTATCCACCTGCTGCGCCAGGGCCTTCAGCCCCTTCGCATAGTTCCCTCCCGGCCTTTTCGCTGGCTAGGTATCTTTTTCGACGCGCAATTACTGTTTACGGTTCACGTTCAACGCATGTGCTTTAAAGCCATGTCCTCCCTTCACGCCCTGGAACTCCTAGGCAACACTCTCCGCGGCTTAGACCCGCTCCACCTCCGACGTCTCTATATTGGGTGCATACTGCCGGTTTTACTATGGGGGTCTCCCCTGTGGTTTACTGGCAAACGGCAAAAAGGCAAATGTGACAAAATGACCCTGGTACAGTCCGCGGCGTGCCGCCGTATCCTTGGAACATGGCGCACGTCACCACGCGGCCCCTCTGAGGTCCTCGCCTCCATTTTGCCCATCCCCCTTCGCCTAGAGCGCACCAAATCCCGTGCTGCTATTCGGTACCTCACTACCACGCACACCCTTCTCCCATTATGGTCCACACGTAAAGGCTCCATTACCACCTCGTTCGTCAATCGGGTTCCGCCTGGCTGCGAACGAGTTCCTCGATACACTCGCCCTCCGTGGATTACGCTACCGCCATTACGACACGTAAGCATTGACCAGGCGATTGACCACTCTCAGGAAGCCCGAGATGCGCTCATCCAGTCACACCATGGTCTCATCGACCGACTGAAGGAGGTCCCCACTCGCCTTCTCATCTATACCGACGGCTCCCGCAAGGGGACGTCTCCATCTTCTTACGCCGGCGGTGCCGCCGGCGTCTGGTTCTACCGCGGGGAGTTGGTCCTCACCCGCGAAACCTACCTCGGTTCTTCAGTTCTTGCCACGGACTGTGAACTTGCCGCACTAGCCGATGCAGCCTGGCTGCTGGCCTACTCTTACGATCTACACCTGGATGTTACCCAGGTAGAGATCTACACTGATTGCGAAGTTGCCCTTACGCTCCTCGCCGACCCTCATCCGGCCCCAGGCGTCAATGTTGCCCTTTTCATACGGAAGTGTCTCAAAATCGCTACCAAGTGATTCCCTAGTGTCTTTTTCCATTTACACTGGGTTCCAGGCCATTCCGATGTGGAAGGTAACGAATTCGCTGACGTCCTCGCCTGTGGCATCGCGGACAACCCTCCTGCAGGCACCTCTCCGTTCCCGCCCACCATCCGCTTCCTCCGGGAAGTTGCCTCTTCAGCGGCGCTTACTCAATGGAAATCCGACTGGGCTTCTGCCTGTCGTAAATCCCGAGGGACTTCCGACGCCCATTCCATGGGCGTTACTCAAAACCCCTCGACTAAGCCGTCCACCCTTATGCAGAACCTCACACTCGGCCGTCGCACTAAGTGCAAAGTTTTTCGGACACTCCTAGGCCATGCTGGTTTTGGCACGTACTTTGGACGTATCCCAGGACGCGACCCCATGTGCCCATTCTGCCACGTCCCAGAGACTCGAGCCCATCTCTTGCTCTCTTGCCCTAACACCCTCCCCGCCCGACAAGCAGTGTGGAAGACCCCCATACCATCCACCGAAGCCCAATGGTTTTCTAAAGATGGCCTCCTAATTCTGGCATCTTTCCTCGACTCTCACCCCGCCTTTGAGGCGGAACCCATCCTCGTCTTTGACCCGGGTGGCCCCACTGTGGTTCACATTTCTGACCAAGGTTTTGCCACAGGCAATTGAGTTAGATACCACACTTCCCGTTCCCACTGGATCCTGTCCAGCCCCCATCTAAGCCTAGGGCTCCCCGCCACTATTGTTCCATCTATACCAACTACCATCTCACACAAATACAGGGGCCTAAAGGCCCCTGGAGCGTATTTTGTACTAGATAGTCATGACGCGCTATAGAAATGCATTTAAAAAAAAAAAAAAAAAAAAAAAAACCCGCTAACTATAAGCAACCGGCTTCCAGCACTAGAGGCATTATCACTTGAACTCCGGTTATAGACGGTATGATGCTTTCGCTGCTTTCTTATTATAAATCTAAATGGTAAAGTGGGTCCACAGACGGGCTGCTGAGGAGTTGGAGGGGTACGTGCGAGTTCAGTGAGCCTTCGGCTTCAGGTGGGATGAACCGTGATCAGGACATGGTTTAGTCGGTGAATTTTTGCTAGCTGTACCTTCGTGCAGGGGATGCCACAGTGCTGATATTTGTGACAGTCACTAATACTAGGGAACAAATGACCTTTGCACGCGTTTGGCCAGGACCGATCGTTCGCACGTCATGGTGGGGTGCACATGCTAGGAATCCCGGAGACGACCGTCAGGTGTTCCACATCGTTACTACCCACGTTATTGCAAGCGAGAGGATATAAAAGTGGGTTCTGGGTCGAACGGGGGGAAACAATCTCAGCACCTAATAATGATGGACACCTCTGAGACAGCACAAAGCATCAGAGAAACCGACGACTATGCTCTCCCGAGAAACACTGGCGAACAGCAGAGGTAATTCGCAGCTATTTTCGTGAAACGCGAACGACGATGATTGACTGCCAGTCGGAAGGTTGAATTCCCAGCACGAGTATTTCCTGAATACGGTCTCCCAGGGCAAGCTTATCGACGACCCTTCTGTGCAGCTGGGACCGGGAAGTCGCGTATTGGACTCTGGTACAGGAACGGGTGAGTGTATATATGAGATGGGACCGCCACAATGAAGCCAATCACTTTCTTGACAGGTGTGTGGGCACTCGCATTAGCAAAGGAAGTCTCGGAGGACGTTGAAATAGATGGAGCGGACATATCTCCAGCCTTCTTCCCATCGGGAGATTACCCCAGCAACGTCCATTTTCACGTGGCTTCGGCCACGAGTTTGCCGGAAGCGTGGAACGACCGCTTCGATTTCGTTCATCAGCGCTTACTTTTCTGGGCGCTGACCTTATCATCCTGGAAGACCATGCTATCAAAGGCTTTTCGAGTTTTGAAGCCAGGTGGAAACATTCAGTTGATGGAACTGCTTCTGGACAAACTCCCCAGGTCGGACGAAGCAGACGAGCTGAAAGCGCTGGACAAGGCTCGAGAATTCTCTTTGAATTTTGCTTCAAAATGTGGATTTCTAGATGATATCGCGCGGACGCTTCCCTTGCTGGTGAAGGAAGCTGGTTTTGTCAACATACACGCAGAAGAAAGGCAGGCACCAGTTGGAGCAGAATGGGGCGAAATAGGTCGTAAAGGATTGGATAACTTCGGAGGAGCATATAGGAATTCGGGGGCCGCCGCGTTGAAGCTCGACTTGGTCAAGTCCAACATGAGTTCGAAGAGATATGGAGAGGAATGATAGAAGCGTGGAATAAGAGAGGTAGCTGTTTTGTGACCACTTTGTTTGTACGTGCGACGAAGCCAAAACCCATATAAAGTACTGTTTAGGTATGGATAGTATAATAGTGGCTTACTCATTTCATTAAAATTATTTTAAATCACCGAATTTTGAAGTTCAGATCAGGCTCGAAGGTTTAGAGGAATTCAAGTCTGTTATCACAGCGCAGTGGGAATTGCCGGGCAGGGTGGGGCTATCCATTGGCATCTCCAGGGACACAGGCTGATGGCTAGTAGAAGACGGAGGGGCGCTGTATTGGTTATTTACAAGTTATGCCCTGCGCAATCAATTTGAGTATACAGGAGGGTGTCTGCATTTTACACGCCCAGTCTTGTCAGGTCACCGGAGGGGCCACGTACTTTAGCTCTTATTAGCAGGTTTCAATACAACACTGCCTGCGTCGTGGTGGCTTGATCTCGGGAGTACTAAAGCTGCGTCCTACAATTGAACCTTTAAGTATTCAATAGCGCTCAACCTAGATAAGTATACAATTTCAATTCGCAACATTCCAGGGCGCTGATGTATTCCTTTGACGTCATGTCGCGAAGCTCGCGCGAACAGTCACGGTGTCAATGATTCATTTAAAAGTGGCACAGCCCAGTGGGAAGTCCGTGTAGCAATCGAGAAAAATGGCAACAATACTGGCAGTTATTTCCGAGTCCCGGGGGAGAGTACAGATCAGGACCAGGGACATCAGCTACATTTTATGGTTGCTTGAAACGTTTAAAGAACGAACAGATGTAATTGCCACAGTACATAGTATATGTATATAAGAGTCTCTCTCGCCCCTTGATTAGGGTATATTCGAGTTCACTGACCTTTCAGTATTGGCCACTCGGCGTAAATGACCATGCCATTTGATAGACTCTTGATAGACTCATGACCCCTTTTCCTAAATAGTGAGTAACTTTCGAGTCCCGCAGGCGTTTAGAATACACCGTAACCTTCCAGAATTCTTTAAAACATCCGAGCCTGGATGGGCTGTTCCGAACCCGTGCCGACCAAATTCCCATTCTAAACCTTTCCATCCACTCCGGGTTTTCCGTCCAGGAATATATTCGTGGGTTTGCCATTCCTATCATTTTGAGGAGAATTTCTGCATATTTGTAGGCTACCACATAGAAAAAAGAATCGGGTTTCTGTGCGTCCATAGTCAGCCACCGAAAAAAAAATCGGACCGAAGCAACTTCGATGTGTTCTAAATGCCTGCAAGAAGTCACTCGGTAGATAGTGTTGAGTTTTTTTTTACCAACAAGCTTACGCGATATTTTGCAGCATTTTCCCGGGACCCGGCCACCTGCATACGCGTTGCTAAGGAATTAATTTCCCTACGGAATTTCTCTTTGTCGGGGATATTCACATCCTGCTCTGCACCCGCACGCTGGATGGGAAGCTTCAGTTTCATTTCTCTTTTGGGGGACAGAAGCCTTTTGTATCCCCTTAAACTGCACTTCTGGAGAATCTAAGCCAGTTGTAACCCACGCCATAACGCCCGAAATCAAGCGAGGCACAACTCTGTATCCCAAGGCATTCGCTTATATATCACCAGCGGAGGCATATAAAATGGGCCCTTGTCACATACGGAGAGATAAGACTTTCAGTACCAATGGTGGTCATCTCCAACGCCCCCGTCTCCAAGGATATCCTCGATGACTACGCCCTCCCTAGAGATGCTGGAGAGCAACAGAGGTGAGCTGATCAACTAAGTACTCCCACATGTCCTGATAGTTGACTGCCTCTTGAAAGGTTGGAGTTCCAGCATGCGTATTTAATGGATACCGTCTACAGGGGAAGGCCCATCGACGAACCTGCACTGCGACCGGGACCAGGAGGTCGCGTGCTTGATTCAGGAACCGGGACGGGTGAGTGAAGATGGGTAGGGAAGAAACTTAAAAGTTGACCATCTGCATGATAGGGGCGTGGGCACTTGCATTGGCGAAGGAAGTCCCAGAGAGCGTTGAGATCACAGGGGTGGATGTATCGGCGGCCTTTTTCCCGGAAGACGTAGTTCGTCCAAGTAACGTCCACTTTCACGAGGCGTCAGTCACGCAATTGCCGGAGACCTGGAGCAACAGATTTGATTTCATCCACCAGCGCCTGCTCTTCTGGGCGCTAACCGTATCGTCATGGAAAGAAGCGCTAGCCGAGAGCTTCCGAGTCTTGAAGCCGGGTGGTACGATACAGCTGATGGAACACGTCTTGGAAGGGCTGCCCAAGTCTGACGGGGTCGCTGAGCTCAGGGGGTTGGACATATCTCGCGAAGTGGCGCTGGCGATTTCTGAGAAGAGTGGGTTTCTATCAGACATTACGCAGAAGCTTCCTTTGCTTGTGGGGGAGGCAGGGTTTATTGATATCGTCACAGAGGAGAGGGCTGCACCAGTCGGTGAAGGATGGGGTAGTATAGGCCGCAGGGGATCCGAGAACTTTGGGAAGGGCCTTCGGAACGCAGGTCACAAGGCTGCCAAGCTAGGCATGTCCGAGTCCAATGAGAGTTTCGAGAGAATATCCAATGGTATGATGGAGGGGTGGGACAAGAAGCCTGGCTCGTTCCTTACCATGTTTTTTGTACGTGCCACGAAACCAAAGTCTCTGTGAAGAGGTAGTTTAGCTATAATGTTTAAGTAATGTATTTAAACTCAGGGCGTAGGAAATTTGGGGGCTTTTAGTTATCATATTAAATGCGAAAACTGGGACGAGGAATTAAGGAGATTTGAAGTGAAATGTGTGTATTTTGCACGCACACAAGGCATGTGGTCGTACAGAAACTGCATTGAATCAGCACATCGCGCTTCCTGTTACGTAATATACATCATTTCTCACGCCTCGTCTTGACCGAACACATCGTTCTCCTTCCATCAACCGCGCATCTGGCCGCACACACAACGAACATTTGTGGCCAAGATGAGCGACGAATACCCAACATTCTTTCGTAAGTCTATAGCTTTTAAGTTTTCGAGTGATTTTTTAATGCTTTGGTCGCCACAGACTCCGAGCAGATGAGCCTCGTACAGCTCATCATCCCTACCGAGGTCGCCCATGATGCGGTTTATGAACTTGGAGAGCTTGGCAATGTCCAGTTCAAGGATGTAAGTGAAAAAGAAGTACCACTCTTATTGGATGTTTACGTCTTGCGCAGCTTAATCCTGAAGTTAACCCTTTCCAACGGTCTTATGTTGGCGAGGTTCGTCGCATTGACGAGATGGCAAGGCGTGTCCGCTTCTTCGCGGCGCAAATAGAGAAGGAGAAGGATCCCATCCGTGTCCGACCGCTATACGAGTCAGCGCTGATGATGATAACGGTTGGACCGCGTGGTCCGCAGACCATCGATGGCCTCGACGTCCAACTCGCAGAGCACGAGAAGAGGCTGGTGCAGATGAATGACAGCTACCAGACGTTGAGCGATCGTCTCAGGGAGCTTGTTGAGGCGCGGCACGTTCTCCTTGAAACTTCCGTCTTTTTCCAGAAGGTATGTATCGTCTGCAGTTTGTGGCGTTTAGTTATCTTTACTGAATTGTTTTCAGGCTGAAGGACACCAGGGTGAGACACGGACGTCTTTCGAAGACAGCGCAGCCGCTCCTCTTCTTCAACATGACGATACCGAAAATCAGCTCTCGACGAGCCAGTATTTGTCTGGAGGCTTCGACCTAGAGTACGTTCTGGTTTGTGTTCCAAGCGATTGCTGCACATTCTGACTCACTCTTCTTTACTAAGGTTCGTCTCTGGGACCATTGAGCGCTCGCGCATGTCAACGTTTGAGCGCGTGCTGTGGCGTGTGCTGCGTGGAAATCTTTACATGAACCATGCTGACATCGTGGAGCCATTCATCAACCCCGCTACTGGAGAGGAGACGCGCAAGAATGTGTTCATTATCTTTGCTCACGGTGAGGCGCTACTTGCGAAGATTCGCAAAGTTGCTGAGTCGATGGGCGCAACGCTTTACTCGATCGATGCGAATGCGGATAAGCGTGAGGACTCGCTGCGCGATGTCAATACACGTTTGGAGGATCTTTCGACGGCATTATACAACACAGGGCACAACAGGCGTATGGAATTGAATGCGATCGGCGATAGCTTGTCAAAGTGGCAGGATGTGGTCCGCAAGGAGAAGCTAATTTACGAAACGCTGAATCTATTCAACTACGACGTAAGACGGAAGACGCTGCTTGCTGAAGGATGGGTTCCGACGAGGGACATTGTGCAGATACAGCTCGCACTGAGACATGCAACTGTAAGTGCTGTGACATGTTATCCTCTTCCAGCGATTTATGGTTTAATAGGAGGAGTCTGGTACAAATGTTCCGCCGATTCTACACGAGCTGCGAACCAACAAGAAGCCTCCCACATTTGTCCGAACGAACAAGTTCACGGAAGGTTTCCAAGCCATTATGGACAGCTATGGTACTGCGACCTATCAGGAGGTCAACCCGGGTCTATTTGCCGTCATCACATTCCCCTTCCTGTTCGCTGTCATGTTCGGTGATATCGGCCACGGGACGATCATTCTTCTTTCCGCCATCGTTATGATCATGTCGGAGAGGAGGCTGAAGCATGCCGACCTGGGAGAGGTGTGTTTTCCGCCCATTCTAACCCCTTTCAAAACCTGACCTTTTTCTCACAGATTTTTGGCACATTCTACTTGTGGGTTCATCATCACATTCCTCATTTAGTACCTATATACTGAAGGAAATGTTCACAGTGGTCGTTACATTATTCTTTTGATGGGCATTTTCTCAATTTACACTGGCCTGATGTACAACGACATCTTCTCGAAGTCCCTTCATCTTTGGCACTCGGGCTGGGATTGGCCTGAGAACCAGGGTAATGGGACTTTGGAGGCCTTCTCAAACGGTCACGTTTACCCGTTTGGTTTGGACCCAGCATGGCATGGTGCCGATAACGCACTGATATTTACAAACTCCTACAAGATGAAGATGTCGATTGTGCTGGGTGTTATCCACGTTTGTTTCCCTTCACTTGATTTTCGAAAAGTGCTTTATTTACTTTCGTATCAGATGACTTTTGCCCTCTGTCTGCAGCTACCGAATCATATCCGCTTCAAGAAACCACTCGATATTTACGGCAATTTCATTCCTCAAATGATCTTCTTGCAGTCGATTTTTGGTTACCTTGTGATCTGCATCCTATACAAGTGGAGTGTCGACTGGTCGCAGTCATCGATACAGCCACCTTCTCTTCTAAACATGATCATCGGCATGTTCCTCTCACCGGGCGTTGTCGAGGCTGACTCCCAATTATATCCGGGTCAGGGGATAGTCCAAGTCGTGCTTCTGGGTCTGGCTGGAATCTGCGTCCCGTGGCTGTTGTGTGTGAAGCCATACGTCGAATGGAAGGAGATGAACAAGATTCACAAACAAGGGTACGTCGGCCTTAACAACGGGGACGATGTACCTCGGATAAGCGGTGATCTGGATGGCGAGGACGAGGGTAACGGCCACGTGAGCGTGGAGGCAATGGATGAAGAAGGTGTACGTACTTTCGGGTCGATCGATTTTAATATCTTTTACCGTTCTATTCACACTCTTCTCTTCTTTTCTTCTCTATGGCAGGAACAGCACGACTTCAGCGAGGTCGTAGTGCACCAGGTAATACACACGATCGAATTCTGCTTGGGCTGCATTTCGCATACGGCGTCGTACCTGCGATTGTGGGCATTGTCGCTTGCGCATGCGCAGTTGTCGGAGGTTCTGTGGTCGATGACCGTTGAGATCGCACTTGGATGGACTGGCATCTTCGGCATGATCGGCGTCGCTATTATCGGTCTCATATGGTTTACATTGACTGTTTTCATATTGTGTGTGATGGAGGTAAGTCGACTTCTCCATTCTGTTTCGCACGTGCGCGAGGCGTACTTCTGCGTGATTCTATCCGCTAACCGGCCGCATTGTTATAGGGCCTATCTGCATTCTTGCACGCCCTGCGTCTACACTGGGTCGAGGCAAACAGCAAGCATTATGGGGGTGGTGGATATGTGTGTTTCTCTTCTCAACACGTCAAGGGTTCTCATAACTGACATCGTGATAACAGGTATTTTCCCCGTTGAAGTTTGCGGACACGGAGTAAGGAAAGAACGAGTGTGAGACATGATAGCCCTTCTGTGTAGACAGAGTACTGCTGTGCAATGCGGAGGTTTGTTTTGCTGGCGATGTTGTCAGATAATGAGGCCGTGCTAAGCGGCGGATTTGAGGTGGTGCGGGGTTGGAGGGCTACCCCGCACTTCACGCGAGAAAGGTACGAGGCTGTCCGGTGCGTCCGTGATGCTTGATGAGATCTGCTGGCGACACAAATCGCTTCCCCCACACCGCCAGCACGCCTGTGCCCCCCACGCACAAGTACAGCTGGGGGAAAACGTTGCAACGTGCAACCATATGATGCCGGAGATTACTGATGTCCTCGCTCGGCTGTGAATTGGAGTTTACGGGGCCTCGTGAAGGGTCGGAAGGGCCTTTGTGTTGAGCCGACTCAGGAGACATCAGCCACACAGCATGTCCGGAAATGGGCATCTTCAAACTCCGCTGTTGTGTGTGGTGCCACTACATAAACGATGCGACGACGAAAACTTCGTCTCCCCACTTTCCCCTTCTCTACGCCCTAGACGGTCAGTCCCGCCCCTCCCGCCCCCCCGCCTCCTTGTCTTGCGCTCGCTGTGGCCACCAGTACTGACTCTTTGCTCGATCTCTACAGGCCTCGGCCATTAGACCGCTTTAGAGTCTTCTTTGTTTTTTGTTCGTGCAAAGCCTTACAGACGACATAGACTAAAGCTCCTCTTAGTCTCCCTTATCTTCTATTAAAAGGTGTGTGCCATATGTCGCTTGCGCCATTTGCAACGTGCACTGACTCGTGTTGATTTAATCCATCGATTTGTGATCATATAGATACTCGAAATGCCCGCTGCGACGTCCGTTGCTGCCTCTGTTTCTATCCCTTCCCCCGCTGACCTCAAAGCTGTCATGACCACCGACAGCAAAGTCGACGTTTCGTCTCTTTTCGCCGCCGATAAGGCTGCCCGCGATGCGGCTGTCGCCTCGCTCGTCGCCCTCGCCCAAAAAGATGGCACTTCCGCCCTCGCCTCTACTGGCTTCGCCGATGCGGCCCTTAAGGCCCTTACGGACAAAAAGAGCCCCGCTGCACGCGAGGGAGCGGCGAATGCTGTTCTCGCCCTCGTCTCGCAGGGCTCCGTGAAAGCCCTCGAGCCAATCTTTGTCAGCTCGGGTCTTTACCCCGCCCTCCTTGAGGCGTTTGCCGACAAGATGCCTGCTGTCCGCACAGCAGCCGTCGAGGCTGTGAAGGCCTATGTCGCAGCAATGAACCCCTGGGCATGTGCGTCTGTGCTGCCCGCTCTTCTGGATCAGATCAAAACTGCTGGCAAGTGGCAGATCAAGACGGGCTCATTGGTGATCCTCAACCAGCTCGTCGTCAGCACCCCGCTGCAAACTGCCAAACTTATGCCCGATATCGTCCCCATTCTCTCTGAGGCGATTTGGGATACCAAAGCCGATGTGAAGAAGGCGGCGCGTGAATCTCTTACGAAGGCTACTGCACTTGTTTCGAACAAGGATATTGAACGCTTTATTCCGGCTCTTATTTCTGCCTTAATTAATCCGGTTGAGGAGGTGCCTAGCACCATTCAACTCCTCTCCGCGACCACATTCGTTTCTGAGGTAGACTCCCCTACCCTTTCCCTCATGGTTCCCCTTCTTTCCCGTGGTCTCTCGGAGAAGCTTACCGCTACGAAGCGTAAGGTTGCTGTGTAAGTATCCGTCTTCTCCGGCTGTTCTTTATTCAGTTCTTAATCTATATTTAATTATTAGCATCGTTGACAACATGGCTAAGCTCGTCGACTCGGCAACGACTGTCCGCCCCTTCCTGCCGAAGCTTCTCCCTGGTCTTATCAAGATCAAGGATACCATCGGTGACCCGGAAGCTCGTGGAGTTGTTGAGCGTGCGATCAACACGCTCCGCCAGGTTGGTGATGTCCCGACGGGTGATGGAACGGACCTGCCGCCGCTCAAGGTTGCTGAATCCGAGGCACTCGCCAGCTCGCTCGTTGCCGTTTACAAGAAGGCCGGCGCCTCCCCAGTGCCAGCTGCAAATGATGTTGTCATTAAGTACGTCGGCGGTCTTGCTGCGGCACTCGTCAACCTCAAGAACTTCGACAACGGCGAGTGGCAGTCAATCACGCCATACCTCAAGTTTGTCAGCACTTCTCCGGAGCCGGCTAACATCACTGCGGAGTTCATGATCCGCTCGTCGTCCGAGGACAATGAAGAGGACGCTGTTCTTGATGATGAGGAGGAAGGCGAGGACCTTTGCGACTGTACCTTCTCCCTTGCGTACGGTGCGAAGATTTTGCTCAACACTGCCAAGCTCCGTCTCAAGCGTGGCCACCGCTACGGACTTTGTGGTAAGAACGGTACCGGGAAGTCGACGCTCATGCGCGCGATCACGAATGGCCAGGTCGAGGGCTTCCCGTCTCCCGACGAGGTCCGCACATTCTACGTTGAGCACGACATCGACGGTAGCGAGGCGGATACATCAGTCCTCCAGTTCATTCTTTCCGACAAGCGCATCCTGACTACTGAGGCCGAGTCCATCGAGACTCTCGCATCCGTCGGCTTCTCGGATGAAAGGCAGCAGCAGGCTATTGGCAGTCTTTCCGGCGGTTGGAAGATGAAGCTTGCTCTCGCCCGCGCGATGCTCTTCAAGGCCGACATTCTCTTGCTCGACGAGCCGACCAACCATTTAGATGTCATTAACGTCGCATGGCTCGAGGCCTATCTTACTGGTCTGAAGACTTGCACTTCCATCATCGTCTCGCACGATTCCAGCTTCCTTAACAACACTATCACCGACGTCCTCCACCTCAACCGCTTCAAGCTCAGGCGCTACAGGGGTAACCTCGAGGCGTTCGTCAAGGCTGTTCCTGAGGCTAAGTCGTACTACACACTCGAGGCTGCTGAGGACTACAAGTTCAAGCTCCCCGACCCTCCTCTGCTCGAGGGTGTGAAGACCAAGGAGAAGTCGCTTCTCAAGATGCGCAAAGTTGGTTTCCAGTACCCCGGATCGCCTGTCCAGCAGCTCCACGACATCACTCTCCAGGTTTCACTCTCATCCCGTGTTGCCGTCCTTGGCCCGAACGGTTCCGGAAAGTCGACGCTCGTCAAGTTGCTCGTCGGCGACTCTGAACCGAACCGAGGTGGTGAGATTTGGAAGCACCCCAACTTGGTCATCGGTTACGTCGCTCAACATGCCTTCCACCACATCGATCACCATCTTGACAAGACTCCGCTTGAGTACATGCTTTGGCGTTACCAGACGGGCGAGGATTTGGAGGAAATGCAAAAGGCTAACCGCCAGATCTCCGAGGAGGAGATGCAGAAGATGAAGGACGGCGCGTTGGTTGTCGTTGAAGGGCAGAAGCGTCTCATTGACGAGATTGTTGCGCGCAAGAAGCTTAAGCAGTCATACGAGTACGAGGTGTCGTTCAAGGGCCTCTCGTCTTCGGAGAACATCTGGCTGCCGCGTGACGACCTTGTTAAGCGCGGGTTCGAGAAGAAGGTCATCGAGATCGACACCCGTGAGGCGCAGCGCCTTGGTCTCCTCCGCCCGCTCGTAAGGCGCGAGATCGAGAAGCATATGGCTGACTTCGGTCTGGAGGCCGAGTTTGTGTCGCACAACACTATGCGTGGTCTGTCTGGTGGACAGAAGGTGAAGATCGTGCTCGGTGCTGCGACGTGGCGCCGCCCGCACGTGATGTGCCTGGACGAGCCGACGAACTACCTCGACCGTGAGTCGCTCGCGGCACTTATTGAGGCACTCAAGTCGTTCGAGGGAGGAGTGCTCGTTATCACGCACAACCGCGATTTCTCAGAGTCCATCTGCAAGGAGTGCGTACCTGTCTCCACTTTAGAGCAAGATCATTACTAATATCATTTTCTTATCTACAGAGTATGGGCGATGCGTGACGGCTACCTGGAAGCGTCCGGCCACAACTGGGTGGAGGGTCAGGGCTCGGGTGCCCGGATCGACAAGGACAAGGGGGAGGATGAGGACCAGTACGACGCGATGGGGAACAAGATCGACGTGAAAAAGCAGAAGAAGCTGACGTCAGCTGAGGCACGGAAGCTGAAGAAGGACCGGATGGCACGCAAGAAGCGTGGAGAGGATGTCGACGACCTTGAGGACCTGTAAGACGGTCGACGACGACGACGATGACGACAGACGATATTTACTTTGTTGTAACCTCTTTGTGCTTGTGGTATTTGTTCCTTAGGATTCGCTGTACTGTTGTCTATTCTTGCTATAATATCACCGTCCCTGCCGCGCCGGGGTATGTCTACTGGATGCCTGTGCCTGCGAGTGAAAGTAGCCGTAGAGGCACGGCCGCAAAGCCCGCATGGGCAGCACGCGTAGCGAGAAAGCGCCAGGCACGAGCCGAGGTGCCGGGGAGTGACAGTGACCGCTTACGGCATCAGGGCGGGGGGCGGAGGGGTGGGCGGGACGGGTGATCGGTTCCTTGACCTCGTCGCCGTGTGCTCCGTCACGTCACATGCGCCAGCTGCACCCCCGCCAGCATATGCCGATTACGCCCCTGCACTCAACGCCACGCGCTATCTTCGCCGCCATGTTTTCCATAAAGCCTCATCGTCCCCTCCGTCTTCGCCTCCCCAGCCAGTACACTCCTTGCAGCCATGCGTTTCCTCGCCCTCTGTGCACTCGTGCTCTCCACAGACTTCGGCGTACTCGCCCTCTGGCCTCAGCCCCGCTCCATCTCCACGGGCTCGACCGCCCTTCGTCTCGCCTCCTCCTTCTCCATCTCCACCGACTTTGACGCCCCCGCCGACCTTGAGGCTGCTATCAACAGCACCGAGACTTACCTCAAGACTGACAACCTCGGTCGTCTCGTTGTCGGACGCGGCTCGGGCGACTCCAAGGCCGTCAAGTCTGCCTCTCAGCTAAAGTCGCTTGTTCTTTCCCTTACTGCCCCGCCTGGGACTCCTTCTTGCTCTGCGCCTGGCGGAAGCGAGAGTGGAAGCAGTGGCAGTGGCGGCAATAACGGTAACAATGGCAACAACGGCTGGAACCACGGCTGGCGTCGCAGCACAGACACCACTGATAGCCACGGCTCCGGCTCCGGCTCCGAGCCCGTGAACGTCACGAGCATCACCACCGAGGCGCAAAAGGCGCTCGGCGACCGCGACGAGGGCTACGTCCTCAGCGTCCCGACCAAGGGCACCACCGCCACGCTCTCCGCAAACACCACCCTCGGTCTTTTCCGCGGTCTTACCACGTTCTCGCAACTCTGGTACGAGTATGATAGCGACATCTACACGCTCGAGGCGCCTGTCTCGATTACGGACTCCCCCGCCTTCGTGAGTGTATTTCATTTGTGGCTGTATGTTCGCGCAATTAATCGAGGCGAATTGGTATAGCCTTACCGTGGATTCATGCTTGACACTGCTCGCAACTAGTATGCGCGTTTTTTGGCATGCATTAACGCCTTGTACTAACATTCCCTTAGCTACCCGGTCGCTGACATCCTGAGGACCTTGGACGCAATGAGCTGGGTCAAGGTCAGTTTGCTTCCCCATCCCCCATGAGTCTATCATATAATTAACCCTTCGTACAGATCAACACCCTGCACTGGCACGTTACGGACAGCCAGAGTTTCCCCCTCGAGGTCCCCGGCTTCACGGAGATCTCGGGTGCGGGTGCGTACTCGGCGAGCTCTGTATACTCTGCGGCGGACGTTGCGAACGTCGTGTCGTACGCCGGCGCGGTGGGTAATACTAGCTTGTTATGTAGACTCGTATGGCTGAATTTTGTTTAATCTTGCTTTACAGAGAGGTATTGATGTCGTGATGGTGTGTTTTTAATGTCCTATGGGGCTTATTACTATGATGCTGACGGAGCTACAGGAACTTGACACCCCGGGACACACGTCCATTATTGGCGCGGCTTACCCGGAGCACGTTGCATGCTTTGATGCTGTCCCTTGGGCGACCTACGCGAACGGTTAGTCTAGCACGTCTCTTTGGAATTAGGGAGTTTCTTCTAACCCGTTTTAACTTCCCCTATCGCTACACAGAGCCCCCCGCCGGCCAGCTGCGCCTCGCAAATGCGGCGACGACGAACTTCACGGCATCGCTCCTGACAGCCGCCGCGAAGCTCACGTCATCGACGCTGTTCAGCACGGGTGGCGACGAGCTCAACACACAGTGCTACACCGACGACGCGGAGACGCAGTCTGACCTCAAGAGCTCAGGCAAGACGCTCGAGCAGGCTCTGGACACGTTCACCCAGGCATCGCACAACGCGCTGAAGGCCGTTGGGAAGACGCCTGTTGTGTGGGAGGAGATGGTACTCGACTTCAACCTCACGCTCGCCAGCGACACCGTCGTCATGGTGTGGATCTCGTCGGCGAACTCTGCCGCTGTCGCCGACAAGGGCTTCAGGATCGTACACAGCCCATCTGACTACTTCTACCTCGACTGCGGAGGCGGAGGATGGGTCGGAGACAATGTCGACGGAAACAGCTGGTGCGACCCGTTCAAGACGTGGCAGAAGGCGTACTCGTTCGACCCGTACGCGAACCTCACCGCCTCGCAGCAGGAACTCGTCCTCGGCGGCCAGCAGCTGCTCTTTGGCGAACAGTCTGGGCCGCAGAACCTCGACCCGATCGTGTGGCCGCGCGCGGCTGCTACGGCTGAGGTGTTCTGGACCGGCCCTGGGTCGGGCACGAACGACGCGCTGAACGGCACGGAGGCGCTCCCGCGTCTGCATGATATTCGCTACCGGATGGTGCAGCGTGGCGTGAACGCGATCAACCTCCAGCCGGAGTGGTGTGCTGTGCGTCCGCAGGCGTGTAACTTGAATAGTTGAACGGTTTTTTGGAGTTGAAAAATCGTGTTCGAGTCGGGTCGAGGTTGGGTTATATTGGAGTTGGGGTTGGGGTATTCGAGATTTTGGCTTTCATTCGTTCGTTCTTTTTTTGGCGAGTGCAAAACGGAGAGCACGCCGTTCCCTGCCTCGCTAGTCGCTCTTTTAGTGCGCGTCCCCCCCCTGTCCTTTGTCCGACTCCTGACTTTGGACTGTCACCACCATCACCACCACCACCGTCGGTCGAGACTCGAAAAGAACCCTGTTTTTCTTGTCTATCTTTAGCGTTAACCCTTACCCTTATCCTGTTTATTCTTTTTGTTTTTCGTACTTACCTACTCTTAATCGGTTTTTTCTTTCTTAGTTGTGGCTGTGGTTGTGGGTTGTTTAAAGCTGAAGAAAAGAAATGCAGATGCATTACATTGTAGTGTTGTCTTTGTAAGGGGTTTCTGGTTTTAAACTTTTTGTATAAACTTCAAACGTGCACGTGAAAAGGGGGGAGCTGTGTACTAGGAAAAAGAGTATTCGGGTAGTTTAGTTGTGCGCACACAAAAAAATACAGTGTACTACGGGTTTGGGCTCAAGTGGTAAAAGTCATCCTAACCAAACTAACCGTACATGCGAACATGATTGTAGGTTTAGACCCAAGATCACGAGATCGCCGGTACCGAAAAAGCACTGGCGGCCAATGGCACATGTCCTCATATTTACTTTCAGTATTTTAACTCTTAAAATCTATGCACGTTGTGGTAGACGATGAGGTGCAGTGGTGAAGTTGAGGCAAAGGTGGGTTATCAGTGTAAACTGATGTATTTCATGGTAGAGACCAGCTCTCCTTATATACATCTACCGTGAGCTACATATACTATAACTGTTAAGCTCAATGGTTACGCGGTGATCGATGTCGGGGCTTCCTGATCATCAAGGCTGATGGTTACGGCAACAGGGCTTCCTAGATGTCATAAGTTGAAGGAGATCGTCGGTGGGGCTTCCTGATCGATGATAGGGACTGGTGATGCTTCTTAGCGGAGTCGGGTTACGACGAAGCGACTAATGGCCAAGAGGCACACAGTAGACTGGTGGTAGCAGATAATGGGCTTGTATGAACAAAGAGCACAAGCTTAAGGCTTGTGCTACTGAAGTTACATGCTTATATGCTACTCTATGTGTTTGTTACTGTAGCGACTTGGTTAGGTATGTTTACCAGACTTATGGAAGGTCATGGAAACTCAAGGAAGGCCTTGGTAATACAAGTGTGGTGGTCAGTAAGCAAAGCACATCATGATGGTGCAATTGTTACAATTTTCCTTTACTTTCCTCTTATTTGCGCTGACTCACTTCCTCTTCATCATCATCAGTCAGCACACCTCCCCCATTTCTCTGCCTTACTCATCCTATTTCACCTTGCGCCATAAGACACCATGATGACGCCTTATTGCACCATCATGACGTGCTTTGCTTACTGATCACCGTACTTGTATTACCAAGGCCTTCCTTGAGTTTCCATGACCTTCCATAGTCTGGTAAACATACCTAACCAAGTCGCTACAGTAGCAAACACTTAGAGTAGCATATAAGCATGTAACTTCAGTAGCACAAGCCTTAAGCTTGTGCTCTTTGTTCATACAAGCCCATTATCTGCTACCACCAGTCTACTGTGCGCCTGAGTGCCACTAGTCGCTTCATTGTAACCCGATTCACTAAAGAAGCCTACCGCATCCACATCGCCAATCAGGAAGCCCCATCAATGATCATCCTCGACTTACGACATCTAGGAAGCCCTGTTGCCGTACCATCAGTCCCGACAATCAGGAAGCCCCGACGTCGATCACTGTGTAACCATTGAGCTTAACAGCAATAAGGCATCATCATGGCATCTTATGGTGCAAGGTGAATAAGGATGAGTAAGGCAGAGAAATGGGGGAGTTATGCTGACTGATGATGACAAAGAGGAAGTGAGTCAGCGTAATAGGGGAAAGTAAAGGAAAATTGTAACAATAACTATCATAGCTCCTATTTGTATGGCGTTATCATTGCGTTATCGTTCACTTAGTAAGTCAGTTGATCTTATGACCACCTTTATATTTAGTACGTTCGTTATATTTATTTAATATTAACTATGTACCTCAGATTCTAAAACACTTGTTTTGGTGTTTGTTTTGTTTGCACAAAATATATTATTTCATTAGATTTCCCATCTATTAAATTTGTGAAAAATTCGAGCTTGTAAAGTAAAGGGGGGCATGGACTAATGAAAGGATACCGTATGCGTAAAAATATTAACTATGGGTTTACGTTATACCAGGAAATCAGAGTCGTCCTAATCAGTTTGTTCAAGTTCATACATGTAAACAAGATTACAGGTTCGGACCCAAGAAATTAAAAACGTCCAACAAATTGTACATGTTCTCAAAATTATATGCACCTCCAGCTGTTAAGCTCAACGGTTACGCAATGATCGACGTCGGGGCTTCCTGATCGTCGGGGCTGGTAGTACGGCAACGGGGCTTCCTAGATGTCGTAAGTCGAAGGTGATCGGCGATGGGGCTTCCTGATCAGCGATGTGGACGCGGTGAGCTTCTTTAGCGAGTTGGGTTACGACAAAGCGACTAGTGGCTCTCTGGCACTCAGTGGACTGGTGGTAGCAGATAATGGGCTTGTATGAACAAAGAGCACAAGCTTAGGGCTTGTGCTACTGAAGTTACATGCTTATATGCTACTCTATGTGTTTGCTACTGTAGCGACTTGGTTAGGTGTGTTTACCAGACTAAGGAAGGTCATGGAAACTCAAGGAAGGCCTTGGTAATACAAGTACGGTGATCAGTAAGCAAAGCACATCATAATGGTGCAATAAGGCGTCATCATGGCATCTTATGGCACAAGGCAGATAAGGGATGAGTAAGGCAGAGAAATGGGGGAGTTGCGCTGACTGATGATGATGAAGAGGAAGTGAGTCAGCGCAGAGAGGGAAAGTAAAGAAAAATTGTAACACCAGCACCGGCAGAGTTGTGATCAGGTCCCCCTGGGCCAGCCTGAGTGAAGACTTGGAGCATCCCAGCCGTATCACTCTGGTGTTTGTGTTCGGGATTGTGAACGATGCCATAGGCATTAATGTTTCCCGCTGATTGTGCCACGACTCGGAGATCATTGGTACCAAAGGGACTAATAGGGAACGTTTGCTGAACCGAATAGGTGTATATATGTGAAAAAGATTAAAATTATGTGCAGAATTTGGGTACTCACCCCTGAAACACTGGCAGGGGGTGCTATGTTATCTGCATCAGCCTGAGACTCCGCTGGAGCCATTGCTATTTCAGTATGCACTGCTAGATGCCGGGACTCCCGAGCCTGTCAGATCTTTCATGACTCGTATGGAGGGCATTCCACTCCGTCCTTTCTGCATCCCCCGCACATTGTGGCTGAAAATGGGGCCTCCGTGTTACACTAAGAGCCGAAGTAACAAAAAATAAGGAATCAGCTCTGTTCTTACTGGTAGGAAATGGGCTGATGAAAGAGTGGAAAACCTAGGGTTTGTCAACGTACCCTTTGCTGCTTCCCTGTGCAACGCCTGCAGGGACGCATATTTTTCCTTGGTCTCACTACTTTCTGCACAGGCGGAGCACTGGGGAATCTATCGCTGCCACTGCTGCTCAAGCTATACACAGAGTACATGACAGGTGTGGGCTTTGGTATAGCTGCAATTTAGTGTGCTGAGATGGTGTTTGTTTGGACTTTGGAGACACCAGTAGCCTAGGAGTTGTGCAGATGGTCTGCATGGAGGGTAGCTTATATGACAATATTGCGGCGAGGACACCACTTCTGAGTTATCCGGTGTATATGATGGTTTGGCTTGGGAATTGAGATGAACTTTACAGTTGTGAGAGACGTTTACAGTCGCAGAAATTTTCAGCAACTGTGCGCAGACTTAGAGGAGTGTTTGTGATGCACCAGTATGCAGTGCCTGTATTAAATAAATATAACGAAATGATATAAATAACGGATGGTCATATGAACAACCATCTTACTAAGTCAACAATAACGCAACGATAACACAATACAAATAGGAGCTATGATAGTTATAGTATATGTAGCTCACGGTAGATGTATATAAGGAGAGCTGGTCTCTACCATGAAATACATCGGTTTATGCTGATAACCCACCTTTGCCTCAACATCACCACTGCACCTCATCATCTACCACAATGTGCGTAGATTTTAAGAGCCTGTATTGCCTTCAGCATGGTTAAGGCGCTGATAAGTGACTCGGGCCCCTACCAGTGTATCAGGTACAAAATATCCTGATGGCGGCGGTCGGATTGCTGGTGCAGCTTCCATGGGCTAGCCTAGATTTGTTCTATAAATACTATTTGTGAAAATGAGGGCTTTTATAGCCTATGCTTGTCGCTGCTCAATTAGTGTCTTAGATTCTTGGAGGAGAATTCATGGGTATAGCACCTTGTCATGACATACCATCCCATTTGGTGTAATCCAGATTTACATCAAGTCCGCTATTTCCTATGCCCATTCTTTCCTCGGCAACAAGCCTCGGATGTTTGTAGACAGGGGTGTTTTTTTTCACGCATGGTTCTACTAAATATGGTTATAAGGCATTAGAGTTTAAATCACAGCGGGAGGCATACTCCGCTCTTAACCATACTTTTAGCTGAAAGCAGACACCCAGTACAACCCCAACATGTACAGCCACAACAATGATCCTCCACAGTCCCAACTGCGCCTGAACTTTAGCTTAAGCTTCCCTCCCATCTGTTTAGTGCACACCACTCAGAGGCAAGCACACATCAAAATATCTTAAAATCTACGCACATTGTGGTAGACGATGAGGTGCAGTGGTGAGGTTGAGGCAAAGGTGGGTTATCAGCGTAAACTGATGTATTTCATAGTAGAGACCAGCTCTCCTTATATACATCTACTGTGAGCTACATATACTATAACTATCATAGCTCCTATTCGTATTGCGTTATCATTGCATTATTGTTGACTTAGTAAGATGGTTGTTCATATGACCACTTTTATATTTAATGTGTTCAATATATTTATTTAATAAAATAATATCTGCATCCTTTGCAAATGCACTTCTGGTATCTCTGGATCTTCAGCAGAGACGACCATAAATGGGATACGGCACTGGCTTGAAGGTCCTGATTCTGCATATCATACACTTCTACTGCACACCGTGGCCTGGCGCACGTGATATTTGATGTTAAGCGCCGATTCGGATGCCCGGGCCTGTGATCCTTAGCTGAATAGTCTCTAAAAGAAAAAGAAAAGAGTATCAACTTAACATGGTTCATAGACCCTTCACACAGGGTGTATACTCACTTTTCTCACATTTATTTACCTTGGTATCAGTATCAAAGGCCACTATTAATTGTATATAAACAATCAACCTCAGCGGCCCATTCCCTATAACAGTGTTATTCATGATCATAAGCGCCAGCTCCTTGGAGATGTTGGATTCCCTGCTTATGGCGTTGATAACGGTAAAGGGCACCACCGTATCAAACCCTGCAGTGCTGATGGACTGGATCAGATGTCTGAGAGCAAGCCGACAATGAAGTGTGTTCCATTGATGTTTGGAATGTCAGTAGTGCACCGAATGTAGCAAACCGGTAAGCACACCCAAATGCCAGCATGCAACACTAAAAATACCCCCGTTGGCTCTGTCATTTGTGTTTTCATAGCGTGCCCGGTTACAATTTAAAGTGCAGAGATGAAGGGTGCGGAACCAAAACGCGATATGGAGAGGTCATGAAACTTCATGGTGGATGGCAGCAGAGATCATTGGGTGAGTGTAGTTGGTTGATGTATGAGATTTCAAGTGGAGTAAACAAAAACAAAACAGCTCTTCAGCCGAAAACACCTCAAGATCTTACCGAAATTAAAAAAAGCAGCCAGTAAAATTCATACACCACACAGCAGCTTGTGTCATGATGGATTTTTTTTTCAATGCCATTACCATTACCATGGCATGGAAGCCAGAAATCCGAAGTTTTGTCTGAGGATGTGACTTTGTAAGAGAGCCTGGGCATACGATAGTAATGTTTCCCACAGGCTGTACTACAAGATTGCCAGTACCAGAAGGCACTACTGTTAAGCTCAATGGTTATGCGGTGATCGACGACGGGGCTTCCTGATCGTCGAGGCTGATGGTTACGGCAACGGGGCTTCCTAGATGTTGTAAGTTGAAGGTGATCGTCAGTGGGGCTTCCTGATCGACGGTGTGGACGCGAGATGCTTCTTAGTGGAGTCGGGTTACGACGAAGCGACTAATGGCCAAGTGGCACACAGTAGACTGGTGGTAGCAGATAATGGGCTTGTATGAACAAAGAGCACAAGCTTAGGGCTTGTGCTACTGAAGTTACATGCTTATATGCTACTCTATGTGTTTGTTACTGTAGCGACTTGGTTAGGTATGTTTACCAGACTATGGAAGGTCATGGAAACCCAAGGAAGGCCTTGGTAATACAAGTATGGTGATCAGTAAGCGAAGCACGTCATGATGGTGCAATAAGGCATCATCATGGCATCTTATGGCGCAAGGTGGAATAAGGATGAGTAAGGCAGAGAAATGGGGGAGTTGTGCTGA
Organism: Coniferiporia sulphurascens; assembly: GCA_002794785.1. Taxonomy (NCBI): domain Eukaryota; kingdom Fungi; phylum Basidiomycota; class Agaricomycetes; order Hymenochaetales; family Hymenochaetaceae; genus Coniferiporia; species Coniferiporia sulphurascens. The sequence goes on along the minus strand of NBBA01000009.1, from coordinate 1,729,980 downwards.
CTGATGATGATGAAGAGGAAGTGAGTCAGCGCAGTAAGGGGAAAAGTAAAGGAAAATTGTAACAGGATGAGGATGTGCATTTTTCACACAGCAGAATGGGATTTCTTTGTGATGGGGATGTCTGCTGCACATAGAAAGTACTCTGAACTATGCATATAGCCTACTGTTCCATCTGGTATTTGTTTCCAGAAAAGTTGTTTATGAAAAAATGGATATGTAGAACATTCTTATGTTTTATTTTTGCTGCCCAATAAACTGTTGCAATGTTATTGCCGATTGAGAAGTCCATAACTACCTCAATTTTTCACATTACTCCATATATAAACTATCACTGGAAAGCTGGGATACAGGGCTTTTGAAACGTATTTTTAGTTTGTATTTATGTGCCATAGTTGTTGAGATATAGAGGGTTTACTCCGAAGCCACAAAACATTGCAACAGTTTATTGGGTCACTGTATGTAAGAGAAAAATAAATATGCAGAATATGAATACACACTTCCGAAATGGGTGTAAAAAGGGGTATGGATTAAGAGAATTATTATTTGGGAAGTCTATTTGTATGCACAGACACAGTATACCATGGGTTTAGACCCAGGCAATGAAAGTCGCCTCAGCCAATCGTGCACGTCCTCATAACCAATTTTAGGATTTTACCTATGTACCTTAAACGTTAAAATGCTTATTTTAGTGTTTGTCTTGTTCGCACAGAATATATATAATTTCACTGGATTCCTCATCTACCAACTTAGTGAAAAACTCGAGCCCTTAAAGTAAAGGGGGGCATGGAAGCAAGGAAAGGATAGCGTGCAGGAAGTTTAGCTGTACGCATAAACACATTAACTATGGGTTTAGACCCAAAGAAATCAGAGTCATCCTAACCAATTTGTTCGTAGCACATGCAAACATGATTACAGGTTTAGACCCAAGAAATCGAAGTCGTTCTCAAAATTATACGTGTCTTCAGCACTGGCAGCGTTGTGATCAGGTCCTACCGGGCCGGTGAAGAACATCCCGGCCGTATCAATCTGGTGCGCGTGTTCGTGATTGTGAACGATGCCATAGGCATTAATGTTTCCCGCAGACTGTACCACGAGATCTCTGGTACCAGCAGCACTACTACCAGAGCCACTGGTACCAAAAACACTACTACCAGTGGGCGCTTGCTGAACCGAATAGGTGTATATATGTGAAAAATTTAGTTTTATGTGCAGAAGTTGAGCATTGACCCCTGAAACACTGGCAGGGGGTGCTATATTATCTCCAGCAGCCTGAGACTCTGTAGGAGCCTTCGCTATTTCAGTGTGCACCGCTGAATGCTGGGACTTCTGAGTCTGTCGGATCTTCCGTGATTCGTAAGGGGGGCATCCCACCCCGTCCTTTCCACATCCTTCGCACATCGCAGCTGAGAATGGGGCCTCCATGTTGCACTAAGGGCCGAAGCAAATAAAAAGAAAGAATTAGCTCTGCTCTTAGAAAATGGGCTAATGAAAGAGTGGAAACTTAGGGTTTGTAGACGTACCCTTAGCTGCTTCCCTGCGCAACGCCCGCAGGGACGCATATTCCTCCCTGGTCTCCGCGGAGCACTGGGGAATCTATCGGTGCCACTGTCGCCCAAGCTAAAAACACCGTACATGACAGGTGGGGGCTTTGGTATGGCTGCGAATTAGTTTGCTGAGATGGTTTTGGCTTGGATTTTGGAGCTACTAGTGGCCTAGGAGTTGCACCTGGTCCGCAATGAGGGTAACTTATATGGCGATATTGCGGCGAGGACGTCACACGCGATTCATTCGGTGTATATGGCGATGTGGGCTGGGTATGGAGATGAACTTAACAATTGCGATAGAGGTTTACAGTCGCGGAAATTCCAGTCCTAGCAACTGTGCGCGGGCCTATAGGAGTATTTGTGGTGCTTGCTCCGGTAGTATGCCTGCATCGCATCCAGCATGGTTAAGGCGCTAATAAGTGACTCGGATCCTTACCTACAAAATATCCTGACGGCAGACAGTCAGATCGCCGGTGCGGCTTCCATGGGCTAGCCTAAATCGTTCTATAAATACTATTTACGAAAACGAGAGCATTTATGAATCTATGCTTGTTGCTGTTCAATTAGTGTCCTAGACTCTTGGAGAATTCATGGGTGTAGCACCAATGCTATGCCCTGGCCCTTGTCATGACATACCAGTTATACATCCCATTTGGTGTAATCCAGATTTATATCAAGTCCGGCTTTTTTTTCTTCGCGCATGGTTCTACTAAATAAGGTTATAAAGCATTAGAGTTCAAATCACGGCGGAAGGCATACTCCACTCTTGACCATACTTTTAGCTGAAAGCGGGCGCCCAGTACAACCCCAACATGTACAGTTGCAACAATGATCCTCCACAGTCCCAACTGCGCAACTGCGCCTCAACTTTAGCTTAAGCTTCCCTCCCATCTGTTTAGTGCACACCGCTCAGAGGCAAGCACGCATCAAAATAATGTCCGCCTCCTTCGCAGATGCATTCCTGGTCGGCTCAGATTCTGGAGGTAGCTCTGGATCTTCAGCAGAGACGACCACAAATGGCACTGGCTTGAAGGTCCTCTTTCTGCACATCATACACTTCTACCGCACACCGTGGCCTGGCGCACGTGATATTTGAGGTTAAGCGCCGACTCGGACGCCTGTGATCCTTAGCTGAATAACCTCTAAAAGAAAAAGAAAAAAGTATCAACTTAACGTGGTTCATAGGCCCTTCATACAGGATGTATACTCACTTTTCTCGCATTTACCTTGGTATCAGTATCAAAGGCCACTATTAATTGTATATAAACAATCAATCTCAGCGACCCATTCCCTATAGCAGTGTTATTCACGATCGTAAGCGCCGACTCCGTGGAGACGTTGGATTCCTTGCTCGTGGCATCGATAACAGTAAAGAACACCGCCGTATCGGACCCCCCGGTGAAGAGCTCACGGCTGCACTGTGTAGCAAAGCTCGTTTGCAGACTGTATGCGCCGGAGTTCATCCCAGCAACATTTCCCAAAGCTCCCCTTCATTCCCCCATCGTTCCCTGCTGTTCCCGGAACTCCGGAACGTCCGGAGTATGTAATGTAGCACACCGGAGTCGTCCCGGAAACATGCCCCCGCTTGCAGAGCCATGAGGCCTGTTGTATTTGGTGGTAGCAGGTTGTTTTGATAATAAAAAAACTTTCGTTCCCCCCAGTTTCCATCTAGTATTGCGTGCGTCGGAGTGTTTTGTTCAAGCTCCCTGTTGTTCCCCTCTTCATTCTCTGTCGTCCCCGGTCCTCCGGACCACCCCCCTGACATTCCCGGAACTCCGGCACACCCCTCCTTGACACCCCGAGAGACCCCTAGTGGTCGAACTCACCCCTGGATGGCTGCGCAGTGCACCCGGACCACAAACCTTTCACCGGCACTGATGGACCAGTACATTAGTCCAAGAGCGAGCCGAAGATGAAGCGCGTTCCATCGATGTTCGGGAACGTCAGCGGCACGCCGAACGTAGCAAACCGTAAAATGAACCCAAACGCCGTGCATGCAACGCTGAACATAGCCTCGTTGGCGTTGTCATGCGTGTTGTCATAGCGCGCCCGGTTACACTTTCGAGTGCGGAGATGAAGGGTGCGGAATCGAAGCGCGATGCGGCGAGATCGGGAAACTTCATGGTGGACAGCGGCGGAGATCGTCGGTGAGCGTAGTTGGTCGATGTATGAGATTTCAAGTGAAGTAAAAGCCTCTACATTTTTTAATTAAACGGGTCCCTCCCCCATAGCCTCTCGTCTTGTTCAAGATCAAAAAAACTTGTGAAGAAGAGTCCCTCGACTCCGAAACTAAAGCTCAGCTATGCTGGGGCATCCTACTAAGTCGTGTCGTGGTTTGGCAAAACCGTAGCCTGGTCAGGCCGTTCATCGGGCCTATCCCGTAATCCAGTGAGTGAGTTCGCAGCAGTATCTAAACCTGAATCCATGTGCGACCGATAGATATTCAAAAAATTTAAAGCATGATGTACGGATGCAAAGACTCAGATGACGCGAGGATGCTGCTAACAAGTCGTTGAACGTAGCAGGCTAAAACTAGATGGATGACGTATATCTTTCCCACGAATACATGAGTCAGCGCGCTATCGCAGATTCATGATTCCGAACAACTCATAACTCGCTTCTTCTCAGCTGAAAAAAACCATGTCCAGGGGCCCGTCTGGTTCCCCGACCTGTATCTCACTGCTGAAAGTGGTGTCTCTAACCTACAAGCCGAAATACAATTGAAGTCGAGGTCCGACGATTGGCCTGCGCTGCTGGATTGGCGGAAGCCGCTGTATAGCAAGTACAACTCGAAGAGACTCGAGAGACTCGTTTCCTTTCAAATGCATACCCTGGATATGTTGCGAGATTCGCTGAAGCCTTTCCCCGTTGCTCTAGGCCTACCCTAGGTGAAACCCTCAACCTCCGCTTCCTGGTGGTGTGTATCATCGTGGCGTACTAATTCCGCGCGCCGTTTGTTGCTCCTCGAATTCTACGGATATCTAAGAACCTTGTAGTGTCCTGTGACTTATCAAATGAGCGTATTGGGGTACAAGAAATGCACAGAAGCACTAAAGGGTACTGTCTAATGTACAAGAGCCTGAGGGCTCGCCGACCGTACTTAGAGCTTTCATTCCATCTGGCAGGATCATTACCTAGAATCCTACGATGCGGCTTTCATCTCTTTGCATTATCGTCATTGTTTCTTCTATAGCTCTTGCTCTTTTGCTTTAGCCCCGCTCGTTGAAGACAGGATCGTCTGCCATCAAGTTATCACCTGACTTCTCCATAATCACTGTGTTCTCTTCGCCGCATCAGGATCTCGAACCCGGGCGAGCTTTAAGTTTTGGACCGAAGGCGGACTCAAAGCTTTTCTGTTTCAGATATCCACAGGATCTTGGATGCGATAAGCTGGGTTAAGATGTGTTCTACGTGTGCTTGCATTCTAGTACAATAATGCTTGGTCGCCTGTTTAGATAAGTGCCTTCCATTGGCACGTGACGACCCAGGACAAAGTAAAGCTTCCCTATCCAAGTCCCTGGGTTCCTGGAGCACTTCCAATTCGGGGCGTATTCGAACGATTCTCAGTACACATTGGAGGACGTGCAGAACATAGTGAACTATGTCTGGAAGGTGAGCGTTCCCGACTAGTATGCGCGATCTTTGCGAAATTCACAATGTTAATAATGTCTAGAGAGGGATTGACGTCCATTGATGCGCTACACATTCGTAGTCAATGTAGTCAATCCAAAGACCATTCATTCTCACAAGGAGGAAATCGACACTCCCGGACACTCTTCCATTCCCGAGCACATCGCGTGCTTTGAAGCAACGCCCTGGCCAACGTTCGTGGGCGGTACAGCGACATAAGCGCATTTCCTGATTCCTCACTTACAATGTGAATTCCATAGAACCGCCTGTAGGCCAGCTGCCCCTTGCATCGACATCGACAATGAACTTCACCGCGTCGCTGCCTGCCGCAGCTGCGGGTATGACGCCTTCTACACTGTTCAGCACAGGTGGCGACGAGATCAACAACGAACTGTTACACCACGGACGCGGAAACGCAGGCGCAGCCCAATGCGACGGGCCGCACGCTTGAGCAGGCGCTTAATGTGTTCACGCAGGCAACGCACGGGGCACTAAGGGCGCTGGGGAAGAGTCCTGTAGTCTGGGAGGGTGCGTTTTATCGTGCTTGATTATACATGATCTAATCACGCGATATTACAGAGATGGTCCTCGAGCGTAACTTGACTTTGGGAAACGACACCGTGGTTATGTACGCTCGTCATTTAGACGCGTTTGCATGCATTTTCTCAAAACATCATGGTGAACTAGGATATGGATCTCCTCCCAGGATGCTTCCGCTGTGGCGGCAAAAGACTTCCAGATCGCGCATTCTCCCAGCGACTACTTCCATCTCGTACGATGTGGGTCTTCACCCAGATGCAACATTTCATCTGATCGTGTACTCCTCTTCTTCTCTACTCAAGACTGTGGCGCGGGTGCGCGGCTCAGAAGCGATATTGACGGGTAACGTTTCTACGTGCTTCCTCAATGTCCCCTACTAATATAACCCAACATCATAACGTCCGTTAAGTCAGGTCATGTGAGCATTTCAACCGTGGCAGAAGGTTGGTCCTCGTCTTTGTCCCTGCCTCTAAGCCGTCCCTGGAAGGCTAGCCAAAAATAATCACAAAAACTGGCCACAAAAACTCCGTAGGCGTTTTCCTTCGACCCGTTCGATAACCTCACAGCCTTGCGGCGCGGCCTCGTCCTCGGCGATGCGTCTTCTCTCTCCTCATCTCATGCATCGGTTTTCGGCTTAACTAATCAACCTATCTCCCCTCTACCCCTCCCACGCACACAGGTTGACAGCTCCTCTGGGCTGAACGGTCAGTGCCAGAAAGCCTTGAGCCAATGGTATGGCCGCGTGCTTCCGCGTCCGATGGGGTCTTCTTGATGGGCACCGGCGCGGATGGCACGACTGCGCTCCCGCGCCCGTATGATGTTCGCTTCCCCATGGCCGCGCCGCAGCCTGAGTGGTGCGCACTGTACCCTGACGCGTGCGTTAGCTAATTTCTGGCCTGACCCTGTGGGTGGGGTGAGGACGGAGACAAACGGACGGGGATACGGACAGATGTGTGGGCAATCAACACTCTACATACGCACTTGAAGTTATACGTCAAGTGGACCACTAGGAGCAGAATTATATAACGGTCCAGATTAAATTCGAGATGAGCGCTAGATGTCGCTGTCGGTAAGTGGACGCAAGTCCTCGCCGCCATCCTTGGAGCAGGAACCTGGTCCTAATTTAGACACAAAGCGAGCCGCCGGAGCCCCTATCTTTCGATGTTGATGCCCGGGTCGTGCGGATGCACACTGGCCAACTGAGAAAGTAAGAGCTGTTGACACTGACAATATGCGAACAGCGTATCGCATTATGTCCCTTGGAGCGTTTCTCGCTACACACAGCATCTATTTCTGGCACGACGTTCTTCACGAGAACTCGAGGGACGAGAGAAAAGCGAGTTATCGGACACCTGGGCACATTTACAGGTTTGGGCCTAGGTAATCACAGCCATCCCACCAATTGTTTACGCCCCCATACTCATACACGTCTCTGACAGTGTTGCGATCGAAGCTCCTGACGAAGAGCTGGGCTGTGTCGATCTGGTGAGCGTCGTATCCGTGGTTGCGGCCGAAGCTATAAGCTTCAACGGCATCAACATCTTCCACAGGCTGTGCTACGGTGATGCTGGGGGACATTACGACAAGACCCGAGGCATGCACAGAATCACTACCAGTTGGCGCCTGCTGAAGCGAATCGGTGTCTATGGAGAAAAAAAAGTGCAGAAGTTGAACGCTCACCTCCGGCACGGGGAGTATGCCGCCCCCAGCCGACTCGGTCTGTTCTATGAGTCCTGATGACAGGTCAGTTTGCGTGGTTGCTTTCCGGGCCTGTCGTCTTTTTCGAGTCTTCCGTGGCTCGTATGGAGGGCATTCTACCCCAACCTTTTCGCATCTTTCGCATGTCAAGGCTGAGAAGGGAGCCTCCATGTTGCACTAAACACAGCGGTCATCGGTAATCAGCCTTTGGAGAACGGATAAAGGAGCGCACCCTTTGCTGTGTACTTGCGCATCGTCCACAGGGACGCATGTTCCTTTTTGGTTTTGCGAGCTTCTGCTGAGGCAGGATATCGGGTGGCTTTTCGCAACCGCTGTTCAAGCTAGGTGCACTGGACATAAGTAAGAGCTTTATAGTATGACTGCGACTCCGTGTACTGGAATGTGTTTGCTTGGGCTTTGGGCTGGTGTAAAGCAGAGGTATTTATGTGTTATGGCGGCGAGGACACCGCAATCAGCGTTCCTTCATGTGACCGCCGTCTTTGTATGTGAGGTATGAGCTAAAAAATGGTTTGAGTGTAACATTACAGCAGCCAGCCAGCCAGTCGGAAAGAGGCAATCGGCGGAAGCAGAGCCTGTGGGACATCCCGAAGAAGCCGTGAGTGTAGGGAGTGTAGGGAGTCGTGTCTGTGATGTCGGGTCGTTGGCTCACTCTCCTTCCCCGTCTGTTATCGCGCTCATCGCTCCCACTCCCACATCATATGCATCTTTCTAAAAACACTCTCCCTGAGGAATCTACATTAACACATCCCTTCTCTGACTCACTGCCCTGTGAATGTACGTACCCACATTGTACATAACCCCCAGCGTCTGACTGAACCTAATATGACACAATGCGGTGTATTCCGAAAACGATGCCCACCAGACCCGGGGAACACTGCAGAAGCAGCAGCTTTTGCTGGGGTACCAGGTGGAAGTAATCTGATGGGCTGTGTATTAATTGAATCCTCCGTTGGCTATTGTACTGGTGGACGAAGTACAGACAGCTCACGTATCTCGTTACTTGGCATCAGACTAAAAATAAAGCACCATCTTTTCCCACAGGACAGTCAAACATCCTATCTCCCTCCGCACATTTTGGTCGGACCCCCAGGTAAGCGAATCAAAAAAAGAAGTCTTCGGGCGGATCGCAGCGTGATTGACACCGCCCGCACGAAGAGCATGGAAAATCCTGCTGGTCGACGTATTCCTCGCGCAGCTCACGAGGCGGAGTTTGCCGGAAACCTTCAACACAGCCGATATCTTGTAGTTATAATAAGAGTCGGCCAGAAATTTAGGCGCTGTGAATTGAGATGTACTGTACGCCCTGCGCGCGGCTCGCAGATTACTCACGACGATGACAGGAACGGGGGCGTAGAGCGTGAGCAACGTTAACGATTATGTTTTTTGTACTGATATCGGCGAAATCATTGAGCTGCGCCTTTTGAGTCTTGACCGACGGCGAACAGTCTGAAACGGGCAGCGGGGAACAAGGAGCGTCGGAATGTGATGCACATAGTGAAAGAGCACATCCTCTAGTTCTATCAGCCTGCACTCATCAAAATGGACGTATACTAGATGAGAGAACAAACAAGTAAATAAGTAAACAAGCAAGCAAGCAAGCATAACGAAGCAGCTGAACAAATAAACAAACAAACAAACAAACAAACGGACAAACAAACAAACAGACAGACAAACAAACAGACAGACAAACAAACAGACAAACAAGCAAATAAACAAAAACAACAGGCAAACAAACAAAAGAATTGAGCACTGCAATTTGCAAAACACAAAAGCAGAAATATATATCCCAACTCAACTCAGCGCAGCTTAGTGTTACAGCCTAGTAACTGGGGCTGTCCAGTACAGTGGGTAGCCATATGCTTCCCTCAACTTAAGGCTGAAACCATGCATATGGCTGACAATTCGGTACTCCAGGGAGGAAGGGTAATTTATCAATTTTTTTTCTGAGTGCTCAGACTTCAGGGTGTAGAAGCAAAACGAGATCAACGCTGGTGATTACTGTAAATATTTGGCGGAGAACAGACAGATAGACATACTGTAAGACATATGTAAGAGTTGCCAGTGCCTGAATAGGAGATAATGTTAGAAGAGCCTTTTTTTACTGACGTCGAAGAAGCAGTCCGAAACGGAGAGTCGAAAATTCGGATACGTATAGTACTAAAAAGAGCGACTATGTAGGACTGGTGCACAGGATGCCCGTCCGCATTACCACCACCACCGCCACCAGCTCCCGTCCCACCTGCACACACCGAAACGAGCGAAGCGAAACAATGAACGAACGAACTGGACCGAAAACACACACACACACACACATACTCCGCCCCCGGCCTGGCTCGGCTCAGCGTCTCCCGCTTAGCTGTTCAGGTTACACGCCTGCGGACGAACAGCACACCACTCCGGCTGGAGGTTGATAGCGTCAACTCCACGCTGCACCATCCGGTACCTAACGTCGTGTAGCCGGGGCAACGCCTCCGTTCCGTTCAGTGCGTCCGTCCCCGTCCCCGCCCCCGTCCCTGATGTCGACCCCGACCCCGACCCCGACCCCGACCCCGACCCCGACCCCGAGCCAGACAGCGACCCAGGCCCGTACCCAGGCCCTGCCCAGAAGACTTCGGCAGTGGCAGCCGCGCGCGGCCAGACGATCGAGTCGAGGTTCTGCGACCCGGCCTGTTCGGTCCACAGCAGCTGTTGGCCGCCGAGGACGAGGGACTGTTGTGAGGAGGTGAGGTTCTGGTACGGGTCGAAGGAGTATGCTTTTTGCCATGTTTTGAACGGGTCGCACCAGCTGTTTCTGTTTTTTTTTTGGTGGGGTGCGTGAAGTATTAGCCGATCGTCAAGGGGGAAGAGGGAAGAGGGAAGGGGGAGAAGGGAAGAAAAAGAAAGAAAAAAGCGTACCCGTCGATGTCAGCGCTGATCCACTCGCCTGCTCCGCAGTCCTACAAAATGCAAAACGCCGACGTCGTTAGAAGACGATATCCCATCCACAAAGAACGAAGTGGACGCACGAGGTAGAAGTAGTCAGACGGACTGTGCACGATACGGAACCCCTTGTCGGCTACAGCAGCGGAGTTCGCCGAGGAGATCCATACCCTGCAATACAGTATGGGATGAGCAAAAAAACCGCGAGAGGTAAAACCCAAACCCAAAACTCACATAACAACAGTCTCCTTACTCAACGTCAGATTAAAATCAAGCACCATCTCCTCCCACACAACCGGCGTCTTCCCCTCCCCCTCCAGCGCCTTATGCGACGCCTGCGTAAACGTATCCAGCGCCTCCTCCAGGGTCTTCCCCGAGGACTTGAGGTCCGCCTGCGTCTGCTCGTCGTCGGTGTAGCAGGGCGTGTTGAGCTCGTCGCCGCCGGTGCTGAAGAGCGTGGAGGGCGTGAGGCGCGCGGCGGCGCTGAGGAGGGAGGCGGTGAAGGAGGTCGTGGCGGGGGAGGCGAGGCGGAGTTGGCCGGCGGGGGGTTCTGGGGGGGTGGGGTGGGGTGCGTAAGTTCGTGGAGATGGAGATGCGGGGCGGTACGGTGCGGCTTACCGTTTGCGTATGTAGCCCAGGGAGGCTTGTCGTAGCATGCGACGTGCTCCGGGTAGGCTTCGCCGATGATAGCTGTGTGTCCCGGTGTGTCGATTTCCTATTGCACGACACGCACACGTAAGTCAGTTTGGTTCGTTTCTTTGCGAAATGAAGTAGACTAGGGTCTTACCATCAAGACGTCGATCCCTCTCTGTAGAGGGAAAAGAAGCAGATGTAAACGTAAACGTAAGCAAATACGACAGCAGACCTAGAATGCGTACCTCGCCGGCGTACGCCACGATATCCGCCACGTCCGAAGCCTTGTACACCGAGCTGGCGGAGTAGGCGCCTGCGGTGGAGAGTTCCGTGAAGCCGGGGACTTCGAGTGGGAAGCTTTGGCTGTCGGTGACGTGCCAGTGGAACGTGTTGATCTGCGCGAGTTGGCTATTTATGAGTCACGTGTTGCGACGAAGGATGAAGGGCGGGGGACGGAAGACGGATGGCAGACCTTGACCCAGCTCATGGCGTCGAGAGTGCGCTTGATGTCTGCGACTGGGAAGCTGGTGAATTAGGTTTAGTATGGGGTGGAGGGAGGTTCTGTTGTGTGGTACTGTACGTACTAGTTACGCGCGGTGTCGAGCATGAATCCGCGGTACGGCTATAACCGCAAGACGCGTCGGTCGGGCTCGAATACACAGAAATCGATCGATCGACACTCACGAAGGCAGGCTCGTCTGTGATCTCCACTGGGGCGTCGAGGGTGTAGATATCGCCGTTGTAGGTGTACCATAGCTGTTCGAACGTGGTGAGTCCGCGGAGGAGGCCGAGGGTCGTGTTGGCTGACAGTGTCGCGGAGGTGCCTTTCGAGGGGACGGTGAGGACGTAGCTCTCGTCGCGCGAGCCAAGGGCTTTGACTGCTTCTGTTGCGATGCTCGAGACGGGCGGGGAGAAGAAGTCGGAAGAGGAGGAGGAGGAGCTGCGTCGGTCCTTCCCTTTCCCATTCGTGATGATAGACAAGACGAGCTCCTTCAACTCTGGCGCGTTCTTGACGGCGTCCGCGTCTCCCTCTCCACGGCCTACGACGAGACGGCCGAGGCTGTCAGTCTTAATGTAGCCTGCTGTACGCGAGATGGCGGCTGCGAGGTCGGACGGGGGGAGGAAGGAGGTGGAGATGGAGAAGCTGGGCGAGAGGCGGAGGGCGGAGGAGCCTGTTGAGAGGGAGCGCGGTTTTGGCCAGAGGGCGTTTGTGGCGAGGGGGAGGCCTAGGACGAGGGCGAGGAGGGGGAGCGGGAGACGCATGGTTACGCGCTTGGCTACTCGGTTTGCTGGCGTTCGGTTACTTATGGAGAGACGCGCGCTGGCTGGGGAGATAGCGCGTGTGCACGTGATGGAGTGGACCATGAGGCCGGGGGTCGAGGCCGAGGTACGTGATCGGCGTCACGGGCAAGCGAGCGACCGTCCGTCCCTCGTCTCTGCTACCAGCACAATCGGGCCATTGCACTACACGCTCACACTAGTACTGAACATTCTCTTCTCCCGCAAGTCCATTCACCGACACCGACACCGCCGAAAACAAAACAAAATACAGGCCGACTTCGACCCCCGACTTCGGGTCCGTGAGCCGTCCCTGCACCACGCGCACACCGACGTAAATCCGTCCCTGCTTCTTGCCCGTCCGCATGGCTTGGCTTCCTAAGCGCGCGTAGCCATAAAAATAGAATAGCCTTATCGCGATGCGGTGCCTGCGGGTCGGCACCGAGCATATGGTACGTTATGGCCGTTCTATTAATACCGTTGGTTGGCACGAAGCCTCAGGCTACACCGCCCGCTGCTCATCATCAATTTTTAATTTTGTGTCTAATCCGTGATGGGTGACTGCATATTTGAGTTCCGATAAAGGTGTATGTGTTGTCCCAGATTTGGTACTAGGCTATTCCTGTCACGCGCGGATCTACACTACCCCCCCTGTGTCAGGTCCTCCGCACACCCTCCCATGCCTTTGACGCTGTTACTCGCATCCAACGTCCAGCCACAACCTGAGCCACAAGTTTGCCCGTCCGTTCCGGACCGGGCAGTCATGAGGCGGGGGCGACCGGATCTCTGCACGACCAATGGCAATAACACTCTTATGAATGATGAACAGCGCACCCTGGATTGGCTTGGAATGCGGGCGTAAGAAGTCAGCTCGGGCACCTTCCTCTTGGCGTGTAGCTTTGCGGGGAAATCAATGTTCCAGGATGACGGAAGCTGCCGACGAAACCTACTGCATTACCTAAGCCAGCAGCCGAAAATGGAAAGCCGGTTGGGCTCAGCAAATGCGGCCCAATCTGAAAGTTATTTTCCTCGTCTTTTCCCCACGTCGTCCCTCCCCTCGTCCTCCTCGTCCTCCTCGCTCCTACCGCTGATACCATGGTGCGTGCTCGTCGCAGTCCCGCGGCGGGCCCTCACTGACCAGCGCTTTCCAGGCCCGCTATCTGTGACAACTGACTGTCCACGCCTAAGGCCGTAATAGTCCCCGTGCGGAAGGTGGAGAAGCACTGCTCGGCCCTCTCATTCTGCGCCAGCGCAGCGCTTTATATCTCTCTTATCGGCCCTTCTCATGCACATGCTCCTTCCGCATCGTCCCCATCTCCCTTGCCCCCCTCCACCCGAGCACGACGACCGCCCGTCCAGTGCTACTGCCATCGCCGCACACGACGACGCTACACGTATGCTCGCCTGGACACGCCTCCCGACGCCTGCGCCCCCCGCGGACGCACCCGCGTCGCTCGCCATATGCACCACGCCCCTGTCTGCTGGTACGTCGTCCTACACCGTCTCTGACGGCCTTCTGCCCTCGCCCCTGCCCTCGCCACGTAAGGCGTCGTCGTCAGGCGGCAGCGGCGGCGGTAAGAGCAAGACCGCAGCTTTCTTCGGCTCACCGTTCGCCGCCCCCGGCCCTCCGACGCCTGCGCCTCCACCTCCACCCCCTGCGCCCACGCGCCGCGAGACGCCGAAGCAAGGCGTCTCGTCGCCACCACTCGCGCCGGTAAGATCCGCGACTGCAGACTTCTTCGCTACTAGCACGACGAGCTATCGTCCCACTCCACCGCCGAGTGTCAAGTCCTCCGCGAGCTCGCGCGAGGCGTCGCCGCCGCGCCTCCCGCCGCTCTCCCGGTTCTTTCCGTCGCGCTACTCCGCGGACCCCACGTTTGCACTTGCAGAGGGAGATGAAGAGGACGCCGATGCGATGGAGGCGGTGGGAATGCGCCTTAGGAAGGGCGGTGCGGACTGGGAGACGTCGTTCAAGCGCGAGTTCCTGCAGCTCACCGAGGCTGCGGCACAGTCTGTGACTCAGCGACCGTGCAGTCCGCCCGAGATGGAGAGGCCTGTGCCACCGATGACTCCGCCCGGCGCGGGCCCTCGTCATCGCGGCCTCCCCGTCGCACAGACGCCCCAAGCACTGCTGACGCAGCAGCAACATCACACGGCACCACACTACGAACACCCGGTTCCGATTCGTCGCGAGACGCACGTTGTTGGCTCGGCCCGCGGGAGCGGCGACTCCGGCTTCGAGGAGGCGCTTCCCCTGTCTGCGTCCGCGCCGGTGATGCAGGCCGGCGTGCACCTCAAGTCCGGCTCCGCGGCGCTCAGACTCGTCCGCGCTCTTGGTGAGGGCGCGTTTAGTTCCGTCTGGCTTGCGGAGGACGTCGCCGGAACGCTAGCCGCCGCGCCGGCCTCGTGTCCGCAGAATGAAAATGGGAACGGGAACGTGCGCCGGGCCGAGACGGGCCTGCGTCGGAAGAGCTCGAGCTGGGCGAAGAGGAGTAGTGATAATGCGCACATGCAGGGTATTAGACCGACGCGGCCGATGCGAGCAGATGCGGATGTGGGCGCAGATGCGGACTTTGCGTGGAATGGGACGGGCGGCGCGGAGGGTAGGGTGATGCTTGATGAACAGGACGGGGAGGACTTGCCCTCGACGGCGGGGGAGGCGGGGAGGCTCGTCGCGGTGAAGATGATGAATCGAGCGATGTGCGACTCGAATGATCGTACACGTATAAGCTTTGTGCGAGAGGTGGAGGTGCTAAGGGTACGTCTGCGTCTCCTCTTTATATATTAGAATCATTTCTGCGGCCCGCCGCTCAGCTGTGGCTATTTATATGCCGTTTTCCTTCTTTATTCGCACGTTCCCGTTTATCTAGACTAACCCGATCGGTTGTTGCTTCTTTCGTTTATCGTTTCTGTTTCTGCTTCCTCCTCCGAACGCGCAGCACATTGCGCACCCGTCGATCGTGGCGTACCTCCACTCCTTCACGACCGCGTCGCGCCACTGTCTTGTGCTCGAGCGCGTTGCCGGTGGTGAACTGTTCGAGCTCGTCAACTCGGACGTGCAGTACGCGCGCGTGACGGAGCCTGCGGTGCGTCGGATGTGGAGCGAGCTGTGTCGTGCGGTTGGGTGGATGCATAATGTCTCGCTTGTGCATCGTGATATTAAGCTTGAGAGTGAGTGGTTCAGTGTGGTTGTTCGTGTGTTTGGTTGATTAACTGACCGACTGACCAAATGATAGACATCCTGCTCACGCGCAATATTTTCGCGAGCGGCGAGCCGCTGCCCCCGGTACACATCCCGCTGATCAAGCTTACGGATTTTGGACTCAGTCGTTTCATCGACCCTGCTGAGCCGCTCCTTTCGACGCGCTGTGGATCCGAGTCGTACGCTGCGCCCGAGCTCGTGCTCGGCTCCGGGACCAGAGCACGTGCTGTCCGACAGAACAGCGGTAGTGAGTCTGACGCGTCTGCTTCGGTGTCGGCGCACACACATGCAGAGGCGGACGCACCGAGGGGATACTACGACGGTCGCCAGACGGACGCGTGGGCGTGTGGTGTCGTTCTGTACGCGCTCGCGACGCGGCAGTTGCCGTTTGACGCGCCTCCGCCACTGACGCGGTTGGTGTTTTCGGGCCCGCCGAGTGCGGTGCCGTCGCGCGCGGGGAGCGTGAGGAGTGCGAGGAGTGGAAGGAGTGTGAGGGCGGTTGCGGCGAGTAGGAGGAGGGATGTGTTGATGCGGATTGCGCAGGGGGAGTATTATTGGCCTGATGAGTATGACTGTGAGGATGAGGAAGGGGATAATGGGTCGACGTGTGCGCTTGAGGGAGGAGAGAGCGACGAAGGGGAAGGGGAGAGAGACGAGAACGAGAACGAGGGATCGCCGGCGGCGACTGCGCGTAGGCTTGCGTCGGCTGGGTTGAAGCGCGTGGTGGCGAGGCTGTTGGAGAGGAGTACGGCGAGGCGGGCGAGGTTGGGAGAGGTGTGGGGGGAGGAGTGGATGAGCGGGGAAGGGGCTGTTGGGCCGCCTTTGTCGGCGGTGGGGGTGGGGGCGGGGAGGAGAGAATGGGAGGTTGGGGTGAGAGGGGCAGAGGAGATGAGTGAAGGAGGAGAGGAGGGAGACGGAGACGGGGTGTTGATTGATGAAGAACATATTGGGAGCGTTGCGAGTCAGGAGGTGGACCCGCTGTAAGACATGCGCGGGGACAGGAACCGAACCGAACTGAACTGGACGAAAGCATTCTTACACTCACTCGTACTCTCGCATGCGCAAACCCACTCTCATTCGCACTCGCACCTCTCGCTCGCGTTCATACGCAGACGCGGACGCGGAAGCAAGAAACGTGATTATAGATTTATACCTCGCCATACCGAAATACCATACCATACCATTCCATGCCGACATCCGACAGCCGACACCCTGACAACCTGGCGGCAGACAACTGATACACAATCGCTATCATATCCCCTTTTTCCCTCGCTCCCCCCCTCTCCCCTTTTTTTGTCTTTCTGCTTTTCGGGGCTTCCCACTTGCACTTCCATTACCACAGGCGTGTTTTTTTTCTTCTCTCCATGTCTTGTGTTTTGTGTTCTGTGTTCTGTGTTTCCGTGGGTTGTGCTCTGTGTTCTAATTCCGTGTTCCCATGTTTCCCATTCCCAACTCGTGTTTCTCCCTGTCTGCCATTGATAAGTAATGTTAATATTTCGTGTCCCTGTCCATGTCCCTGTTTCCTGTTTCGGTTCCTTTTTCCTTTTTTTTCTTTTTCTTTCTCAACACTAATCACATACCGCTCCTTCTCTCAATCGCCACGCACCAATACACAATACAACATACGACACCCAACATCCAACATCCAACATGCGACGTACTACGTACAACACACAGTATCACTTCTACATCACAGGTGGCACTGCCATAACCCATAACCAATCGTCCCCCCCCTCTCTGTCTGTCTGTCTGTCTGTCTGTCTTTTAGACTTACCTCTTCTTTCTTTTTTTGTCTTATTCGGTAATTGCATGTTGTATACATTTTAAAGCAATACAATTCACAGTCTCTCTTTTTTTAAGTTTGATATTTGATTTTGATCTTTTTGGTTGGTCGGTTTTTGCTTGGCCGAGGCTGTGACGAGATGGTCTGGGGCTCGGGGCTTGTTTGCCGAGTTCAGACTCAAATACGGACTTGGACTCAGACTCGGACTCGGACTTGAACTCGGACCTGAACTTGAACTTGAACTCAAACTCGGACTCGGACTCGGGTGACCCACGTTGTCCATCCTGACCCCTGACAAACACCCGATATCATGATGCTATTACTTTACGCATTACGGGCACAACGGAGACTAGCTTTTTTAATATACAATAGTGTTAATATCTCTTGGAAATAAATGGGTTCGCTTCTTCCCATGTTGATGATGATGTTGGGTTATCCGGATCTGAGAACCCCCTGAAAGTTCTGAAAACCCGATGGTCCAATAATCTGGCAATATTACTGTAATGACCTGATGGTGACACACACATTTTATATATATAGTGCATACATCTTGATCACGATATCAAAACTCGGGCCGACTCTTATTATAACTACAAAGGCTTCGTTTCCATCGTACACCGTCTCTTTGTGGCGCTCGGAAAACTCCGATGCATGTACCGGTGTAGACTACGGTACAATACATGCACTGCAAGAAGATCCACTACCACTACTATGGATAAAAAACTAAACTGTTTGTGGAGGCGGTCCTGATCCAGTCAGCACCTATGCCGTGCACCGTGACGCATGGAGGAACCGAGGTCTCGATGAGCGAGATCCCCCCATGGAGTAGAGACGGGTCCCAAGGAAAAGAAAGGGAAAGGAAATGGGAGAAAACAAAAGGAGGGAGCAGAAGGGAGGGTCGGGAGGAAAGATCACTTGGAGGGTTTGGGACTTCGCTAAGGGCGGCAAACCTTGAAGGTGCTGGGAAGTGCCCGAGAAGGCTTTCTCCAGTCACCGGCAAACTCCGCCGCTCCGCTTCGTGAGTCCTTCCTTTTTGCCACCTGGTAGACGTGGAGATGCGGCGCATCAGGAGAGATTCTTTTTGACGCATTTGCCCGAGGGCCCAAGAGAACTTCTGTGCCGGAGGAGGCAGGTAAGGCGTTTGTTTGCTGTGTGGGAGGAATGGCGCTTTGTTTTTAGTCTGATGCCGGGTAACTTGCTCACCATGGAATGGATATTCTCGGCGAACACCGCGCCGTAATCAGCAAGAGATTCGCAGAATACACAGCCCACCAAGTTTCTTCCACCTTGTTCGCCTTTGCCGCTGCTTCTGCACAACGTTCTCGTAATCTGGTGGACATCATTTTCGGAATACACTGTGAAGGGGTGTATTAAGTTCAGGCAAACGCCGAGGGGCTTTTACGCCGGCCACGAAACGGACAGTCATGCTGTACACGCGTGCAACGCAGCAGCACCCATTCAACGCGCATATACACCGACGGCGCATGCACGCGCGCACTGTTGCCGCAATCAGTCGCCCACTCCGGCTTCGGATTCAAAGTCCCTCAGGACTTCTTCGGGATGTCCCGTGGCCTCTGCGTCCATACTTCCATTGATTGTTTGTTTTGACTGCCTGCTGTAATGATACTCCCAGTCCGTTTTTTAAGCTCATACCGCGCACACGAAGACGAGAGTCGCTCGGAAAAGCGCCGATTGCGGTGTCCTCGCCGCTAAGACACATAAATACCCCCGCTTTGCCCCAGCCCAAAGCCCAAGCGAACACATCCCAGTACACCGAATCGCAGCCATACCATAAAGTTCTTACCCATGCTCAGTGCATCTAGCTTCAACGGCGGTTGCGAAAAACTACCCGATACCCTGCCTCAGCAGAAGCTCGCAAAGCCAAAAAGGAACATGCGGCCCTGCGGGCGTTGCGCAAGTACGCAGCAAAGGGTGGGGATTCTAATTTCTGCACTCCTTTACCTGTTCCTCAAGAGCTGATTGTTGATGATTGCGGAGTTTAGTGCAACATGGAGGCTCCTTTCTCAGCCTTGACGTGCGAAAGATGCGAAAAGGCCGGGGTGGAATGCCTTCCGTACGGGCCACGGAAGACCCGAAAGAGACGGCAGGCCCAGAAAGTAACCGCGCAGACCGACCCATCATCGGGACTCAAAGAACACACCGAGCCGGCTAGAGGCGGCATACCCCCTGTTTCAGAGGTGAGCATTCAACTTCCGCACTTTTTTTAGATTTAACACACCGATTCACTTCAGCAAGCGTCAAATAATAATATTCCTGTGCATGCCTTGAGTCTTGCCGTAATGTCCCCCGGCACCATCGTAGCACAGCCTGCAGAAAATGCTGATGCTTATGGTACCGGCCATAATCGTGAATACGGCGCTTACCGAAACGACACGACCGAGCTCTTCGCCGGGGCCTTTGATCACAACACTGTCGGAAGTGTGTGTGAGTACGGGAGCGTGCACAATTGGTGGGATGGCTTTGATTACTTAGATTCAAACCCGTAAATGTGTCCAAGTGTCCTGTAACTCATTTTTCTCTCGTCCCTCGAGTTCCGTTGAAGAGCGTCATACTAGAAATAGTTGCTGTGTGTATAGCCAGAAACGGCACAAGGGACATAGTGCGATGCGCCGTTCGCATATTGTCAGTGTCAGCAGCTCTTTCCTGCTCAGTTCCTTGTGGTCGCCAGTAGGCACCCGCGCGATCCGAACATCGAGATAAGAGCTCCGGTTCTTTTTGTGTCTAAATTAGGATTAGGTTCCCACTCCGACGAGGCGGCGACGATTTACGTGTTCCCCACCCACTGACAACAACATGTAGCGTTCATCTCGGTTGCAATCTGGGGTCGATACACAATTGGAGGGGCGAAGCTCACTTTGAGTGTCTGAGCATTTGGCCAAGCCTTAGGGTGTTGAATTCAAGGGTGGTAAATCTGACATACTGCATTTACTGTATTTCCTTGTCTGATTCGGACCTGAGTCCTCTCTTTTAGATTTATCCCTTCTTTGTTTCCTTGTTTCTTTTTGTCTTGTTCGATAATTCCATGTTGTATACATTTTAACCAATACGATTCACGTTGCTTTCTCTTTTTTGCGTAGCCGTTCCGGGGGCCTGGTCTCGCTTGCCAGTATTAATAGCGCAGATCTGGGTTAGGGGGGTGGGGGGGTGGTACATAAATAATGATTGGCATTCGCTTGCCATTAATATTAAGGGCAGACGCCGATCCGATTTGCGCCGCCGGTCGTTTACTTGTTTTCGCATCAATAGTAGCGAGCGCCAGCCAGCCAGCCAGCTTTGAGGACCACAAAGTTTTTTGGGCGTTGTGGACATGAAACGTGTTGCGTATTCACATACTGTAGCACCCAAAATAATGCTTTTTCCCAGAGAGAAAGAGAAATTTTGGCAGCAAAGAACGCAAGGAGACGTAAAATAGGATTCAAAATCTTGTTTAAGACGGATCAGAATAAGGACTGTAAACAGCGAAAGGATGAGTTTTCCTGTTCCGCTGTTCCGCTCGTTCTGCTGGTTTTGGTCTTAAAACACAGCTGAAAACAAGCACTCAAACAAGGCCTAAAACAAGGCCTAAAATCCCACCATGATACCCCCTATTCTTGTGCAAA
This sequence comes from Coniferiporia sulphurascens, assembly GCA_002794785.1. Taxonomy (NCBI): domain Eukaryota; kingdom Fungi; phylum Basidiomycota; class Agaricomycetes; order Hymenochaetales; family Hymenochaetaceae; genus Coniferiporia; species Coniferiporia sulphurascens. Next base: position 1,709,112 of record NBBA01000009.1, on the reverse strand, counting down.
GAATTGTCGACTTATTCGTTTATACGGCAGTGTACGCACTCGATCCTCACTTTAAACTACATAAAGGGGTTGATGTTTAAGCAGGTTTTCGGCGGAGCCATGAGAGGTACACAAGAGAGAAAACTTTCGGACAGGGAAGTACGATACTCGGCTAGTACCTGGATTCGTCCAGCTGTACTACGTTCAGAGTACGATAACCGGGGGAATACAAGCGAAGACTCACTTTCATGTCCAAACGGGACTGTTTCACGACCATGCTATTCCCAAAGGCTTTAGAGTTCTGACTTTACTAGTGAAATATCCTGGAGGAATTTGTCGGCCGCCTTCCATTCTATATCCGGCATCGACGTCCATAGCACTTCCCACTTCTCATATATCTCGCGTGCCAGCTTCTCGAGCTCATCCATTGAACCCGCTCGTAATTTGTCCTCGTCAATATTTCCAGGTAGCTCATTAAACTCATAAAGGAATCCGGTCGCCCGCGAACGCTCTACAATCACGTTTCCTAATGGCCGGCGGATTTTGTCATATGCCTTCAGCACTGAAGTCAGTTTCGACTTCGTGACATACGGGGAAGAGAGGAGTCGGCCTAAAACGCAAGCATCCTAAAGCAGCAAGTGCCCATAAACTTTAACTTCATGAACGCCTTTGGAGAGAAAAATTACCTCGATCGCCTGACCTGCACCAGAACCAAGGTGAGTCGTCATTGCGTGCGCCTGAGATAGGTATTTATCAATTTCTTATGAAAATTACTGGAGAATGGAGTCCCTACCGAATCCCCGAGAAGGGCAACGAGACCATCAACGTAAGTGGGTAGACCGCGTATATGACCAACAGCCCATCTCGATGGTTTGTCAACACACTGAAGGGAAAGGGCTAGTTAGTTTCGGAAACATCAGATGAGATATGCAACTACCGACGTCAAGAAGGGCTTGTATTTCTGGGTCCCATCCCTTATACTGACCGATCAATTCTTGCTTGAGAACATCAATGACTGTCGGTCTTGGCAGTTCGCTTCCATCACCTCCAGGGATCGTCACGAAAGCACCCAGGTTTATAATACGACCCTGAGATATCGGATACGATACGACGTGCTACATGAATTTCATAAATAAAAATGACGTCGGAGGAAAAAGAGGATTAACTTTGTCCTTTCCGAGATACTAACCCAACCTTCAGTTCATCCTCTTAGCATAGAATGCAGTTACGTACTATCATGGGGGTAGTAGCGGCTTGGTGCCCGGAGTGGGTTTTTAAGAGTCTCTCCGCATCGATAAGAGCACGATATACATACGTGCCCGTCCAACTCGGTTGCACGAACCTTCGAAGTTCATCAGCGCGTGCCGGATCAGTCTTACCCGCAGCGTCTGCTATCATTTCATACATCGTTGTGCGCGTGGCTGACTTTATTCCATCTGCCCCAACCAGCAGGTCCGCTTGCGCAGATGTGCCGTCGGAAAAGTGAAGTGTCACGTTGTCGGATGACTGCTTGTAGGAAATGAGCCTCTTGGAGAACTGTGCTTGGAAAGCCTGGTGTGGTGGGAGATTATCGGTAAAGACCTTAAGCATGTCGGCCCTGTGAAGTGTGATGGAGCCGACTGTCCAGAATTTAGAAAGAATGAAGGGCAAAAATCGAGACGGGAAGAGAGACTCCTTGAACGCTTACACGGCGTGATCATCCGGCTGAAGTTCAAACCAGGTCCTTCCTGATCGCTTTTTCTAAAGACAAATCCAGGCTCTGTACAAGAAGTCGTGTCAGCGATTTTAACTTCTCTGCTAATATGAGGTACCGTCCGCTCACTAGGCTCGTCAATAGGGGGCCTGACTGCCATCTTTCCCAGCGATGCGTCGAGCCCAAGAGTCTGCATAATGAACCACGTTCGCTTCCACACAGATAACCCCGCTCCAATTTCCGTGAATTCGGGAGCGGACTCATATAGGTCAATATGAACGTCGCTACAGTACTTGTTTAAGACCACTGCTAACGCAAGGCCTCCTGGTCCTCCGCCACTGGGAACGATCACACCAGTGAGTATGGACGTATGGGCTAGAAGGTGAGGTACGTTCGGCGCACCATATGGCCAGCTTGATACGCGGTGCTTTTTGCATTGAAGAATAATGATTCGAGCTGGTTGGCTTTAAAGGCTTGGGAGTGGGACTTGTTGGAGTTATTGCCAGTGGCAGCTTGAATGCGGTTCACGTACGCCTTTGCCACCCTATTGCAAGCTTCCGTGTATGTCGGGTAGACATCATTTTCGGGACACGCCGCACTGAATCATATTATGTTCAGGCAGACGCTGAGGGGCTATTAGGGTGTTTCAGAGTAGGAATGGAATGCGATTTCATTACTCTAAATTGCCATAATTGGAATTTAATGGAATGGCCTTGCTTACTTAAACCCAAACCTGTAAATGTGACCAAGTCTCCGGTAACTCATTCCTTCTCTCGTCCTTCGAGTTCCCTTGAAGAACGTCGTACTAGAAATTGATTATGTATGCGTAGCAAGAAACGGCACAAGGGGCACAATACTATGCTCCGTTCGCGTATTGTCGGTGTCAACAGCTCCTTCCTTCCCAGTTCACTGTGGTCGTCAGTGGGTACCCGCACGACCCGAACATCGATGTCGAAAGATAGGATCACCGGTTTACTTCGTGTCTGAATCAATATCAGGCTCCCGTTCTAATGAGAACGGAGAGGACTCACGTGTTTCCTACTCACCGACAGCAACACCTAGCGCTCATCTCGGATCTAATCTGGACACGTTATACAATTGGAGGAGCGAAGCCCACCCTGAGTGCCTGAGCATTTGGCTAGGCCGTAGGGTATTAAAATTGATAATTTGAATTTGATATACCCCACTTGTTTTCCCGTCTGGCTCTCTCCAGACTAGCTGTACCGGTCCACTGCTCCGGAGTCCCAGCAAACATCTCAGCACACTGAATCGTAGCCATGCCGAAGAACCTACGCATGCTCGGGTACATCTGACTTGAATGGCGGTGGCGACAGGTCGTCCAATGCTCTGCCTCAACCAAAACTTGTGAAGCCAAAAAAAATACGCCTCCATGCAGGAACATGCGGCAAAGGGTAAGAACTCTAGTTTGCGCACCCTATTTTCCGTTCCCTAGGGCTGATTGAAGACTGCGGCATCCAGTGCAACACGGAAGCTCCGTTCTCAGCCTCAACGTGCGAAAAGTGCGAGATGGCCGGGGTAGAATGCCCTCCGTACGAGCTGCGGAAGGCCCGGGCCGCCCGGCTGAAGCAACAGCACCAGGAAGCAAACGCGCCGTCATCGAGACTCATAGAACAGACCGAGTCAGCTGGAGGCGGCATACCCCCTGTTTCAGGGGTGAGCGTTCAACTTATGCACCTTTTCCCACATACACCAATTCGATCCAGCAAGCGCCGACTGGCAGTATTCCTGTGTACGCCTCGGGTCTTGTCATAATGACCCCCAGCACCACTGTAGCACAGTCCGCGGGAGACGTTGATGCTTACGGCACTGGCCACAATCACGAATACGACACTCACCCAGTCGACCCAGCCGAGCTCCTCGCCAGGAGCTTTGATCACGACACTGTCGGAGACGTGTATGAGTATGGGAGCGTGAACAATTGGTGGAATGGCTGTGATTACCTGAACCTGTAAATGTGACCGAGTATCCGATAATCCTGAGTTCCTTTGAAGAACGCCCCACTAGAAATAGATGCTGTATGTGCGAAGAGAAACGGCACGGGGCATAATTCACGTATTGTCAGTATCAACAGCTTTTTCCTTCTCAGTTCCTTGTGGTCACCAGTGGGCACCCGCGTGACCCGAACATCGATAGCGAAAGACAGGGACTCTTGTTTGCCTCGTGTCTAAACCAGGATCAGGCTCCCGCTCCAACGAGGGCGGCGAGGACTTACGTGTTCCCCACCCATCGACAGCAACATTTAGCGCTCATCTCGGATTTAGCCTGGAGCCATTATACAATCGGGCCTTGAGTATTTGAACATTTGGCCAAGCCGTAAGGTGTTGAGTTTGATTCACTGCTTGTCTTTTCTTGTCCGGTTCGGACCTGATACCTCCAAAACACATCGAAGGTACATTTATTTCCGTTCCTAGTAATCCACTTGACGTAATCCTCGGGTGCATACTGTATTGTAGAGAATCGGTTGTTCGTACTATCCGCACTCCTACCTCTCCAACCGAATCGGACGTCAGCACTCAGCTATCGCACGCGTCAGGGCGCAGCGCGCACCACTCAGGCTGCAGAGCGATCGCGCGTACGCCGCGCGCGGCCATGCGGAAGCGCACATCATGCAGGCGCGGGAGCGCCGTCGTGCCGTTGAGCGGCGCGCCACCTGCGCCGGTGCCCGTCCAGAAGACCTCGGCGGACGCTGCGGCGCGCGGCCAGACGATGGGATCAAGGTTTTCTGGAACAGACTGTTCGGCCCAGAGGAGCTGTTGGCCTGTACGTGTGTGCGTGAGAGACGTAAAAGGAAGACAAAAAGATTACTTATGTAAGCCGACAACTGATGTAGTGATGAGGAGAAAGGAGACGTACCGCCGAGGACGAGGCTGCGCTGCGAGGCTGTGAGGTTATCGAAGGGATCGAAGGAATACGCCTGTGGATTTTTTTTGGTCAGTCTTGGTGAATATTCTTGGTCCGCAAGCCAGGAGCGGCTTAGAAGCAGGGACGGAGACGAAGACTCACCTTCTGCCAGGATTTGAAGGGGTCGCATGAGCTGACGCTTTACGGACGATGAAATGTCAGTTATGTCAGCAGGGCATGTTTAAGAAGCACAAATAAGTTTACCCATCAATATCGTTTCCAAGCCACGCGCCCGCGCCGCAATCCTGGATAGAGAAGAACATAATCAGAGAGATTACCGTTTTGACGTGAAGAACCGCGTCATACGAGATAAAAGTAGTCGCTAGGGGAATGCACGATCTGAAAGCCTTTTTCCGCCACGGCAGACGCATCCTGAGAGGATATCCATATCCTAGTTCACCATGATGTTTTGAGAAAATGCACGTGAACGCGTCTAAATGACGAGCGTACATAACCACGGTATCGTTTCCCAAAGTCACGTTATGCTCGAGGACCATCTCTGTAATATTGCATGATTAAATCATGTATAATCAAGCACGATAAAACGCACCCTCCCAGACTACAGGACTCTTCCCCAGCGCCCTCAGTGCCCCGTGCGTTGCCTGCGTGAACACGTTAAGCGCCTGCTCGAGCGTGCGGCCCGTCGCATTGAGCTCCGCCTGTGTTTCCGCGTCCGCAGTGTAGCAGTTCGTGTTGATCTCGTCGCCACCTGTGCTGAACAGCGTAGAAGGTGTCATATCTGCAGCTGCGGCAAGTAACGACGCGGTGAAATTCGTGGTTGATGCCGACGCAAGGCGTAGCTGGCCTGCAGGCGGTTCTGTGGAATTTGTATTGTAAGTAGTGAATCGGCAAATAAGTTCATGTCGTTATACCGCCCGCAAACGTTGGCCAGGGAGTTGCTTCAAAGCACGCAATGTGCTCGGGGTGCGCGGCGGCTACAATGGAAGAATGTCCTGGAGTGTCGATTTCCTTTATATAGAAAGGAATGGTCTTTGGGTTGACTACGTCGATTAAGAATGTGTAGCGTATCGACGAACCATTAGGACGTCAATCCCTCTCTAGAAATTCGAATTGTGAATATAGTAAAGGCTGTGCATACTAATCGAGAACGCTCACCTCCCCGGCATAGCTTACTATGTTCTGCACGTCCTCCACCGTGTACCGGGAATCGTTCGAATACGCCCCGTATTGGGAGAGCTCCAAGAACCCAGGGACCTGGATAGGGAAGCTTTGGCTGTCCGTCACGTGCCAATGGAAGGTATTTATCTAAACAACCAAGTATCGCTGGAATGCTCGGCAAAACCATACGTAGACGCACCTTAACCCAGCTCATCGCATCCAGGGTCCTCTGGATATCGGAAACGGAAAAGCTGTGAATTATCTTTCAATCCAAGGTTTAGACTCGACGGACTGAGAACCTACAAGTTTCGTGCAGTGTCGAGCATGAAACCACGATAAGGCTGGTGATCCGTTAGCCAGAAAACTTCGTCAAGTTAGCTCAAAACATACAAAGGCGGGTGAGTCTTCGATCTCGATCGGTGTATCCAATGTGTACGTGTTGCCGTCGTACTCGTACCATAGCTGACTGAACGTCGTGAGACCCCTGAACAGCCCGAGAGTTGTGTTGGCGCTCAGGGTCGCCTGCGTTCCGTGGGCAGGCACGGTCAGCGAGTAGCCTTCATCACGTTCTGGCAGCGCTTTCTGTGCCTCCTTAGCTATGCTTTCCGGAGCAGCGCTGGATCCATCCATAAGTAACGAAAGAGTTAGCGACTTCAGCTCAGGTGCAGAGCGAACAGCAGGAGCATCAGAGGCGCCCCGACCCACGACAAGCCTCCCTAGCTTGTCGTTGCGCAGGAAAGAGTAGGTACGGGAGATGGCGGACTCGAGATCCTGAGGTGGCGAAGAGAACGCAGTGATTATGGAGAAGTCAGGTGATAGCTTGATGGCGGACGATCCAGTCTTCAACGAGCGGGGCTGGGGCCAAAGAGCAAGAGCATTCGAAGAAAGATGCGCTGTAATAGCGACAAAAATGCACAGAGCTGAAAGCCGCATCGTAGGACACCAGGTAGATCCCGCCAGATGGAAATGAAAGCACTTAGTGGGCAACCAGCAAGCTCCTAGGCTTTTGTACATTAGATAGCATTTGTTAGCGCTTCTGTGGATTTCCTGTGCTTCCATACGCTCATGTGATAGGCCACAAGACACTACAAGGTTCTTGGGTATCCTTAGAATCCTAAGAGCAACAAACGGCGCGCGGGATTAGTACAATATGACGATACACAGCACCAGAAAGCGGAGGTTGCAGGATTCAGTTAGGGTAGGCCTAGAATAATGGGGAAAGGCTTCAGCGAATCTCGCAACATATTCAAAAGATGCATTTAAAGAGGATTAAGTCTCTCGAGTCCCTTCCAGTGAAACTTGCGCCGGTACAGCGGCTTTCGCCAATCCAGCAGCGCGGGCCGATCGTTGGACTTCGACTTCGATTATAATGCGGTTTATAGGTTAGAGACATCGCTTTCAATAGTGAGATACAGATAGGGGCAGTAGACGGGCCGTTGGACGAGGTTTTTCAGTTGAGAAGAAGCGAACTCTATGAAAAAGTTGTTCAGAATCACGAATAGGAAAATCCGACCAAACTGTGATACGTGGTGCTGACTCATGTATTCGTGGGAAGTAGCTACCTCCTTTATTTCACCCTTCGACTTGATCATAGCATTTCCCACTGGGGCTCTTGCGAGTCTTTGCATCTGCACATCATGCCTCAAAATTTAGTAACTCAAGATCGCACATAGATTTCGGTTTGAATAATACCGCGACCATCTCTCACCCTCACTAAATAGTCGGGAGAAGGCCTGATGAACAACAACAGCTCGATCGACCTGTGACCTGTCCAGACTTTTCATTGTTTTCGGTGTCCAGTCGCCATTGCGCAACGAACAAACTACGAAGTGCTCTCGGACTATCTGTCAGAAGATATCACCAAGATATTCCCCTTTTGCTTCGCTGTGCCTCCGAGAAAACCCGTTCTGCCCGCATCAGTTTTGGATATCGTCCTCAGGACCCGTCCTCTTTGCGCTAGTCTCAATACTATGTCGCATTTAACTAACATTTTGATTGTACCATTCTTCTCCTGTCTCGCAACCTACCTGGGCGCGAAATTGAGACGTATGTGATGTTCTAGACACTTGATACTGTATGTCTCTTTGGCAGTGTCCGCGCTCGCAAATTGATGCAATGGACGGTCACAAGGTTAGCATGAACAGTCATTACGCAGTCTTACTCCGCGCAGAAAATTAACGCTCATGTTTTTTGTTCCGTAGCCCCATTTCTTTGATCCGTAACACGGCAATGCGGCATCTTCTTCCTGTAGCGGAAGAGGGATCAAGTCACAAGGATGAAACCCGCAATTCTGCAATAAAACTCAGTCTGCCTGAGGTCATCGCCATTCAACCATAAGTGCGCAAGTGTGTTCCTGAATGCAGGCCACCTTCAGCGGTCGGGGAAGATGCGCCGTTTGGGGGGGATTTAGCAATGAGCACGGCTTTGCTAGACCGTGCTTGGAAAAGCATGGATGCTTGGCGCAGTTGCGCTCCATTTATGAAGTCGAAAAATCCAGCAAGGCAGAGCTATAAAGGAGGAGCTTGAGTGTTCAAAGCAAAATACAGAGCCTACATCTCCTCTGAAATCCCATACATCGACCAACCGCACTCACCCCAATAGTCCACTTCACCGCTCATCATGAAGTTCTCCATCCTCGCTGCATCGCTTGTCGCGTTCGCCGGATCCCTATCCTCTGTCTCCGCCTATATCACCACACGCGCGACCTACGACAACACATATGACAACCCCAATGGGAACATGAACAGCGTTGCGTGCTCTAACACGCCGTACGGGCTGTCCAGCCGTTTCCCAACGTTCGGCTCAGTCCCCACGTTCCCCAACATCGGCGGGTCGCAATTCGTCACCAGCTCGCTCTCGGACAAATGTGGTTCTTGCTGGACCATAACTGCCGTAGGCCTCGATAAGCCGATTTACTTCACCGCAATTGATGTCGCCGGCGATGGCTTCAACCTCTCTGAGGAGTCGATACTCGCAATTGCGAACGGCACGGCCATAGAGGTTGGCTCGGTCGAGATCCAAGTTGTCGAAGTGGACGCTATTTACTGTGGCCTTTGATACTGAGAGGAAAGATGGAAGAAGGGTGAGTTCGGATCACATGAAAACAGTTTTTCAATGGGTCTCGATGTATTTTCTTTTCATTTAACCAGTGTTCATTGAACTCATTGAACAGAGGGTAGCCTTTTTACCGCATATTGTATAAACCAATACTGTGTATAATATGTATATCATGAACATCAGCTGTGTGTAGCTAGAAGGCGCCTAATCAGTGTATTAGCTTGAGTATTTTGTATGTGACGATGTTTTGATTTCGCATCTGGTCTTTTGAGGTGCCATTCCGGCGTATGCCGATCCCAATACGGACCGACTGTGGGCGGTGAGCAGTGAGCGCCGCGTCTGAGCCTTCATTTGATCACCACGTACACAACCGCCTGTAATACTACTAAACGTACAGCCTCTGCATCTATGGACTACAACGCCAACATCTACGTGGCCGTCTCGCTCACGCCCTCGTCCGTATACTCGAACACCCCAATCTCGCTCCCTGCCTATCCATCGGTGGCATACGCAGGCAATGTCGGCGAGTTATCTGACGTCAAGCTGCTCAGTATTCCAAAGGACGAGTGGCCGAGCAACGGAGAGGATATATTGCGCATATTGAAGGCAGATACAGAGAACGTGGCGCGCGTGGACGTGCAGCAGCCGATGTCCAGGAAGAAACGGGGTGGCCATGACGAGTTCTGAATGGATCTAGCTGAATGATGGGCGTGGCCGACACATGGTCAGCGGAGAATCCTTCATGGTTAATGACAGTCAGTAAATGCTGAAGTGGCGCGTGCGTCGCACTGTTTGCCAGTATCCTTCCTTTCCACCAAGAAACTAAAGTGTATGTTGATATCTCCTCTCGAGTCCTACAAGTATCATTCTCTCCGGATAGCAGGCATAAATATGTATATGAAGATCGTGATCTATCTACATACATATATATTGACAGCGCCTTCGTGTATTCCGGTATGAAGAAAGCGCGGTACGATTAAAGAAAGTCCATGGATGATGATAGTGCGTGAAGGAATATGAGTCGTGCGTCGGAAGAAATAGTGCTAGTCCATGATATAAAGGTGTCCGGATAAATGAAACCGTCAACAAGAGTCAAGAAAGACAGCAGAATAAATAATCAAAGTCTAAATATATAGGCCGCCAGCGACCGAAAAGGTGCTTTCAGCGCCGCGAAACCATCGAGTCTCGTGCGGCGCGACGCTCAACATCCCGTGCACGTCGGCACGCGACCGAAATCGACTTCATCCACATCTTGCAATCTTGAAGTGAGGATGCCTTGAAGGCCATTGCCTCGCCTCCCCGAGGATAGGCAAAAACGAGCTGAAATCCGAGCTCATCTGAACACGGGAATCAGTACACGTTCGCCCTTCCAGACAGGAAGTTAGACGCTCACCTTTCCCCGGAAGCACCTTGACGTCAACTTGGTTGAGTTGTATAGGCTGCGGTAAGGCGGTAGTAAGCTATACTGCACTCCATTTCCAAACCGCCAACGACACGCATACCATTTTGTACAGACGGCTGACCCTATCGTCCGTCAAGATAAGCATGTCATTACACAGGAACACGCGGAGCTTCCGCCCGCTCTTGTACTTCATCAATGGGCCTTCTTTAAGCAACTTTCGCTGCCCCATGTAACTTGTACTTTTCGCCAGATCGAGACGACTATGACGAGAATGTGTCAGATAAAAAGAAGCGCGGCGCGACAAGTGTGTAAGTTACTCACCCTTGCCCGATATAGAGGTTTTTTGAGACAGCTTCGAGCCTAGCCCGGCCCTCCTGTTCTCTTATAGCTTCGTTGATATACTTCAGGATACGTTCGACGAAGTCATGTGCTGAACTGATCTGTTTACGATCCGACTCGACTTCTGTATAGTTGAGAATCTAGTAACGTCATTCAGCTATCATCGAATAAAAATAGCGGACGCAGAATGCACGCACCTGTCGAAGAAGCAATGGATACCGGGTAATCCTTTGCACTATTTTTATTGTTAATCGGATAACCGCGAGGAACAGTTTTTGCTAACGTACTAGGTGCAAGTAAATAACTCGAGAGGTCGAGATTCCTAACAGCGGGATCTTCGCGAAGTTTCTGCAGGGATCATCAGAAAGTGTAATCACTTCATGCTGGTTGCGTGACTAACCTGAAGATGTGCTGCAACCTCCGGTCTGTTCTCACGGATGGACTGAAGGATCTTGATGGCGTTACCCTGATTGACGCAGTAATTCTTTCACAAGTAGCACATCAGCAAAGGCGATGCTCAATGCGAGATGGACCATACCGCGTATACACCCATATTGTCCATGTGCCGTACTAGCAAATCTCCAATACTGTCAATATACAAACGACACTCCTTCTGTCGCTCTTCGAGCGAGCTCAAGAGCGCCTGGTAATGAGTTAGCAATAGGTCACAACCCCCACTTAGGGACGTACGGTATTGACAAGGAGTAGATCCTCTACGTTAGCAAATACAACGGTGACCTCTTTCTCATCTAGCAGGGAGACCATGCTTGAGTAGAATACCTATAGACAGCATCAGCATGACGTCGTGATCATCAAGTGATACACTTACTTCCACTATTAGTTGTAAGTCCCTGACGTAGGTCGCTTCTGTATTGATTAATTCGAAAATAGTCTGAACCCTCGAAGTTAGAGAAGTGAGCGAAGTTCCTTTAGGGTCGTCTTACCTCTTGACGTTTACGCTCCAGGCTTGGAATGCCCTCGAGTGCATCCCGTTCCAGCAAACTTGCCCAAGACTTGACGACTCATCAGTATGTAATACGGAATGCAGTGACGAATGGCCTACCGAGCCGAATGCAGGACTGCCCGCGCGACTGGGACTATCCGTATTACTATCTGCGCCCAAGATAGGTGCCGATATTTGTAGTCGTGGCCGATCTGGTTCAGGAGTCTTTGTACGAGATAGGAAATTGAATATGTGAGAATGTGTATGCGGCCGCGCTTCGGTGCCTTCCTTCGACGAGGTTGCCGATAGCGACGGCGGCAGGCCTGGAGACGGAGGCCCAGTGTCGTAAGAGGACATTGATAATCTGTAGTTCTTCGAGTGGCGGTACGTCTCGTAACGCTCAAAGGCGTCGTCAATGTGAAGAACCGAGGTTGGCCTTGACGACAGGTCTCTATCGGAGGATGTAGAGGCAATCGATATCCGGTTTGGCGTCTCAGGTGGTGTACGTCGACGACGCACAGACCGGCGGCGCGCAGGTCTTGGCGGTGGTAGGTCATCTGCATCGTCTTTCTTAACCAGAAGACCTGCAGCTTCAAGCACGCGCTGACGCTCCAGCTCACGTGCCTCATGTTCTCCCTTGTCTTCCTCCGCGTGCGAAGCGTGTTTCCCAGAGTCGCCGGTCTCCGACTCAGACTCGGAGGACTCGAACGAGTGATACTCCTCCTCGTCGCTCGATCCTTCATCGTCGGAGCCGTTGTGTAGATCGATGGGCATCCGCATGGAAAGGTCTGAGTCTGAGTGGGACTGTTGGAGGTCAAAGTTAGCCGACGCCTCGTTCACGCTTTCTGAACCGGCTTCTTTATCGTTTCTAGATCTAGGGCCGCTTGCGCCTTCAATTGTGTCAAAAAAAAGCATGGTAGATTGGTAAAGATTTCATTGTTGTCGAGGGAATCATACATGTAAAAAGGAAGGCAGAAGGAAGACTTCAGTCTATTGCCACCGTCATAAGCAGAAAAGGGAAGGACTCAAGATTACGAGTCTAAATTTAGCATGACGACTAACCCTCAATGACCTCAAGGTAAGCAGCAGGCACGATGAATATAACCCCTCCCTGCTCTGTTTTCCACCAATCCGCTTCGTTACGATCGACAATCGTGAGCACATCGCCTTCGACAAACGGCAGCTCATCAGAATTACCACCGGAGTACGAATATAGAGCCTTTGCTTTAACTGTACAAAATTTGAGCTCCGCCAATTAAGTAGTCCATAACGGGAGAATCACACACCATTTTCCAATTCCTGAACGTAGGTACTTGGGAAGAATCCAGATTTCCCATCCTTAATTATGGTGCCGTACCACCACGCTCCACCGGACTTTGAAGGGTGGGCATTGACAACAACATTTTCCAAGAAAGCTATAAGAACTGGTCAATATTTGTATTGCTCAGTTGCTAGACTGATACTCACAAAGATCCTCAGGCCTCTGCCCTTCATAAGAGTATAATGTGCGAACTCGATATTCTTAAAATGGACATTAGAATGGAAGTGTTAGGCCGAAAAATAACCGTTTACCTTTTGACTTATCGACATCTTCCAATGGATCTGGCGATTCCTCTGCTGGGGCCTCCTGAACGTGAATATCAGGAACAGCAAGACGAGTCGGCTCTTCCTCTTCCTTCTCCTCGATAGTGGTTGGAAGCGTGGGCTGAGTGCTGTGATCCGCCGCAAGGCCAGCATACCAATCCACCGACTGTCTGTAGTTAGAGCGCACGTCCGCCTCCGGGTCCGTATGCGCGGGCGCGGTATCCATTACTGGTGTGGGGAGGGTAGGAGATGCCGGGCGCGGCGCGGCGTTAATATGTGGAGGTGGCGCCGTGTCGCCGATAACTTGTCCTGCAACAGGAGCTGCACTGCGGTCATTTGTGACAGTCTTCCTCAGCCGTGCACCAGCGGCAATGGAACTTAGTAACGCGCCACGGTCACCCGGGGCTGCAGCAACCGGCGCCGCGGGTGCTGGTAGGGCCACGGGCGCAGCAGGTGCCGGAGGAGGAGGTGGTGGTGGTACCATCGGGGATACGGGCGCGGTAACAGAACCCTGAGGAGCGGGAGGAGGTGGGTGCGGCGCTGGCGCTGCAGGAGCTGAGCGCGGAGCTGGCGTCTGCGGCTGTGATGGCACAGAACTAGCGCCGGACTGGGGACGCGGGATAGTCCCACCAAAGAGCTGGATCGCAAGTCTGTCACGCGCATTGCGAGACGAAGAGATTTCATCGTCGCTGCTATCGTCCGCATCAATCTCGTTGGCGTCTCCCCAATCATCATCGTCCTGCGGAGCAGTGTTGTACGACGTTTTTATTGCGAGAGGTGCAGGACTCATCGAGGACGGTGGAGACAGCGCGGGAACCGCGGGAGCCGCAGGGACAGCGGAAGGCTGGGGGGGCCTGAAGAAAGGGTTAGTTCCGCCACTGGAGGGAGTCGCTGGGGTGGTAGTTGCACTCTGTCCCTGACTCATAAGTTTGCTGAATGGATTCGTACTAGACTTTTCGCTAGCAGAGGGAGTAGTAATTGGTATTGAAGGAATTTCAGGGCTCACTACAGCCGGGGCGGGTGGCGCTGGGGGTGGCGGAGGCGGGGGCGCCTGCGTCTGTACAGGAGGTACGACAGGTGTGCTCGGCGCTGAACTCTGTCTGGACGCAGCCGCTAGACGTTCCCTCCTGCGATTCATTTCTTCCTCCTCTGCGCGGCGCGCTTCCTCTTCCTCCTGCTCCAGTTGTCGAAGACGTTCCGCGCGAGCTTCACGTTGCTTCCTGAGACGCTCTTCCCGCTCACGCAACATCTCCTCCTCGGGGTCAACCTCAGGCTCCGGTATCGGAGCTGGCGGAGGTCGTGCTACTTGAGGGGCAGGAGGAGCAGGTGGTGGGGGAGCTGGAGATGAGACAGACAAGCGAGGAGCCTGGCCCCTCTTCATAGGAGGAGGGGGTGCTGGAGCACGCTTTTGTGGCAGTACTGGTGGCGGCGGCGGTTTCGTAGCAGCTGGGGAGGGTACAGAGGCAGCAGCAACGGGCGCTACCGGAGCTGCCGGACTGGGGGTCACAGCCCTCCCTTCTTTCAGAGCCTTTTCACTTTCCACCCTCTCTTTTCTTGAGCGCTCCCGTTCTTCAGCAGCCTTTTCTGCTTGTAATGCCTTTTCCTCCGCCTCCTTCCTTTCGCGAGCAAGACGGTCCTCAACAGTAGTGTCAACAGACGGTGATGCAGGTCCCGCAGCCGAGGGTCCGGGAGTTGTCACGCCGAGCGCCCGCATGCGCTCCTGCAGCCGGCGCTGTGCTTGCTCGCGGATAAACGCCTCTCGTTCCTCCTTGGACATGTTCCGCATGTTCGGTGCAGGGGACGCGGACGGCTTAGGTGCAGGTGGCGGAGCAGCAGCTACAGGGGCAGGTGCAAGGGGAGGAGCCGGAGGCGGAGAACGCGCTGCGGCTGGTGGGGTGCGTGGACGGTCCCGATCACGGTCCCGGTCGCGTCCATATGGCCTATCCCTATCCCTACCGAAGTCTCTGTCTCTCTCCCTTCCATAATCGCGGTCGCGTCCGCTATCGCGATCATAATCACGTCCGTAGTCTCTGTCCCTGTCGTAGTCGCGGTCACGGTCGCGATCGTAGGTTCCTCTTGTGAATCCACTTTCGTCGCGGTCCCGATCATAACTTCGTTCGTCATATCGACCAAAGCGATCATTCCTCCTGTCTCTTTCACGCTGCCACTCCCTTTTTTCGCGCTCACGTCGCCGCTGCCGTTCTTCCTGTTTCTTTTCCACCTCAGGAATGCGTTCGTGCATCAAATGCAGCAGATCGCGCTCGAGCTTCCGGCGCTCCTCATCCTTAGCTGTACTACGCGGCCCGCGCGAAACGTACTCGAGGTCCTCCTGTATACGCTTTATGCGGTAGCGCAGGTCTTCCATCTCTCGCTCAAGCTCCTCATCTTCGCGCGTGCGATTAGCGTTCTCTTCTGTACTCTGATCAAGCATCTTCGCGGTGTTTTCCAGTTGTCTCTTCATACTCTCCAGGTCCTCGCTGGGAGACTCATTTCCAACACGCACATTCCGGCGGTCGATATGCCGCGAGCGGCTCTGGTAGTACTCTCCCGATTCACCATCGTCCTTGTATTTATAGACTGTCGCATCTTTGCGTCCTCCTGCTCCAGTCTGAGATGAATCATTGAACGAGCGCACTTTCTGACGAGAGACCGCATCGCCACCACTGCTTGCTGAAGATGCCCGTGACGTGTCGTGCCTTAGGATGTCTTTCAAGAGATTAACCGAGGTATCAAGATCACGCGAAGAGGGCGGGACCAACTCCGGCGGGAGTTGGTCAGGGATATCCACTCCGTTCAGCCCTATACCTCGTTAGATACGAAATACAATACCAGCTAGCATGACGCTTACTTCGGTAAATCAGACCCATCGCAACGTGAAATTCGGCCAGATTGAGCTTGCCTCGATTGTCAGCATCGGCAAGAGCCCTGTTTTAGCATAAGTAAAAGCGAGTCCAAGCTTATTGAGGCGAAAGGCGTACCAAATTTTTGCGAGCTCATTCTTATCCAAACCGCTTTGACCAAAGACCTCCAGCGCCATCTGACCACTGATAAACCCAGTGCTCTGTGCATCCCATGCACGGAAGATCTGGTCGTAATTTTTCTTTTCTGCCTTGGTAAGTGCCCAGGCTACCCGCGGGGTGGTCGACTGCTGGTTATACTGCTGGATGGACTGTTGAAGTGAGCCGCCAGGTTGGGTGTTCGCAAACTGCGGCACGCCGCCCGCGTACGGCATGGACGGGTTCGCGGGCATGAATGTGCTAGACATCATCTGTAAACGCGGGTCGACATATCCAGTGACCTGAGGGACGAGAGGCGCGGCACCCGGGAAACCAGTAACCTGTGGCGCAAGAGCGGACCCGCCCCCGCCAAATGCGGGCGACGGACTCAAGAAGCCACGCTGAGGCGGCGGCGGAGGTGGTGGGGCGCGATACTGTTGCTGTTGGCCGCCGGGAAATCCGCCGGGCGGGTTCGCCTGTCCAAAACCGGACCCTCCAAAGTTCCCCGGTAGAGGTGGTACGGGGGGCACCTGTTGCTGGTATCCGCCTCCTCCTTGCTGGAAACCCGTCTGCTGAGGCTGTAAGCCGCCTAACGGCTGAAATCCCGTCTGCTGAGGTTGCTGAAAAGGTGGTCGCTGGCCGGGAAAGCCAGTTTGCTGCGGAGCGATCCCTCCCCCGAACCCTGGCTGGAATTGACCTGGGTTACCTTGGAAGCCCGTCTGCATGGGATATTGGAATCCCGGTTGTCCAGTGCCCCATGGCTGGGCCATCTTCGCGCGACAAAACGCAGAGAAAAGGTCGATAAAGTGAGGGAGATCGCAAAGTGCTTGGACTCGAAAGTGGACGTCAAGGGGAGATCACTCATTGATGACATAATGATGACAAATCCCCACGGCCCCATGCCGATCCATGCAAGTAAGTGTACGTACTTTTTTTTTTTTTTTTTTAAATTCTGCATTTGTATACCGCTACATTACATAGTAAAAGACGCGGATATGAGACCATATGAAGTGTAGTGTCAGAGGAGATTAACAAGGTATAAAGTTTCTGGGCTTAAGGCGATGGATGGGTAGGAAGTTTTGTGGTCGGAAGTAACTAAATGATTTTGTCAGGTGGGATATGAATTGGAAGAACAAATTGTGTAGGAGGGGGTGGCGGTTTTATGGATTCTATGATGGCTAATGCTGAATGTGTAAGGTGGGAGAAACTACTCGATTTTTTGTGATGTGTGGGTGGGTGTGGTTTGAATTGTTTAATGTCCGAGATTTGTGACTCTGAGAGGGGTGACGTGACAGCGCTTGGAGCGGCATGTGTGCATGAGGCTAGGGGCAGGTTGCCATGAGGTGTGAGGTTGACTGCAAATTGTAGGAGGACTGATGTTAAGTCCATGCATGGGCCATAAAGGTTGAGGTGTTCTCGGTAGAGAAAGATATGTCGTGAATTGTGTGGTTGGTCAATAATGCTGATAACCTGTAGTTTGTACTGGCGTATGGCCCATTCTAATATGTGCTGATTTTCGTTGACGAGGTTGAAAGGTTCATATGTGGTATTGGTTTTGAAGTTTGGCACCGGGAGGTGAAGGAATAGAAGGGGGCATGGGGGGATGGGGGGAAAGGGGAGTGGAATGATGAACAAGGCCGAAAAAACAGCTCGACGGATGTCTACTGTGAGGGAGACTGGTGTGGGTGGTTAACCCAGGGAGTTTAGGGGTGGTGCGGGTGGATGTGCGCTGGGTGAGATGATGGTGGTTAGAGGTCAAGGGGTGGCTGTGAAGTGTACGTACTTGCCACTAGCCACAAGACTAATTAATGGCTTGTCAAATTAATCGCTAAACAGTAAGCTACTCACCCTTTTTGTTTATTTAATCTCAACCCAACAGTAATCCAGACGGTCTGTCCTTCGTTATCGAAAAGATTTTACTCCTGTATCAACATAGCTTTCTAACAGTGCCAATGGCAGCTCAGTCACTGAGCGATGCAGGGGAGATGGTTCCTAGCATTATCAGACTGAATCAGCATTTATTTCAAATTGTTTCACATAAAGTCTGTAAGAGAGCCATAAGAAGGAAGTCTAAAAGAACTTACAGTGGAAAAAGAAGGAACAAAAAAGTGGCGGTGCGGAAGCGACGACGCTGAAATACGAGCACAGCATCAAAAAATAATGTTCTTCTTTTCATAGACAGCACTGCCATACGTTTTCGGAGTAGTTCTCGAGTTGCTATTGTGCAATTCAAGGAATCGGCCGTGTCAACAGATATACAATCTCCCTCAAATACATCTCTTAAAACGGCATGAATTCATAAATTTTATGGGTATAAATGAAGCGCGGGTATAAACAGTTTCTTAAAGCTGCTTGGAAACCGAGGAAATGGAAACACCATCACCGCCCAATTCACAGCTCAGCACCGAGCCTCGCTGCGAAGCCCGTCGCTATCGCGTCTCCAGCATTACTAGCAGAACCGCTTGTCGGGACAAAAACCGTCCGATTTCCATATGCTGCGACACGTTGTACGTCCACACGACGGAGCTGCATCTCGCGCGCGAACGCATCGAGAACCTCCGCGTCCGCCCGTGCTTTGGCGCGCACGGCGTCAGCCTCTGCACGCGCGGCCACACGAGTCGCCTCCGCCTGTGCTTCCGCGGCGATCTGCGTGGACTTGGCTGCTGCGCGCGCGGCGGCGATTACTTGGTATGCATCGGCATCGGCTTGTGTCTGTGAAGAAGTGAGATTCCGTAACAAAGCCTAAAGACGGTAAGCGGTTACTGACATTACGAGCCTGAGCTTTTATCTTCTGTACAGCAAGGGCACCTTCTTCCTGTTTGACTTTGTTGCTGTTTTCGCGGTCCACGTTCTGTGGAAGCGGGAATGTGTGAGCGAAGACGAGTAACGAGCAGATAGACCGCACGTACCGCTGCCTCAACTTGCGCTTGGAGGGCTCTCGTCGTAAGCTTATCCATGGTCGACGCAATCTCGCCCTTAAACTGTCTATCAATTACAGCTTTTCAAAACATTAATCGACAATCCATAGATCTAATATAAAATCCTATTACGTACCCAGATCTTTCAAAATGATGCCGTACTCGAGAGCCGCAACGTGTAGATCGTCCATTGCTCTGGTGCGTAATGCGTCTATAAATGCAGACGATGTATCCTCGCCATCGTCCATGTTGTCTGATCCGATAGACCTTTGCTTCGCCATCGAAGAGTAGTCCACTGACAAGACCGTTAGTCAGGTAAAAGTATTCTATCAAAAGAACTCACAGTGTGCAACAATCTGTGCGAGGATGGACTGTGTCTTGTCCCTTAAATGAACAGTTAAGTCAGGAGAAAGACTAAAGAAGGTCTAATGTAATTACTTTAGTGCGCTGTACGGGGTGCTGTATCCGTGCGTTGCGAGCTTTGTTCAAATCAACGTCAGCTGAGGAACAAAATAAACATAATAAGAAGGAGCACTAACCTTCATCGGCTCTACGAGCTGCCATTTCAGGTAAATCGTCAGGCTAACGGGTACTTGGTCGCGAGTAAAGCTATAGAGGATAAATATAAATTCGAAGCATCTAGGACAAAGAGACTCTTACATGTCTTTCGTAGGCATCTCAATTTGGTTTTCGCCGAGCGCAAAGAGGCCGCGGAGGGTTACATTAGGGTTGGTAATGTAATGCTGACCTGCGGGGAGGAGCTCTAGATCATTTCCCTTCTGGAGAATCGCGCAATTGTTCGCAGGGATGTTGAGGCTGAATAGGGGGGATAAATTCAGTGTCCTATGACGACATATTGGCACCTTGTAACACTCACAAGAGCGCAACGACGTATTCCTGCACCAAATTCACGCCAGTCCTGCTTTTCATCTTCACCTCCTGCGTCCAGCCGAGAGTCGCACGGGTCACACGGTCTTTCACCTCGTTTGTGAGATGAGTCTGATCGACGACGGCAAGCACCTTGTAGGAGCCTTCTACCGAGAGCGCCGCGAACCCGCCGTTCTTTATGACCATGATCGAGTTGTTCGGATCACTAATCACGGCTGCCTGGTTCTGGGAGACTTGCACTATGGTCAAGCCAAGGAAGTCGATGACTGTGTCCGATACTATTACAGGGACGCACGGGACGAAAATAATCAGCACGATTCATAATCATCAGTGACAAGTGAAAGGGTAGGGATGGGGGTAAAATAGGAGGAAGAAAGAAGGTATTCGGAGAGCTTACTCACATCCTTGCGAACCCCTCCAGTTCCTAGCCCACCAATTCCGGAAGGGAAACCCAGGGTAACGTCCAGGCTTAGTTATTAGCTTTGGCAAACCCCCGTGATTGATTAATCCAAGTTCGCCCGGGGCCACCTGTTTGCCGATCCAGTCCGTCGGTGCCTTCAGGCAAGAGATAAATCAGCAAACACGCAGATGGCACGTTGGGGGGAAACGCACCTTCGATGAAAGAATTTTCTCTCGGCCAGCCTGAGAAAACGCAAGTGTCAACGTCTATGAAAATCGCGATCCCGTTCCATCGCTCACAGCCATGAGTTGCTCGTTGAGTTTTTTGAGAGCGGGAAGGACGCCATCGCTGCCGATGCTGACGAAGAACAGTCTGTCCTCGATGTTGGGGTTTTCCAGCGTCAAGAACGTGGTGTTCGCAGTGGGGACCTTCTTCGAACTGTTCCGCGTCTTGGAGGCGCGAGCCTTCGGCTTTCCACTAACCACAGGAAGGTCAACATCCTTCTCTGAATAGTAGGAGTGCCCCTCGTAGACAGTAGTCGCGTTATCAGATGAGCTCATTGGGAAATGATGCAGAAATTTAGAAAGTGAAGTTGTATCGGAGGTATGTGTTGTGAAATGAAGCGGAGAGTGTCTTAACTTCCCTCCTTAATATCCTTTCCTCGTTCTGCATAGCCTCTGGGGCCAACCACAAAGCCACCACAAGCTCGACTAGGCCTCTCAAATAGCCGATACTCGCTGTAATAGAAAGGGGAAACATCTCAGTGGGCCGGATGCCCCGGATAGCGCGCGCCAATTGGCCGGTCGGGGATCGGCACAGCGTCTATATATCAATAGCACAGCGCTTAGTTACCACTACCTGTGCATTGCAACGACTGCAGCGACTCCTTTCCGCATGCTTACCCGTGCACGCAGCTAACGTTTTATTAAGAACAAAGAGGTCCAGTAATAGCTGGTTTGTCCGCAGTCCATTTCTATCTGTGTCCTTTGTTCTCGCTTTTATTTATTTGCTTCAAGTTGCTAATTTCGGTGGTCACACGCACCATCCCCGGGCCCGACTCAGAGTCGTCGCCGAGCCGTCAGCGGGTGGTTTCTGGCACAAATGAAGAGTGATCCAATCATGGGCGCAGACTAAAGGATGCGAAATGCACGGGTATTGAGGAGCACATACGCTGTTCACTGCAAGTTCAGCTACCTTACGATCCGACAGAACCGGCACGCTGGTTATCTTCTTCCACGATACTAGTACAGCACAGCTCAGTTTTCGTTCCGTCGCAATTACCTCTTAGCCGACTCGCCTTCGGCCCCTGGATAAAGCCTGCGTACCCAACATTAGTGTATCAGACGACGACCTGCACTTGCTTCGCTTCCTGAGCTGTTTGCAGAAGCTGTACACCCCCGTATCCAGCCGGCCCAGTCGTCGCGCAATCAGGCAGCGCGAGGCAGCAGCAGGTCCAGAATAGCTCCACCTGTAGGCTGTCGCTAGTTGGCGAAGCTTACACTGCCGCCTCCCAACCAAGCGCAGGTTACAATCTTCCCTTCGCGTCGACCAAATACACCTACTAATTTACCCCCCACCGCGTGCGCAAAAAGGCCTCTCCTCATGGTCCCTTTTCACAGCATCTACATGCGCATGACATCGGCAAACAAAAACGTCCTTTTCGTCCTTCTCCTAGTAAGCATTTCGCTTCTCCTACTTCCCCAGTCCACATACAGCCCAACGGAGCCCGGATCGCAGCCCGTCCCTCGCCTCACTGTGTGGGTCAGCTGGGTCTATTTCCCCTTTTTGGAAATTTCTGGACATGGTCTTGAGCTTCTCAGTTCCCATCTGTATTTATGACTTACTTTGGGTGTTGCACCAAGTAACTATTTGTCCTGCAACAGCGCGGAAACTAGAAATCGGTTCTTCTTCGGGCAAGCTTCTGTTCTCTTCGGTTTCCTGCAAGCATCGAGGGTCAACAAAACTAGTAAAGCACAGCAAGATTCTCCGTGCGCAAAGGGCAGTGAATTTATTCATATAGCTTCGGGGTTTATAAGTATGTACAAAGTCGCAAATTGCGTTATTGACCATCGTGTAGGGCTACGGGAGTAAATTAGCGCATTTTTGGGTATATGACGACTGGCCGAGAAAATTGAAGACGGTATACATATGTCGACACAGGTAAGACCAGGAGCCCGGCAGACACAGACAGAATGCAGTTGCGTGAATAACGTTTGAGAGCCGGAGGTGTCAGTTCCATCCATTTTGTGTCGCATGAGATTAATTTCAATCGGAAAGGGTATCCGTTTTTCCTTCGATTACTTGGGGGTATAGCGCATTTTGGTTTTTGAAGGACCAGAGTCGAGAAGGAGAACGCAGCAACAATGACAAGTCGAACAGAGCAAGGAAGCACGTTACATGAAATTGAAGAGTGTTGAGGGACAGTCATTGCCGCTGCTGTTGCCATTGATGCTGTCAGAACTGTCGGTCGCTGAGAAGTCCGCATGGCCCCAGCCAACCTTCCAGCGACCACTTTGTTGGCACTTCGCCGCCTGTTCCATAATTGTATGATAGAGCCCAGAGTTAAAACCAACACATTGCAGCCCGACGCATGCGATCTTGAGCGCGCCGGCGGTGTACAGTTGCGAGACCTCGTAATGAACATTTGGCGAAGTATTTTTGCGCCCAGAAAGAGTATCTTTGATCAGCATCGAGGAGGCCTACAAGGAATGTCAAATCGTGAGTCTTATGACTTAAATTAGAGGGAATTACCTCCGGGTCGAGTGCCACCCATTCTCTCGTGCTCAAGTCATCAAGGTGTATGGCGATATATTTCCCAGCGTAGTACCACTTTCCTTCTTTACTATAAAAACATTCTGTAGCACACCAATGAATAAGGCGGATATACAGTGGAGGCAACGGTCTACCTGTCGGCTTCGTCATCCGACCTCTGGGGTCAACTTCGTTCCAAGAATGGGCGGTTGGGACGCGCGCCTTGGTCGTGCATTTGTAGAGCGGTGTAAGGAAATAACCATGCTCGTCACGATCTGGGCTCCATCTGGTCGTCTTATCGTGAAAAACACGGTAGCCAGTAAGACTAATTTGTGTCAGTAAAAAATAAAAGAAATACATGAAAAAATATTCCAACCTATTCCTGAGTGACTGTACCCAGGATTCAGGTTATAACGTGCATGGGCTACGAAGATCCGCATACGCACCCCTGTAGTGTTACCGAGAAATTCATGAATTGTGAAAGGTGCCGGAATCATGATGGGCTTGAGAGCTTCTTCCGGGATACCAGAAGGCGTCGGCAGAAAGGCCAAGACCGAATTCCTGACCCGGGCCATGTCCGCTGGATCGTTGGATTTTGCACATAGCTATAAAAAAAATTGTGAGGGAGGGGGGCGTCTCTCTAGACGACGCATCTCACTTCTTGGGAGTCATAATTATCGGAAAGCTTAAGAAATGTGGGCGCGGCAACGCTAGAGTTAGTACCACGGAAAGCCGATACTGAATGAGGCCTGGGTCCTATGACAAGATGATCAATGTCGTTTGAGATCGACCGAACGGCCTGCGGAGTCGATCAACATAAGAATATATATAATAACAGAGACCCTTGCTTTTTCTATATTCCCGTTTTCTTTATTGGCAGCTAAGAATGAGGACGAACTGTCTGTATCGGAGAAAAAAGCTTTAGCACTGGCGACCTCTGCTGATAGCGGTGGCGTTGACTTGAGAGGCTCGTGTTTCTGCTCTTCGACATTCTCCTTTAGCTGTCGTATAACATCGCGCAGACGGCGCATTTCGTCCTCCAAAACTCTTCTTTCCTCCACCCTAGCTTGGTCTGCGGCCTCCTTCACACGACCGTCGAAACCCGTTAGACGATCTTCGAGCTCGGATTTCTCGTTTTGAAGGCGGCCTATGATAAGCGCCTTTTCTTTGATGGAATCATACGCAGAAGCAAGGCGCTGGACAGCCGAATCACGCGCGCTTGTTGCATCTGCAGCACGCATTTTCTCCACTTGCAGCTCGATTGCCATCTCCGCCGCACGGAAAGGGTCCTGATAAGTATAGATGATGAAGAGCACGCAAACTTGAAGAATAAAGCCGAAGTATACCATGGACTTGAGCAGTTCGATTTCCCTCTTCGCTTGCCTAAGCTCCTCGAGCAAGTCTTGGCCATTGCCACTGCCATTGGGTGCTGGACCGCCCCCAGGCCGTGGCAGCGGCGACCCGCTACGCGACGGAAACCCGGGAAGCACAGACAGTAGAGGGGGACCAGCATACTCATCTGGACTCCTGTTTGGTGGCGATAGAGCACCGTCAAACATAATGTTGCGGGCAGAGGGCGGGACGCAGTGGCCGAGTCTGCGAAATACATGCGCTTCCCAAAGTAGCCGGTAAACCCAAACTCCGGCTTTCCCACGATCACTAAAACCCTCACGAGGCTTCTCGAGTAAAGTTCTCTCTAAAACCACCAACTCCCAGTACCGAAACGCGCGAAAAACAACAAGAAACGCTAAGATAACTTGTGAGACCCCGGAGCATATAGGCAAATTATACCGATTGAATCGCTGAACCACATTTTGGCTGATTTCTCTGGACGTAGCGAGCGCTATTTCCAAAAGTTACTCTGGCAACCGACCGCCGATGAGAAACATACAAATAGTCAAATACTCTCGAGAAATGCGCACGTCCTCGAACAGCTTTGATGATCCGTTGGTAAACCTAACTCGATACCCTCGTCGCCGAGTCCAAACCCCCTTCACGGCACCCCTCTTGAATAATAAGTAGATAACCAATAAAAGACCTGGAAAACCTGGATGACCTGCGGCGCCACCCCGCGCTAGTAATTTCCTCCGGGTACGAGCATACGACTATGACAAATCGTTTGGACGCGTAAAGTCGCCAGGAATATGCCGAACCATGGAGACCTCAAATATTCCTTGAAGTCTTCCTCTTTGTGCCAGTGCAATTTTCTTTACTTTCCTTATCGTTTCCTTCGCAATTAAACAAATTACGGACGGACGCTATCCATTTCGGCTTTTCAGGATCAAATTATTGTATTCTTGCGGTAAGGCTTCTGTTATCATCTAAGGATGCTACCAGTGCTACTCAACATTTGTCAGCTTTGATGAAAGTATCACAAACTCACGCCTCCTTTCACCGCATTTGATCGCAGCAGTTTCTCTGTGTACATCGTCCCACGGTGGGCACGCCTCTTTTCCTCTCGTACCGGCACCTGATAGGCGAACATCCAACAACGCGCTCTAATTGGCGGTCCGCGATGTTGTTCGCTTCAAGAAACCCCATTTGGTATTGAGAAACTGGCTTGATCAATTGGCCGGGATTTAAGACGGTGGTTATGCAGGGGGTCAGAATCCCCCGCTTTGGTCTCGTCCGCCGCAATGCAACACCGTCTCTTCTGACTCAAATCCGGCACACTCACCCGCATTCACTTTTGGTAGAGCTGGAACTCTGCGTCCGCCTTACTCCTATTCGTTCGTCATTTTCCTATAATGCGCTGGCTCTCATTACTACAACCCTTCTTGTAGTTACTTTTGCTCCTTCTTCCATGCATTTCGGTGGCCGACCCCGTCAATGTGACGATAGACGATCAGTTTGGGGATCCAACGAACGGCCAGTTGATTGTCTACAGTCCTTCTATAGCATGGCAGGCCGGTCAAACGTGTGCAAATTGCGCAGCCAAAGTGACGCCCGCGAGTGACGCGTACATGGGGACGTGGATGGATGCGACTTTCAATCCTTCTGGAAATGTCACAAACAGCGCCCCCGGACAAATCATCCGGGCAACTACGACTTTCTTCGGTGAGCTCGTCCTTCTCCTAAGGTTTCTTCATAGTTTCTGGAAAATGACTGATGTATGTACGTCTACAGGGACCTCGGTGTACGTCGTATGTATCCTGATCGGCACGAGTTCATCGCCGATCGGGAACACCGACATGACGTTCAAAATCGACAACGTTACCGTTGGTTCTTTCCAAAAAGCGCCCGACAATGATAAAACATACCACTTCAACCAGACGGTATTCGCACAGACAGGACTCCCGAACGCGCAGCATACTATCGCTATCGAGTCTGGGCATGCCGGCCAGATAGCTCTCGTTCTCCTTGATTCTATCATCTATACGTACGTCTACCTTCCTTCCGCGCGAGTCTCTTGTCAAAATCTCGTTTTTTCCCTTACAAATACAGTGTAGACAACAGCTCGACGACGACTTCGACCGCCACACTTTCCCCTATCACTGCTCCTCCAAGTAGTGCCCCATCCCAGGGTGCTAATGGCACGCCTAACACAAGCAACACGAAAGGGTCAACGAACGTAGCCATGATCGTCGGGCCCGTGGTTGCCGTTGTTTTCGTGCTCGCCCTGTCCTTTTCCCTCTTTATATTCTTACGCAGACGACGTCGCGGCCTGTGCGAACGCTTCTCAGCTTCCGGTTCTACAACTGGCGATGTCCGCATGCCACGTCGTGGCGGTAGGATGTACGAGCCGAAAGTGCATGGGGTGCAGTACGTCGTCAGTGGGGGACCGCTCAGCGAATACACGGAAAATACAAGCGTGACAGGCTACGGGTACCCAACTTTGGCGTCGGGATCAGCAACGGGGATATCCACGTCAGCTGGACGGCATCCCACCTCGACGTCAGAATTAACAACGGGGATACTCACATCAACTGGGCTGGGGCCCATTTCTCCCGGGGCCAGATCTGATTATACGCAGAACGTCCCGCCCTCGGAGGTGGGTGGCGCTGTTTTCAGTGATGCTAGCCTTCTGCCGCCATACGAAGTTGATGATCCTCTAAGCGCTGTGCTTCCTCCGTCCACCCGACGGCCTCTACCTCCCAACCCAAATCGCAAGTCATGACGTGTGGATTTATTTTTACTTTATTTCGCTATTTTTCTTTCTTCCGGTTTTCCCACACTGCATTTTCTTGGTTTTCGTACTCTTTGGATTGAGATAATCCGAAAACCTCTGCTCGCCCATTCATGTAATTTATTTTTACCCCGCGAGGTCGTGGATAGTTTGTTCATATCCCGTCATTACCAGGGTGATCTGGATATATATTGTAAGCCCTTCAATGTCTGACTTTGCCAGAGAAACCATGGACCATACAGTCGAATCCGTGGCAACCAGCTTGTTTTCACTACTTAGAGGTCAAAATCGAACAATCCGCCAACTAGACACCATAGTCCCATTATTTGCGATCATTATTCACCTTCAATTGCGCATAACGGATAAGAATTGAGCTCAAAAGCTCGTTTTGTGAATTCCACCTGCTTACAAGTGGCAAAACTTCTATTTACAGTAACAGCTCAAATCGCCTTCGTACAGCACACCCAAAGCCTTTTCGACATCCAATTCCGCAGCCCAGGAGGATCTAGATGCGACGCTCGAGATGAAAGGTATCTTGTCACCTATCGAGCATACGGGAACACTCCATGCGCTCCCAAAAGCAGCCGATAACCAAACTCTGGCTTTCCCACGATTAATACCCACGAGGCCTCGCTTAAAATTATCTCTAAAACCACCATGTCCCGGTGCCGAAACACACGAAAACATCAAGAAACGTTGAGATTACGCGTGAGCCTCCGGAGCATATACGATTAAATTACTAAACCATATTTTGGCGTAGCGAGCGCTATTTCCAAGTTCCACTGGCAACCGGCCGCCGATTAGAAACATACATGTGAACGCAGAAGCACAAGTAATCGAATACTCCCGAAAAATGCTCGCATGTCCTCGAACAGCTTTGATGATTTGTTGGTAGACCTAACTCGGTACCCTCGTCGCTGAGTCCATGAATAATAAGTAGCTAACCTATACGAGGCCTGGAAAACCTGGATGACCTACGACGCCACCGCGCACTAGTAATTTCCTCCGGATACGAGCATCGGACACATAAAGTTGCCAGGACTCCGCCATGCCGAACCGTGGAGACCCTCAAATATTCTTTGAAGTCTTCCTCTTTGTGCCAATGGAATTTTCCCGAATTTCCTTATCGTTTCCTTCGCATTTAAACAAATTACGGACGGACACTATCTACTTCGGGCTTCTAGGATCAAACTATCTTTTTCTTGCGGTGGGGCTTCTGTTATTACCTAATGACGTTACCAGCGCAACTCAACGTTTGTCAGGTTTGCTGAAAGTACCATAGATTCGCGCCTCCTTTCACCGCGTTTGATCGCAGCAGTTCCTTCGTGCACATCGTGCCAGGGTGGGCCACGTCCTCTTTTATTTTCGCACCGGCTCCTGACAGGCGAAAATCCAACAACGTGCTATAATTGGCATTGGACGGCGATACTGTCCGCTTCAAGATAGTCTATTTGGGTATTGAGAAGCCGGCTTGATCAACTGACAGGGGTTTAAGACGGCGGGTCTGCAGAAGGTCAGAATCCCCCGCTTCGTTCTCGTCCACCACAATGCAACATCGTCTCTTCTGACTCAAATCCGGCATACTTACTTGCATTCACTACTAGTGGGGCCGGAACTCTGCGTCCGTCTTACTCCCATTCGTTCGTCATTTTCCTACAATGCGCTGGCTCTCATTATTGCAACCCTTCTCGTGGTTACCTTTGCTCCTTCTTCCATGCATTTCATTGGCCGACCCCGTTAATGTGACGATAGACGATCAGTTTGGGGATCCAACGAACGGCCAGTTGATTGTCTACAGTCCTTCTGTGGCATGGCAGGCCGGTCAAACGTGTACAAATTGCACAGCCAAAGTATCGCCCGCGAGTGATGCATACTTGGGGACGTGGATGGATGCGACTTTCAATCCTTCCGGAACCGTCACGAACAGCGTTCCCGGACAAATCATCCAGGCATCCATGACTTTCTTCGGTGAGCTCATCCCTCTCTTAAACTTTTTTCATAAAAGACTGATGTACCCGAGCTTACAGGGACCTCGGTGTACGTCGTATGTATCCTGACCGGCACAAGTTCATCGCCTGACGGGAACACCGACATGACGTTCAAAGTCGACAACGTCACCGTTGGCTCTTTCCCAAAAGCGCCCGACGGTAACGCAACGTATCTTTTTAATCAGACGGTATTCGCGCAGACAGGACTCCCGAATGCGCAGCATACTATCACTATCGAATCAGGGCATGCTGGCCAGAAAGCTCTCGTTCTCCTTGATTATATCATCTATACGTACGTCTACCTCCCATCCACGCGAGTCTCCTGTCAACTTCTCGTTTCTTTCCTAAAAACACAGTGTAGACAACGGCTCGACGACGACTTCGACCAACACACTCTCCCCTGTCACCGTTCTTCCGAGCAGTGCTCCATCCCAGAGTGCTAATGGCACGCCTAACATAAGCAACACGAAAGGGTCAACGAACATAGCCATGATCGTCGGACCCGTGATCGCCATTATTACCGTGCTTGCCCTGTCCATTGCTCTTTTTATATTCTTACTCAGGCGACGTCGCAGTCGGGGTGAACGCTTCTCAGCTGCCGATTCTACAACTAGTGATGTCTACACGCCACCCCGTGGCAGTAGGATGCGCGAGCCGGAAATGCATGGGGTGCAGTACGTCGTCAGTAGGGGACCGCTCAGCGAATACACGGAAAATACAAGCGTGACAGGATATGGGTACCCAACTTTAGCGTCAGGGTCAGCAGCGGGAATATCCACGTCGGCTGGACCGACAAGCTACGAGTATTCCACCTCGACGTCAGAATTAACAACGGGAATACTCACATCAACTGGGCTGGAGCCCATTTCTCCCGGGGCCAGATCTGATTATACGCAAAACGTCCTGCCCTCGGAGGTGGATGGCACCGTTTTCAGTGATGTTAGCTTTCTGCCACCATACGAAGTTGATGATCCTCTGAGCGTCGTGTCTCCTCGGCCCATCCCACGCCCTCTACCCCCCAATCCAGATCGTAAGTCATGACGTACGGACTTCTTCATTCTATTACTTTATTTCACCATGTTTCTTTCCGGTTTTCTCATACTGTATTTTTTCGGCTTTCGTACTCTTTGGGCTGAAATATTCCGAAAACTTCTGATCGCCCATTCATGTAATTTATTCTTACCGCGCGAGGTCGCGGGTAGTTTGTTCGCAAATTTGTTCACATCCCGTCATTACCGGGGTGATCTGAGTATATATTGTAAGCCCTTCAATGTCTGACTTTGCCAGAGAAACCATGGACCATACAGTCGAATCCGTGGCAACCAGATTTTTGAAGCTTGTTGGGGAATGACTACGAAAGCCCTGAAACATACGTCTCGCAAATACGAAGGCCCCGCAGCTGAGCATACTATATGCGATTAGGGCCGTGTTATTAATGCTTAAAATGATGTCAAAAAATATTCACTGTGGCGGCCGCAGTGGGTACGGTTACGGTGCGGGGGCCAGCGGGGCCTAAGCATTGGAATTTTGCACCCAACAATTTCCAAAATTGATTGAAATGGATGAGCCAATTGGAATCTGTTGAGTTCCAGTGGACTTCCAGAAGCGATCAGGTGACTACAGGTCAATGATAGAGAAACAGCCCCCGCACGCCTTTCAAGTCTGACCGTTCTCAGCGACTGGCGAACAAGTTGAAAAGGAGCGCTGCGAGTCCACAGAATCCAGATGCAAGACCCCAGCATGAACAATAGACGCACACCTTTCGTACGTAAGCAATCGAACATCACGGATAGGCTCATCCTCTGGCAAAGATCTGAATTGCCTCGTCTGTTCCCACAATCTTCTAGTGGAGCTTGTACGCGAGGGCTGGCCAACATCTCTACGTCCCCCCCTGTGACCTCAGAGCCATTTGAAGAATCAAAGGATATCGTCTTTTATCTGGTTGTGGCTCCCCCGGTTTTGTATGTTAATCTTCACTAGGGTTTCTCGTGTTTGACCACGTTTGTCTGGTTCCGCCTTTTAAGAACGATATTATTGCTTGACCGTGCTTTTCGCACGGCTATCCAAACGCAGTAATAACTTAGACGCGTCAAAGTATGTGGCAGAAGCAGCCTCCCGCAGTACTAGTCGTAAGGACATCAAACATTAACCCCTGGTTGTTGATCAGCTCATAAACCTACAAGCTTTAATTTCTATATGGGATAACTTACAAAAGTGCAGAAGTTCTCGTCAGAATTATGAATACGACAAACTCGGGCATTTCGGGGTGGGGGAAGGTCTAGAACAGGAATTCTTAGCACCTGCGCTTATCTGGAGATTTATCAACTCGATCATGGGCGATGACTGCGTGACCACCAGAGCTCCTGACCGCGCTTGTCGCCCTCGAAATGAATGCTTTCGGTGCGACTACCCCTACCAAACTCTACCGTGACGCATACTATATCCGAGTCTGAGTACTTATCTGTCGGCACCTGCACAACAGCTACGGTCCACTTTGCTTGACTCAAAAAGTCGCAAGGATGTTTTGCACACCGGGTGGGTTGCCAACTCATTCTTGTTCTATTAGTAAGGCGCACATTTGATCGTAGCCAAGAGTTAAAAATAATGGGGTCCACCGAAGGTCAAGACATCTCTCTCTACTTCAATCATGATGCAGGACCTCCCTTGAGCATTTAAAGACGTCGTTTAGTACCTTCGGGGGCTCCCCCCACGCATCACCCAAGATGCATTGCTCACTGCTTTTACAGCAACCTGCCTGTCTGTCACTATTCTTACTACTGCTTCTCCATACTTCGCTGGCCGAGCCCATCAACGTGACGATAGACGATCAGGATGGCGATCCGACGAATGGTCTACATATTTCCTACAGCCCGTCCGGGGCGTGGCAGGCGGGTCAGACGTGCACGAGCTGCTCAGCCAGGGTGTCGCCCGCGACTGATGCGTACTTGGGGACGTGGACAGATACGACCTTTTACCCTGCTGGAAACCCCGTGAGCGCCTTTTCCGGCCAAATCATGCAGGCATCTGTGCCGTTTATCGGTAAGTTCCCCCCTCCCCCTCCAACGCCCATGAGAAGATTGATGTACCTGTGCCGCTTCAGGGACGGCGGTATACGTCGTGTGTGTATCTTGACGGGTATGGGTACATCGCCCGACGGGAACACGGATTTGACATTTAAAATCGACAACGCCACGGCCGGTACATTTCAGAAGGCACCTGACGGCAACGCGACGTACCTTTTCAACCAAACTGTCTTCGCGCAGACAGACCTCTCGAACAGGCTACACACCATCACCATTGAGTCAGGGCTAGCCGGTCAGGAAGCCCTTGTCCTCCTCGATTCTATCATTTACACGTACGTCTGGCTCTCCTCTAGTGGGTCTTTGGCTAATTATTGTATTTCCTTTCCGGTACAGTGCGGACGATAACTCAACAACGAGCTCGAGCGACACGTCCTTGCCGAGCGCCACCGGCAGTACTAGTGGCTCGTTCAACATGAGCCAATCAGACGGCTCAACGAACGGTGTGATCGTCGGGCCCGTAGTTGCTGCCGTCATTGTCGTACTCACTGCGTCCATTGCACTCTTCCTCTTCATCCGCAAGCGGCGACGCAGCCAGAGCGAGCACGATCATATCTCGGCATTCGGTGGTCCCGTAGTCGGAGGGGCCAACCGACCACGCAGCCACGACCCAGACACACATGACATGCAGCAGGTCGTGAATACGGGACCACTAAACGAACACATCGTAAAGCCGAGTGTGACGAGCGTATATCCTGTGACGGCTTCAGGCTCAAACCGGGGCGCCGACGTTCGCACGTTTGGGCTGGATGCACCGAGAAATTCTCTTCCTCCCGATGGTAGGACAGACTTGGCGAGGAACGTGGCACCCTCGCAGGTGGACGGTACCGTCTTCAGTGATGGGGTCTCTCCACCGGCGTACGACGCCATCGTCTCCTCGAGTGTTGCGCTCCAATCCGTTAGCCCTCAAAATCTCTCTAATAACTTACGGCCTCTTCCTCCCGCACGGACTTGAAATCATAGAGTCCCTTATTCCCCCCCTCCTGGAACCTCCCAACTTGCGGCATTGATCCTCTGTATTGTTTTCCATTTCCACATTCTTCCGTCGTATGTCCGTGTCCCAGGTTGAAATGGGTCATATATTCCGTTCAAGTCTCCCTAATATCCCTCATCAGCTTTTATTTATTTATAAATATTACTGTAAGGTCAGCGTGACGGACAACCTATTTGCGTTTGCCCATCACTACGGTAATTTAAGTACAAGGCTAGAGATCATCCACATATGTTTTATCATGTCAAAAAACCATGACGCGTTAAGTATGCCCTGAGCAGGAAACAAATGCATTGCTACTACTGCAGTTGTGCTCGCGACCTCTTCCGAGAGAATCCGTGGCTAACCATTTGTCCACTACGGCAGGAAGCCATTTAATTAACTTAAGGATCTCCGTGACTATCGTGCGCTGGCACCATCCTCGGGCAGAGTATTGAGTTGGGGATCTATCAAACTGCAGGCGCGTTAGGCACGAATAACATGATGTAGCATTGTTATTGTAGTCTGTAAAGAGCCTGTGCACGTACTTACTGCAAAATCCCTACGTATTTTTATAAGATAGAAGTGTGCTCAGTCCGAGACGAAATACAGGACTCCTGTATTATAAAAACTATCTGATGGAAATATACTGAATCCCGGTCAGGTATAAAAAGCATAAAGGATACCTAAAGTACTCACCTCAGCCCGAAACGAAAATGCAGTACAGTACAAAGGAAGACTTTCCGGCTATATGCGCTTCTGAGTCAGGGAATTGGATTAAGTAATTGCAGTCAAGCTGACACAAATAAACCATGACATTATATGCCATCTTCAGGCTTCGATGCATGGTTTGGCACAATATTGTAGTACTGTACCGGTCCTCTACTCGCCTAGGTACCAGGGATACCGCTTATTGGTCATAGCTGATTAGTTCATTAGCTCGCTTGGCGAAGGGAGCTGATCATGCTGATGCCACAATAATGTTGTCATACCGGGCTTGCCGATTTGTTCGATCAAGGCACTCATTAATATTGATCGTAGCCTGATGTACCACCGAAACTTGGAAACATGAGTAGACATCTCTCCTCTGCTTCCGAAGTCATGCAATCCCTCTCCTGAATACTTGAAGGATTTCGCACCTTTTCCACTACGCTCTTTTAGCCATCACCCAAGATGCATTGGTCACTCCTTTTACAGCGGCCCGTCTATTTGTCGCTTTTTCTACTACTGCTTTTCCGTACTTCGCTGGCCGACCCTGTCAACGTAACGATAGACGATCAGAATGGCGATCCGACGAATGGCCTGCATATTTTATACAACCCGCCCGGGGCGTGGCAGGTGGGTCAGACGTGCACAGACTGCACGGCCAAACCATCGCCAGTCAGCGATGCGCATCTAGGAACGTGGATGGATGCAACCTTTTTCCCCAGTGGTACCTCGAGCTCCCTTTCCGGCCAAATCATCCAGGCGTCTGTATCGTTTGTCGGTAAGTACTCCCCGTTATCGCCCGCGCCGGGAAGATCGACGTAGTATTTGCGCCGTTGCAGGAACCGCGGTGTATGTCGTATGCATCCTAACGGGTTCAAGTACGTCACCCGACGGGAACACGGATTTGACATTTAAAATCGACAATGCAACTACCAGTACATTTCAGAAGGCACCCGACGGCAACGCGACGTACCTTTTTAACCAGACTGTCTTCGCGCAGACAGGCCTCCCGAACAGGCTACATACCATCACCATTGAGTCAGGGCACGCCGGAAAAAAAGCCCTTGTCCTCCTCGACTCTATCATTTATACGTATGTCTGGCTCTCCTCTAGCGACTCTCTAGCCAATTGATCGATTATTTTCCCCTTCGGTAATAGTACGGACGATAACTCAACAACGAGCTCGAGCGCCACGTCATCTTCGAGCACCAGTGGCTCGTCCGACACAAGCCAGTCGGGCAGCTCAACGAATATCGGTGCGATCGTCGGTGCCGTGGTCGCCGTAGCCGTTATTGTGCTCTGCGTGTCCATCGCGCTCTATGTCTTTTCCCGCAGGCGGCAACGCAAACGGAGTGTGCGCATTTCGATCGACGGTGATGCTACTGTGGAAGTTTACGCGCCGCGTCGCTACAGCGGCAGCGGTAGCAGGTCGCGCGGTTTGGATATGCGTAACAGCGTGCATTACGTCGGGAGTGAGGTCCCACTTAGCGAGTACACCGTGAGTCAGAGTGTGACGAGCTATGGGTATCCGACGACTCGGACGGCGTCGGGCTCAGATTGGGGTAGTGAGGCGCGCATGTCTGGATTGGGTGCATCTAGCGAAGCCCTTTCCTCCAGCGCCTGGACCGATTTTACGAGAAACGTGGCTTCCTCGGAGGTGGACAGCACCGTTTTCAATGATGAGGTCTCTCCACCATCGTACGATGCTGTCGCCTACTCGGGCACTGCGTCTCGACCTTCTGATACTCATTCTCCCTCTAACAACATACGGTCCCAACATTACCGCCCGGACCAGAAGTCATAGGAGACTTGCGCCTGTGCTTACTGCAAAACTTCTACGTATTCTTATATGGCTTCCTTCGACGGTTTTGGCATAATCTATTTTGGGTTCTCGGTCCCGCTTTCCTGTGCATTACGTAAATACTATGTAAACTAGGCTCGAATGCGTTTAAAGAACGTGGTCTCTTCCTTCATCCGATTTTAGCCAATTCTTCACGAGTCGTTCGTCCTCCTGCCATCTCAAGGATGGCGGACTCGCCTGAATTCTTCCGCTAGTCTCACCTAAAGGGCACCTGCAATCAATAACTTCACTTTAAGTAGACGATTCGGCTTTCCGATTGTCTTCGTGCAGTCCGCTCCCAATTGCATCGTGACGTCGCACGGTAACTTACCCGCACAAAATCGAAGTTCTATTTGCTAGGTGCATAAGGGCTGAATTTCCTGGCACCGAAACCTAACGTGGGGACCGCGAAGGGTCAGATTGCCTTTCTAATACTATAATACTATAATCCACAAGGGATCTATTCTGCAAGACGCGTTCAGTCAACCACGGTCGGTAATTCCGTTTATACACATGTGAACCTCCGAACTACCGCTCCATCTGTCTCCTCACTTCATCCTTTGCACCCTCAAGCTCCCAGTCGTCCCAACAAGTCGCCAGCACGCAGGCATGAAGCCCGGTGCCCCCTGTACCACGCGTGCGCGGAACTTCATACCCGCGCTTGCCCTCTGTCAGGAGGCGCTGCCAGCGTGCAATGCCCTCCCATCGGAACCCCATGCGCTCTGCCGTGCGCCTAGACCGCGCATTGTCCGCGTGCGCTTGCCATTGCACGCGCCTCAGGCCGAGGCCGCCGCCACTGCCGAACGGTGATGGGTCGGAGGCGTCAGAGGAGTCAGCAGGAAGCTCGAGGCAGTAGTGGAGGAGCAGCCCGATCGCATTCGACGTGACGTAACTGCGCTGGAAGGCTGGGAGCACCTGGATGAATCCGATTTCGGTGCTCAGGTTGTAAGTGCTCGTGTTGCAGAGGCCGAATATCCCTGCAACGCGGGGTCCCCCCTCAGTTCCTACAAACCATGAAAAGGGGTGGATCAGAACGTGCCCCACATATATCGCGTTGGAACAAATATTTACCGGATTTATCGATAATTGCGAAGAGGACGCTCGTTGGGTCATTGTGTACACGTCCTATCACGAGCTTTTCCAAGAACTCCTCGACGGAATCAAACGGGCCGTAAGTAAAGTACGCGTACAGCTCTGGGTGGTCCTTGGATCCCGCGAAGTACTCCTCTGCGTGTACAGCCGGCTATTACGCATCAAAAGAGTTAAAAGTGTCATTATGCAAGACCATTTTGGGGAAAAACTAGGTGCGATTCTTAACTATGAATGGCTCTAGTCGAACTCGTGCGTTTTCAATCACGCGTATGGGGAGGACAAAGTTCACGTCATACGGCGCCGCCGTGATGCCTCCTTCTTGCGTCGACATCGCAGTGTTTATCTGTGTCCGCGGAATCGTATGCGCCGTGTTTTGAAGCCGCAGCTTTTGCTTTGAGTGCCTTGCTACGGTCTCTCGGTGAGTGGCGAAGAGGTCGTTATAGGACAGATGTCTACGTTGAGCTGAAGGGTATTCTGGTCATGACTCGATTGATTGGATGAGGTCAGCGCTTTCACGTGCTGTGCGCTATTCATATGCGACCCTCATAAAAATTGATTGTGTTGGCAAGATGGAGGTCCTTATGAATTGTCGAGTTTGGGTAAACCCTATCCTGCAGCATCAGGATTCAGGACTTGACTTAGAACCTAAACCCTGGTGCTGTTGCGTCCATAGTTCAAAGTCGGTTTCCCCTCGTCTCACTTCAGGATCGACTGGCCATCTTTGGATGCAACGAACGAGAACCCCTCATATATATATCTCCGCTGGTCACGGACTGCCAAAGATCAATATGCTACTCACAGTTTCAAGTTTAATCTCCGCCCAACTCAAGTGGAATTGCCAGCATACTACAGTCGAAATCTCGATTTGGATGGAGTGTGCAATTCACGGGGGTATGCAATTAGAGGGGGATGGACAGATGGCTTGATACCAAGACACAAAATCCTATGCAAAACAAGAGGTTATGTAAACTGAGGGAGATTCAAATCAAGGGGTTCGACTGTACTTACATTCATCCCTGGTAGTGATACGATGTGAGTAAAAGTGCTTTGGAGTCGCTCAGTGTGGATTCAGGGTAACTTTGAGTCGGATTTTTTGATTTTGGCCTGTACGTACTAAACACAGCCTGCGTATGAGCTGTTTTCGGTACTTACAGGCCCAAATCGAAAAACACGGCTCGAAGCCGCCCTGGCCCACACCGAATGACCCCAACGCGCTTTTAATGGCGTCGAATAGGGCAATATTGAGCTAAAAACTCATTTTGTAAATTCTCTCTGACTCTTGAGCAGTAAACTTTCCATTTACAGTAAGGGTATAAACAAGTACAAATAGCGTTGCCCCCACTTATTAGCAACGTGCTTGTGCAACACATCGTCTTCGGGCACCGGCGGCTCGTTTGATAAAGCCAGTCGGGTAGCTCAACAAGTGTCGGTGCAATAGTCGGGTCCACCAGCGTACGACACCATCGCCTACACACGACCGCTGCGTCTCAACATTCTGGTCTTCATTCTCCCCCTGATAACCTATGGCCCCTTCCTCACCGCTCGGGATTTTATCCAGTTTTTCACGAGTCATTTGTCCTCCAGCCATATCAAAGATGGATACTTCGCTTGAATTGTTCCTCCAAGTCGAGCGCCTAGGAAATGGAACTTCAGTCGCGTACGGGCAAGTTACGGTGCCACGTAGCTACAATGCAATTGGGAGCCGACTTTTGCGCGAAGACGATTGGAAAGCCGAGTCCTTTATTGAAAATGATGTTTTTGGTTGCAGGTGCATAATAACTGAGTTTCCTGGCGCCGTAACTTAATGTGGGGACCGCGAAGAGTCAGGTTGTCTTTCTAATACTATAATCCACTAGGAATCTATTCCACAAGACCCGTTTTCGGCAAACCATAGTTGTTAATTCTCTTCACATGTGAACCTTCAAACTACCGCTCCATCTGTATTCTCACCGCCTCCTTCGCGCCCTCGAGCTCCCAGTCGTCCCAACAAATCGCCAGCACGCAGGCATGAAACCCAGTGCCCCCTATACCACGCGTGCGCGGAACTTCATGCCCACGCTTGCCCTCCGTCA
Organism: Coniferiporia sulphurascens; assembly: GCA_002794785.1. NCBI lineage: Eukaryota > Fungi > Basidiomycota > Agaricomycetes > Hymenochaetales > Hymenochaetaceae > Coniferiporia > Coniferiporia sulphurascens. The sequence goes on along the minus strand of NBBA01000009.1, from coordinate 1,670,245 downwards.
GAAGGCGCTGCCAGCGCGCAATTCCCTCCCGCCGGAATCTCATGCGCTCCGCCGTGCGCCTAGACCGTGCATTGTCCGCGTGCGCCTGCCATTGCACGCGCCTCAGGCCGAGGCCGCCGCCACTGCCGAACGGTGCCGAGTCGTTGGCGTCAGAGGAGTCGGCGGGGAGCTCGAGGCAGTAGTGGAGGAGCAGCCCGATTGCATTCGACGCGACGTGACTGCGCTGGAAGGCTGGGAACACGTGGACGAACCCGATTTCGGTGCTCAGGTTGTAAGTGCTCGTGTTCAAGAGGCCGAACATCCCTGCAACGCGGGGTTTCCCCTCGGTTCCTACAAACCATGAGATATTTAGGTCAGAACATGCACTACAAGGCGCTTGTATCGTGCTGGAGCAGATACTGTAATTACCAGTTTTATCGATAATCGCGAAGAGGACGCTCGTCGGGTCATTGTGCACACGCCCTATCACGAGCTTTTCCAAGAACTCCTCGACGGAATCAAACGGGCCGTAAGCAAGGTATGTGTACAGCTCTGGGTGGTCCTTGGATCCCGCGAAGTACTCCTCTGCGTGCACAGCCGGCTATTATGCATCAAAAGAGGCAAGAGTGTCATCATGCAGGACCATTTCGGGGAAGAACCAGATGCGACTCTTAACTATGAATGGCTCTAGTCGAACTCGCGCGTTCTCAATTATGCGTACGGGGAGAACAAAGTTCATGTCATACGGTACGGTGCTGCCTTCTTGCGTCGACATCGCAGTCTGTACCTGTGGAGTCGTATGCACCGTATTTCCAAGCTGTGGCTTCTGCTTTTAATACCTTGCTATGGTCTCTTGGTGGATGGCGAAGAAGTCGCTATCGGATAGATGTATACAACTGAGCTATAAAAGCGTTCTGGTCATGACTCGATTGATTGGGTGAGGTCAGCACTTTCACGTGCTGTGCCTTCTATTCTTAAGCGAACCTCCCTCGCAAAAATAATTTGTGTTACCAAATGGAGGTCCGTAAGAATTATCGAGTCTGAGTAAACCTTCTCTTGCAGCATCAGGACTTAGAGCCTAAACTCTGGTGCTTTTGCGTTCATACCTCGGAGTCGGTTTCCCCTCGTCTCACTTCAGGGTCGACTGAACATCTTTGGATTTCTGGAACGAACGAGAACCCCTCATAAATCCCTGTTGGTCACGGGCTGGTCAATATGCCAAGTTTTTATCTCCGTTTAACTCAAGTGCAACTGCCAGTATACTACAGCCGAAACCTCGATTTGGATGGAGATTTGTGGAAGAATTTTATGTACAGTATGTAATTCAAGGGGTTATGCAATTAAAGGTGCATGGATCTATATATAATGGATGACTTGGTGTTAGGGCACAAATTACTATGCACAACATGAGGTTACGCAAACAGAGGGAGACTCAAATCAAGGGGTTCGACTGTACTCATATTCGCGCTTGATACAATCGGTCAAATATATGCGTTTTCATCCTGTTGGGACATTCAAGGGAAATTCCCGATACCTTTAGGTAGAGGGTTAGGTAGGTCAATAATTCAAGATTTCGCCCCGATTGTCGGGCCCCGTGGTATTTCTTTTTATGTACTGCCGAGCCGCGGCTTCTACGTTTTTTCCTCCTTTCGCGTTCTGTCCTGTAATTTTATTTACGTGTTGACAGATGCCGTCATGTCGCCGGGCCCCACTATATTTCTTTTTTGGTCTTGCCGACCTGCGGCTTCCCTTTTGGAATTCTATTTTTGCTTACTCTCTTGTAATATTATTTACGTGTCGTATCCTAGCCCGTAAATCTCAGGGCCAACGTACAACGACCTTTGGGATAGGTTAATGGCGGTGCTACAAGCATATAACGGGCCCGAAAATGATCCCTTAAGATTCGTTGAATAATGACGGGTACAAAGAGAAGTCCATGAAATCCAAGGAATCAGTCGGACGAAAATACATCCAGACTTCAAATTTTTAGAATTTACGTCCAGGTTACATCCTTTCCTTCAAGAACGACACGGACTCCTTCTTCGTTTAACATCTTGCACCCCTTATGTACCTTCAACGTGACCCATTTATTCTGTAGTTCAAGCAGCCTTTTGAGGAGCATCGGCTCCATCCAGTCCAACTTGAAGGCATCGCATCGCACGAAGTGGATATCCTCCAATTTCGGATGCTTCATACAGGTCCGGTCTTCATAGTCACTCTTCCACATGTTGAACTTCAAGTACGGCGTCTCGAGGGTGAGGCTGCGCAGGTTATGCAGCTTTGCATATGGGACATCGTAATGGTCGCCTGAATCTGCGAATTCCTTCGGGGTGCACGTTTTGAATGCTGAAGACCTCGACATTTAATCCGAGACGACGCCAGGGACGGGCGGCTGCGGCTCGCCGCGCAGAGGTCGACCGAGTGCGGCGGGCGCGTTACGTCCGAAAAGCCGTGCGGCGCCGGAGATGTCGAGCGCGACGACGTGGCAGCCTGCGCCCGGGGCGTGGATGGATCTGATGGCGACGTTGGCGAGCGAGCGTAGGATGTGTGGCTCGAGGAGGTCGGGGCTGCCGAGCGGCGTGAGTTGAGTTGAGGCTGGTTGGTTCGCGTGAGACTCACTGTTCTGGGCCGCCCACTGCTGCTGCTGCGCTGGCGTTTTTTTCCTTTCTACCGAGATTTGCCGTAGGAATGAGGAAGGACGCAGTCAAGCCAGACACGTCCCCCACGTTAATTATTTCATTGAATGCGAAGACTCGTACATGCAGATTCTTGAGGCTCGGAAGGCAAAGAGTCAAGTGCTTTCATGAAAGGCAGGAGGCTCTGCGCGGTCAAGGATTTAGCCATAAACTCGAAAGTCTGAAGGTTCGAAGGAACTGATTCTGGAAGCGCATGGTTATTGTCCTTTGTAGATGGTACGGTGTATAAGGGATCTAACACGTACGCGGAAAATCTCAAGAGGAGGGCTTGATTGCAGAAGCTCCAGTAGTAGTAGGTTCAAATCATATACCCTCTCAAACTCGTTGTCGACATTGTCTTTCCCAATATCCGGGATCAGCGTCGTCAGCAGTGGAGCGAGACGTAAGAAAGCACGAGGGAACAGGTTGTACACTGTGAGGTTGGTCAAGTTCGGCATGTACAAGTGCACTAGTGGATCAGAATGATCCACTATGCTTTCTGGACCACCTTCACCGCGCCCTGGATGGCAGAGAGTAACGCTTTTGAGCCGCGGGAGGTTGAGACCAGTGCTATACCAGGATATATCCCGGAGCATATTAGGCAGTACATGAGCTACTCGGTAATAGACGTTCTCCCAACGCAATGCCTCCGGAACTGCTACACCTAACATTTCAACACCATCCGGGAAAGCCCGGCTCGGGTTTAAGTTAAGTTTCACATCCAACCCGACATTTTTGCTATGCTTTAAGCGGACCTGAAGCTGCCCGAGTCTGTCGCTGGTAGGGTCGAAATTTCCGATTTTGTTCCATAAGCGTGGATTACACATTACGAAGACAGAAAATAAGAAAGAAAGCTACTCACAACACTGGGAAGCAGTCGCCCCGCATTTGGTCTACGTTCACTGGGAAATCTGCATTTTCTAGCCTCACCACAGCCTTCATGAGTCCATAGATGAACTTTGCATCTATATTTGTGGGTTGGCAATGCAACAGTAGTACAACTAAAAAAGGTATCGGGCCCTGCCAGCGCAGCTGGTAATAGTGCAGACGAAAACTCAGCGACGAGCTGGAGCGACACATCATCTTCGAGCACTGGCAGCTCGTCTGACAAAGCCAATTGGTTAGTCCAACAAGTGTCAGTGTGATAGTCGGGTTTACCAGTGTACTACGACACCGTCGCCTACACAACCACTGTGTTTCAACCTTATTCTTAAAATCTATGCACGTTGTGGTAGACGATGAGGTGCAGTGGTGAAGTTGAGGCAAAGGTGGGTTATCGGCATAAACCGATGTATTTCATGGTAGAGACCAGCTCTCCTTATATACATCTACTGTGTGCTATGTATACTATAACTATCATAGCTCCTATTCATATGGCGTTATCATTGCGTTATCGTTCACTTAGTAAGATGGATGTTCATATGACCATCTGTTATTTATATTGTTCATTATATTTATTTAATACTTCTGGCCTTCATTCTCCCTATAATAAGCCGAGATCCCACATCATTGCCCGGGCCTGAAGACATAGGAGGCCTGCGTCTATGCTTATTGCGAAACTTCTGCGTATTCTTATATGGCTTCCTTTGACGGTTTTGGGGGGGGATCCATTTTTGAGTTTCGGTCCCGCCTTCGTGCATATTACGTAAGTACTTATGTAAGCTAAGCTCGGATACGTTTAAAGGACGTAGTCTCTTCCTTCATCCGATTTTAGTCAGTTCTTCACGAGTCGTTCGTCCTCCTGCCATCTCAAGGATGGCGGACTCGCCTGAATTCTTCCGCTAGTCTCACCTAAAGGGCACCTGCAATCAATAACTTCACTTTAAGTAGACGATTCGGCTTTCCGATTGTCTTCGTGCAGAAGTCTGCTCCCAATTGCATCGTACGGTAACTTACCCGCGGAAGTTCCATTTGCTAGGCGCATAAGGACTGAATTTCCCGGCACCGAAACTCAATGTGGGACCGCGAAGGCTCAGAATGCTTTTCTAATACTATAATCCACCGGGAATCTATTCCACAAGACTCGCTTGTCTAACCACGGTCGGCAATTCTCTCCATGCACATGTGGACCTCCAAACTACCGCTCCATTTGCTTTCTTACTGCATCCTTCGCACCCTCGAGCTCCCAGTCATCCCAACAGAGCGCCAACACGCAGGTATGGGACCCAGTGCCCCCTACGCCACGTGTGCGCGGAACTTCATGGCCACGCTTACCCTCTGTCAAGAGGCGCTGCCAGCGCATAATTCCCTCCCGTCGGAATCCCATGCGCTCCGCCATGCGTACAGACCGCGCGTTGTCTGTATGCGCCTGCCATTGCACGCGCCTTAGGCCGAGACCGCTGCCACTGCCGAACGGTGACGAGTCGGCGGCGTCAGAGGAGTCGGCGGGAAGCTCGAAGCAGTAGTGGAGGAGCAGCCCGATTGCATTCGAAGCGACGTGACTGCTCTGGAATGCCGGAAGCACGACAATTCCGAAATCTGTGCTCAGGTTCGAAACGCTCGTGTTCAAGAGGCCTACTATTCCTGCAACGCGGGGTTTCCCCTCAATTCCTATAAAGCATGAAAATGAGTGGATCAAAACGTGCCTCACATATATCGTGTCGGAGCAAATATTCACCGGTTTTATCGATAATTGCGAAGAGGACGCTTGTTGGGTCATTGTGCACACGCCCTATCACGAACTTTTCCAATAGCTCCTCGACGGAATCAAACGGACCGTTAGCAAGGTACGTGTACAGCTCTGGGTGGTCCTTGGACCCCGCGAAGTGTTCCTCTGCGTGCACGGCCGGCTATCATACGTCAAACCGGAGACGAAGTGTCATTTTTCAGAATCATTACGAGGAAGGGGCAGGTGCGGCTCTCAACCATGAATGGCTCTAGTCGAACTCGCGCGTTCTCAATTATGCGTACGGGGAGAACAAAGTTCATGTCATACGGTGCTGTGCTACCTTCTTGCGTCGACATCGCGGTGTTTATCTGCGGAATCGTATGCGCCGCGTTTTCAAGCTGTGGCTTTTGCTTCGAATGACTTGCTACGTTCTTTCGGTGGGTGGTGAAGAAGTGGCTATCGGACAGTTATCTGCGCTGAGCTGCCTGAGCGCTATAAAAATGTTCTGGTTATGACTCGATCGGATGAGATCAGAACTTCCACGTGCCGCGCCTCCCATTCATAGTATGACCCCCCTTGCGAAAATAATTCGTGTTGCCAGGATGAAAGATCTTGTGAATTGTCGGGTTATAATTAAGTCGATTAAGCCTCAAGTTTGGCTGCATTTGGGCCATCAGGACTTAGAACACGCTAAACTTTGTTGCGTTCGCTTTTCAAAGTCGGTTTCCCCTCACCTCACTTCAGGTCCGATTTTGAATTTCCGCTGCAACGAACGAGGACCCCTCATATATCTCTGCCGGTCACAGACTGGTCAATATGCCACTCACAGTTCCGATCTCCGTTTACAGACTTCGTGCAATCGTGCATTAAGTATCAGAAGATGAAGTTGACAGGTTACGCGGATAGCGAAGACTGACGGTCCAACTCAAGTGCAACTGCCAGCCTCTACATATATTCGTTCCCGGTTGGTGATACGCACCATCAAGTTTATGCGTTTTTATCTTGTTGGGATATTCTAGGGAAATGCAGTCCTCAGCTTGTTTCCTTAACATGTTGCGGCCCGGTGAGCCGTCACGATCTAGTTTTGGACAGACTCCGAGACAAGTATAGCTTTGCAGTGCATCGGCATGATTTGCTGTATAACCTGCATGTTGCGGTATCAAAGACGCTCACCCATCTGATCGTCGTAAGTCCCTCTTCTTTCGTTTCTTTTCCAACTTGAAAGAATTGGATGCTTCGGCCTAGACTCTCTCGTCGAGTCCTGTTCATACGGGTGACTACTAAGAAAAGAACGTTTAGCTGCGTGGGGGCTCAGCACTCACTCAGCGCGATGTATTCAGAAGCAAATTTTTGCACGCTGGTAGGACACTCGGTAAGCTGTTTTTTTGGATCAAACACGTTGACCGTAATCACTAGTTACATTTTGATGCCGGTCAGGCTTACCCACAGAGGTTCTTACCGGAAGGGCTAAAAAGTTGGGTACCTCGCCCCTCGTTCTCGTTCTCGTCCTCAGCAACTCACCACCTCGCAGCATTGTCTCTTATTTTTTCTGACTTCTCCCGAACACTAGGAGGCCCAACCAATTATCGTTTGCTTCATTAGGAGCTTCTCTTCTGCAAGGGACTCTTCCAATTTCAAAGATGAGCAAGTTATCGCTATTATTACATCCTATCTATCTGCTACTGCTTCTACTGCTTCCACGCACTTCTCTGGCCGACTCCGTAAACGTGACGATAGATGATCAGTTCGGTGACCCGACGAATGGTCAGCACATCTCATATGACCCCCCGTTTGGGACTTGGCAGCGAGGTCAGACGTGCACGAATTGCACAGCCAAACCGTCACCTGTGAGCGATGCGTATTTGGGGACGTGGACGGATGCAACCTTCAATCCCAGTGGAACTATTGTGAACAGCGATCCCGGTCAATTCATCCAGGCGTCCGTGTCCTTCGTTGGTAAGCGTCCACTGCTCGCCAACTGGAAAAGTGCTAATGCGACCGCGTTTAACCTGCTGCAGGTACAGCGGTGTACGTTGTGTGCATCCTAATGGGTTCGAATACAACGACGCCCGACGGGGACACGGATATGACATTTAAGATTGACAATGTGACAGCTGGCGTATTCCAAAAGCAACCTGACGGCAACGCGACGTACCTTTTCAACCAGACTGTATTCGCGCAGACGGGCCTTCCGAACACGTTACACACTATCACTCTCGAGTCGGGGCACGCTGGCGAGCAAGCCCTTGTCCTTCTTGATGCCATTATCTATACGTACGTCTGGCCCTTCTCCATGCCGGCCTTTGACTAATTAGCTCTTTTTTTCCAAAACAGTGCCGACGACAGCTCATTAATAAGTTCTAGAATCACGCTCTCCTCGAGTCAGTCAGGCAGCTCGATGAGCATAGGCGTTATCGTCGGCCCTGTGGTCGCCGGTGTGGTCGTCGTGCTCGGCGTATCTGTCGCCTTGTTCTTCTTCCTCCGCTTCCTCCGCAAGCGGCGGTGCAATAAGAGGGTGCGCATTTCGATAGACGGTCTTGCTGTCGGGGAATTCTACGCGCCGGCGCGTCCCTGCAGCACCTGCAGCAGCGGGTCCGAGTCTCACAGTCCGGATATGCGTAACGGTGTGCAACACGTCTCAAGCGACGCCCTGCTTAGCGCATATACAGTAGGCCCGAGTGTAGTTAATTACGGGTACCCCACCTCCAGTTTCACAGGTCCGAACACAGACCCAAGTACCCGTGCAGGCACGGGCTCGGGCACGGCCGTGAGTCTATCAGAGACGATTGTATTGAAAAACATCGCGCCCTCGGAGATGGACGGCACCGTCTTCAGCGAGGTGAGACCCCCGCCCGCATGCGGAGGTGTCGAACACCCGGGCGCTGCGTCTCACCCCTACAAAGCTCGTTCTCTTCCTCTCGTCCCGCAACCGAACCGGAAATTATGACACTATGCTCCCGCACCTTAAGACTTTTCTCTCAGCTTGCCTTATCATTATTGTTTGCTTCGCTTTTCCTATCGGCATTTAAACGCTATATTTTCCTGACTCCCGCGCATCCGGAGTCCGAAAGCTTTGTATACCTCGCTCAACCCTCTATTTATGTACCTCGTATTTGCTAATTTCTAACTTATACGGCGCAAAAGCCGTGGAGAATTCGACTTCCTCTCACCATCACACCATCATCGATCATACCATCATCGGAATAGTTCATGTACCGGGTCCGGATCACTCGCGTATGTAGTACTGTAACAACAAGAAGCACACTTCACGGCACGGCTCCCACATGGAAAGGGTGGAAAACAAAAAGGTAGAGACCCGAGGTAGATAGATAAGCGTAGAATCGAAGACCGTCTCTCCTAAAGTATTAATTTTCATCATCACTTTAATCACAACCTTGCAGCTGGGCTAGCCCGCCTAGTCGCCAGCACCGCGCCTCCGTCAAGGAGGATGTGGGCGCCCGTCACGTAAGACGAGGCTGGTGAGCACAGGAAGAGGGCCAGGCCAGCCATGTCCGTTGGTGCGCCGACCCGGCCTACAAGACAACGTGTATGGTTTAATAGGAGCAGATTAAAAGAGCGCTGGACTGGGAGTATGGTGGAGAGCTCAAAACGTACCTGATGGTTGTGCCTTGTTCATCTTGTCTTCGCCGGCCTGCTTGAACCCGAACGCAGTCATCTTTGAGGGGAAGACGCTGTTGCGCATCGGAATTTCTTGAGTGAGTCTTTAGTGCATGACTGCTGCCAGCATATACTTACCCTGGTAAGATGGCATTGACGCTAAGAGAAGATCCGAGGGCGATCAGTGCGTGGAAATCATTGTAAAGATATTACTAACGTAATTGCCCTTCGGCCAAGAGTTACGGCGAGTTGGGAAGTCAGATGATTAACTGTTTAGAAAGAAATCGACGTTACATAAGGAGATCGAGACAAACTAAAAGTGCAGTTTCTCACCAGCCGCTTTACTTGTGTTGTCTTGAAGACGCTGTGAGTACTGATTTTACGAAACGCTGAGACCAGTCTTACAGCTCCAGAGACCTGATCCTGGATTCGCAAGGCTACTATCTTCCGCGTGCGAGTCAACCCCTGCTATGGAGGATATGTTAATAACACGGCCGGGGTCTGTAGAAGTCGCATCCTTGGCAAGAAGTTCCGTCAAGCTATCCGCAGTTTAATATCAGCAAACATAAAACGACCGATGGGGTCTTGACTACATACCCAGACGTCACTGCCAACGGGGGTGCCCGGTCTTAATAAATATCCCAAACAGCTCTCACGCGAGCTAAAAACGTACTGTAAAAAATGCTTTTTACGTTAAGCGCAAGGACGCGATCCCAGCCCTCTTTTTCCGGGAAATTGTCATACGGTGCGCCCCACGTTGCGCCGGAGTTGTTGACAAGGATATGGAGCTTGGTCTCGCGCTTCTTGAACTCTGCGACGAGTGCGTCGCAGCCTGCTTTTGACTGGGTTCCGGGAGGGGTCTCTAATCAGCAACTCAGGATATCACGCGCGAGTGGACAGGCTCACGAACCCCCAAATCCGCAACGATGTAGAAGCATTTTCCGGGCCCCGCGGCATTCAGTTCATCAGCGGCCTTGAGTACGGTTATGACGATGAGGACTGTGGGAGGCTTGTATGGAGAGTAGAGCTCACGGCTTTCAGCTGGCCCTCCTTGCGCGCCGCGATGTAGACCTTGGCACCATTCGCGACTAGCCCGGAAGCAATCATCTTGCCTACACCAGAGCCTCCACCGCTAACAAGGGCTTGGCTGACCTTGAGTATGATGTTAAGAAGAGACCATGAGTGTTCGCGGACCTGTCTTGCCCGCTACAGAGAAGAGGTTTTGGGTCTTGAGCGCTGGACTGTTATCAGCCACGATACCGCTGAGAAGGAGACACAGGCCAACCTTCCAAAGACATCTTGTAAGTTGACCGTCGTAGGAAAGGGAGAGGGAGAGGATGTTGGGAGGAGGAAAGAATGCAGCGTGCTTAGTATACAAGTTGCTGCTGGTAGCTTTAGCGACTTATTCGGGACCATATGCATTACACTGATCGACACCGGTTCGGCAACACCCATAGCCGACCATTTCTCTTTCATTTCTCTTTCATTCCAACCACCATGTCCGCACCAGACAATAACACAACGGCAGTTCGCACACAACCGCTGTCCGCAAGACAAGAACGCAATCTCGTGCAGTATGTTGATGCGCAGCTGCTCGATCTCACGCGCAACTTCAAAAAGCGGTGCGCCCCCTGATCGCACGCGGTTCGTGCGCACCTGAGCCGGGGCACGCAGGACCCTCCCCTCGACGACGCTTCCGACGTTGGAGGCCTATCTTGCGACCGCGCACCCCCTACTTGCGCTGATACTACAAGTTCCGCCTGCTCCGCCCCAGGGTGCGCTACGCAGTGCCCTCCTCCTGCGCCTCACTGGCGAGCTCCTTGGGGCCGTACCAGGCTACCCGGCCACACCGCAGTCTCTCCCTGCACTTCTCGAACTGCTCGACGAATTAGACCGCGGCTGGTGCACCGTGCTTCGCGCCCATGCATGGGACCCTGCGCGGCGCGAGGGGGTTGATTCTGGTGATCCGACCTACCACACACATGCCGCTGCAAGCGAGGACGCGGAGATGGGACCGGCCCCAGGGTACGCTGATGCTCCCAGTGTGTCGCAGACAGATCGCACACGCCTGCGTAGCCTTCTTGTCTCTGGCACGTCTCGGCTCGAGGAGTGGCTCGAAGGCCTGCGTACCGAAGATGCGGACGCTTCGGAGCTGGACGACCTCGCAGGCGCGCTTGAACGCCTCGGACTGCAGCAGGCGTTCGACAGGCTCTTCGAGCGCACTCTCAGTGAGATGGGTGAGCTCGGGGGCGCGATTGTCAGTGGCGCTGGCGAGGCCGAGATGGTTTGACTTATTGCGCGCCTAAAAAAAGAAGGGAAAAGGGAACGAATATCCGCGCTAATTTGTGTTTTTCTTGTACGAAGTGTTACAATAGACTGCAATACATGCTCGAATACTAATAATGATAGCTGCTTTTTTCCAAGCCCGAGGTCCTCGTCCGCTTATGCTGTTACACGCTTTCCCACTCCGATATCCAGTCTCGCCTTATATCCGTGCCCAAGGACCCGTCAGATTCTGTGGCCTCGTCCCCTGCGGAGGGCAAGCTGAGCTCCGAGGATGCGAACGAGGATGTCTGCGTCTGCTCCTGCGTCCGCGCACGCGAATACCGCGACAGCAGCTCGGGGCTAGGATTCGCGTCAAAGCGCATCACCTCGAGCGTCGCAACTTCCGCTGTACCCGCAGGCGAACGCGTTGCGTAGCCGACGACGCGCAGGTTTAGGATCAAACGGGAACCCTTTTTGCAAATACGAGCGTTAGTCCAGTCCCTCTTTGGCTTTGTACCCAATAAACGATGGAGGAGGACTCACCGCTATTGAGAAAGCCGTTAACTCCCAGCTGCGGCGGGTATGATATTAGTGGATGCGGATAGGATGGTTGTCATTGGAGAATTTACCCGATCGCCACTTGCGCTAACGCTGAGTTAACGAGTTGGTACAAAAGGACGTTCGTCAAGAGGGTCGCTGTGCAACGTCCATCAGATCAAAGCAAATTAATCAGTCTCAGTACCAAAAACCAGGATTGAGGTGCGTCTTGCGCAGCAGGTGATGAAAACGCACCGAATATCCTGTAAAATGAAGTTTTGGTGTTCAATCTCCGACATAGTTGATAGGCGGAGGAGAAGTGGGGCAGGAAGAAGATGCACGTACACAGCGTAGTACACGGTTCCATCTCGAAAGAACTGCGTGATGAGCGGCATTGGTGTTTTTTGCTCACGGACATAGCGTACGAAATTGATCGTCATCAAAATAAACAGAATACCTGTCAATAAAAATGGCAACGCGGTTAGATCAGGTGCGAAAATAGAAGATAAATTAATGGTGAAAGTCCATCAGTGAAATTAGGCGCACTTTCGAAGATCAGAGGGGGTATCCTTCGGATCAGCCGACGTCAGCCACTGGTTCGCATATATCAAAGAAGGAAATAATCCACCAATAAAAAGAGAAGAATCCAGGCACGTATATTGGGAAACATCCTGATAATGGGAAATCCGGGGGAAATATACCCAGCAGTGGGGCGACGGAGATGATTTCGCTGAGGGCGAGTCCAAGGATAACGGAAATAGCCTGTTACATCATGATCGGCCTCTTAAGTGAACGGCTGGAAGAAAAGCGGAAGCAATTCGAGTATAATGATTCGTACGTACCGTAACTTCAGCTGTTGGGTACGGGTGCAGTATAAGTGTCAGGGTACTCGCGACTATTGCGGGCAGAGAAAAAAACATACCAAAGTACAGAAATATGAGCAACGCAAGAACTGAATGTGACACAGAACGTGAGAAACTCGATGAGGATCCATTGAAATGATTTCGGGAGACGCACTCCGTTTATCCCGTCTGAACAGCGCATATACGCGAAGCATCAGCGAGATCTCCACTCCCATGACGATCAGTTGTCCGGCGCTATTAGCGAGGGGATCAGTATCAAAGGCGACAGGTACGAGGCAGCGCGTAACTTACACTCCCTCGAATATCGTCCAGTTGCGACAGCTGTTTATAGATTCATTCCAATTACTATGTCATCAGAAGATGATACGAATACGAACAACTGCAGACCAGGCGAATAAGGTCGAGTAATTTTCGATTTATCAATGCGAAGCTCACTTTATCGGTAACATCAAAAGCCGTTGACTCTAAAAGAAAATGTCGGTTCATTTCCGTAGAAAACAGGAATATGCTCACCCGCCATGTTTACACTGTGTAAAATTAGCAACCAATCAGTCAGGAGAAAGAAGGTTATATGCGCGCAAGACTCGCATTTGCACAATCAAGGAGAAATAGCGCGCGAATAAATATAGGAATTTGGGGGGCGTCCACGCCGACCTGTAATGAAAACATGAGGGGACAGGACCGCTTCTGTCTCCGTGCCCGCGACGCACTTCCAGATGTATTCGACCTGAGGTTGAACAGAAATAAGAGAAGGTAAAGGAAGGGCCAGTATGAAGTCTACCTCTTGGTCCCAGCAAACGATAATATCGTACACCAGGCACGCAGCCGCAGCCACTGCAGAGACCAACCTCGGTTAGCAAGCGGTCCCAGGGCAGTCTAGTGAAGCGACGCACCCCCACTACGGTCAACGGTGTGGGCGTCGCGCACCAGCGGGACAAGAGATTCGATAGGGATAGCTGGCGTGGAGGAGTTCATAAAGGAGTGCTGGGTTGGTCACAGACGAAGTCATTAGATGGACGGTCAAGGGGACTTAAATATACCAAAAACTCCGAGACGTCGGATCGCGCTCGAGAACTTCAGGGCGAAATTACGGCTGAAAATTCCGAGTGCGACCTAGACAAAGATGCCATCTGTGGCAGTACTTACTGCTGAGCCGTGCGGGCCCGGGCTCGTGATGATATTGCAACGCATTGCTGGACCGTGGTGGCTAATTGTCTTCCGTGCCTCGCACACGTATCATAACAGTCGTCTTTGATTGAGTACCCTGCTTTAGTGGACGGGTAACATGCTATGTGATACTCAACAAGTAATTTAAGTGCTGAGGGGGATGAAACGGGAAGTTGGACCCCTTTTGGGAACTGACCTTGTTATAAGTCGAGGGTTAGTCAGCAATATGCATATGTGAATGTCAGTTTTCATGAGCCAACGCAGACGTGGCCTACAAGCGATTAACAGTTCATTCAAAAGACATTTTCTTTCTTTTATTTGCTCACTAAATCCTGTAGTGTAGGTAATTGTTGTGGTAGTTTTACTTGTGGCTGTATGACGCAGTGTCCTGCGGCACAGTCAGTTACGGTGGCCGAGTTTCATCCGAGTCGGGACTTCTGAAATAGTTTTGTCAATTCAATGACGGCGGCAGCGGTAGACCCCTTAAACCATCATGACCGCCGTGTGACCAATACCTACGGCGAAGAGAGATTGTGATTGCACCAACTTACTGTAGCCTCTCCGCAAGTTACGTGATCAAGTTTTCGTGATCGGGGTCAGCCACAATCATTGATATCCAGCAGGCCGACTACACGGAGCATGAGCCGTTGCGTGGCTCGTAGGGGCAGCCTCCTCGGGCATCTCGGAAACAGAGGTCCCCATTAGCGACACAAGATGGTTCGACGGACCGATGCGTTCAGTCTGTAAAAAAGGAGACAAAATGGTTTGTGCTTATACCCAAACGTGTTACGTAATCCATGATTGACGACGCATACTCAAATTACCGCCGATGAGTAAAATTGCTGTTCGTGCCCGGATCCGTGGTCGCCGTCTGCGCTTATAGTGAAGAAACGAGGGGTCTTGTCACTATGAATAGTGCAGTACCTTTTAAAAGAAGGTTCGATTTCATGGTTGAAGAGCTCGATGCCGAGTCGCCGTCGGAGTTTTAATATTTTTCGTAGATTTTTCTTGTTGTATGCGCGCTCGGTTTCCCTCGCGCGATTATCTACTGGTTAAACGATATACTTGGGTATCCACGAAGTGCATTCGCTAGCGACGCGGATTGCTGATTTCCAACATTTTACAGAGGAGTGATCGGTGTGAGCCGCCAGGCATCATCAGGCAAACTGTATCGCCAGTATTTATCCTGTATGCTCACAATCATTACGTGCCTAAAATTGGGGTCATAAAAGCTGTTATAGCGTGATGCTGCGGCCCAAACAGATTCTGTGACTGTGCAAGAGCGTCACTGGATAGACGCTTTTAGTAGGGGTTTTCATCATGATAAATCCGCCGTTCCCCACCTGGCGCTAGTAGGTAACCTGAGTTTACAGTAAGCTAGATGAGATACTAGCTCTACATTTTATCCACGCTAGAATCAATGTAGTTCATTGGCAAATTTGCCTGCGTCAAATAGCCGTTCCATGCACTGGCATGGCCCAAGGGACGTCTGAATAAACGGCGTGAAGATTTTAGCTCACAAGTAAGCGATCAAGGCGATCGAATCGCGTCTATAATTATATCATACGCATCAGAGCGGTGATCGCGTTTTGAAGACTGACACCAGCAATGGCTTCCGTGCAGATAGACGCTTCATCGATCCGCTTACGGTAGAGACACACTTACCACCAGCACGTCAGTACGGCGCCGTGGCATACTCTACAAGCCCTGCAGCAGACCAGGCTGCTCCTCGTGCGTATGCTTTCACCTAGTTCCATGTTACCCGCCGTTTATTCTCTAGGCTGGCGCTCAAAAATAATTAAATGACCAAATTTCTGACGCCGAGGAACGAGATAGTAAACCAGCCACACTCGGATTCTCGTAATAAATCGGGAGTCACGTGGTTCGCAGGCGGGAATTTACCGCCACCGCCGGACAACGTAGTGTATCTTCTTGTTATTACTAGCAACAAAAACCATCTCTAGCTCCCGAGTCTAAGGTCCCCGTCCGCTTTTGTCACTACACGCCTGCCCACTCCGATATCCAATCCCGCTTCCTGTTCGCATCCAAGTCGGAGCTTCCCCCGGCGTCCCCGTACCTCTGTGTGTCGAAAACCTCCGTAGCCAATGAGCTGTTCCCCATGGACGTGGACGTAGACGCCTGCGTTTGCGCCCCCGAGTACCGCGACAGCAGCTGGTGTCCTGGACACTCGTCGAAGCGCATCACGTCGAGCGTCGTGACATTTCCCGCACCTGTGGGCGAACACGTCGCATGGCCCATAGCGCGCAGGTTCAGAATCAGTCGGGAGCCCTTTTTTTAGTACGTACGAGACGATATGTTAATCACGGGTTTGGGTTTGGTTCAAGGTATGAAGACGAAAGCAGGAGGAAACTCACGGCTATCGAAAAGGCTGACAGTTCCCATCTGCCGGAAGCATAACGTCAATGGTGCGGAAAAATGCACACGGGGGGTGACTTGCCCTATCGCTACTTGCGCCAACGCCGAGTTGGTGAGCAGGTACAGAAGGACGTTAGCTAGGAGAATAGCTGCGTATTAATTATTCAGTTTTCAACACGTAGGTCGCAATGTGCCTTTTTTAAGGGTGAGCGAGAGCAACATACCGAATATCCTGAAGAAATAACAATTACGTTTAGCTAGTTGTGCATGACGGACAAAGGCGAGAAGAGATGGCAAGGGGAGAAATAGGTGCACGCACGCGGCGTAGTACATAGTCCCGTCTCTAAGGAATTGCGCAAGGAGTGGGGTGAGCCCCTTCTGCTCGTGGGCGTATCGTACAACATTGATCGCCATAAGGATAAACAGAATACCTAAAAATATCGATAACGAATAAGTGCATTCAGGAAGAAGGTGAAAATGAAGAGGCGGTATGCAAGGACGTATTGGAGGATGAAGACGTACTTTCGAAAATCAGTGAGGGTATCCTGTACCGGTCGTCATCAGCAATTTATTGTATACGTCAGAGGAGAGGAGACGAATGAGGGTAGGCGTACCAGAAGTAATTGAGGAAGGTAGGTACGTTTGTTGGGAAACATCCTGACAGCGGAAAATCTGAGGGGAAAATAGCTCGGAGGGGAGCAATGGAAACCATTCTATCGAGGGCGAGTCCGATTATAACGCAGAGAGTCTATCAACACCGGTCTCTTGTGTAAGTAACCTTTCGGAAATTGTAAGTAATAACACAGGACCCGTACCGTCACCTCGGCTGAAAAGTAGAGGTGAGTGTCCTGAAAGAACAGTTCCCAAGAAATGAAACGTGCCAACGTAAAGAAGGAGGATCATCAAGAGAACTAAATAACAGTTATAGCAAACGTTTTGAGACTGTAAATGAGATTTCCAAGAGGACCCACTTCGTCTGTCCCGCTTGTATAACGCATATACTCGCAACATCAGTGAAACCTCGATCCCTAGGACGATTAATTGTCCAGCACTGTTTCCAAAACATTAGGCCAGAAGCGCCTCATGACCGGTAGTGTTTAACTCACGTTGCTTCGAATAATGTCCAACCGTGGCAACTGTTTCAAAGGTCAACCAGGGATGTTCCTAAAAGACAGAGTGTGTGCAAACAACTGCAGAACCGTATTAGTGCAACTAAATAGTTTTATTTTCTTTACGAGGGCTCACTTTATCGGTGACCTTGAAATCCATCGCTTCTGGAGAGGTTATGAGTTTCGTCCCACAGAAGAATAAAACGGGAGCCCACCGGACATATTCACACTGGATGAAAGAGCGGTCGGCTCAGTAGCCAGTCAGACCTAGGGAAGAATACAACTCACATTTGCGTAATCAGGGGAAAGTACCGCGAAAAGAGGTAGAGGAACTTCGGGGGCGTCCACGCCGATCTGACGATTGAACGCATATAAGGCCTGAAGTGCCTATATAAGTTATACTCGCATGGATGTGACGCACCTCCAAACGTACTCGACCTATGACGGATGGAAGAAATAAAAGCGGAAGTCAAATACGGTCTTACTAGGCCTCGCACCTCTTGGTCCCAGGAGATGATAATGTCATATATCAGGCATGCAGTAGCAGTCGCTGTTTAAGACAGTCACGGTCAGCAGGCAATCCAAGAAGACGAGCACGGGCAGAGGGGGAAGCAGAATGGCGCACCCTCACTGCGGTCGACTGTGTTGGCGTCGCGCACGAGAGGGATGAGGGATTCAATAGGAGTAGGAATAACCGTAGTGGATGAATTCATGGCAAAAGAGAGCGGTTAGCCTGAGGGTGCCAGTGAGCTTGGATTCCGAATTATTGGGTGGAGGAGTGGGCGAGTGGACCAGGAGCTTATAAGGAATCTCGGGTTAGAACAATGCGCAGTACACTGATTAAAACCGAGGTGAACAGTATCAAGGTTGAACAACGAAGATGTATAGCGAGGCAAGATTCAGGAACTGAACATCGTTTAGTGGTTTTTGGTGACAAGCAGACAGAGGATCACAATCAATGGGTTCGTTAGACGATGGCTACAATTGCGAAGGTGATATCAAACCACTGGCTGCTAACTTTAGAGTTCGATGATTTGGTTTTATCTTTATACCAATGAACCCTATACTAGAGCCAAACTTTATATGTTAAGTTAGTACACCGGAGGCTTGCGTCAAATAAGTTACAGTTGTTCCGCACACGGCACCTCGCCTCAACCCCAGATCAGCTACGGGCATCTAATGGGCTCACAGATAAATCATCGCGGCGAGACTTGTTGTCCTATCAACCGATTACACTCACGAAGATCAGCTTGTTCCGGCGAGCATGGGTCCATCTATCTCCCTTCTGTTCGCCGCGACGCGCAGCACAGCGATCACGCTTCGACCGGGAGGCATCCGACCTTGAGCAAACCATGAACTAGCCTCCCCTCTCACGCTGGTTGCCTTTCAACCAACTTCACCCCCCAGCAAGCAACTCAGCTATCCTTCCGGCGACATGTCTGAGGCACCAGCAGCACCCGAACAGCCAGCGGCGACGCGCACGGTGCTCGTCGTCGGGGCGACAGGAAAGCAGGGACGCGCTTTCGTTGGCGCAGCGCTCTCGACGGGCTCTGCGGCGGATCTGCGTATCCTTGCGCTTACGCGCTCGCTCAAGTCCGCGACATCGAACCACCTGTCCTCTGCGGACCGCGTCGACCTTATAGAAGGCAACCTCGATGACCCGGACTCTGTCCGCGAAGTGTTTGAGAAGCAGAAAGCGCAGGGCGGCGTGTGGGCCGTGTTCATGGTCCTCGCGTTCCCCGGACTCGGTGCCGACGCGAGTGGAGAGGAGAAACAGGGCAAGGTACGTCGAGCGGCCTGTGGCTGTAGACATGGGTTGCCAAGGTTTTCCTGATATTTTTGTGCAGTTGGTTGCGGACCTTGCACTCGAGTATGGTGTACAACACTTTGTGTTCTCCTCTGTCGAGCGCGGCGGCGAGGGCTTTGATGACCAGCTCACACTCGATCGCGCTGCGAAGGTGCACATCGAGCGCCACATAAAATCGCTCGATGGTTTGCGCTGGACGTACGTATACTTTATTCTTGTACCATTAGTTCATAGCTAATACATTTGCTATTTAGGATTCTCCGCCCCGCGTTCTTCATGGAGAACTTCGACGGCGCAGTCGGGCGCATCACTACAGCGGTTCTACGCAACGGGTTGAAGAAAGATACGAAACTGCAGCTTATTGTACGCATTGCACTCCTTCATTCGTCAGTACAAGTACTACAGACACTAAACGCACCGACTTTTATTAGGCTGCGGACGATATCGGACACGTTGCGCTCGCGGTACTGCTCGCGCCAGATGCATACATAGGGAAAGCGATCCCAGTTGTTGGGGATGCGCTTACAATGCAGGAAGCTGCAGAAGCGTACGCACGCGGAGCGGGACGTGCGTTGCCCGCTGTACCAGGCTTCGTCGCACGCATGCTGCTATCAGCGAACAAGCACACGAAAGACTTGTAAGTGCTCCAAGGCCGAATTTGTAGTTACGGAAGAAAGAATGCTGACGCGTCCACTTCTTCACGCACAGAATCGCAGATATCGAGCGTGTGCACAATGATCGCACAGCGCTGCCTGAGTCGTATGAGACGCTCATTGCGCAGTGCGTGGCGCTATATCCTGGTTTGAAGAATATGGAGGCATGGGCACGCGCACGCGGTGCCCGGAGCGAGCGTTCGAAGGGATGGAACAACGTTTCCGTCGGTGCACTCGTGCAGGGCAAGCGCTAACGGTCCGACCTTGTGTTTGACTGAGGACTCTTACTTTCCCCTATCCCTATGCGTTTCTCATTGATTTTTATTTGGTCACCTGTGTCCCTGCAATTTCGATATTATTCCCCGCTTGCTTTCTCGCTATGTAATTCTTCCTTGCCCCGTTGCCCTGTTTTCTAATCACTCCCCACTCGCTGTCCTCTGGATACTTATACTATACCATCTCCTGAATTCAGCTCCAGGCCGGACATAAGACAATCTCATTATACAAGCTTTCCATTAGGTCCCCGCAACGTTCCGGACAAATGTAGTGTAGGTCTATCTGCGCTCGTGAAGCGATGCCCTTGGACAGCAGTCCTTCAAACGCGTAGGCCGGCAAAATGGTTTGAATAGTCATAGTACCAGAATGCCAGAACGGGGTCATCACCGCCTCTTCTGTGTACGCCTCGAGTCGGCTGACAGAGGGAAAAGAAAGAGGAAGAAAAAAAACACCGTCAACGTATCGCCCAGTGCGTATGAATCTAGTGCACGCACCTTTTGTCTTTGCCTTCTTCGGTGCACCCTTTCCTCTGTCCTTGTGCTCCTGGATATCGATATTGCGACGGACCTCGTGTATGTCGACGAGGTTCCAGCCCGGATAAGCCTTGTTTAGCTGGCCAATGGACATCTCGTCGCGTTGCGGGTAGTATTCAACGAGTGAGGGCCCACGGAGGCGCGCACGCAGGTATTTGGCTCCCGTGCGTAGCGAGTTTGGGTTGTATGTCGTCTGGAATATGGAACAGCGCAGCCGCTTGAGCGCGGTGAGCACCCGGGGGTAGGGCTGTGTCATCGAGCGAGCGTTGAAGAGTAACTTAGGAGGAGAGGGAGGAGAGACGTGCCGCGTGTAACCCCCGAAAAGGAAGGAGAGGTGGAAAAAAAAGGAAATTAATTCGAAAGAGGCAAATCGGCGTCGGGACGAAAAAGTAGGATTTTGAAAAGTCTGTTCCCGACATCGACGAGCTCTATTGCTCATGCTGAGCACGTCGCTCTCGGTATGTGCTCGCTGTCGTCGCCCCTCCCTCGCCAGGAGCCTCGCAACGGCCGTGCGTGGGCCGCCCGAAGCACATGCCTCTTCGCAGCGCACTAATTACCGCAATTCGTACAGGCCTCCGCCGCCTGCAGAGTACCGTGGGGTGTACGACCGCGACCGCCCCAGCTGGCCCCAAAAACAATTCCGCCCCCGCCCGGAGCGCCCGCAACAGCGCAGCGCACGCGACAGATTGCAAGAGGAGCTGCACAGCTGGGTGCGTCAGCCGAAGACGTTACAGCGTCTGGTTAACATGGGCATCGAAGATGTGCACGCACGGCAGCTGCTGAACGTGTTCCTTGAGGAGATGCCCCGCAGGCCTGGAGGCTGGTTCCCACCCGCGGAGGACGAGAAGTGGCAGATGGACCGCATCGAGGACGAATTACGTGCGAATGCCAGGAAAGCGTTTGACGGCGCACTCACGCGGCGCTTTATGGCTTGGGCACTTGACACACTCCGCACGCGCGGACTTGTCCCCGCGCAAACGTACGCTACACTCGCGGCTGTGCGCGACGCGCTCGATTACACGCACCCTGCCGAGTGGTATAGTCAAGCGCGCATGCTACGGCGCCGCGTGCACATGCACGTCGGCCCCACGAATAGCGGCAAGACACACGCTGCCCTGCGCGCGCTCGCCGCCGCGAAGCATGGTCTATACGCAAGCCCTTTACGCTTGCTTGCGTACGAGGTTTTTCATCGCTTAAATAATGGGAAGATCGTGCCTGCTGGTGCGGATCCTAACGCTCCGCCCGAGACACACAAACGCGTCTGCAATCTTCTTACTGGTGAAGAAAGTCGTATGCTTGACCCAAATGCGGGCCTCCTTAGCTGCACCATTGAGATGTTTAGTCCGAACGCTCGCTATGAAGTCGCTGTTGTTGACGAGATCCAGATGCTCTCCGACCCTGAACGGGGTGGAGCGTGGACAGCTGCTGTTCTTGGATTGAATGCTCAAGAACTCCATCTATGTGGCGAAGCAGGTGCTGTGCCTCTTGTCCAAAGTATGCTCAAAGACACCGGGGACGAAATAGTTGTTCATCGTTACGAGCGTCTGACCCCGCTTACCGTGGCCCCGACTTCTCTAGAGGGAAACTTTAAGAATATCCAAAAAGGAGATTGCGTGGTCTCGTTTTCTAGGGACATGCTTTTCTCGTTAAAGAAGAAAATCGAAAAAGAGACCGGAATGCGTTGCGCGATCATCTACGGTCGGTTACCCCCGGAAGTACGCAGTGAACAAGCGGATCTTTTCAATGACCCCGATAGTGGTTACGATGTTCTTATTGGCAGCGATGCTATAGGCATGGGTTTAAATTTGTATGTCTATCCCTTGCCTGAATTATGTTCTGTCTAATCGGCCTTACAGGATGATTAAACGCATTGTCTTTGAAAGCACAATGAAGTGGGACGGCGCGAAAGATGTATGCCTTTCACTTTCGCAGCTTAAGCAAATCGCGGGCCGCGCAGGTCGCTATGGATTGCACGACGGTGACCTGGGTGGTGTTGTGACCACTTTGAACGACGAAGATCTACCCCATGTCCGGCGTGCCGTTGATTCACACACTGTACCATTGTCGAAGCGCGCGATTCTCCCTGCGATGGAGGCGCATTTCGGCTCGCTGGAGCAGATCCTGCGGCCGGGGGCAGGTTTCGCTGCTATGCTTGATCTGCAGGACAGCGCGGCCCGTATGGCTCCGTGTTACCAGCTACGCAACTTGGAAAAACTTGGTGAGGCAGTCCAGCTCATCGACACGCTCTGTCTCGGGCAGACGCTCGAGGAACGCATGCGCGTTCTGCACGCGCCAGTTGTGTGGCGCGATGCGTCCGTGGCGGAAGCCTCGCAGCGCTTAATGCAGATGTACGTCACTGATGCGTATGTGAAGCTGCTGCCGGCATTCAGCGAGTTGAAACTGCTCGAGGCGCTCGAGCAGGTGAACATTGCCCGCGCGACGGAAAACGCACCACCTGTGAAACCGGAGACACTTCTGCAGCTTGAGAGCTTGTACCGCGTCGCGGTCATGTACATGTGGTTCAGCATGCGGCTTCCGCTTGCGTTTTGCGAGCGCGAGGAGGCTGTAAAGCTGAAGGAGGATAGCGAGAAGGCGATTGAGTGGTGTCTCGAGACCACTCGGGAACTGAAGAAGCGCAAGAAGAAGGTCGTGAAAAGTCAGGGCGCACCCACACCGCCCGACGAATACGTGCAGCCGGTCGTTAACGCGCCACTCGCCGTGTAGACACAAGTTCTGAAGTCCTCCTTAGGTATCTGTCTTTTCGAAACCACACTCATCTTTCTGTCCGGATTAGTCTCGAGCGCTCGTACGGTACACCTGCAAGTTTCCCTCTGACCCCAACGACCTTTTGGCGTCTAAACCCCTTACATATCTAATTCTATAATACGCTATTCTTATCCCCTAACGCATCACAACAGTTTTCGCACACACAAACCTCCCCTTCCCAAAACACCCATAGAATTGTATTAAATTCTCCCATCTTCTCTTACACGAATAAACTACTCTAATCGTGCATATAAGGCTCTTACATGTACATGCAGGAGCATAGAGGATTACCTTTCTCCTCTTACATCTCTATCTGTGCGGTGCTAGCGACAGTAGCCTCGCCGGATGGATTAAGGGGCTGGACCTGTGGGAACCACGAGCAAATGCTCTGATCCCACACTAAATTCAGGCGATCCAGGGGACGCTCCGAGTCAGCAGCGTCCCCAGTTGCGGAAGCCGTAGAGACAGCAGCTTTAAGGCTCTCGCATGAGAGCAACAGGCCGGTCAGGTGCTAAAACGACGAAAGTCAGATTAAATAAATACTGGGATATTCCAAAAGAGTGTGGTGGAGAATGTGTGTGCACTCACGTGCTGGACAAACTCTACTCGACACAGCTGTAGCGACGGATCCGACTCGGCGGCGAGCCCCAGGTGTACGAGGTAAACCGAGGCACGCTCAAACGCGCTTGCAGCTTTCCCTCGTCTAATGCTCTATCGATGATGTCAGCACCGAATATGGTGAAGGAAGGGATCGCCTCCAGGCTCACCTGTTCCTCGGAAATGGCCGCCCTTTCTTGTTTGAGGAATGCGCGGTAGTCGGGCAGGAAGGGATCTGGCATATTGACGGACGCAAATTCTGGTTTTAGTACCCACTTATATCGAACAGTGAAGTTCGTCCAGCGCCGCGTGACGTCAAACGGGGATTTGCGGCTCAACATCTGAAAGTGAGGGAGTTTTTGTGTGAGGTCAACAATGGCACGGAAACATTCGAACAACTCACGATGAAACACCCAAACGACATCTCCCTTAGGAGCACGACGTATAACGACTGGGCCGTCAAGTAGCCATGAGCCGGTGAACCTACAAGCATGATTAGATTCTTTCACTACAACGAATGGGCTCAAAAGCTACCTTGTGGGACAGCGTTCAGCAATTCTCGAATAATAAATTCGTGGCTACGGAGCACCTGACTTAGGTACCAGTATGCAAAGGACCGCTCATCCGGCGCGTACAGTCCCAGTTCGAATCCGGACAACACAATATCTCTGATAATGTCTGCGCGCCAGTGGAGGACAGCAAGAGGTATGCACTTGAGTATCCGAGACTCGGAAGTATCCTTTCGTGTCCCTCCGTTCATTTGTCAGTCCATTGAGATCGATGAAATGGGCGGACGAACCTGAGGAGTAACTTTTGCCATCACAGAAAGTGCTGCGTCATACAGCAAATGCCAGTCAATTGAAGTCTTCATGTGATGTCGACGTTGCTGGGGACGGTTGTGATACGACGACCAGATGTGCTGCAACAAAAGCTGTATTGGGGGAAGGCGAGCGTTAGTTCTAAAACAAGCTTAGAGGAGACATAAAATGCACCCTTGCAAGAGTGTCGTGAAATTCCTCGTACGGCCGTAAGACTAGGCCGCTTATATGGTCCTCAAATAGCGAAATTGAGTGGCCTGGAGTAATATATGCTATCTCAAGCAAGAATTGCTCGACAAGCCAGTGGATCGGAAAGCGGTCCATTATGCCTGCGCCATTGGAGAAGATGCTCTTCGTCCCATTAGTCTATGTCTCCTTTAATAAAAAAAGCGAAATTCGCTACCTGGGCCACGGATCTAATAAAAGGTAACCGGGTCAGAGTCCGTCGTGGGCTACCTGCATTGAGCAGCCCTATTGTCTGGGCGGCATTATGTTGTTATGAGCGGTATCCAAACATTAGTTACAATGTGTCTCACATTCCAGGCGAGGAGACTTTCGCAACCAGAGAGCAAATAAATGAGCTCCCAGCCATCTAGCAAGCCTTCGATAGCCTTCCAAGCTTCCTCCTGAGGGGGTAACGTCAGAGGCCGTATCGGTATAATAGAGTTTAATTGGCGCGTAATTCGCGAGTCGAAGGCAGTATATGCAGAAGATCCTTCCATAGGGGGATTTACCGGTCGCCGCTTTATGTTGTCGAGCAGACGACGAGCTTCTGCTATTAACGGAAAGATAAAAGGTGTTTTCCGGGGTAATTCTAAAGCAAAAAGTCGTAATAAAGTCTGCACATCGTTGAGCACGTGAATGAGTTCCTGCGGTTATTTACTCGCCTTTCGGAGCTGGATTCTGTAAATCAACTCCTCTTGGCAGGGAAGATTGCTAGCTATTCAATCCTTTGAGATACCGTCGTGGGAATGCGGCTTGGTTAATTACCTTGCGTCGACATCAACCATACTTCTGCTTCTTCCAGAGTGGCGATTATGCGTTGAGGTAGAACCATCTCATAGAGAGGTATTTCTGACTTATCACCCTGCCAATCCTCACACTGGAGACGGTGTTTACAAAGGAAGTGAAGAGGGTAGACAGAGGCAAGGTACTGACATCGTGTACGTTTCCTTTGATAAGCTCCCTGTATGCCAAGTCACAGCACTTCACCATCCCCATGACCCCCGCTCGGACCACTATTGATACAAGTTCAATTGGCAGTCCGGAGAGCGCGAATTTGGACGCGCAATCTGGGGTGATATAGTCTGGACTGATTGTAGACAAGTGATGCATATACAGGCAAGTAAACACCGTTTGTGCAAGTGAGTTACCAGCGTGCCAGTGCATCTATTGTCCGGGGGAGTACAGCAATGAACAACGACGCGGTCAAGGTTACACAGACCGCCATCTGCATTCACCTCACAAGCCAGTGTCCGGTCGAGAATCCAGCAGACCTCTTCAGGCAGCAACGGTGTGAGAGGGTCGAATATTGGCCTTTGCTCATCTGCAGGTAAAGCCGCGCCGCTGTCCATGCGGGGATCACCTATCTGGACGCCGCGCTCGAGCTGATGTATCTCTCAAAGAGGCGTACACATACCTCTACAGCACTCATAGCCTCAAACAGCGAGAATCCATCCACCATAAGGAGCTCCTCAAGAGCCATATCTGACTGAAGGATCAGTTGATTTCACTCAGAGAATCTTTTCAAACGGACCCTTTGAAGCTTCATCGAAGAGATGCGTAACATCCCTAAAGTGAGGTCCGCCTGGCACGTCCATCTTGCAGCCTCTCGATTGTAGTACACAGATACAGATTATTAATTCAAAAGACTTGGCTTAGTTGTCGACAGGAGTACATTTCATGGTTGAACTAGCAGGTGTGTTCATGAGGGGGGGGAACAAGGTCAGTGCGTCCGGCGCGACAACTACGGGCTTGAGATCCCGACGCGGCGGCTCGTTCTGTCTTGGCCGGCCGAACCATCCTTTCCACCCTCGACAGACCATGCAGAGGGCAAACGCTGTTCTCTTCAAACCGTCTTATTTTCCTTGTCGCAACCGACACATTGATTTTAAGAGAAGTGCAGGTTCGCTCAGCAATGCTGCAGCTCCTCGAGTCGTTTTTTCTGGGATCCAACCGACTGGTATTCCCCATGTTTGTTCCAATGCATCACGGAGTCCTGGGCAACGCGCTAATAGACACAGATAGGGAACTATCTGGGGGCTCTTCAAAACTGGGTAAAAATGCAGCGCGACGCTAGACCGCAGGACCAGCTCATTTTCTCGGTCGTCGGCTGGCACGCCCTCACACTTCCGCAGAATCCCCAAACCCTGCTTGAAGCCAGAAACGATATGTTTGCTACACTTATTGCAATTGGTCTCGATCCAGAAAGGGCGATAATTTTCCATCAGGACCAGGTTAGTGGTGTTTGTCCTTTGTTTCTGCAGTGCTACTAACAATCCGGATGTATCAGAATCCTGACCATACGGAGCTGTGCTGGCTTTTGAATTGCTTGACGCCATTTGGAAAGCTACGGCGGATGACAACCTGGAAGGTAATGCCTTATTCTGCCTTGGAGACCCTCGATTATAGACTCAATTCTGACAGAGCAGGCTAGCCATATCTCGCAATGCAAACGACGAGTCAGAGGTTGACGAGTCGATGCTGAGTACCGGCCTTTTTACATATCCTGTTCTCCAAGCGGCAGATATTCTGGCCTACAGGTGGGGTTCATGTACTCTTGTCCCCCATCCGACTCTTTATTAAATTTGTCAGGTCGACCCATGTTCCTGTCGGTGAAGATCAGCAGCAGCATCTCGAGCTAAGCCGTGATTTAGCGGAGCTATTTAATCGCAATTTTGGCTCATCCTTATTCCCTCTTCCCGAATGCGTCATTAGTGAGTCTATCCCTTGCGGACGTATATCCCTCCTCATAACGTTTATTTCTCCACAGCACCGTCAAAGAGGGTTCTCTCCCTGAAGGACCCTTCGGCTAAAATGTCAAAGTCTGCAAAAGACGCGAATTCTCGAATATTAATCACAGACAACACTGCGATTATTCGCAAGAAAATTCGTGCTGCTGTCACCGATTCTCTGCCATATATCAGCTATGACCCCGTTAATCGGCCCGGGACGTCCAATCTCCTTGTAATCCTTGCGGGCTGCATTGACCAAGATGTGCATGCCGTCTCCGAGAGATACCGTGATAAGAGCCACGGTGCTTTGAAGAGTGACGTATTCGATGCAATAGAGGAGACGGTGAAGGGCCCACGAGCTGAATTCCTCAGACTTCGTAAGGAATCAGGACATTTGAATGCTCTTGCAATCAAAGGTGCTGAGAATGCAAGGGAAATCTCTCAAAAAACTCTGAAGAGCGTTAGGAAGCTTGTTGGTTTGAGTCCCTGATGGCGATCACCTTGTGTGAGTTGGTCATAATTGTGGGCGTTTACTGATACATTTTCCCCTTTAATTTAACTACAATATACAAACCGGTACTATATTCCGAAGCTCACTCTCAACTCATTTGCTGCATAGTAGTCTAGTCGCACTTATTTATCGCTTTTGTTTTGGAAGTCTTTAAAAATAGATCCATTGGGCTGGTTGATGTCGGTCCTACTATGAAGAGTCTGTCGATGACGCGCCGAAAAAACCCGATCGCCCCACAAAGCTACACATTCTAAATTTCCTTCCGTCTCGTCGTTATACTCTCTAACTCAGACCAGCATGTCCAGAAGAAATAGTCTTTCGAGGCCGCCGGTGGTGATGACCATAGCTGGGTCGGATTCGAGCGGCGGTGCTGGAATTCAGGTGTGTATTCTTCACGCCCTGTGGCAGCCGCGACGCCACCTACTGTGGACTCAGACTTCCTTCAGGCAGACCTCAAGACATTCACCGCGCTACAATGTTATGGAACGAGCACGATCACCGCTCTGACGGCTCAAAACACCACGGGTGTTGATGCGGTGTATCCTACCCCTCCGGAATTCATCAAAAAACAGGTTCGAATCTATCAGATTTTGACGGTTCAGTGTTCCTGGGTGTATGCGCGTCTAATCCCGCATTTCTAGCTCGACTCTGTCCTCAATGACATGGATGTCGCAGCGTTCAAGACTGGTATGCTCTATGATGCCTCAAACACGCGCGCGGTCGCGTCGGGTCTTAAAGCTTTCTACCATGAGAGGAAACAACCGCCTATTGTGATAGACCCCGTCTGTGTCTCGACCTCCGGCCACTCGCTGTTGGAAAACGATGCAGTAAAGGTCATGATAGAGGAGCTCTTCCCCTTGGCCACATTGATTACGCCTAACAAGGCAGAAGCAGAACTGTTGCTTTCGCACTGCTCGCCTTCATCCGCTGAGAAGCAAGAGATAGGCTCTCTCAACGATGCACTCGAGGCTGCGCGCACATTGGGTATGCTCAGTGGGTGTGACGTTCTGCTGAAAGGCGGACACTTAACCGTTTTCGCCCGCGAAATGGTCGCTCTTTCAAGGGGTATAAGCAAATCGAGCGACGTGAGTATTGCATGGGATGTTGCCGAGCACCAGAACATGGAAATTCTGCGGACAAAAACGGTAGATTCCGATGTATCCCTCGTCGTCGATGTGCTCTATGAGCGAGGATCTGAGAAAAGTACCATCTTTGCGCGTTCGCGCATAGAGTCAACTAGTACGCACGGCACCGGTTGTACTCTCAGTGCAGCCATCGCCTGTTATCTCGCCCGTGGTTACTCAGGTTCGTGATGGATCCATTTTCAGTGCATCCCTCGCTGACTCGTTGACGGGGTTGTCGAACAGTTGCAGAAGCTGTAAGATCAGCTGCGGACTTCACGCATACTGGAATTCAAGCCGCCTACCCCCTTGGGAAGGGCAATGGCCCGCTTAACCACTTGCATTCCCTGATCTCCAGGTCATTACCACTGTGAGTGTTCCCTCTTCTTGGGTACGTGTCAGCGTATTCACAGAGCTTCCACCCCATTCAGCCCGACAAAAGTTGATCCGTATCCATTTACACGGGCGCTTATTCGTTCAAATGCGTCCGTATGGAAGGAGTACGTCGAGCACCCCTTCGTCAAGCAGCTTGGCGCGGGCACGCTCCGTCGCGAGTGCTTCCTACACTTTCTCAAGTCAGTATTTTTTCACTGTACATTATATGCGCGCCGGCAAGGCCTAAGTGGGACCTTTGGCTGACATGACTAGGCAGGACTACCAATACCTCAAGTATTATGCACGCGCGTATGGGTGCGTGCCGAGCTCTTTATAATCTGCAAGGGAAAACGTTTCTGACAACGATATAGGCTACTCATAGCGAAGTCACGCAGCTTCGTGGACGTCAAGCCCGCGTCTGACACGATTTTAAACGTAATTCGGGAGGTGTCTATGCACGCTTCATATTGCGCATCGGAGCTGGGAATCAGTGAGTTGGAATTGGAAGCGACGCCTGAGTCTCCTGCGACGACGGCGTACGGCGCGTCACTACTGGATGCAGGGCTGCATGGTAAGTGCCGGAGCTGTCGCTATTTTTATTGGCCATTGTCGATTATAAGCAAGAGCTGATTTGGCTGTCGATATGACATGTCCTTGAGTGAAGGTGATAGGACAAAGCTAGTCGTCACCCTCGCTGCATGTCTGCTTGGATACGGTGAAGTGGGCCTTTGGCTCAAGACCGAGGCGGAGATGCCAAACTCGTGGGTTAAGTGGGAGGGGAACCCCTATCTCAAATGGATCGAGGACTACGCAGGTGCACGCTACCAGAACGCTGTTGTGTCGGGTCTAGGTTCGTCCGCGCCTCGATTAGTTACAAAGATAGCACTGACCCTAGGTAATTTTACCAATAGGTGTCCTTGAGCTTGCTGCCCAAGAGGACCCGCCCTCCCCGAAAAGACTTGAGGAATGGAAGGAAGTGTGGGGGAAGTGCACTATGCTGGAGAAACAATTTTGGGATATGGCTATGGATTTATCGTAATAGTAAGTAATCTACAGTGAGTTATTAGTACATGGGGATACGAATGTCGAAAGCAGCAGAAATAATACAAGAAATAAATCAAGTGCTTGGGAAATAAATTGGTTTGGCGATAAGATTACGAGGCAGTATCCTCTGTCTTCTCAATAATGACTTCCGTCCGTAATTGTAGGGCCTTCCGAGTTCTCGAAGCTTTCGTCTTCTGCGCGCTTGGGCATATGCCGTTACTAAGTGTGCATTCATCGCAGCGGGGTCCAACGCCAACACAAATAGTCTTGTAAATTTTCAGAGTAAGTAGCTGCTTTTCCCATCCACAGGCTCCCATATCTCACGTACCTGACCAAATCCAACAAGCAGATGGTTGATCTCGGGATGCAATTCCCTCGGCAGCCATGATTGTAGGTTCAGTCTGTTTGAAGTTTTTTTTAGTGTTCTCCGAAGTGGTGAAAATAGGAAAAGTACCTTGTCTCTTCGGGATTCTTCGTAGGTGGCTTGTGCCAACCTAACCTATTTGTGATTCTGTGAACGTGCACATCAACTCCGATACCGTCGTTGCTGCCGCAAAAGTTAGAGTAAGTCGTTGAAAAAAGCGTTTAAAATTAAAGAACATACATGTCCCATGCTGCCTGAAGACATAGGAAAGCCATCTTCGGTCCGACCCCCGGGAGAGAGCACAGCTCATCCAC
Organism: Coniferiporia sulphurascens; assembly: GCA_002794785.1. Lineage (NCBI taxonomy): Eukaryota > Fungi > Basidiomycota > Agaricomycetes > Hymenochaetales > Hymenochaetaceae > Coniferiporia > Coniferiporia sulphurascens. The sequence goes on along the minus strand of NBBA01000009.1, from coordinate 1,638,915 downwards.
CGTCTTTGGCACGTCCGAGTCGAATTCATCACGTAGTCGCACAGCTGCTTGCTTTAAATACCTGTCTGGAAGTTAAGCTCCGTTCAGAATATCTGGGCGCTTCAACATGTAACGCACTGAGTCTTCCGCCTCCAGAAGCCAACACTTGCGATCGCTTCGGAGATGGTGCTATCGTCAGCATTAATGAGAGCCTCGACGGTAATGCTTCCGCCGAATGCTTTGCGCAGCTTGGAAACTGCTGCATCTGTGACTTCGTCTTTTGTCTGCGATGAGAGCATAAGGGAAACGAGTGTCGATACTCGACGACCCTGGAAAGCAATAGCGTTAGTGCACACACTGGCTAAGGGAAATGATGAGATGGACCTTTGGGTCGACCTCACGAAGCTTTGCGCAGGCACATCCCATGGTATCGACTGGTGCAACGTATTTCTTTCGTGATTCCTTAATTTCGTTGTAGGCTTCCTCCCATCTTGGGGGCGCCGGGTGCGGCTCATCGAGCACCATTTTCAACGGTTTTTTCTTCTTCGGACTCGAGAGATTCGGAGAGGAAGCATGCGCCTTAACTTTAACGTCTGTCTTTTCGACCTTCGGTATCGCCGTCTTTTCCTCCGTGGCCTGGGATTCGACAGAGACGGCGGCAGGGGCGAGGATGACATCCTCGATGTCCTCCTCCTTTTTCACTTCATTTACAGTCCGCTTGACGCGCTTGGAACGTCTAGGTGTTCCAGATCCATATGGTTCAGTAGTAGCTGAGTATTCTGACGCCTCAAAGAGGGTAACGGATGCGTTATGGGAACTCGGTCGCGCGACCAGGCGCGCCTCGGACGCGCTTCGCTTGATCGGCATACGAAAGCTCAGAAATAGGCGTAGAATATCTTAGGAAAGGGTTTATGTAGTCTTGTGAATGCAAATTTGTTGTTTCCTGAGGAGATGTGTAGAGAGACAGGTAAACTTGAAAGCAAGAGGTGAGAAGCTGAGACAGGAAAGTATAAGTCGAAGGGCGTAAAGTCGCGACTCGCGGCACCGCCGACACTTTGAGTGTCTCTCACTTCGCTCCGGCATGTCTACTGTCGCAAAGCCCAGCAAACGCCAAAGCAAAACGAAACAAAAGGAGAAAATAAATGATACAGGCAAGGGCAAGGGCAAAGCGCTCTCAAACGTCTACATCGACGACTCCGACCTAGACGAAGAAACCGAAACCCAATCCACCACGAGACTCGTCCCGACCGGGTCGGTGCTGCTCGAAAATGTTATGGACCCGGAAGAGTTCGATTATGATGCGCTAGAGGGCAACGACGACCTCGAACTCTGTATTGTGCGCGTTCCGGATGGGGTGCGTCTTACTCCTCGCACCGTGTTTTTATCAACTTTTTCCGTTATTCTGACAATAGACTAAAACTACGTGCGCTTGGTCGGACTTTCTGCAGATCAAGCCGAAGTACCTTTCAAATGCTGAGATTTCTCTAACACCTTCTTCCGCACCATCTTCGGTTGTGGGCACGCTGACAAAGAAGACCACGACGTACAACATATGGTCTGTCCGCGATAATGCTTCCGACCAAAATACGATCGCCGGTGGAGATGAGGTGCTTGGCCTGAGCTGCCTCGTACCAAGAAAAAAGAAAAACGGGAAGCTTTTCCCGGGTGTGTACTTCTTGATCTCGCATATAATCTAGCTGTTGTTATTTATTCGGTACACTTTTTTTAGCACCTAAACCTATTGCGCACCATCTCGTACTGACGGCGCAGCCTGTCCTCCCTACTCCGCCTCCATCGTCCCCAGACGCTCCAGATGCAGTCACCTACAAGAGTCCCGCACGCTACCGACATCCCAAGCACCTTCTAAAACATCGTTTCTTACCCACCGGCACGATACACGAACCACCTAAGCCCACGGAGGACATTGAGTCAATGGATGTCGACCAAAATCAGCCTACTCAAATTTCTCAGAAGGCTAATGTTGTGAAGGTTTCTTCTCCAAAGAAAAAGCGAAGGGTGGACGGCGAGCCGAAGAAGACGAAGAAAGCCAAGATGGGATCGTAGTATTTAGTCATAGTAGCATCCTAATTTTATACTCATTTACTCGGTCCAGACGGTCCTTGATCACCTTCTTCGTGCTTAGTTTTTATTTTGTTGCATCACAGTATTTTCCATCTGAAGGGGAAAGTAGTTCTCATATCAAGAATGAGTGAATTAGGAGTAATAGGAAAAACGTCAGTGTAATAGTACAGTGTGAAATACCGAATTCTCATAACGTTACACAGAAATAACATACCATCAACATCACGAACACAAAAACCAGACAAGTTGCTAGGGAACAGAAGACCCATTCGCACCGTCGGCACGCTTAGAAGAAAGAAACACTGATCGTCCTAACTCCCGTCGAACATCTTCCTCAATGCCTTCGAAGATGCTCTTATAAGGCACACCCCGCACACGGCCCGGCGTACGCTCCTCTTCTTCATCAAACCCGCCGCCGACAACACTCACCCACTGCCGCCGCGTCTCGACTAGCTGCTTGAGTGCATCGGGCATAACAAGCGTTCCTTCCTCGTCCGGACCAAGGCCTAGTGCTGCAGGATTAGGCAAGGGCATAGGGGGCCCAGCGCTGCCGCCATTGCCGTTCACTCCGTTTGCGCCACCGCTATCGCCCTTTTTCTTCTTCTTCGACGCTTTTGGCCCATCTTTCTTTTGCAGCTTCGTGTACATCGCGGTAATATTCTTGTCAAGCGCGTCGCGAGCATCGACATACTCCTGATACGCGAGCCGGTCCCGCGCGACCTCCGCAAGGCGTGCGCGGCGTGCTTTATTCGTCGCGGAAGCCTCACGCAGCTGACGTTGGGCCTGTCGAAGTGCAGTCGAGATCGGATCATCGACTACTTGGGAGAAGTCAAGCTTATTGATTACGTTATGATCAGCAAAGGTGTATAATCAATCTAATCATGTCCCTACTCACTTTGCCTTCAAGCAGTCCATAAAAGCGGACTGTATCTTTGACCCTTTCCTCGAAGTCGGCAACCAGGACTTTTTCTTTAGACGGCGAAGTTCCATTTGCCCCTGACGCAGAAGCAGCCATCCTCGCCTCGTACGCATCCTCCGCCTCTCTCATGCTCTTCCACGTTGACTGATCTGCTGCGGGTAAGAGCGCGGATACCAGCCTCTCCGTCACTGGTCCCAATCCTTTATCGGTCATCGTATCCGCCTCCGTTAGTCCCGATGCGTCCCATTTCGGGAGGAGTCCAGACGCTATGAAATTGCTCGCGGCCGCGGCCGCGTTTCGAGAGCTAGAGAAGTCCAGTGAAGAGGGTACACCACCATATAACTGCATGTCTTCATCTTCCCATTGATCTGTATAATGCCGGCCCAGCTCAGGCATTACATACGGCCCCACGGTGTCTCCATCATGCTCCAGCCATCCCACATCCTCTTCTCGTACTTGGCGTATCCACGGCTCTATCGACGCGTAAAATGTACCTATGGGGATTTGGGAAGGAGGTGCCTTTGCCTTAGAGAAGTCTTCCTTAACTTCTATTGGTTTTCTTGGTCCCGCCGGTAGTGTGGGTATGGATAAAGGTCTTTGAGGCAGGAGGGGATGAGGAGGCGGTAGACTCCAATCCGGGCCGGTCGTAGACTGTGTTTTATGTCAGGGTGAGACTAAAGGGTTGTTGGACAAGACAAACTTTTGCATGAGACACATTACTAAGCTTTGAAGGCTTGTTATGATGCTCCTTATGCGGAGGAGGATGCGGGGACAGTTTCCTAGATCGCTGTGCATCTGTTTACGAATTAGTTTAAGCGAAAGAATTCCTTTACAGTTAAGACACACCAAGCTCTCCATCACTCTCGTCGTCCCTTTTCCGCTTTTTATCTTTATCCTTTTTCTTCCTAAAGAGAAGACAACCGGTTAGATACCAATCAAGATATTTCGCTTCTTTCACTCACACTCTACGCATCTCCGAGGGGAGCTTTTGGAGTAAGGGAGAAGCGACATTGATCGCAGGTAAGGAGCTTGATGAAGGAGCACCTGCAGGGATGGGAGGAATGGACGGAGAAAAGCCGCGCTCCTCCTGATCGAGACTTGGGGTATCTGTGTAATGAACAAGGCGTATTGTAGTTTCGCGTATGTGAATAATTTTTTTGAGGAGCATATCAAGGCCGACGGGATAATGCAAAACGTATTGAGGGGGTAGGTAACCGTGCACGATGAGTGGTAAGAGCCACAGACGCGTCCAGATAAGTTGTACAGAAAACCAATGCAAGGATGTTGAGAAATTCCATGGTGGCACGTTCGCAGGCAATTTTAAACGTGAGACGACCACCACGACCACAAGCCGATACGAGAACATAGAACAATATATGTTTAGATTACAATGGATGTAACAGAATCACGTAGCAGTTAGCACTCGGATGCAGAGCAAAAGATAGACAGATTACGTACAACTTGGTTCGCGTTTAACTTTGTGGAGAGGTAGTGCGCGCGCCTTTCCCTTCTCTAATTCGCGCATCTTCTTCATTTCATTCTCGATGATCTTGAGGTCACCCGCGGCCTTGCGCGCGCGTTCGAGCGCACGCTGCTTAAGCGCCTTCAGCTCCGACTGCGTCGCCTCGAGCTCATCGACAGACGGCACTGCATCCGGAGGCGCGACGAACAGCTGGCTACGCAGGGGCGGGTGCGCTTCGGTATTATACGGCACAAGCGGCTGGGACATCGTTTCGGTATAGCAGGTGGGTTTGCGAGGAGTGTTCCGCGAGCGCAACCCAGCGAGAGATACATGAAACCAGTACTTCTGAACACGGTGGACGCGAATTTGCACTCAGAACATGAGCACAGATTGACCGTTGATGAAGAATAGCAGGTCCGTGGTGAACGTCGTCGTCGTAAGAAGCAGGCTCAAAACGGAAAACTACCGTTTCCAGATCCGGCGTGGCCGTGTCACGGTCGAATCACAAAATCGCCACAATAATTAAAATGCTCTGTATCATTCCAACAATAGTATTACAATCTATACAATACGTGCTAGCCTTCTCTACAATCCAAGTCTAAGAAAAATCAAAGTCCTTCTTTCGTCTCTAAATGTTGGCCCATAAGGGACACAACTTCGAAGCAAAGGACAAGTAGCAACTGTCCCACGAGATCTACCACGGATGAATGCACGGGCATCGCGTACATGTCCGGGTCACGATCCCTTTTCCACAAAAAGGCAGTAAGGGCTTGAGCAAACCATAGAGAAGCCAAAACCTAATTTTGTCATAGTTAGTAACAAAATAGATTCCAGGGACTTGACCGATACTTACTGTAACGCAGAAGAAAAATATAGAGCAAACGATAAAGATAACCGGCAAGGTAAGCCATCCTACGGCACGCAATAATGATAGGAAGACTATCTCTATCGGTATCGTGATGAGGAATAATGTTGTCATCACGAGCTTCCGGCTTGGCTGTGGTGGTGACTCGTGTTTATGTCCGTTCACAGGGAGTGTTACCATTGTAGCAGCATGTAACGTGGTGGAGATACGCGAGATAGCGACAGACCCGACAGCACCGGGGAGGCCTAGAAGACATTTAGTCATGTCGTTTTCAACTGAATTTTTATTGCCATACCACTAATGATGACTGCCAGCAGGGCGAAGCCGCTGTAGCGAGAGACGAAAACGTCAAGAATAATGCCAGTGGCAGTGCTAACCGCCATAGCGCCAAAAAGAGGCGTCCATCCCTGCTTTATTAGGGCACGAACGTAGTTGTTTCGGCTGACGATGTAAGCGCAAACACACGAGGAAATTACGAGCGTAATGCAGATGACGAGCGGGAGTGCCGTGTTTACGAAGTTTATGAGAAAGGTCGATACAAGCCCGAGCAGGCAAAGTGTGATGAGATCGCCAAGACAAGCAGCAACAGGAGGAGCAATGTTGTCTGTATTGACGTCAGAAAGGAAGCTCCTCAAAACGAGTGAATATCTTGCCTGGGTTAAGTGAGTACTTTCTACAGAAAATAACAAGCGTGCACATGAAAGAGCCTAAAATCAAACTCGACAAGCATGCTGAAGCCATGCCTGTTGATGCCACCAATATAAATCTGTAAAGTTTGTTAAGAGATATAACTGGCGCCCTTAATCAGACGGCTTACTCAACGATACCAGACTTGGGCTTTCTTGGATCAGGGGGATGAACGGGATGAGGACGTCGGGAGCGAAGGAAGCGGACACCGGTGCTTATTTCAGATGAGGTCATTTTTGGCATAACCAAACCAAGCACAAAGGAAAGAATAGCGGCAACGAATGAAACAAGAGTGGCTTGAATCTGAAGAAGCGCCATGTTTCCGGCCAGTATGCCGTACCGACTGGTCTTTTCATCGAGCTCGCCGATGTTGGCCTATAGCTCGTAAGCAAAACGCATAGCAATAGAATAGACTGAAAGCGGACTCACAGCCGTTCCCAAACGCGAAGACAAATTCATCTCCAAATTACCCTTCAAGTTCAAGATGACAGGAATAATTATGATGAGCTCGTCAATTTGCTTCATTGCTTTCCAATGCTGATGGCGAATCGTTAACCAACAATTCACATATGGCTTTAATGAAGCTTACGGAGACATGGTCCAGAAGCTCCCCAGTAAATAGGAGTCCCACAGTCGTAAAAAGGAGAGTCGGCACGGTCTGGAATATAGCTGCCCCTTTAGATTCCCAACCAGACTTTGACCAAGACGGCCCACATACCTCGATTACAATGTCTCTCACTTGCCCCCAAGTAGTTCCAACTTCCTTTGTCGATAAACCGTGTCCGTGCGATTGTCTATCAAGTCCCAGGAGGGCGACGTCAGCCTCATCGTCCGAAGTCGAGCCATCATCCGACCCGAAGTCGTCCACCGTGGTCATAGCTATTACGGACCGCCCGTCCCCAACCTCCCTGGTGGTCATCCTATTTTCTGGAGACTTGTGCAGGTGAAGGATAAAGGTGAAACCTCTCCCCCTTTTTAGTGACGTGCTCTATGCAAAGTGACGAAAAGAAAGGAGTGATTTCACTTTGCACCCGTCAACGGAAGAGTCAAGTCGTGGTTGCGGCGGTCGACATTACGAGTGCGGTAACCAACGGATTGCTTACTTCATTAGAAACTCTGATAGCATCTGGCTTCAAGTTCATCCGTATTCGGTCCGTTATTTCATATACATTTTGTAAACACCTTCTTGAGCCTTGACCTCGTCATTGGTATATAATATAAGCACCACTGGCGGTGGTTTTGTATTCCTGAGTCTTGACGCCCTTTTACTCTCTACCTGCGAAAACAAAGCTAGACTCTCTGCATGCATCCCGACACAAGTATACCAACTTGTCTGTCCTGCAACTACAAAAAACTGAGCGTTTCATAGACTATGCCCAGTACAAAGCATCCGGGGCGGGCTTGGCCTCAGCAGTCCAAATCACGGATGACGGAAGGATTAACATCTCGTTGGACCTCAAGCAATACCTGCCAGATTTACCTCCCGGTTATGCCAAGGAAGTGCAGGAGTTTGCTACAGACGATGTCGACTTTCGCTCGCCGCCATGTTTGAATATTGTTATCATGATAGTTGGAAGCCGAGGTTAGTTGGTTGTCCTGCACTGTCAACAGCTATGCTAAAGACATTTTTAGGTGATGTTCAGCCATTCCTAGCTCTTGCGAAAAGACTGGTCCGAGATGGACATCGTGTGCGCTTGGCTACTCATGGCACATTTAGTTCATTCGTGACGGAGAACGGTCTGGAATTTTTTGATATTGGTGGTAATCCGGAGGACCTCATGAGCTACATGGTGAAGAGTGAGAAAAAATCACCATGTTGTGGGTGCGCTATGTCTAATCCGCATCCCCTACAAAGACCCAGGTCTCGTCCCCGGTCTAGATTCCATTATGAACGGAGACATTGGCCAAAAGCGGAAGATGTTGAAAGGGGTACGTGTTTCATTGAGGTGCTCGACTTCTCACTGACAATTAGCCAGATGCTTGAAGGCTGTTGGAGATCGTGTTTCGAAGCCGATCTGGAGACCGGGAAATCGTTTGCAGCCGACGCCATAATTTCGAATCCTCCCGCATTCGCACACGTTCACTGCGCGGAAGCTCTGGGTATTCCCTTAAATCTCTCTTTCAGTAAGTACCTTTTTTACATCTCAAAAAGATAAGAATCGTTTTGATACACGTTTACTCATCGTTCGATGAAGCAATGCCTTGGTGTGCAACTACGGCTTTCCCCCATCCTCTCGTTAATATAGAAAACTCCAACGCGCAATCAGGGCTTTCTAATTATCTCAGCTATGCATTGACCGATCTTATGACCTGGCAAGGGTTCGTTTTCCTTATTTTCCCGTTCGTTTGTCCCCACCATTAAATCGCCGTCTGTAGGCTGGGAGATATAATTGACGACTTCCGCGAGAAACATCTCGGTTTAAGTAGTCTGCACATGCGCCATGGACCAGGAATAGTTGACAAGTTGAAGATCCCTTGGACTTACTGCATCAGTCCCTCGCTTGTTCCTAAGCCGAAGGACTGGAAGAACTATATCGGTGATTTATACCTGATTTCAAACTGGTTAAAGGGACAAGGACACTCATATCAAACAGATATAGTCGGTTTTTACTTTTTAAACCTGTCCGTCAATTACACTCCTCCCGAGGACCTTGCTGCCTTCCTTGCCGCAGGCCCGCCGCCGATATACATTGGGCAAGTTTCGGGCGTTATAGCGTTTGCCCTACACCACCTGACACCTCCTTTTGCTGCGCCACAGGTTTGGTTCTATCGTAGTCGACGACCCTAAGGCATTGACATCAATCATATTTCAAGCAGTTGCAAACACTGGCGTCCGTGCGCTCGTCTCTGCAGGGTGGGGAGGTCTCGGATCTGGAGACGTTCCAGACAATGTATTTATACTCGGAAACGTTCCCCACGACTGGCTATTTGACAAAGTATGCGCTGTATGTCACCATGGCGGTGCCGGAACGACTGCTATCGGCCTTCGGATGGGAAAGCCAACAATCGTGGTCCCATTCTTCGGTGACCAGCCATTTTGGGGTACGTATTCAGCCATATCTTATTTCATCCATTTGGGTATCCTGAATAACAATGCGTTGTTAAATAGGAGACATGATTCACCGTTCTGGTGCCGGGCCTAAGCCTGTTCGCCGGAAGGATCTAGACGTCGAACAGCTCACAGAAGCAATACGATTCGTCCTGAAACCAGAGGCACGGGCTGCCTCGGTCCGGTTAAGTAGACAAATCCAAGCAGAGGTCAGTCCCCTATGTGAATAAATAAATGTAACGGCTGGGCTTAGGATCGGTTAAAAGGACGGAATAACAAATGGTGTTCTATCGTTCTACCGCCACCTCCCTCTTCTAAACATGAGGTCAGACAACTATTTATCTCTTGATAATACTCTGAACAATCCCAATAGGTGTGACCTTGATCCAAATCGGGTCGCTGTCTGGTGGACAACGGAGCATGTGCGTCGACTCGACCCCAAAATAACTGATATTGTCTTTTTTATGCATTATGTCTCCGCACAGTGTCTTAAACTCAGCGCTTTTGCGGCCCAGACGCTCGCAGATAAGAAGTTACTCGACATGAACAACCTAGACCTACACCGTGCGTATCATCCGTACTTAAGACTCCCCATTCTCACCTGTCTCTGTTTTTAAAGGGCCTGCTGAGTTCGACCCGTTGAACAAAGTGACCGATCCTGTTTCAGGAGGGGCGGCCTCAATTTTCTGGACTGTGACGAACTATTACGCTGGCATTGCACAAATATTCTAGTCTGTGCAGCTTCATCTCAGAGAAGCTGAGAAGCTAATGTGTTTGTAATTAAACAGCAGTCCGGCGAAAGGCGTGATCAAGGTGGCCACGGCCATTCCACGGGGTAAGTTTATTTCACCACTTCGCTGGACATTACTTATTTCTGCATAGGCGTCGTCGAGATTATCACTTCTGTTTCAGAGGGCTTGTATCAGCTCCCCGCGCTTTATGGTTCAGAAGTCCGTCAGACGAAACCTGTGGACGGGCTGAAGAGTGGTATTCAAGAAGCTGGAAAAGTGCGGCTTTCACTCTTACATAGTTCTATCCATAATTACGTTTATCAATATAATCTGTATTAACAGGGACTTTTTTATGGGTACTACGATGGAATCACGGGATTCATCAAGGAACCCGTTCAAGGGGGTAAAAAAGAGGTGCTTTGGTGTCTCACTAGGCAATGCTCATACGTATGCTTACCAATTGGTTACTTTGTGCCAGGGCTTCATGGGTGTTATCAAAGGGTCCGCTCGTAGCTGTACGCACTCTGGTATTCTAAAGGCACCAAGCTTCATCCTAACATATTTACTCAGTTGTCAATGCGACTGCACGGCCAGCAGCAGGTATTGTTGGCTTGGTTGCACATCCCCTGCGTGGTGCTTTGGCAAGCGCTGCGAAACGCTTCGCCAAGAAGCCGGTACAGGTGCAACGAATAACGCGCATCGGCGATGGCGTCCGAGATGCACAGGACAGTACCGAGGAACAGCGCTCGCGCATTTTGACGGCTTTCAAAGAGGCGAAGAAGACAGAAGGAGAGAGAAGGGATAGATATAAAGAGGCTGCCGCGGAAGTCGCCAAGAAGGCGCTCGACGAAGAATTATCCCCGGCCAATTCAATTCCTTCGACGTCAGCATCGACGCCGACACTTTCCCTCGGTGTCAATGCAAACGTAACCCCACCACTGCAGCCTTCACTTGAAAGTAAAGACTCCAGGCCTGATTTCACGGCAGACGAGGAAGGCGAAGATCGGAAGTTCCTGGAGGACTTGGAAAGAGCAATGCAGCTTTCTCAACAGTCTTTGTCAGAAAATGCATCGTCGACCAGCCATATTGAGGCACCTTCGGAAGCTACCGACGTTACCGGATTAGCTGATGATGATGAGCAATTCTCGAAGGATCTCGAGAAGGCGAAGGAGCTTTCACTTCGGGACTCTTAATACATGATCAGACCCATACCATTAAATGCCGGATTTTACTGTTCTCCCGATATTCGGACATCCTTAAACCAGGCTAAACAGAGACAGAGAACCTAAAAGCGAATTACGAGTCAATATCAAGGTCATTTGATGCTGGTTGTGTTGGTGTCTGCGACTCAAGTAATGGTTCCCCGTTTTCTTCAGGCCTGTCATCCGCCGTGGCCACTACTTTCCCTCTGCCTCTCCCCCGGCCTCGTCCGCGGCCCCTCCCCCTTCCTCGTCCTCGCCCGCGCGTAGTAGGTGCAGGTGTCGAAGCCGCAGTCTCATCTACATCATCGTCGTTGCCTCCTTCCCCTGACACGGCGGCAGCTAATGTAGTCGCAGTTGCCCTCCCTCTTCCCCGTCCTCGCCCCCGTCCTCTCCCTCGTCGGCCCGCGGCAGCCCCACGTGCTCTTGCGGCAGAACCGGAATCCTCATCCCCGTCGACGTCCGCCTCGCTGTCAAAGAATTCGTTGACTGCTTTTGGCGGCGGCACGCGAAATTCGCCTGCTGGACCCGCGCCACGTTCCTCCGCTTTTTCCTCTGCTGTGCGCTCCTCGTCTGCAAGCCATCCCGCTAGGTCCGGCGGAATCTCCTGCATCTGCACACTCGGTGCTCCTTGCAAGTAACGCAGCTTCTGACGAATGCTGCGTGTGATACGCTGCAGCGCAGCAGGCGTGTTCTGGTTATCAACCCGACCTGCGAGTGTAGGATGTAGCGTGTAGTCGTCTGCGAACCAAGCGTCATACATCGTATGTGGCAGTTCGTCGGGTACCTCCGCTCCGACAAGCACAGATGTTTCGTATGTCCAACATCGGCTTACATTATGCACGGTATACCCGCCTCCTCCAACAACTAGCAGCGGTACGTTGAACTTGCGAACGAAATTGACACATTCTCCATGCGCGGCAATGGATAAGTTGAATGCGCCGAGACGATCACATCCAAGTGAGTCGGCACCACATTGCAAGACAATAGTGGATGGTCGGAATGCCGTTACTGTGTCTCCAATAACAGTTTTGAAGATGGCAAGGTATGAGTCATCGTCAATGCCGTCTAATAGCGGCACATTAAGAGCGAAGTGCTTTCCAAGGCCGCCACCGTTATCATCAAGCCGACCTGTACTCGGGAAAAAGTCACCAGTGTACTTGTGGAACGACACAGTCATAACTCGATTTGAATTCCAGAATGCGAGCTCAACTCCATCGCCGTGGTGGATGTCAATGTCAATATAGAGCACTCGTGGATGATATCTACCAAAAAAACCATTATTTTATTAAAAATCGTCCGCTGTTAAGTCAAGTACTACGTACCTTAGCAATTCTAGAATGGCAAGCACGATGTCATTTATATAACAGAAGCCACTGGCTTCACCGCGTTTAGCATGATGTAGACCACCCGACCAATTGATTGCAATATCTGTGGTCCCAGCACAAAGCTTCCTCGCTGCAGCGAGGGAAGCCCCGGCGTACATCCGCGTAAAATCGTACATGTCTGCGAAGATTGGACAGTCATCCACGCAGTTGAACGTGTCTATGAGATGCTTCATTTCATTTTGATTTCCGGGAGTTACCCTGCAAGTAACAAAAAAGGGCGTAAGAGACGAGAGACTAAATATTGACTAAGTGTAAAGGTTACCTTGACAAAAAGTCAATGTATTCAGAGTCATGATAAACCTCAAGTTCTTCCCTTGTCGCAGGACGCGGGTCGAAAAAATGATGAATCTGCTTGTCCAAACCGTATCCGATTACCAGTGCATTCGTGAGACTTAACCGATGTGGTTTCATGGGGTGTCTTTCCTGGAGTAACTGTAAGCCGCCCCGGATATCTGGAGTTTTATGCATGAGCAACAACCTACCCCATAATGGTGCTCCCCGACACCTTTCGGGAAATAGTAGGATACAATGGGCCGGGAATGGGGCTGCAGGGGTGTGCGTCAGACATCTAGCATACCGATCAGGAAAGAATCGGTGGGATCCTCCTACATTTATGCGCTCTGTGATTGGTTGTGCATATGGCTTCCCTCTGCGGTCTTCAAAATGCTTCGAATCCGAGAAAGTATGCAAGAGAGAGCGAGCCATTTTGTGTCTCTGAGCTCTACGGGCTTCAAGTCAGACAAGAATCAGAACGGGAAAGTCCCCCAGCCTAAGATGGTGCCACGCAAAGTGTATCGCTCCGTGACGCCGTCAATAAATTCCAAGGGACAGAATTATCAGTGCTCGCAGGCGATTTTGGGTCAAGTTTACAGGAGAGTTCGACACAGAGTAGGGGCAAGAATTGAGTATTTGCTGGCCAACTTTGAGAAAGGCGCCAAAAGTTCCAGGACCCAGGCTTAAAGTATAAAATTAATAGAAAACGATAAGAGCTGTAAAAGCAGGTGAACGACTGAAGACAAACTGAGAATAGTATTGCTCTAACGTCCGGCGTGATAGCCAAAACGGGCGCCATGTACGGATGTCACGAGCTTGTCACACCAATTACATAATCCTCAAGAATAACTAATATGATTACATCAACTCCAATGCGGCGTAATTCTACTTTTGGGTCTCGATGATGCAAAGTGACGTCTAAATGAGAAAAACCCGCCCAGCCGGCGAGCACTGGCCCCAGCGAATAAAATACAGTATTCCCGTCCAACAAACTTGCTTCTAATACACGAACTTCTAATACTTCAGTACAACCCGGCACCATCCGCCCACTCGCCAAACAGCAATGAGATACTCTCGCCATTGTGCGTTCGACGAATGCTCTCGGCAATTGTAGGCGCAACATCAAGGACGACGAGTTTTGAGAATCCGTCGCAGTGCTGGTTTTGCGGAATCGTATTCGTAACCTAGCAAGAAAACATAAAAGACAATAACAAAGAAGATAATTGGTAAGCATACCAATAGCTGATCTATAGGTAGGGATTCTAGGAGAGGGAAGTTTGTTTCCGATAGGAGGCCGTGCGAAACAATGCAATATATAGCTTTTGCACCGCCGTCTTTTAGCGCCCTTGCCGCTAGCGCAAGCGTGTTCCCGGTATCGATCATGTCGTCTACAAGGATTGCGACCTGGGATGATGGTCAGCTGAAGTGCTCACGAAAGGACGAGAACTCCTTACCTTATCCTGGACGTCGCCAACGAGGATGTGCATGCGCTCTGGCCCACCGTTCGAGTTACCTTGCCGGTGGATGAGTGCGAACTCAATACCAAGCTTGTCGGCGATGGCAGTTGCACTGTAAAAGTATCAGCGGATTGCATCGAGCGCCGGAACTAAGCACTAAGTACCGTTTGGCACCCCCTGCATCGGGGCTGACAACAATGCCATTCTTCCAGCCATCAATTTCGCGCTTGATGTAGCCAATCATAAGCGGCTCGGAAAACAAGTTGTCAACAGGGATATCGAAGAATCCCTGAATTTGGCTCGCGTGGAGATCCATGGTGATGACATGGTCGCAGCCGGCGATGACGAGCATGTTTGCAACGAGCTTGGCGGTGATTGGTGCACGGGATTTGTCCTTTTTGTCGACGCGTGCGTAGGGGAAGCAGGGAATGACGGCGGTGATGCGACGTGCAGAAGCGGTTTTACACGCGGAAATAAGAATAAGGAGTTCCATGAGGCTGTCGTTGACGTCGCCGCATCCACTCTGCAGAATGAATACATCCTCTTCGCGCACGGACTCCTGAATCTTCACGCTCGTCTCTCCGTTCGAGAACTTCTTGACGATGCATGGCGTGAGCTGGATGTTTAGCCTATGATATTGGCAGATTGGTCAACTGTTCGCTTGCCGCGAAAAGGACCTCTGGTAGGTCGCAGCTCACCGCTCGGCCACGGCTTGGGCGAGCTCGGGATGGCTGTTCCCTGCATACAAGGACGTTGAGCACTCAATTCGCTTGCATAGACAGCCAAAAAGCATACCAGTGAGAAGCCTGATAGAGTTACCACGGAGCATGATTGCCTAGGCGGGGCAACGATACGCAGGCTATGAGCTTGGCGAGGATGGGGGGAGGAAGAGGAGGAGGAAGAGGAGTTGATTTCAAAACTTGCGGTTCTGAACCAAAATTTGAGTGGAACCCGGAAAGTCCCGGTATTCCCACGAATGCTAAATCTCAATTGAGGTGCATTAATAGAGCACTTCCCAGGTCGTCGCCAAGCACTCTGTTGACCTCAGAAGTCGTTGTTGTCTGTGTCTACTTACTTGAATGAAAATCACTTGGCCCACTCTATTAAGAAGTTATTTCAAACAGAGTGCTATCGTCGGCCAAGAGTCTCTATCCGCAGCTTTTTCTCAGGAAAACTGGCTAAAGGGCTCACTTGAATTCTCACCCATGAGAAACTGTGCTGTGTCGAGGGCTTTCCCTCCGCTGTTCTTTTACCAAACCATGCTGAATTTCGCCCACGCACTCCACAGGAGACAGTATAAACTAGGTTGATAGTCGACCTTTTGGGCGACGCAGACACTCCAGCACCCAGGTGGACAGCACTCAAGACTCCCCAAACGACTCCCACTGTAGCTTTTCAAAACGGCTCAAAGGACTGGCACTATGGCGCAACGCCTTTCGCTTACCACGACGAGCCTACACAACGTCGTTATCTCCAATGCATCCGACGTCATCTACTATGAAGTTGTTACGCCAAAATGGGCGCCCGCGGTGACGCGCGTTAGCAAGATGGATCCGAAAAGCCACGAACTCGAGGTCGTCGCTGAACTGCAGAACGAGGTCTCCGAGAACGCCGCCGCACGTCCTATGGCAGTGCGCCTTCGTGGTCAGCAGTTCAGGCCTGCCGGCGAGTTCTGGACGAAAGATGGTGTGGCTGAGAAGTGGTTTGCCCCGCTCCTTCCCTGTTCTCTGTGTAACCGACACTAAATCCACGAATGAACAGCAACGCCAGATTTAGGGGAAAGGATGGAAAGTACTATCAGTGGAGAGTGCGGAAGGGGTGCCTTGAGGTACAACGCACAGTGCTTTTGTTTTCTTGCCTGGTGCTTACTTCATGCTGCAGCTCATGAGGGAACACGACCATGATGGCAAGCCTGTAGCCATCTACCACAAGCGCCGCCGGCATTTTCTGGTGTTGCGGATGTCGCAAAAGCCCTACTTGGAGGTTCAGCCTTCCGTCATGGAGACGCTGGATTCGCTAATAGGTCAGAACTCTTGTCCCCTGCACGATTCTAGAGTTGACTGAGAAATTATATGCTTAGTGTCGTTCCTCTTGGTGGAACAAAAACGGAGGTCTGATAAAAAAGGCATCAGTGCTTGATTTTTGGATGTTCGCTCGTCGTTTTTTCCCCTTCCTATTTAAATTACCTCTGATGAGGATATGTACCTAATGTTAATTATGTTTCCCCCGCGACGTATTTACTATTCCCGTAGCTTGGTCCGCCTAAGTAGTATTATATTTCCAGAATGCCATGCAATGAAAGCGGACTTGCACTTCGTTCCAATAAATCCGTCTTGGAAATGAACGGCATACCGGGAGGACCCGCATTAAGCAGGAAGCAATGGAGCATTAAAAAAATTACAGCCTTTAAGTAACGCGGCCTGCCGTAAGAGCACACGCTCCAAGAGAGGGTCCAAGGAAGATACTTTGAGGATCAGGAACAGGAGTGAGGCAGATGAATGTACACGCATGATGTTGGTGCCTGACCGAAGATGTTAGAAAAGTGCTTATCCCAATCATTCGGGGTGGGGTAGGCGGAGGGATCTAAAGGAAGGAGCGCACGACGGGCGGCGAGTCAAGTGATGCTAGAGTCGGGTGCTACTGAACTTTGTAGCGCGCCCGTTAATTGAGTATTTAAGCTCTCAACGAAATGCAGCTCGTCTGAGAAGACATGCCCTGAAGGAGATTACACCGCATCGGGTACCGCATTCAGAGAGACCAGGAAATTCAGGCATAAGCGTATTCCAGACGGAAAAAGGTCGTTGCGTATTGCCTATTAACCTTTGGAAGAAGATGGATAAGGGACTGTACGATAAGGGCGCATGTGAAGAAATAAGTACTAAATATGTAAAAACTGAGTGGGAATACTTATAAAAAGAGTCGTCTGTATTGTTGGGATCAGGCATCAGAGCTTTATGTGATGTCCCTCGGTTGGCTAGATTTCCGTAGTCCGCGGTGCAGCAAGATCAGGCACAGGAGACCACATCGTCACGTCTTTTGTGAAAGCAAGGAGATCAAGTATGCAGACGTCCACCGTACAGGAGAGAAGAAAGGAAATAGATATTGTACGCCATTGAAGAAATCATTTCTCGCGTTGGACAAATTATTGCACGCAAGTATCAGTAGGCGACAGACCAAGCCGAGGAACAGGTAGATGTGATCTGAGCGCGCATCAATATGACAAGAATAATCTGCCCGCACCATGATGGAGAGTATAGCCGAGACCAAGATGAGGAAAAGACAGCTTAACAAGAGTACACCGGAGGCACCATCGCCGGTGAGCGTTGTTTGGAAGCCCCCTACGAAACTTGACGCCAAAGGAGAAAGCAAGATAGGTTGAATGGCGTGATCCTTCCGTATAAAGGAACAAACGTTCAGATCGTGCTCCGTAATCATTTAATAGGGACGAGCAGACCAACAATTGTCCCGCTGGCTTGAAGTCGGTCCGCGGTCAGGAACTAACTCCAAACACAAAAGTGCCTCTACACTTTTGCATAGACCTGTCTAGGAATGATCTGGACGGGAAGTCGGAGATACAACCGGTGCAATATAATTTCCTACCCCTTGCATAGTGCCAAAACCCTGCCGACACTGCATCCCCACTGAAAGTCGGTCAAATGCGAGCCTTAGAGCCGCCCTATTTTCGTTACGTGGTCCGTGGCTGCTGAGGTAACTGATCCGTCTGTTTTCCCGAAAATATAAGTGGGTTTATCCATAGGAGATGTGCGGAAGTGCGGGGGCCTTAATGCCAGACACAGGGCTCCCTTTTAAGTACACCAGTAAAAGGAAGAAAGAACGTACATACTTGGCTGGAACACCTGGCGCCCAAAAGGGCTTACTATTATACAAGACGTTAAGAGGTGGACCGCCACGCCCACGACGCCATGAAGCCCTTACAACAGGTTCGGAGCATATGCGAAAGCCAAAGCAATCCGGAATCACAATAATTGCACGAGACACTCTACAATCTCCACGCTTTAATGTTCCAGCCCTCGTCCAGGGCATCCTCGACCAGAAAATTGTACCATAATTCCGCTATGGGCACGGTCGCCGCGTGCCATAGCGCATGCGCATCCAGAATACGGGCAAAAGGAGGAAAGTCGAACAACTCCAGTGACATCGCAGCCATGGTCAGAGCGACACACAGTGCTGCTTTAGATGCACATTTTGGTCGGCGTTGTCGTGATGCCATTGATGGCGGAAAGCGTCGGATTATAGTATATGATTCGGGAAGGGAGTATAATATCCAGAAAAGGTTATGCGCAAGCCCGAGAACGAGGTTGAAGATGATGTTATACGCGTAATCGAACCTTGGGAGGAGTGTTAGGTACGTGACATGCAGCACGTATGCCAGTATACAGAGGATTGTCCAGAGTCTGTAGTAATTTCGGCGGCGCGGACGACCAAGGAAGAAAAACCGCATGACGACAATATGAAGCGCGGTGATGAAAACAAGCGCAGCAGAGAAATAGTCCAATTTCTCAGTGCTTGGTTTATCTACAGACATTTGAAATTCAATCTAGTTAATGGAGAAAGGAACGAGTAGTTACACACCTCTGGTATGAAAAACCGCCGAACATATCCAAGCGTTCATGCTGACCACGGCCCATACAAGTAATACACGCTTTACCGGATGTCCGTCCGGTACGACCCTTTTTACCGTCCTGAAGCCTCGTACATGGACCCAAAGGTTCAAGAGTGAAAAGAGCACTGATGTTGGTTCCTGCATTCCGAACAATCGCCAGAACGGCCATTTGCCATTGTATTGTAGCACAGGGCGTCCCTCTACAACCGCACGGTCTGTCAGCTGGTGCATGCATGAGTATGCGCAGTCGTCGGCACATGTCCACCGGGTCAGGCGAAGAGAGAGCGGGAGAGTAATGGGTGTATAGTCTTCACGAGTTGTGCACTGCTGCGAATTGCAGAGGAAAAGACATCGCGTAAATAGAGGAGATCGGTCGCCCGCTGAGGCGATGGCTCGAAGAACACCGTGACCTAGAATACAGAGAACGACAAAGAAAAGTTTACAGGGATTCATCCAAGTGAAGCGGATAGGACGCGTTGAGCTGCGACTCGGACGCGCGACCTGCTCCGCGACTCGTCTGTTTGTACATGTACATCTATTTCTGTTACCATCAGTTGCCATCATCAAAATGACCACGACTGCGACAACAGGCACATTACGACGACCTCAAAGAGGGCAACCACGCCAATTTCGAGCGCCTGCGGTAAACAGCACAATTCGACCATTGATCGGGATGAATTAGAGCAATAGACAAAATTGCTCCTCGATGTACTGACAACTTGAATACGAACATGGCTTCTCTACATCTGCTACAGTACACACCTTCTCCCTCACATATAACCAGGTTGCTGTTTTATCTCGTCCTGCCACCTGATAATCATGGAACTACTTGAAAGTGCTGCTGAAGTCGCTACTGGCTGTCTTTGTGATAAGGTCTGGACTTTTCTGACCAAATCAGCGTCTTATGGCGACAATTCTTGGATTATCTTTACGTCCCAGAGGATATATCCACTGTGGCCTTATGACAGTGATTTGTCGTTCTGCACGATTTCTCTCGCTCACACGATACGCCGCCCCAACCCACCCAATTTGCAGGGAAGCTCTAGGCACCCAAAAGCTAAATCGACCCAAGATCTAAACGCAAATTCAAAGGTCAACAAGTTGTCGACGAAGACGGGTACAAAATGACCCGCCCTTGGTTCACGTGAACCCTTTCACATCTCCTTCGTTGTCCACAAGGCGCATTGTAATTCTCCGACCTCTGGATATACTACGAGACTCTGATCAACATTTTCGGTTTTGGCCGGCAGGGATAACTATGTGTGAAATAGCGGGCGTCCGTAATCTCGACCAATAGATCGTAAGACCGTGTGAATGGCACATTCTTGGCTTTCTCTTTCCACTCTTTCTACTCGGACCGTTTGTATGATTGTTCTTTCTGCTGTCAAACGAAAACACATCGCCTTTCTTTATTGTTTCTTGGCAATTCTCACGGACTCCTTCGCTGCCGACTATTACGGAACTGATATTCTTACAGGGTCAAGAAGACCACTCCCTTCCGCATATGACAACTCATCCGCGCAGAACGTTCGCCGCTTTATCGACCGCGAAGTACTAAATGCCTACAAAAAGACGACGGATTTCTTTTGCTTTTGTTCGTTCAGTCTGTCGATTCTGGCCGCGCTCCCCAGTCATCTATCCTCAGAGATTGGCTATAACTTGGTTGTGCGCAAGTTGCTACTGGTAGGCCACTAAGCTTCTGAGATCTATTACCTCAAATGGCTGCTCCCTCTGGACCTAGTCCTTATGAAATTAGCATCTCCGAGGAGAGCCTACACGACCTCCGAAGGCGACTTGAACAAACGCGTTTCCCTGATGAACTTGAGGATGCTGGTTGGGAGTATGGCGTACCACTTTCAGACGTTCGTCGCCTCGTGGAGTATTGGAAAGACGGCTTTGACTGGAGAAAGAAAGAGACCGAGATAAACTCCTCCCTCAAGCAGTTCACGCTAGATATCTCCATTGAGGGACAGGGTACACTGAATGTGCATTTTGTACATCACAAGAGTGACGCGCCTAATGCCATTCCTCTTCTATTCATCCACGGTTGTGAGTACGACGTTTCCTACGTCCTTCATTGTTGATCATCTTCTTTACTCAGGGCCCGGAAATTTCCTCGAGGTAACAAAGCTCATCCCTAGTTTAACGAGTCCCCCGACATCGGAGAACCCTGCCTTCCACGTCGTTGCTATAAGCCTCCCCGGCTTCACCTTTTCCGAAGCACCACACAAGAAAGGATTCGCGATAGCCCAATTCGCAGAAGCTGGGCATAACCTCATGCTGGCTCTTGGGTATGATGAATACGGTATGCACAATCGTGGTTCCCAGTATCGTAAGGTCTTCCTAAAGAGTACATTCTCAAGTTGTACAAGGCGGCGATTGGGGCTCGATTGTAAGTGTACAATTTAACTCTGTTTTGGGACAGGATAGTGATAAATCGCGCTTCTAGATAGCTAGTGAGATATCGCAAAGATATGGTGGAAAGTACTGCAAGGCGATCCATGTGAACATGATTCTGTCCGTCAAACGCACTTCTCTGATATTGCTCATTGATTTATCTCCGACGCTGTGCTTACAGCTCGAACCCTCCGGAATTCCCTCGGAGTCCTCTCCTTTGGCTGCGCAATAAGCTGACGTCTTATACGCCTGATGAGCTCGCAGGACTTACGCGATCGTCGTGGTTTAATAACGAAGGAAAAGGTTACTTCTTCGAGCAGGGTACACGGCCCGAGACACTAGCGTATTCACTTGCCGACTCCCCGGTCGGTTTGTTGGGCTGGATATACGAAAAGTTAGTCCAATGGACAGACGACTACGCGTGGAGCGATGATGAAAGTGAGTTCAATCTTCGTCATTGAGTCCATATAGTACATGCGACGTTAAAACAATCATGTGTCAGTATTGACATGGGTATCACTTTACTGGCACTCGCGGTCCGGTCCTGGTACCTCGATACGGATTTATTACGAGTTCATGCATACGCCGGGTTTCAATGGCAGGCTGGGACCTCCACCAGTGTATAGTGTGCCCATCGGCCTGTCACAATTTCCGAAAGATATATTTGTGAACCCGACTCTGTGAGTGTTGCGACTAATGTCTGGAGAAAAACAAGCACGTCTCGAAAAAACTTCTGATATTTTTGGATTTAGATGGGCGAAGGTTTACGGTCGAGTTGTCCAGTATACGAGACACACTCGCGGTGGGCATTTCGCGGCAACTGAAGTCCCCGAACTGCTTCTGGATGACCTGTGGAAAATGTTTGGAAATGGGGGCCCTGCCAACGGTGTTATATCACGACGGTAGAGGGGGTGATATTAAAAAATGTTTAACGAGTCTACATTAGTACTTCCGTAGATTTTGAGTTAGCAATTGATTTTCCTCGAGCGGTCCCTCAGCTGCTTTATCGACTTACATCAGCGAAATATGAATCGATGCTAATAATTACAGTCGTGGGAACTCAGTATTATGACTCGCAATTTCGAACGCTGCATGTCCACTCGGTCCGTTTTTCACGTCCTTCGCTCTAGATGGCACGAAATAAGCATGCGCTCCCTTGTACGATCGTAATAAAACTTGGTATAACCCCTCTTAACACGAAGAAATGATTTTTTGACTTATGCCGTATTTGAAGGGACTTCGTCGATTGTACATGAGACCACGCACCAGCCACTGCTTTCGCGGCTCTCCGCAATCGTTGAGACGGTCTTGCGTCTGAAAGCGGAGGGCCACAAGGTTGTTCTCGTCAGCTCGGGTGCTATTGGTGTCGGTCTTAAAACCATGAATCTGGGAAGCAGGCCGAAGAATCTTGCTGGTGTTCAAGTGCGTCCAGTCACTGGGCTCATTCTACAGCTAATACTGAACCTCGGGAAGGCTTTGGCAGCCATCGGTCAAGGGAGGCTGATTGCACTATGGGACAACTTATTTGGCCAGCTTGGGCAGCCGATTGCTCAGATTCTACTCACTCGAGGCGATATAGCTGATGTTCGTAGCGTCGACTTGTGGACGCCCTCTCTTTCTCATAATTGATGTTCAGAGAACCCGGTACTTGAATGCCGTGAATACTCTCTCAGAACTTTTATCCATGGGCGTTGTTCCAATAGTGAACGAAAATGATACGATATCTGTCAGCGTACGTCCTTGTTCTGTGTCTCCGTGCTAAACATGAAAATAAAAAATGATGAGTTAGGAAATTAAATTCGGAGACAACGATACCTTATCGGCGGTCACTTCGTCGATGATTCATGCAGATTATCTCTTCTTGTTAACGGATGTGGACGGTCTATACACAACAAATCCCCGGAAAGATCCTACCGCGAAGCCCATCGATGTTGTCACCTCGGTGCAAGCTATCCGTTCTCAAGGTACTTTTTTTTAACCCATCAATGGCTCCCTCCTCGTGAGTTAACGTCTCTCAAGTGAGCACAAAAACCCTCGGGTCAAAACTCGGTACTGGCGGCATGGAAACTAAGCTCATAGCCGCTGAAATAGCCACCGCTGCGGGGGTGACTACGGTCATCTGTTCCAGCATACATCCAGAGAGGATATTCGAAATCATTGAATACAATAGTGTCACTGACTCTGGCACCGTCACCGGTCCCTCCACGCCCCGAGAACCTCTTTCGGGCCGTGGAAGTCCTGTTCCTGAACAAACCACCCCCAAAAAAGACGAGGGCAATCGCCTCAGAGAGCGTACCCCCTCTCCTCAAAACTCTGATACTCCCCGCCCACCTCATACTCTCTTCACACCATCACAAACACCAGTCCGAGACCTGAAGGCCTGGACGTCGCACACACTAGCTCCGGCGGGAAGCGTCGTCGTCGATGCGGGAGCCCACCTCGTCCTATCCAGACGTGACTCAGGAGGGCGCCTCCTTCCGGCAGGCGTCCTCGGCGTCAGGGGTACGTTTGCATCGGGGCAGGCTGTACGGATCGTGGTGCGGAAACGAAGCGCAGGCGCACCACCCATCGAGGAACCCGACATGACGACGGCGTTGGCGAATGCGGCCCTGGCAGCGTACGCGTTTGATTCGCCGTTTGTGACGCAGCCGGCCACGCCAACGTTAATCCCCGCTGCGTCCATGACATCGTCGGTTACGTCTTTGGAACAGCTAACGCGTTCGCGCTCATCCATTCCTACGGCTTCCGGCTCGACCCAACAGCTACGGACCTTTTCTCCGTCCGCGTGGGAAGAAGACCACCACGATAAAGAGGATGAAGATGTTGACGATGGCTGGGAGTTAGTCGAGGT
This sequence comes from Coniferiporia sulphurascens, assembly GCA_002794785.1. Lineage (NCBI taxonomy): Eukaryota > Fungi > Basidiomycota > Agaricomycetes > Hymenochaetales > Hymenochaetaceae > Coniferiporia > Coniferiporia sulphurascens. The sequence continues at coordinate 1,614,952 of NBBA01000009.1, read as the reverse complement.
TGGTCGAGGGTTGGCAAACTACAACTCGGCACAGATCCGCCGCGTCAGGGGAATGAAGAGGTTGGTGCGCGCTTATCATTGACATAGTTGTTGCTAACTCTTCTGCCAAGCTCAAACATAGTCCACATTCTGGGCTACGCGGACTCCGAATACGTGGTAGAAAATATAACGATCAGAATACCTCCGTGAGAGATTGCATTTCTTGCCCCCCCAAGCGCAGACTCGGGCCCCCATAAAAACATCACCGTACTTCCTCCGGGTATTGGATTCACTTGCATCATTCTACACGCATCACAATAAAGTAATCGTTATAACATTGAATTTAAAATGCAATTAGTCAAATGGAGCAGGGGCGGCCTCCGGTTCCCCCTTCAGCGTTTCCTCAACTGCAGCACCAGCTGCTTTGCGCTCTTTAAGAGTCGGTCGCGAAGCCTTTGAAGAATATCCCACGCCTAAATTGTAAGATGTACGTGAGGATGTTGGTGGCTCCTCACTGTCGATTAGTCGAATAAGACCTACCGAGGCTAGGATATTGGAGGGGGATCTCTTTGCTCCAAACTGGAAGAGTCGACAGGTCCAGGGGGAACGATGGTCCTATCCACGCATTACGAATCGCGTGATCCCTTAAGATAGAAGTTAGCCTGCTGTTAACTAGATTGGAGCGTCTAGACCTGCTTTTGCTATCAGATAAGGAACAATCGGGAATCGTTAACGGGAGTTTATTCCACACGCGCGTAAAATATGCATACCTCTTCCCTTGTTAAAGGATGGACGAGGATGCTGCCGGCGTTTCAAGTAAAGTCAGACCAGGGGTGTTATACGGTTTAAAAGCGTCCTCAAATATTGACCTAAGCTCGCCTCTATTCATGCAAAGGTATGAGAATACAGCCGAGAACGATTCGGACGGACACCAGATCTCATAGGAACCTGAAAACAATGACAGCGTTCAATAAATACTCCAGGATACTGCGTGCCAGGCGTACCAGCGGGGTGAGGACCGATCGGGCCCGTGTTCACGCGGAAGAGGGGGACAGCGATGAAAGCCCCGTCGCGCCTGAGGCGCAGCACGGCGTCGCGTAGTACTAGAGCTGCTTTGTGCTGCTTTTCGTTGCGCTGAAGGAAGTATATGTCTTATCAACCGTTTGACGTCCCGGAACATCATGATGCGATCGAAAGGGATACGACAATCACAATGCGTATAAGTTACACTATGCTGTGAGTATTGGAGAGGGCACTCACGGAAATGCCATTCTCTTAAGTTCAGTACCAAAGAGGTCGTAGAAGAAGACGGCGGTTGATTAATAGGCAGAATCTTCGCGATCAATACGGTGTAAATAGAGAAGGGGCTTACTTAATTTCGTTGTCTACGACATAGCCTACGTCGGACGACGGTCCGAGTTCAGGCGCTGCGGGTTCTTGCTCGACGATCTGCATCGTATTAACTCGTCTGTTCGTCGTCGGTGCGTTTCTTCAGTACGATGTCGGGAGGTAGATTCTCCTCCCCGTACTGTACTGTACTACGGTTAGCCCGAGTACGCCTGAATAAGCATTACTACCACTCGGTGGAATTAGAAGACGTAATTCTCACGGCGTTGATTGGACTACACATGGTCAATAATCAGAAACCAGAATCCGACTATTGATTGCTCATCGACGACAGGACAGTGCGATGGCTAGTATTTGGTTAGAGTTCACCATTTCCATTGGCCCCTTCACAATATAATATAAATAATGAAAGCAATGAACCCAGAGCGAAAGACATTAAACAAAAAAATTCAGGCTTTCTGTGCAGATTACACCTCGGACCTGCGGCTCTAAGAAGCAGCAGTGCTAAATCTACGAATTCACAGTGATCGCAAAATCCTTAAACCACGTATACTGGTCCGTCGGAGTCGCGTATTCCTCCGAGTTCCCTCCAAAAAACGTACTGGAAAATAATGGATTAGCTTTCTTCTCTTCCCTCCAAATGGTGAGAGGTAAAGTTAGGCTTACCTGAAGAATAAACCGGTGAATGTGATTGGCTTAGGGTCGTCAGAGGTGTGCAGCGCCAGCTCTTGCGCACCGCTCGTACTCTGTGCCCATAGGTAGCTCGCTACGGTAACGGTCGGACGCACTGTTGTGGCAATTTCAAGACGGGCGACCATTAAGTCGCAGCTGGCAGCAGGGGCCTCGCCAAGGGTGTCAGCTTCTTCTAGCGATGACGGGACGTCAACATCGACATCAGGTGGACCGAGCAGTTTACCGATCAACGGCGAGAGTAAACCGCCGTCCGCGGCGGCTGTTTGAGTGGCTTCTGAGGATGTAGAGGAGGACGTAGGTGGGACGTCGCGGTAGAAAACGTCAGTACGGCGTATGACCATTTCCCCGTCCACCTCGAGGCTGAAGCCGCCGTCTTGCTTTCCCGGGGTGTTGAGGCTGACGGTCTGGCGGACATGCGTCCAGGCGCCCGGCGCGAAGTTGAAGGAGCCTCGTCCGACTGAGAGGCCGTATGCGGCGTCGCAGACGGATTCGGGGGGAGTGTGGCACAGGGAATAGGTCTGCTTATCCTTCGGAGCGTACTGGACGGAGGAACAAGATGAGAAGGTTGCATACGGCGAGGAGTAAAAATGATGCTCACGAGATACAACTCTCCAGCACCACCAGCTCTCCACATCAAGCGCGTGCTGAAGCACGATGTCGCGTCGTCGCCTCCAGAGCACGTTATATGCCCGCCATACAGACCAGGAAGTTTACCGCCGTTCACCCAGTCGAAGTCCTGAGGAAAGAATACACTGTACTCCAACGTAACGTTAGACGCGTCGCCAAGTGGAAGCGGCGTAGCATAGAAATCTGCGCCACCTTGAGGTGACTCGGAATTGCCAGGGTTAATTGAGTCGGCAGGATAAAGCAATTGCAGCATTGATGACGAGGAATTTGTAATCTCTTCCAAGTCCTCACCGTACGAGAATTCTAGCTGACCGATATTTCCCAAATTCACGAGAAGCGATCGATTAGACGTGTTTGCCGGAGCGCTGTCGATAATCTGCAAGTTCTTTTCGCCGTAGGCGAAGTGGGTAATCTTGAAAGACCCGAGATCTGAGAATTGAGTTGGCGCCGCCCAGAAGCTTCCCGGAGTTGCTGTAACGGTCTGTGAAACGGTGATCGTATCGGTAATAGTAGTCGGAGACGCGCTGAGCGTGATCGTCTCCGGTGGTTCGGAGAACGTTGACGTCAGGACTTCCAGAAGGGTGGTAGTGGACGGAGCAACAGGGACGGACGTCAGATCTATAGGCAGAGAGGAGACTGCAAGAGGCGCGATGAGGAACGGCGTCTGTGGTTGTCCAGGAGCTGCATCCAGGTCATCGGGAGCTACGATTCCAATAGCAGTGGCAGCAGATTCAAAAGACACGGTGGTAGACAAAGTGTCCCAAGCGATTCGGATTGACGGAAGTTGACGGAAGTGAACGTGTCCAAGCGGAGTTGAAGAAACTAATAGGCGTGAAAATCCGAGAAAGACAAGAGCAATTAACCCCTTCATTGGGGAGATGAGAGGTAGAGTACAGGAGGGAAGACTGGCTTGGCCATGGAAGGGCTTCCGTGAGGTCTCTCATATTCTCATCGACCAGTCCGGTCCGCAACTTCAGCTTAGAGCTGGACTGGTCGGTCTTACAATGGATATTGAAAGCGATCGCAGTGGCTGTTCCCCGAGTCCTTTTCGCTTGGTGAAACCGATCTTTACATCAGAAATTTCTCTAGAAAAAAGCGGGAAGAGCAGCGGCGATTTGGACGGGCAGAAAACGGTAGAGATGGTTGTAGGAGAAGTGACTATGACAAATAACGTTCCAGTAACGTTCCAAAACGAGTGTTTTCTCCCTTATACAGCATTACTAATCATACGTACTACTCCCAAACACAGTATCCCCGAGTTGTGCTTGTTTGATATAATGATCTGCCGTCATTCTCACCTGCCAAAGGAACCTCTTTGTCAAATTCATCTCAAGGCCGGAACATGAGAATTCAATTGACAGTGAGCGGAACAGACAAGAACGGCCGGTTGCCACAAGGACGCGATGGCCGTAGCGAGTATCACCGAAAACGTGTGTCGTTATTATGGCAGCAGGTGCTGGCAAGTTGATGGAACGACCATTGAGTCATTGACTCTTTAGCTTTCTCTGCGTTCACAAATTTAGAAAGGCCATTGTCTTCCAGAGTCTCGACTTGTATGCATCGCAAGAGGCCGACATGGGATCGCTGGAAAAAAGAGGGACCTTCAAATCAATTGAATCTCAAGTATTTGAAAATTTCGTCATCCTGAGTTTGTATCGCGACTCGCGGAAGAGGGCGTTGTTCCAAAAATCGTGTTCGATTAAAACAGCCGGTACGAGCCCGAAGCCCCCAAACGGGAGACAGACAAGTAAGATTTACCAAAGAGGCGAACGAATCAGTTACGGTCACTTAGAAGCGGGGATTTAAATTGCTAATTTGATTTGATTGCCGCATAAACCGCATTAGGATTCCACGCCTTTACAAGTTTTGCGGCGTCCGTTCTGTTCTTCCCTCCACACCATCATGACTTCCCAATTATTCCGCGGCGTTAGACTCAGTATCCATATACTGCAGGCGACCGTTCGCTCCTTGATATAAAGTCCAGGGCTCTTCTGGGACCCTTCGCTCATTCGGCTGTCGTACAAACCCCCAGCATGGTTGCCAACCGTCTCTCCCGTCTGCCCCCATGGCTCTCTCACTGGTTAGGCTACCGCTCAGGTCCTCCCGTGAAGAGGCCGAACTACATTGTCTGGTTCTGGTCCTTCGTCGCTGCGTTCGGCGGTCTCTCCATCCTTCAGGTACGTTTGTGCGCCTCTGACTCGTTGCATGTAATTGAAAGTATCTCTCTTTTCCCTCACTAACAGGCCGTGTTCGGACACTCTGAGTACTTCATTGGCCGAAAGGTACCCAGCATCATTGCCAGCTACGTGAGTCGTGTTCGCCTGTCCTGTCGTTCTGTGGCTGATCCCATACGTGTGACAGGGCGCCTCCGCTGTCCTCTGCTATGGCGCCATCGAGGCCCCACTTTCCCAGCCGCGCGCCCTCGTCTTCGGCCATTTCATCTCCGCGCTCACCGGTCTCTGCGTCACGAAGCTCTTCAGTCTCAACTCACACTTCGAGTCCCTCCGATGGCTGGCGGGCTCACTCTCGACCTCTATCGCCATTGTCCTCATGCAGATGACCGCGACGACACATCCACCCGCGGGTGCCACTGCGCTGCTCGTTGCCGTGGACGATGACGTTTGGGCATTGAGCTGGTACTACCTGCCCGTCGTCCTTCTCTCGAGCATGCTTGTCCTCGCTGTGGCACTTTTGGTGAATAACGTTCAGCGGAAGTACCCCGCATTCTGGATCGAGCCTTCTGCACCCTCTGCGCCGGCAGCAGCACCTGCGGCCCCGCCTCCGATTCATAAGAAGAGGATCAGCGATGGGACGGCGACTCCGGATACTCAGGGCGAGGCTGCGATCGAGGCCGAGGAGCTGGCCGAGCAGCGCGTCTGAGGCGGCTTCAGGCGCCTAACGTGATTGCGGGTCGCGAGACTGCCAAGCGGAAAAATCATCGACCGCTTCCGCCGAAAACAATTCGATGCGGATGGGTTCCGCTAATTTTTGAGTCTTGTTTTTTCTTACTCGGCGGTTCCAGGCACTAGGCGTGCCTGTCTACTGTCCATCGGAGATCTATGCCTTAGAAGTGTACGGGCTTGCCTATTTTGTATTGGCGGGACCTACAACTAGACCTAATAATAACGCACTTTTTTTTTTTGTAAAGTATGCACTATTACAAATTCATTACTTGGATGGACAGAATCCCGGACTTGGGCGGATGTGATCGAGAGTACGGAGCTTAGGGGGCACAGAACCCCTGTGTGCATTCGTCTTGGATTGCACTTTCACAACAGCCACCAGCGGGGTTGCCTATTGTCGACAGTATGATGCGCTCTGACACAGCCATGTGGACTGCTCAGAGGAAAATGAATGCTTCGCAGTCAGCATCTGACTCGCGGAATGAATATGTTCCGCCGGATCACGTGTTTACTTCGGGCGACTAATACTATTACTGAGGACGAGCGCTCTTAAGCTTCTGCGCCACTTGTGGCGGTCGCATCGGGGCTGGGAAGACGCTGTCGGACAAGCACAGACACGGGGTAACTCTTACGGGAAGGAGGCGTCTGAGCCAAATTGCCTCAGTTGACGTGAACGCTTCTGGTAGCGGAATATCGTGGTACAGGCTTAGGCTTGGTGTGAGAGTGGTATCCCGTTACCGGGTCTTCGCGTGCAGAAGTCGTTACGGGGGACGGGGAGAAAGATGGAGGCCCAATCTCAGCTGCATCCGAGTCGGCGTCATTCGATCATAAGACATCTTCAAGTCCGAAGTCCCATCGATTCCCGCTGAATATGCTGAGGCTGGCTTCTAACCGAACCTCTCGGACCCCTTTCGTAATGCACTGTAGTTTTTTTTTTTTTCGATGTCGCGTTTCCATCGGGGTTCCTTCTCTCCACGCACGCCTTAATTGCTTCTGCTGGTCTCGGACTCGGACTCGGACTCGGAGGAGTTCATGAACGGAAGACTGCGACACACGGCGTTACCCTTTGGAGGACCTGACATAAGCGCTTACGAGACCTCGTATTAAAATGGGAATTTTGATGGCGATCACTGCGGCATTATAATTACATACACGTAGACTCGAAAGCACCTGCGTTATTCTTTCGTCTAAGTACGGTTTTCTAAATAGTACTCATGATAAACTCATGTATTGGATGGGTATGAATGGCGTGTGCTTCAATGATCCCGGTGTCGCACCCGCTGTAGCCATGCATGTGTTTGCTTCCGTGAGCTCACGTCGCAATTCTCCGCCTCGGACTGCTGGCTCTAGACGGCCACGTACTACTGAAGGGTCGACTCACCATTAGAGCTATTCACTCAGCGGCGGCACAAAAGCACAGAACACTCAAGATGGGCGACAAGCTCAAGGTCGCGTTCATTCATCCCGACCTGGGCATAGGCGAGTAAAAATCGCAGTCGGGCGCTTCCTGGTAGGCGGCGCTGACGGTCCAGTACCAACAACAGGTGGTGCCGAGCGCCTTGTCGTAGATGCTGCCCTCGGTCTACAGCGGCTCGGACATTCTGTGGACATCTACACATCGCACCACGACCCAGCACACTGCTTCGAAGAGACACGCGACGGTCCGTCCCGCTGTTTGCGCGGCGTTTTGTTTTTGGAGCACGCTCCCTTTCTGACTTGTACAGCTAGGAACGCTACGTGTTCACCACGTCCAGTCGCCCTTTCCAAGAGCCTATCGCGGAAAGTTTCACATCCTGTTCGCGCATTTGCGTCAGCTGCATCTGACGGCGCACTTGCTGCTCACGGACGCGCATGCGTATGATGTGTTCTTCGTTGACCAGCTGTCGACGTGCGTGCCACTCCTGCGCACGGCCGCGCGCAGGCGCGTCGTGTTCTACTGTCACTTCCCTGACAAGCTACTGGCGGATGGAGAATTTGTCAACGGGACAGCGAGGCGTAAAAAAGGAGGCGTGCTGAAGAGAATCTACCGCATGCCGATGGACTGGCTAGAGGAAAAGACAACTGGTACGCCTGTCAACTCAGTGTTTTATGCTGTACGTTGTGTTCATCGGAAACGTAGGCGCCGCGGACGTGCTGCTGGCCAACTCCCAATTCACAGCAGGCGTTTTCAACACGTTCTTCTCCATCCCGCGCAAGCCGCAAGTTGTATACCCTGGCATCAATATATCCGCATATGACCCTCCACCTGGTCTGGAGGACGACAGGGACGTCCAAGAGGTCATCTCGTGCGTACATTTGGTCGAAATTTACATGGGACGAGGGCTTAGTTCGCGAAGAGCAGGGACCGTCCGACACTTCTCTCGCTAAATCGGTTTGAGAAGAAGAAAAACATCGCTTTGGCTTTGAGGTCGTTTGCGCTGCTCCGCCAAAACGCGTCCAGCTCCGCATCTACTCGAAATCTGCGGCTTGTTCTCGCTGGTGATTAACCCTACCAGAAGTACTCTTTCGAATCCTCTTTTAACCGACTGTGCAGGTGGCTATGACCCCAGGCTACAAGACAACATCGACACGCTGCAAGAATTAACCAAACTCGCCACCACCGAATCGCTCACCTACTTCATCTCCACGCCCTCTCTCCAAAGCAAGTCACCCCCGAACGTCCCCGCCTCCACCGCGCCCTCCGCACACACCGCATGCGTGCTGCTCCTGCTCAACTTCACCACGCCGCAGCGCGCAGCGCTCCTCACCGCGCGCTCGACGCTCGCGCTGCTGTACACGCCCGCGAACGAGCACTTCGGGATCGTGCCCGTGGAGGGGATGGCCGCGGGCGTGCCGGTGCTCGCGTGCGACAGCGGCGGGCCGACGGAGAGCGTGCGCGCTGCGCCGCCCGCGGAGCGCACGGGGTGGCTTGTGCCGCCTGAGCCGCGCGCGTGGGCGGATACCTTGCGGGAGATCGTCGGGAGAGGAGAAGAGGAGCGCGCGGCGCTGGCGGGCCGTGCGAGGGCTCGTGCGGAGGCGCTGTTTGGGATGGAGGCGATGGCGCTGGGGTTGCAGACTGCGTTGTATGACGCGGTGCGCATGGGCCCGTTGAACGCGAGCTACGCGTCGGATGTTGTGCTGGCGATGGTGATTTCGCTACTTGCGTATGTGACCTACAAATTTATCTCTTAAGAGTTTCGTTTCGTTCTGCCGGACTGGATTCGTATTTGGCACAACTGCTGCGCTGCAAGCAGTGCTAATGACTTGGAGACCACAATTATATTGCTGGTTGCATTCCCAGATAGAGTGGAGACGGATACACACGACCGAAAAGAGTTGTACAAAAAATACTGCTATGGTGAAGGAGGGCCGGAAAACGCTGAAGCATATTGACAAATTGGCATACAGAATGGGCAAAAGCCCGCGTGAAAGTGGGTTCAACAGTGTCCGAATGTTTGAGTAAGATACAAATGACATGAGGGTTATTAAGGCAGTCGGGAAGTGGGTAAAATATAGACTTCTGCGTGCATATGACTGCGATGGTAAAGTTCTGTTGTACGGGTTGATCATCACTGTTGAAATTGGTTAGCGAGCTGGATATTTATTGCACGGGAAGGCAAACGGGGAGAATCAGATAGAATATAGGCAATCATGGTTTTCCGCATCTCCACGGATGGAGTCGGTACAGGTCTGATGTTGATCATCACAGAAATAAAGGAGACGTCGAAAGACTCAAAAGAAACAGGTAATCACCTTGCAAAAAAGAGTTCAGACAGGGGCAGGCATTGGTGGGCGCATGGTCGACGCGGGCACACAGCGCTGCGCAGCATATGTATTCCCATAGAACCAGCCTTCTTCTTGGTAGGGCTCGTCAGCCGCCTGCTCGGTTTCTGCATCGCCGCAGTCCTCGACGTAGATGCCGACACCGGGGCCTTCTTCCGGCTCGATGAGCACGGACAGACCCGGTGAAGGGTCGTGCTCGTGTTCCCGTGCAAATTGCAGGCGCTTTAACGCGAAGATGAGGTCCTCGGCAAGTGGCGTGTTGTTCGGCGGCTCCTCGCGCACGGGCTCCCAGCCGACGGGAGGAGAGCCTGGTGGTGAAATGAGGAAGTTCTTCTCGATCGCGGGTGGGCGGAGGTGGTTGGGAGAGAAAGCGGATTGGGAGCGGGTAGGAGACGAAGTGGCTTGTATCGGGGTGGGATCGGCACGATAGACACGTAAAACAGTTTCCGGACTTGAGAAATTCGTCAGCTCAGTGCTCCATGAGCATAGTTAGTACAAGCGAGAAAGTCTTACCTTCCAGACGTCGCGTCAATTTGAAGGCCATCTGAGCCCAGTTTCGCGCTCTCGGCGGCATCTTCAACATAGTAAACTAGGATAACGCGCGCAAAGGCACGAATAGGCGCCCATGCATATATCTCCCCATATACGGCGAAGTGGTTGCGAAGCGCTTGGAGGACAGTAGGGTGGAAAAACGCGGGCGACAAACCAGTGACGACGAGCGAGTTTGTGCGGATTGTTGATGGGATTGAGATGGACAGCGGTGGTGTTGAGGAGACTGAAGCTGGACGAGAAGAGTCTTTATGGACCATGTTGTGCAATTGTAAGGTCTATCGTTGATGTCGGTGGTAGTGGTGCTGAGGGTATGACGGCGACGAGAGCACCTTATATACTTGGGTTTTTTTCGCTGTCTTAGGAAGATCACGTGTTCCAAAGGAAATGCTGCGCAAGCCGGGCGGTGACCGGCAAGTCAAACCCACAGTGGTCGGGCCCAGGGTTTCCGGCCACGGACCACCGCCTTTCACTGTATTTGCTTACTCCTAAACAAACGGATTGGACTGTGCAACAAAAACGGACGTCGGAGCCGTACGGTACTGTTGCTGTTTATGGTCAATACCGTGATCGCAGGGCGTCAGTGTGTTTGGGTGGCAGTGAACACTGTAGGCTACTGCGCACTTGTAGAAACTCCAGCACTGCGATCGGCTCGGTGTAATATGAATCCACATAAACGAAACGGGGGGTGTGCCACGTGCGCAAGACGGTTTGTCTTTGCCTTGAGAAAGGACAGCCATTGTTCTTCCTTGATCTCAGCTAAACGACGATGCCGTAGAGTCATTACTACGTTGTATGCGAACAAGTCGCGCACAGGCTTACTCCGAGTCACTCACCCATGCACTGTCGGCCAGTTACGCTGGGTGGAGTCCTACGTTCACTGTCTGCCCGATCAAACGTAACATTCTCCCGTGCCTAATGCCATACCATTACGACCTGAAATGCCGATTGTCGCATCGCCCCCACATTCAAACTCATTGCGGTGCAGCTGCGGCCCAGCAGATCGAATTTCTCCCTTATTAATGCCTGTTGTGATCCATTGCATCGGTAACAATGCTCGTGTCTACTCTTTCCCTCCACTGGCCCCCGGCACAGCTGTGCGAAATGACGCTTGTAGAATTTGCTAAGGAGGTGTCTAGCGCAGTCTCCTTGCCGGCCGCTCTACTGATAACGATGAAGAACTTGCCTTATCCGCGTTTCGACTGTACTTTTCTCCTTGGAAGTAGCTATTTCTTTACTGGGGCTGTGAGTGTCTTAGGTGTCTCAGGAGCTCAATACCAGGGACTCATCCTGGAGAACCGGAATGACTTCCGATGGAAGATATATGGCTGTGGAGAAACTGCGCTTAGGGTATTCTACCAAACTGCATGCTGTTGTCTCGCATCATGGAAACCAGCTTCATAGTGACATGGCTAAGAGTATCACATAGCATTCGCTAGTCAAGTGAGACTAGGAGAAGAATAAGGGGTACCACTAGTAGTACCATCATCCTCCTTGTCCTCTAACCACCACCATCTAGGTAGTCTTTACGAGCACTCTGCCCTCTATGTCTGAACAACAGCAACAAGAACAACAACCCCCTCGCCCCATCGATGAGACCTTCTCTGCCCCCGCTGTCTCTACACGGGGCGGTTTTTGCTCTCATCATGGATGTGGGGCTGACCCTCTGCTTCCTCTGGGAACGGTCGCGGCTCGCTCCTCCTCGTTCTCGGGGTCGATTTCGAGCTTTTCCTGTGCGCCTCCAGTACCTCCCAAGATCCTCCCCACAGTTTCCCCACTGGCGGCGGAGATCACCTCTCGCCAGCCCTTCCACCCCCCGTCCCGCTCTGCATCAGTAGCGAGTGATCGAGGAACTGGCCAGGCCATGGCTCACATCTCTCGCCCGGTCACCCCGGGCTTACCCCTTTCAGGGCCTATTACAGGCGAAACCCTCATTTTTGGGGGTCAACCAGGCCTTTCCTCTTTCCTGGCCCCTGCCCCGCAGGTCCCCCAGTCCACTGCTGCCTCCATCTGGGCATCCCACCTCCCCACTGATGCAGCCTCCGCTCTAGTTGTGCCTGCCCCCCCCATCACGCCCCCTGGTGGTGGCGGGGTTGCTCCCTGTGTAGACGAGACCCCCCAGGGCCCATCCCGCCCGATGTCTGCGGCCATTTCGTCCATTGACTCCAACTCAGAAATGTCGGAGGCTGGGAACTCTGATGCCCAGGTATCCACGGCCTCTGCATGGAAAAAGCGCAAATCCACCAACGCCCCAGCCCCTCTGTCCCCCTGGGCGGAAGCGCTGAAGGTACCCTATCTCAGGTTGGCCACTACTACCGCTATGCGTGTCTCCCACGACCTTCTCGCACTCGGAAAGACGACCTCTGCGTCGGCTGCCCCGACTGCCGCCCTTCTTGGAGAGATTGCCTTCGTGGTTAATTCTCTCAATAGTGCTCTGGTCCAGGAGGATCCTCTCGCACAATCAGCCACGACACAGGCCTTTTGGGCAGCGGCAGGCCCCTGCTTCAGCATGGCCCTTAGCCCTGCCCCCCCTCCCGTCCTCCCCCAGCCCCCCCAGACTGTGGCCGGCCCCCCCTCTCCTCCCTCCCTGCCACAGCAGATGGTACAGGTCATGTCTGACCTTACGCGCCAAATGGCCTTCATGATGCAGCGGATGGATGCCCTCGAATGCCCCCCCCCACGCTCCTCGGGGGTCGGGTCCGCCCCCTCCGGAGACAGGAAAGGGAAGGGTAAAGCCAACCCCAGTACTGCCCCTCCTCCACCACAAGGACCTTCGGGCCCTTCTAACCTCACCGCCAGGTCCACCTTGCTGACACCTGTCCCTCCAGGTCTTGCCGCGGGTGGGGCTACCCCTGCCACTGCCCCTGCTAATGCAGCGCCAGTGTCGACAGGGGCCCCCACTACTGCTAGCGCTGTGAAACAAGAGCCGAAGCATGCAGTCCTCCCGGTTATCCGTACCATTATGGACCCGACCCTCGCCATCCGCTTCCATGGGGCCCCCCCTCCTGCTGAAGCGCACCCCACTGACTCCCAGACAACCATCAATGTCCGGACCGCCCTCTCACGCTTCCCCACTGCGGCCAAATTGGTCATACGTGCCGCCCATTGGAACGAACGAGGCAACTGCTTCGTTATGTTCGCTCACAACACTCACATTCCTACTATGAACAGCGTGAAGGAAGTTGTGATGGCAGCCGTGCAAAGTGTTTACCCTGCCACAGTCTCCCAACTCGTATCTTGGGCCTGCCTCCAAATTGCTGAAGTCCCCACGCGTCCTGCGCTGGGCCTCCCTGCCTTCACTGCAACGGACCTCCAAACAGAGTTCCACACTGCCAACCCCCACCTCCTCTCACTACCCATGACTCTAGAGCCCGACTGGACCCGGGCCTACGAACTCCTGGGTGAGGACGTCATGTCCGCCCCCATCGCCTTCTCTTTTGAGGACCCAACGGGCACCCATTCTGCGAGTATCCTCTCCACCCCGAGGAATCGCGTTGTATACATGTTCGGCCGCCAGCTCAAACTGGTGGCCTGACGTGACCTCCCTCGCCTCATGCAGTGCACTAAGTGCGCGGCACTAGGCCACCTTGTCCAAAACTGCAGGAACCGCCCGTGGTCATGCCTTATATGCGCTGGTCATCACCGTACCGATGACCACCGCATGCACTGCCCGGGATGTGTCCACGACACCCTTCCAGCCTCCTCCCCCTGCACCCATCCCCCCAAATGCTCGAACTGTTCCGGCGAACACCACGCCGACTCTTCCAGCTGCCCCAAACAGCGTGGCCGTGCCCGTTCCTCTTTCGCCCCACCCCCGGCTGATGAGTAGTCCCTGGACGTTCATGCAACACAACGTTGCAACGTCCCGAGTGCACGTCGAAGCACTCGTCCACTCCTTCTTGTCTGCCCTCAGTGCTACCCTTCCACCTGCGGTTATTCTTCTACAGGAACCTCCTTGGTACCCTATCGGTGCTTCCCCCTCTATGTTTGTGGCATCAGGTACGCCAGTTTTTGGTTTCCCCGCCATGCCCAACTACCATGTCTTTTTGCCCCCCTCCTTGGGGGGCACCGAACTAACACGTCCACATGTGGTTACACTGGTTCACCAGTCCATCCCTGTCTCAGGTGATCTTGGATGCTTCGTGCTCCCCATCCCGTGACATACTCACGCTAATTTTTGACACTGGCCTTGGGCCACTTTTTGTCACTAATGTATACAATCACGATGCGAATAAAAAAGATACCATCTCCTCTCTCGCTCTGCTTGAGCTCCCTCCAAGTGCACACTGGCTGGTTGCTGGGGACTTCAACCTCCATTCCATCCACTGGGACCATGGCACCCACTCTACTAGCGACATGCAAAAAGCTCGTCCTCTGGAGCACTGGGCTGCCTCTCACGCCATGCATCTCCTCAATCAGCCGGGCTTCGATACCCGGTGCCGCCCTTCTACCCAATTCACCGAATCAGTCATTGACCTCGCCTGGGCTTCCCCTTCTTTGGAAGACCTCGCTTTGGGCGATTCCTGGACACGGTCCTGGGATACCCCCTCCGGATCCGATCACTGTTAAGCTCAACGGTTACGCGATGATCAACGTCGGTGCTTCCTGATCATCAAGGCTGATGGTACGGCAACGGGGCTTCCTAGATGTCGTAAGTCGAAGTTGATCGTCGATGGGGCTTCCTGATTGGCGATGTGGGCGCGGTAGGCTTCTAAGAGTGGGTCGGGTTATGACGAAGTGACTAATGGCCGAGCGGCACACAGTAGACTGGTGGTAGCAGATAATGGGCTTGTATGAACAAAGAGCACAAGCTTAGGGCTTGTGCTACTGAAGTTACATGCTTATATGCTATTCTATGTGTTTGCTACTGTAGCTGTTACAATTTTCCTTTACTTTACCTTATTGTGCTGACTCACTTCCTATTTCATCATCATCAGTCAGCGCAACTCCCCCATTTCTCTGCCTTACTCATCCTTATTCATCTTACGCCATAAGACGCCATGATGACGCCTTCTTGCACCATCATGACGTGCTTTGCTTACTGATCACCGTACTTGTATTACCAAGGCACCCCCTTGAGTTCCATGACCTTCCATAGTCTGGTAAACATACCTAACCAAGTCGCTACAGTAGCAAACACATAGAATAGCATATAAGCATGTAACTTCAGTAGCACAAGCCCTAAGCTTGTGCTCTTTGTTCATACAAGCCCATTATCTGCTACCACCAGTCTACTGTGTGCCCATTGGCCCATAGTCGCTTCGTCGTAACCCGACTTACTATAGAAGCCTACCGCGTCCACATCGCCGATCAGGAAGCCCCATCGACGATCATCCCTCGACTTACGACATCTAGGAAGCCCCGTTGCCGTACCATCAGTTCCGACGATCAGGAAGCCCCGACGTCGATCACCGTGTAACCGTTGAGCTTAACAGTAGCGACTTGGTTAGGTGTGTTTACCAGACTATGGAAGGTCATGGAACTCAAGGGAGTGCCTTGGTAATACAAGTACGGTGATCAGTAAGCAAAGCACGTCATGATGGTGCAAGAAGGCGTCATCATGGCATCTTATGGCGTAAGATGAATAAGGATGAGTAAGGCAGAGAAATGGGGGAGTTGCGCTGACTGATGATGATGAAATAGGAAGTGAGTCAGCGCAATAAGGTAAAGTAAAGGAAAATTGTAACATCGACCATGCGATTGACCATTCCCAAGAAGCCCGAGACGCGCTCATTCAGTCCCATCATGGTCTTATTGACCGGCTGAAGGATGTCCCCTCTCACCTCCTCATCTATACTGACGGCTCCCGTAAGGGCACGTCCCCATCCTCCTTTTCCGGCGGCGGCGCCGGAGTCTGGTTCTACCGCAGGGAGACTGTACTCACCCACGAAACCTACCTAGGTTCCTCAGTCCATGCTACAGACTGCAAACTCGCTGCCCTAGCCGATGCCGCTTGGTTATTGGCCCACTCCTACGATTTACACCTGGCGGTTATGCAGGTAGAAATCTACACCGACTGCGAAGTCGCCCTCACCCTTCTTGCTGACCCTCGTCCGGCCCCAGGCGTTAATGTCGCCCTTTTCATCCGGAAATGTCTCAAAACTGCTACCAAGCGGTTTCCCCGTGTTTTCTTTCATCTACACTGGGTTCCGGGACACTCTGATGTTGAAGGAAACGAATTTGCTGATGTCCTCGCCTCTGGTATCGTGGATAACCCCCCCCCGGATACTTCTCCGTTCCCGCCCACCATCCACTTCCTCCGGGAAGCTGCCTCCACTACGGCGCTCTCACAATGGAAATCTGACTGGGCTTCTGCCTGTCGTAAATTTCGAGGGACTTTGGATGCCCATTCCATGGGCTCTACCCTAAACCCCTCCACTAAGCTGTCTGCCCTTATGCAGAATCTCACCCTCGGTTGCCGCACTAAGTGCAAAGTTTTTCGGACACTCCTCGGTCACGCTGGCTTTGGTGCATACTTTGGACATATTCCGGGACGCGACCCCATGTGCCCCTTCTGCCACGTTCTGGAGACACGAGCTCACCTCTTGCTCTCCTGCCCACACACCCTCCCCGCCCATCGTGCGGTGTGGAAAACCCCCCTACCCTCTATGGAATCCCAATGGTTCTCCAAAGACGGTCTCCCAATTCTGGCCTCCTTCCTTGACTCTCACCCTGCCTTCGAGGTGGAACCCATCCTCGTCTTCGACCCAGGTGGCCCCATGGTGGTTCACATTTCTGACTTTGGCTTCGCCACTGGCAACTAGTCAGGACACCACGTCTCCCCTTTATTACTGGTTTTACCCAGTTCCCCTCTCTGCTTATGGCTCCCCACCACTATTATTCCCTCTATACCAACTACCATCTCACTCAATACAGGGGCCTAAAGGCCCCTGGAGCGTATTTTGTACTAGATAGTCATGACGCGCTATAGAAATGCATTTATAAAATAAAAAAATAAAAAAAAACCACTAGTAGTACTAGTAATAAAGGCAGAAAATGGAATAAAGGCATCGCCATGAGTACAGTGCGTTGCTTCGGTTCGTAGAATGCAAATATCATTTGGTAATTATGTTTACTCACAGTTTTCTGGGGCTTCCTCTCCTTTGCCTATTTTCTCTACTAGTTTTAATTCAAGTTGTTGAAGTCCTTAAAGTTAGTCATGATCGACACGACTTTCCTTAAAAGGCGTCGGAGCTGTAAACGGTAAGGGTTTGCCGGCAACGTCCTCGAATCACCAACTTGCACTCCGTCCTCGATGTCGACTGCAACATTGCCTCCCGTCTCTGACATTCCATCTGGGCATTACGCGGCAAAAAGAAAGAGGTATGTTTCGACTTTTCACTCTCCATTCTGGGACAAACTTTTGATAATGAGGCTTTGCAGGTCGCGCTCACGTTCCCCAATTCGTGATGCTGCGCCTCCGCCTCCGGCAAACCGCCGAAGGTCTGTCTCGCCCCCAGGGGGAAGGGTAAGGGTGGAGTTGCCGAGGGTTGAGGATGCGGATCCAGCACGAAGGCGTGAGCGAGAGCGACAGCTGGCGCTGCGCATGGCGGAGGTCGAGTTGGAGGGGAAAGAGAAGGAAAAGGAAAAGCCTGCGTTTGATGCGAAGTCCGAGTTCTCCAAACTCATCTCATCGCGGTCGGGTGGAGTGTACATTCCACCTGCACGACTGCAGGCGATGCAGGCGGAAGCAGCAAAGGACAAGACAAGCCCGGAGTACCAGCGTCTTGCATGGGATGCACTGCGCAAGTCGATCACTGGTATTGTCAACAGGGTGAATATTGCGAACATTAAGGATATTGTACCCGAGCTGTTCTCCGAAAATCTTGTCCGTGGCCGTGGTCTCTTTGCACGCAGTATCATGAAGGCACAGTCGGCCAGCTTGCCTTTCACGCCCGTGTTTGCGTCACTCGTTGCTATCATCAACACCAAGCTCCCTCAAGTGGGAGAATTGGTGTTTACCAGGCTTGTCGGACAGTTCAGACGTGCTTTCAAGCGGAATGACAAGGTTCGTCTATCTTACACGTCATTTACGTAGAAGTACGGTTTACCCATATGGAATCTACAGATTGTTTGCCACTCAACGTCAACATTCGTTGCGCATCTCGTCAACCAGGGCGTTGCACACGAAGTCATCGCACTCCAGATTCTTGTCCTATTGCTTGAACGCCCGACAGACGATTCCGTCGAAATTGCCGTTGGTTTCATGCGGGAAGTGGGTGCTTACCTTGCAGAGAACTCGCCAAAAGCGAACGCATCTGTGTACGAGCAGTTCCGAAAGGTGTTGAACGAAGGCACAATTAGTCAGCGCGTGCAGTATATGATTGAGGTGCTCATGCAAGTGCGGAAGGACAAGTACAAGGACAACCCGATCATCCCCGAAGGGTTGGATCTTGTACTGGAGGAGGAGCAGATTACACATCAGATAGGTCTTGATGACGAGCTTCAGGTCCAAGAAGGATTAAGTGAGTACCTTGGTCTCTATATGTGGCGCAACTTTTTCATGCGTACGGCAGACATTTTCAAGCTCGACCCGAACTACCTCGAGAATGAAGACAAGTATAAGGAAATAAAAGCGGAGATCCTTGGCGAGGGGTCTTCTGACGAGGAGTCAGAAGAAGAGAGCGACGAGAGTGAAAACGAGGAAGGTAAGCATTTGCACACCCTAATCAAATTATCATGCGTGTACCGACATTCCATTCAGCCGTCGCGGATAAAGAAGGCATTGAGGATAAGACATCCACAAACTTGGTCAATCTTCGTCGTACTATTTACCTGAGCATCATGAATGCGCTTAACTATGAGGAGGCCGTTCATAAATTGCTAAAGGTGCAGATAGAAGAAGGCCAAGAGGTAATACCTATTTATTGTATTATCTTTTAAATAGCTTGCTAACTTGTTTCTCAGATCGAATTGGTCAAGATGGTGGTCGAGTGTTGTTCCCAAGAACGGTCATATTCGAAATTCTACGGGTTGATTGGCGAACGTTTCAGCAAGCTCAACCGGGTGTGGACAGATGCCCTTGAGGAGTCCTTCCGCGACTATTATGACACTATCCATCGCTACGAGACAAACCGGTTGCGCAATATTTCGCGCTTCTTCGGACACCTCCTGGCCACCGACGCGATTTCATGGGGTGTACTCCAGGTCATCAAAATGAACGAGGACGACACGACAAGCAGTAGTCGTATCTTCGTCAAAATCATGTTTTCTGAAATTGTCGAAGCAATGGGCGTCAAGTCGATAGCGGAGCGTTTCACGGATCCCGAGGTTAAGCACTTCTGCGAAGGCATGTTCCCTATGGACAATCCCAAAAACACACGATTTTCCATCAACTACTTCACGAGTATCGGCCTCGGCATTGTTACTGAGGAGATGCGCAATCATCTCAAGGTATGTCTTCATTTTGATACAAATGTATAATAAGCTTATCAACTTTTAAAAGAATGCCCCGCGTCTCATCATGGAGCAGCGTCGGGCGCTCATGGAGGAGGAGTCTTCTTCGTCAGACTCGGATTCGGACCCTACTTCTGATTCGGATTCGGACTCTGAATCAGACTCGGATTCGGACGCATCCACGTACTCGTCGGACAGCAGGGCTCACCGTAGCCCGCGCCGTCGCCGTGCACCCTCTCGGTCGCCCACTCCGCCCCCAAGGCGCCCTTCTTCGCCTCCTCGACGCGACCGCGACCCGGTGCGAGGCAGGGATGACTCGCGCTCACGCTCGCCCCCACCTTACCGTGGCTCCGGTGTCGGGCGCGCACGTCACCGCTCGGACTCGCGCTCCCCACCTCCTCCCCCCCGCGGGGGCGACCGCGACCGCCCACCTGTGAATGACCGATTCAGGGAGCGCCCGCCTCCGCCACACCGCGACGTGCAAAGTGGCTACGGGCGTGGCGGATACGGCAGGCGGGAGGACTCGCTCGAGCGACGCCGCGATAAACCCCCCATGCGGGAATTTGGGAGAAACCGGTCGCGATCGCGGTCGCCGCCACCCCCACCACCGCCGCGCAGACGAGGACCTTCAGAGTCTCCTGTGCGCGATAGGGACAACAAGTACCGAGGCCGCGCACGGTCTGCGTCCTCTGGAGCGAGCTCCCCGCGTGCCCGTCGCGCCGACAGCCGTGATCGTGGACACCAGCGCGACCGTGAGCCTCTTAAGCGTGCCCCACGGGACAGGTCGGACTCGAGGGACAGATACAGGGATCGGGACCGGGAGATGGAGAGGCGCAGGAGGTGATTGTATGTATGTATGTATGTGTACGCATGCGGAGTTGGTGAAAAGGCACTCTTTGCCCTCCGCACGCGGAATTTTAGCCCAGCTTTACGAGTGTTTGTCCATTGTCAACGTTATTGAATGCATTCGCTTATCTGTTTCTTCTCACATAATCACTACCGGAAGGAAGGTAACTATGAATACGGCCTTAGCCAGTGTGAACTTCAATTCGGGTGCAAATAGGCGGTACTTAAGAAAAACTTAGCAGATGCAAGGATACAAGACTAAAGAAGATCATTCTATATGAGGGCACTAACAACTAACGTATACAAAAACGTCCTCAGGCTAGATCGAAACAGTCCGGAATAAAGCAAAGTACGAGATGGAGACGACGGAACATACATTTGGTGGTATACCCAACACCGTAGGTATCGATAAATGTTAGTAGAGGCCTAGGCTATAGGCTGCAGATGTGATATAGGGAAGAAGGGGGGGGGAAAGTAGAATTCAGCTCGTCTTACAACCCTAGAACGAGGAACGCCGTTGACGCAAGCGATGCGATGCAGACTATGGGGGTGGGGAGAGATGCTGACAGGATTCCGGCAGATGCACCAGGGACAGGCAGGAAGTGGAGGGATTGCTGCTCTTGCTCTGCTTCAGATTCCTGGAAAGCACGTTAATAAGTAAAAGAAGTGGGGAGTTTCGAGTTGGAGGGGGACGCTTACTTTGAAGCAGGCGAGTCCGACGATGATACCTGCCGCAAAGAATATGAACGCGATCATGAGCCAGATGACGCCCCAGACTGAGAGCGATTTAAGAAGCGCGTTTAGTGTTTCCTTTTGTACGCGAGAAGGTACATGAACAGACCTTGTGAGGGGCAGCAGCCGCAGATGTGCGCGAACGCAGACGCGTCAGAGGAGTTCACTTTACGCGCTATAGTATCGTCTGAAGGGGAAAAAAGTGGTCGAATATGAGAACACCACAAAAAGGATATGGACAGGGTAGGGTAGACGCACCGATAACATCCCATAGGACGTACAAACAGGACATGACTCCAATGAAGAGTACCTAACAATAGGTGTAAGCCGGCATGCGCATACAATGCGTTGAAGGCCTTACGAAGTATCGCAGCGCGATCCCTCCCTTCACGAACCAAAATATGAGAATAATGGCCGACATTCCCAAGATCAACACCCATGTTCTGCGCAAGAACTGATCAATCATTAGATTAAATGCATGGGCATAGAGGACGTACAACCAGTTCCTTCGTGCCCACCATAATGTGAGCAGGAAAAACACGGCGAGGACTATGCAGGCGATCTTGCTTGCGTTGATGTCGAAACCGCAAGCGATTAAGCACGCGCCGATGAACGAGGAGCCGAGGTAGCCTGCTGGTAGCGTGATCATGGGTACCCCGCCGGACATGCGTGTGGCGCCGCCCTCGTCGGCTGTCATCACAGAAGAAAAGGACGCAGAGCATAAGAGTAAGCCAAATCTTAAGAATGAAGAACACATACGGTCGAGCTCTACGGAATATATGTGTGCGCAGGTGAGGAGTCCGGCAATCGCATGGCTCATCTGGAGATTGCGTTAAATAGCGTCTTTAAACGCGGACAATGGGTTGTACCTCATGGAATCCGACTGTAAGAAGTCTGCATAGCTTGTTAGCAACAGCATACAAGGCAGGGAAATTTAGTAGTCACGCACTTGAACGGATAGACTGCAAAAATGCCAAATCAGTTTTGTCCAATACAGACATTCTATGCCAGACCACGCACTTATCCAGTTAAGCACCGGGACATGCCTGTACACAATACATTAGGGTTGGAAGAGGATAATTAAGCCAGTATTTCCGTACCACAAAATTCCGATCGCGACAACATATATCCCTGCAACGATGAGTGTGGTTCGCTGAGTTGACGTTGGGGTCAACTGCGAACGCACATCCCTCGGGAAAAGTTGCGTGAAATTGCGCTCGTCGAGTTCGTTGATGTACATTAGAGCGTCGTCAGAGGGACGTCAGTGGAGGAATAGATGGTGGTAGAATAGATGGTGGTAGAAGGCCAAGAAGTATTTAAGGCGCCTTGGCCGCAGCACGCGCCGCCCGTTCGCAGCGTTATTTATGATCTGCAAAGCGGCAGTGTTTCTCCATGTATGGTAATTTTGACAAACAAACTTGACCAGCATCTCGATCACGTGATCCAGTGGGCTATCCTTCAGCGCAGCTGTATTCTCTTTTCTCAGCACGGAGAGCGGAGAGATCAAGACTTTAATCTGACCATGAGTGTTTTTTGTAATTGGCCGGGTGTCGACATAGGATTGGTCGCATCGCCTCTTAACAAAGGTCGGGCAGTGCAAGTCGCCTGCGAATACCTGATGGCAATCCATGGGTAGTGTGTGAGGTAGCAGTGATGGAGGCCGCCACAGTTATTCTTGCAAATCATCTACCGCCTTTCACATCGACGTTCACGTCCCAAGCTGATACTAGCAATGGGCCAGACCGAATCATGCTCAGCTCCGCCCTATGCGCATCCGCAGGCAAAACCGGTTCCAGGGACAAGTGCCACAACTGTTCCCCGTTGCACACCATCGTCCAAGGTCCAGGTGAGTTCATTAGCCATTCTAATCTCTCCACACCGAATTTTAAATCCTCGAAGCATCCGCGCGCTCCAAACCACCATGCCGATACGGGACGTACGGCGGCCCGGAATGACGGCGACCGAGCTTATTTCTGCACGGTTTGCGATCACAACTTTGCAAGCAACGACGCGTTACAGGAGGTAAGTGGTGGATTTTGGCGCACTCGTATTCAATGTACTGACAGACTCTGCCTCTGTCGGACAAAGCATCTTCTAACCCACGATCCTGGATACATCAGACCATCTGCCACTGTCGTCACCCCTTCCGAGATTGTTCCGGAAAGCCTTTCGAGTGGATACTGTTGGGTTTGCGACCGAGAGTTCGGAACAAAACTCGAGAAGGTATGATCCTATGCATACGTTTCCGATGCTCGGAAGGTTGCTTCCGCGACGATCATCTTATGCTCTTTATAAAGCACCTCAGCTTTTCCGCTCTGCATAGATTGCGGTCCATCCACCCGTTACCTCATAACGGTCGTTACCGGCCGGATCTGTGGTGCAATATGTGCGAAGTCCTATTTTCGCACACTGACAGGAAGCGCAAGGTAGGAATCACTCTAAGTCTCGTCCCAAGGGTTTTGGAATAATAAGCTCCATCGGGTCTGCCTCTAGCATGTAGACGAAATGCACACCCACAATTCATGCCTGGAGCAGATGGGCAACGCAGCCGCGCAGCATGCCATGTCCTCTAGCCACGTTAGCGTAACTGTCTCGCCCGCGGAAGGGCTTCATTACTGTCGGCCGTGCGATAGGTACTTCTCGACCGCGGAAGAGCTGCAGCAGGTACGTCCTTCTGCCGACTTAATGTATGAAAATCTTAAAAACAATATCCCCACGCCGCTCTACAGCACCAGGGTCTCGAAGACTGCGGGAACGAAAACAGGCGACATAGAAACGCAAACGTGAGGCCGTCGAGGGCACAGCTGGCCCCGCCTCGATCAGACACCACAAGCGCTGCACCTCCACCTACGCCCAGACGACCATCGTCCCGCTCTCCGGCGCGTCCGGCAACCGAGCCCGATGACGTCGAAGACCCCTTCCCCCCGCCCCCTTCATACGAATCCATCCTAGCAGAAGGTCCCTCCCCACCTCACGAACGCGAACGACGACGACCTAATACGTCCCGACGGCCCCGCCTCTCCGATCCCAACCCCGATCACCTACTCCCAGCTCTCCCGGTAGTTTCATCGTCTCGCGAGCTCCCCCCAGCTCCACCGTCACCACCGCCCAAAGACCTAAGACCCGGCCTAAGACCAAGCAGGTCCGCACCTAGCTTGCAGCACCCAGCACTCGAGTGTGCGCTCTGCCTGGAACAGGAGACGAACGTCAGTGCGTTAGCGTGTGGTCATATTTTCGGCACGAGGTGGGCAGAAGTCTTGTTGAATCTGTCGCTAGAACACAAGCTGACTTTTTTTTTTTTTGCAAACTAATCTCGTTTCGCCATTAAAATTGTTCTTTTTCCGTGTTGTTCCGATCCTACTAGTTGTATTAATGATGCTTTGCGCGACGACCAACGGTGCCCGATTTGCCGCGAACCTGCCAACGTGTCAGACTTGCGCAGGATTTTCTTAACGTGACGGTCCCTCCTCTTCTGTTATATACCTGAAAGCATCCATATTCAGAGCGTTCATTGCATCATTGTCATACACAACGGTACCACTGTCATTATGTCATTATTAGAAGCAATGCACGAAAGTTCATACCGCACAAGGACGCAAACTGTAGTCTACTAGCTAGTACTAAATAAATATCCGTTGCTGTTGTGAGTACAGTATATACACGGACGGAGCGGACGAGTGGGGGGGAGGGAACTCGTCGAGCAGTACGGGAATAGAAAGCGTTCAAGAAAGCAAGTAGTAATACATACGAGACGAAAACAAAAAACCTGTCCGAGCAGTGCTTCACATTATACAGCAAATACCGAGGTCCGATGAGCATATTTTATCGTAGAAACTACGGAGACAGGACGCCGTGGGATCGTCTGTTATCCTGATAGGTCCACCCACACGACTGATCTGAATCGTGTGCTCCAGGTCTGGCGCATCTTCCGACGATGGCACCGGATACCACCACCGCAGGTATTGCCCTTCAATCGTCCACTTTCCCGAGGAGATACGTACGTCGATATCAACAAGTGATGACGCCGGTAATGTTAGTGAAGAGGCGACCGACGCGGGGCTCGGTCCGTACTCGGACCCGGGCAAGTCCTCCTGTGGAGTGGGGGGTTCCGTCCCTCGATCGCTTTGCATGTAGTTCGCAGCGCTTCGCG
Source organism: Coniferiporia sulphurascens (assembly GCA_002794785.1). Taxonomy (NCBI): domain Eukaryota; kingdom Fungi; phylum Basidiomycota; class Agaricomycetes; order Hymenochaetales; family Hymenochaetaceae; genus Coniferiporia; species Coniferiporia sulphurascens. The sequence goes on along the minus strand of NBBA01000009.1, from coordinate 1,589,968 downwards.
CGACTATGTCTTGCCGAGCGAAATGCACGAGGGGAACAAATATTTCCGTCGGGACAGCTGCATACTCTTCTTTTGAGTCTAGAGTTAATGAAGGATTGGAAGCCGAACGAGACGTAGCAGGGAGCGAGCTAAAAGTTTCAGACACAGACACAGGTCTGTCCTCCGCTCGCACTTTAACAGTGAGCTTGAATTCTGCTTTGGCAATGTCAAAAAGGATATCGACCGGAAGGCCGACCACTGCTATAGGATACGGCCGAGAGAAGGCACGGACAGCCCGTGCACCATCGGTCAGGAAATCATAATGATTCGCCCAATGGGATCGCATTACAGGCATGTTTAAGGGATTTTGGTTGCCTCCGAACTCTTTGTCAAGTCTACCATCAAATGATGGTGCCAACGATGCCCCGTCTAGGGTTACCAGAGACAACGCAGACGATGATTGTGGCGTTCCCGAGGCAACTGGCTTTATTTTTACGATAGCTTGTGCGGACTTCCTGTGGATGAGGGCGGCTTCCGATGAGTATGCAGCACGTCTAGGATATCCGATGCTGTCAACACTGCGCAGGTCATCTGCTGACCATAAGCTAAGGTCTTCCATATTCCAACCGTCGCCCCACTTGTGCGAACTATCAGGACAGTATGTCCAAATAGTGTAGTTCAAGGCGTTTGGCCCGTCTGCAGCGTTTAAACTTGCGTCGAGAGCCTTTTGTTGGTTCGAATAGTCGCCGGTATACTTGCCGCCCTCCGTATAGCCATATGACCGCTTACCATCCATGTCAAAAGGTGTGCCAATTTCGCCAATAAGAGTGGGGTAAGAGCCAAGGATTACTGCATCGCTTTTCAGAATACCAAGCTGCTCCTGTAGTGAACGTCGGATAGCTTTCTCTCCAAACTTCGCAGCCATCCAAGTCGCCTTGTACTTTCCTCTCAACAAGCCTAGAGCATCAGCATTGAACCAATTCCAGTGACGGGTGACCAGCGTAAGTCCGTCGTAGTAGTGTCCAGAATAGCAACACCGACCCCGGAGATCATCCGGACCGTCGAGAGGAGGAGGCTGTGCGAATACGGGTGGTTGGACAAAATGGATCGCCTCGGGGTGGGCAGTACGAATGCGTGCAGAATATGAACGCCAATGTGGACGCCAATAATCGGCTACGAACACCACGGGGCGGTCAGGATCAAACGGTGGACAACGGAAGTAGTCCGGCCGCAAAACGGACTTGGATTCAACATCCCACACGCCATGCAGTGCCCAAATGCAGATACCAAGCTTCCACTCGGGCGAGCGTCTCCATCCCCATCGTTCATTGATCCCGTTAACCTCGCATTCTTGGTCTAGCCACATCGTGTTACCCTTTGGGTCAATGGTAACGGTCCCATCACGCTTTGGACCGAAAGTACCAAAATCCCAATGCTCCACAGTCTGTTCAAACCCCATTCCAAGGCGTAAGGATTGCGCAGGCGTCGGCCGAGAACCTTTTCGTAGGGTTGACCCTTGTTCGTCCGGGACATTATTAAGATCCTCGTATCCGCAGAAGCCTTCTGCCGGCTCGTTCATGCTGTCCCATCCGATAACGCATTCATCAAATAGATCCCCTGCATCACGAATCCGGTCCGCCAACACACCGAACGCAGCAATAAAGTGTGATTGGAGGTAGTCTTGAATATTCTGGTTGTCAATGATACATTTAGGAGCGTAATCTTTTCCCGCGAAGAAAAGCGTAAAGAGTGTCTGTGAAACCAGACGTCCGTAGTTGGTAGACCAGATCATTGCAGGTAGCGACGAAGGATTAGGGTCGTGGGCAACAGGATATTCCGAGTGCAAGATGGCAGCCTGCGTCGCAGTAAAATTGCGCGGATTCATCCCACAAGCAATCAGTGTCCAATATGGAGCTCCCGAACCACCCGAAAACCGCGACCACTAAAAGTCGTTCAGTACAAAGTATGTCCACAGGATACATTGGACTGGCTGCTTACGGCGTCCTGATGCGGATCCATATAAACCTTGAAACCATATTCTTTACATTTCCGAAGTACTTTGATAGTGTAGTCCATAAACTCAAAATCGTACTTGCCACTGCACATAATTCAGTAAGTCAAAGTAACAACGAACGCATTGCCACTCACGGCCCTTCATGCTCCAATGCCTCCCAGGTCACCGGAAAGCGTAGTACGTTAAAGCCCCATCCTTTCAGTCTCGCAAGATGGACATCGGCAGAACCATCCTCCAAACAGAGTGGCCTCCCTGTAAATGAGGCTTCCCCACTTTCACCAGTATTCCAAAGTGCTTCTCGGTACTGCGACGGTTCGCCAACGGGAGCCTTGGAGGAACCGGATAAATTGACGCCGCGTAAGAGAAGAACGCGACCACTGGTGTCAACAAAACTGTTATCGACTGTATGAATAAAATGAGATTTTGTCTGGTTCCCAGTCGCCGGCGACGTGGTAGGTATTCGAGGCATGGGGGTAAGAGGAGAGTCGCACCACCTCTATTATTCTCAAACAGGCAACCGAGGCGAGTGCGGCGGAGTCTCAAATTCACTTTCTGACGCACTAAGAGAGTTTATAAAAAGGGGTTGTGTTCGTTTTAAAGGTCGCTAACAAGACCTGAAGATAGATCTAAAGTAATCCTGGCAACCCACGTGGCGCATGCGACTACGAGTTGCCTTCAGGACTTCGTTAGGTAGACCACCATCTTTCTCTAGACGCTCAGATCGCTGCACCGAGCCGAAGGCGCATCACTCGCTTTCTTGGAATTACTTCGATGAGCAACGAACCAGGACATCTTGTGTTTCAGCTTACGATGTGGATCTGGCAAGGACTAATATTATTCTGGACAAGTGGCCAAAGAGGCGTCCGGCGGCAGCTAAAGTCGGCCGTCTAGCGTCACAATAAATGAACTGGCAGCCTTGTTGATCAAGTTTTCGACGAATCCGAGTTGTCCGCCCGAGCCTTTGTATTACGCTCTGAGTTTGGTTTCTAAATAGTAAATACACATGTATCTACTATTCGTATCTACCACCCTAACGTTCGTGAACTCGATCGTTTTTGGCTAACGGATTTGATGCAATTTTTCTTTTTCGTTTGGACAGTTACAATGTGCACGAACTCTCTGTATATTTCTTACTGTCAGAGGGCATACATTGGAGTATGGGAGAAAGATGCTCCGACAAATGTACATTATACGATGTTCTCAATATCACCTCGCTAGTAATAAGGATTGTAAGTAAAGATCTTGTTCAACTTATATAATCTTATTCGATATTAGGCCGGCCCTGAACAGGATTACTTTTTTGTGTCCTGATACATTGGTCGCCCTATTCCTGTTCCTCTCACCGAGACGCCTCGCTTCTGGGCACCGCCCTTGCCTCTTTTTTTGCCCCCCACCCCTGCCGTCTGAAGCATTAGTTTGCTTCAACCCGCCTTTCTCGACGTAACCAACGCCCGGCATGTCTTCGCCGATGTCTCAACAGTATGCATGTACGACCCGTTTGCTGTATCTGTATGATCTTGCACGAAACTAATGCAAACTATTAGATCGGTCGTTGAAAAGCCTTGGACTCGTTGGCGGGTCGCCCGACTACGAATCTGTCAAAGGGTTCGAGGCGCCGGCGGCATCCTCGCGCACGTACTGCTATTCTCCTGATGGTCGTCTGTTTGCCTATGTTCTCCCCCACTGGTCTGTTTGCTTGTCTTTTTACAAGCTTTGATCGCTCATATTATCTCTTCTCAACTGAAAAGTGTGCGGGTACATTATGCCGAAAGTGCTGAGCTGCTTCGTGAGCTACCTTTGCCGAATATCGTTGAGATCAGCTTCTCGCCGAGGGGCACATATATCTCGACTTGGGAACGCGTCGGTATGTGCACTTGCGATTTGGCTCTGTCAATCCTATACTGACAGTGCATTTCAGTAAAACTCGAAAATGATGCCCAACACAAAAATTTGCGCGTGTTTTCGGTTTCAAGCGGAGAAGAGCTCACGTCCTTCACTCAGAAGGCCCAAGGCGGCTGGGAGCTGCAGTATACGATTTCGGAGTCGCACGCTGTCCGTCTTGTTGGCCAAGAGATACAAGTGTTCCAGCCTGCTGAATGGTCGAAGGGTGTAGTTGACAAACTCAAGATAGAGGGAGTGACGACTATTGGTTTGAGCCCAGGTCTAAACCCCTTCGTGGCTGTGTTCGTGGCTGAAAAAAATGTGTGTGGAAACTAAGCACGGTATTATTTTATCTAACCCATTATAGGGACAACCCGCGAACATAAGGATATACAGTCTACTTTCTTTGGCCAGCCCACCTTCGTGCCAGAAGGCTACCTTCCGTGCTGAGCATGCACACTTTAAATGGAACACGATCGGCACCCAGGTCCTCGCTCTCGTCCGGACAGACGTAGATGCGACGAACAAAAGCTATTATGGCGAAGCTCGGCTTTATTTGTTAAGCTCATCGGGTAACCATAGTTGCCAAGTCGCCTCGCCGAAGGAAGGGCCCATTCACGACTTCGCATGGAGCCCGAATTCGAAAGAGTTCGGTGTTGTGTGTGGATGTATGTCCAGGCCGTCATGTCCACTTTCGACTTTGAAGTTAATTCATTTTTTTTTTAATTTTTTAGTTACACCAATGAAGGCAGTCATTTTTGATAGCCATGTTCGAATCCTCCACGATTTTGGAACAGCACCGCAGAATTTTATCTCGTTCAACCCTCAAGGACGCCTAGTTGCGCTTGGGGGATTCGGAAACATGTCAGGCAAACTCAACATTTTTGACCGGCGTACCCTTGAGAAAGCCGCAACTATTGATGCGCCTAATACGACGACCTGTGAATGGTCACCGGACGGCCGTTTCATTCTCACCGCCACTCTGTCACCACGATTGCGCGTCGACAACGGCATCAAGATTTGGCACTGTAGTGGCTCGCTCGTGCATGTTCAACTTGTGGATGAGCTCTACCAGGCCTCATGGCGTTATATCCCCGTGGATGCGGTTGGACCTTTCCCTCCAGCCATCCCCCCTGCGCCCCAGCCCAACCCGAGCGTAGCACTTTTCAATGTAAATACGAAGCCAACGCCATCGAAGCCTGTCGGCGCATATCGGCCACCCGGTGCACGCGGTACAGATGCCTCGTCTGTGTACAATCGTGGGGACAGCGAGTCAAACAGCGGTGCGAATACGCCGTCGCGACCGTACAACCGTAGTCCAGCTCCTGGGGTGAACGGCAACCACCCGAACGGATATGGCGGGGCAGGACGAGGGAGGGGGCGGTATGTCCCTGGTGCGCCACCGGGGTCACCAAGCCCTGCCAAAGAGGTGGAGAAAAAAGTGCGTACGAAGAGGAACAAGGGCGGAAAGAAGCAAGACGGGGTGCCGAGTGGGACGGCAACCCCCGTCGCTGGCGACGAGGGCGCCAAGGCGCTCACTCAGGTCGATGTCAGTGAGCTCCGTGTGCAGGTGGAGGAAGTGGTAGTACCTGTAAGCGCAGAGGCTGCACCGCTCTCACCAGGTGCAGACGCCAATTCTCTCGACCCCGTTTCAAAGAAGGTTAGGAACCTGAAGAAAAAGGTTAGTGTGGTTGGCCTAAGCGTAGAAACATTTCTGATTCGTTATATTTTTAGCTGAAGGCCATAGGGGAATTGAAAGAGAGGCGGGACAAGGGTGAAAGGCTGGAGGATACCCAGCTCAAAAAGATCGATGCTGAGAGCTCGATCCACGAGGAGCTGGAAAAACTTTCTTTGCAGGGCGTAGCCATTGGAACTTGACGACACTGATGGTTACTCCGCGTGTTCCTTCCCCTCCCCTCTCACTGTTTGGCACGTTTTGTATCTGTTAGATGACATGTTGTTTTTATGCCGCAACCTTGCGGATCAGATTGGATAACCAAACATGATTGCTTTCTGCGCAGCAAACTATCAATGATTAGTCGAGTGGGCCCAGGTCGTGATACGGCGTTACCTACCCCTTTCCTGAAGGTCTTTTGAGGAAGGCTTCAAGTGTGATTTGCTGAATCCTCAGTTTTCCTCGCACGCCTTGGCCACTGGTACAGATATTCGGCTACTAGTACTTCCGCACATTCAATCGACCAAGCGACTACTCGTAGTTTCAGCCCCTCGTCTTGTACGGCGGGAACTGCAGAAGCCCCACTAAAGCCGACAAACACCTTCTATCGCGGCGCAGTGTCGTTGTCCTGCCACGAGTCAATTCATATATTAATCACCACTAGAACTTTTGATGGTCCCGAGCCCTCGCAAGCGCGTGCCGCGGTGCGTACGAGCGTCTGAAAAGCCCATGTATTCGAAACGATCATATACTGGGCGCTTCCCAGTTGTTCCTTTCGTTTGGTTGTTCCCCGACTCAACTCAATTGTAGACTGTCCCGTATTGGATAAGACTATCAGAATGATAGAAGGTGAGGCTAGCGAGCCTCATGGATCTTGCTGTGAGGCATGGCGGCGGCCAAATCTAAATATACATAGCGTCACGGTGAATTTAGTAAAGGAACGGGAGAAGAGAAGATTGGGTCGTTATGCGGGTGCGGCGCAAGAGAACTTCTTATTCCCATGAGATCGTTCCAGCTTCGACTTTCCACCGTCCTAATTTCCAGATGTGAACACTGGCTAACGGGGATACGGATCTGAAGTCCCAATTTTTTCCAGGTCCGAGCGAGAGGGGGCCGTACTAAATAGTGTATCACGTGATGCAAGGACGACTGTGCAAAAAAAAGTTGTCAAGGTTGCTGGCTTGAATCAATATCTTTCGTCTCTCGGCGACTCCTGTGGAATTTTAATCATTGGAAAAGAAGATCAAAGGAAAGCGGTTGTATCTCCGTCGCCACTAGTCAAGCATGGCATCCACGTGTATCAATGTTCAAATGTTTCTCTCCCAAGAAAGGGTTTGCCGCGTCGCCAGTAAAGGATTACTGGAAATTCACTAATAGCATTTGGTCCTTCGAAGTTCCATTGCGTTCACTGAACCTAAATCCGTGCACTGTTACCTTCAAATCTTGCTGAAATTCCAGGTCCGATCTGGACCAAATAATATGGGATGTCGAGATGCGGGGCCGCTGCGTCGATTGGCGCTTTATAAGAAGGGGCTAGGCCGGAGATTGGACGTGATGTAGGGGGACTTCGTCTATCGCCATGGCTAGTTGTCTTGGAGTGCTCGCTAAACTTGTCGCTTATCGTCGACGCTACACCCCAAAACAGAATTCAAACCATGGCCACTGCGTGTTGGCCAGCACCATCATTCTGAAGTAAAAGATGTGAACAAGGAAAAGAAATGACCCACTTGGGGATCAGAAAACCGTTCAGACTGATCAGGACTCGGGGACGAGTCATTAACATCGTGTTAACTTGCGCTCTGATCCGCGCAAAGAATACCCACGATGCTATTAGCGTATTTTGGCGAAAGGCATGGATAATACTTGATCGGGACATGACGAATGGTTCTAATGGGTGGCTCGTTCGCGTATGTGATTTTATTCTCCGATATAATGTGCTGAGCATGCCCTAATATGATCGTCCGCTTGTATCTCTCTTGACAACATTCTTCCCTGTTCTCGCCGTATTTTAGTGAACCGCAAAACACTCAGCTGGACCCTCGGTGAATTGCTAATTGCCCATCTACAGAACTCTAATTAGCGACTGGCGTGTGTGCAGCCGAATAAAAAACGTGCGGGGAAGAATTCGTCGACTGATGAAAATTGTATCGGGGTCATCAGATCGAGCTCTCATCGCGCCGAGGGAAGCAAAACAAAACATTAAGAGAACCAGTTTTGGAAACCTTAAGAGTCATGGGAAAGCTGTCCCCAGGTACGTGCCATAGTTCCAGTTGGATACAGCCAAATGGAGGATGGTGCGAGTGGTCAAACACTTCGTGTCTGATCGGACGCCTCCAAGACAAATTACGTTACAATACGAACCAGGCTGTTCGAGCCAAAGAAACCCGATTTTCTCCAACTCCCTTAATTTGGGATCTTCTGGCCGAAGGAAAACGTCTTTATAGGAAAACCAAGCGGTACCTATTGGTATAATCCGTGAGTATGAGTCCAAATATTCAGGAATGGTCAACTAACTGTGCAAACGCAGATGGGAATATAGGGCATCATCGTTACTTGCTTCCGCATTATAAGAGGTGTGAAAGGCTTGACCAGGGACAGGGTACAGTTATTCAGAGATCAGCTGCCTCATACCAAACTCTTCCGTCTTTGGGGACACTCTTTCCACATGCGCGATTGATACCGAAGACTCAGCAATTACACTTTGTGATCGTCACAATGGCAGTCCAGATTCAGTTTTTCCTTTCGCACAGCGGAGCGTTTTTTTATATCATCCTTCTATCTCTTTCGAGTAATCCGTCGCCGCGATACTTCTATGCTTGCAAAAATGAACTCGAAATCAACACATAAAAAGAAATAAAAACTGGCCTCCACTCTCTGTCCTCGCATGTCTGCTACACAAATGCACCAACTACTCCTTACGACAGGTCATGGTGAGGATTCACAACAACAACGACAGCAAACTGCTAGCTGATTAACGGCTCCGTCCAGCCAACACGCCTGCACCCGAGGGCAACGCGTTCGACCTCGCCCTTTTTCTAGCGTTAGGTTTCAGTCACGAAAGCCCCATCTCCTTGTCGCCCGCCCAAGGTACAGAACTAAACGATGCTCAGCGACACTTTGCTAATTGTCAATATTGTGCATGTTACAGATGATACCACGAAGAACACAGACGTCGGTACTGACGCCAACCACGGTCCTGCGGCGCCCTTTATCGCTCGGGAAGAGCAGGACGGGCCAGCAGTCAAACATACGAAGGGCAAAGCCAAAGCACGAAAAGACTTGAACCGAAACCCGTGCCAAACATGCCGAAGTAAAAGAAAAAAGGTCGTGTCCATGGACTTGCTCTCCACATTGGTCTTTGATGCTGACCATGCTCCAGTGCGAGATTGTAAGGGAGTTCCCGCGTCTCTGCAAGCAGTGCAGGAGATGCCTGAAGGATGCTTGTCCGCCCCGAGTGGAGGTACGAGTTCCCTGACTCTTTCTAGCACGAAATGACGAGACCAGGCTTAATTATGCAGGCTGAAGGAGGCGGAAGCCTTAAAATCGTACCCTACGTGTATAAAGGGTGAAGGAGCACATCCCGAACGTCTCATAAAATATAAATTTACGCCCTGACCATCATATTTCCAGCCTGCGGGTTCTACCTCAGCTTGTCCTACGCTTCCGTCGAGTAGAGCTCTTGTTATAATCGAATCGCCTGAGAGGTGTTGTTATAAATCTTGATATTGAAAGCAGAGAAAATGCATTAATGCGGCGAATGATCAGGGGCACGGATACAACGTCCAAGTGGCTCCTCATGATATGGTCAAACACAACCACTATTACCACGTGATCTATACACGGATAATAATAACCTATACGAACGAAGTACTAAAGACTTTTGAATTGTGGCCCACAACATCGTTCTGAAAGGAAAAAAAGGAATAGATCTAGAGTACTTCATTTTCCTTAGAATTTTTTTTTTTTGCTGTTATTATCATGTTCGCGGTATGATATTGAGGGCCACGGACCACTGCCAATGGTTATGAGTCCATCTGTTCCATAGTTCCTAACTATACCGGTCGCTCTATATATCACATATTGAAAATGTCATATTAAGCTTGATTAATTACGTAGTGTTCGCCTCGTACTTTCGTTCGCACTTGACCGAGGTCATATTCTTTCCGATTTGCCGACGACCGCTCGTGCTCTACTGGCACGCTAAACGTATCTTGCCAGAGCGATCTATTGCCTCATTAAAAATAATAGAACGAGCGCCGAACCACAGGATCGATTACAGTCCTGTACCTTCTAGGCGCTTAGGGTAATCGCCGAACTCCCAGTTATAGCAGTCCTAGAGCGAATTAGAACAGTTTTCGAGGCAGACTGGAGATGGACTAAGGATGGACTAACAACACAATCATCTTCATTTCCGATTTCCGGAACCTGACGTCCGGGATTTCCTTCGCTTGGTGGCTCCCAGTCTTCCGACAATACAGTTTCAATGACCTTTCGGATGGAATGCGTGCGAAGATCAACAGCCCAGTTAAGCTTTGCGACTGTATCGTACTTGATGATTTTTCCTAAGTGACATCTGCAACACAACGTTATGGGACCTGCCGACATGTTGCAAGCGAATACAGAACTGAATTAGACGGACCTGGTTTCCATAGCATATCCAGCTAAAGCGCAAGCGGACGTAACACCGTTACATACACCCATGGCCAACGGATCAGCCGTGTGATAAACATGCGTTATGTGGTGAGTAGAGGGCTTAATTTCCAAATGGGTTATAGGATCAGTAAGCAATAAACTTAAAGCTAGTTTGAATTAGGATACGAAGAAGTGCACACCGGAGATGGAAGATGGAGTCGTGATGCTGCAAGCTTCTCTCCTGGTGCTTCGAAAGCTACAACAGGGGCACCGAAGGTTGCGCCGAGCAATGATGAAATGGAGCCTCCGAGTGAGTGGCCTGAAAGTGGCAGAGGTTCTTTAGTCAATGCGACCAGCTGATCAGTTCCATCTTACCAATTACCCAGATACTTGCATCAGGGTATATATATGTTACGTTACTGTACAGATTCTGGAGATTGGGCTGCGTTGGCCAAAGCCCAAGGAAAGATTAAGAATTGGAGAAAACTGACAGTGGCGACATTATAAAAAAGGCTCTCTTCAGTCAAAGCCGTTTGTACACAGCTGAGGTCACATTTATAGCCGCCAGAGTAGCAGTCGCAAACCGTGTACCACGAAGGTCCAACCCGTGCGCAGCAGCATGAGAAGAGCATATTGTCATTAAATTTATCCTTCTTCACGGTTGGTCCACCGTCACCAACCAGCCAGCTGAGTGAAGTGCCTTTAATAGAAAGGACAACAGTAGAATTATCCTCGGAGACAAAGACGTGACCCCTAAAGCCATCGGCGTCGGGCTCCCATCCAAAGGGGTAGCTCTGTCGGCTCAACAGTTGTCATAATATGTATGAAGTTATGGTTGGTTACTAACAGTATTTCTCCAGTGATCTCCTAGTGAATACCACCCCTTGTCCGAAGAGTTGTAATATGCGTTATTCGTCATCTTCGCCAACGTAAGAAGGGTCTCGCGGTCTTCAACATTAGGCGCAGGAACGATAGATTGGGTCCACAAGTTTGCATCGGTCTCCATATTCGATTGCATTCTCACTCTCGCCGCGGAAAACGCGTCTAAAGATCTCGGTCGAGATGTTTGTATGTTCCTGAGTTTAAGAGCGTACTGAGTATCTACAAGAGACGGAGAGACATTCGTAAAAAGAACACGCGAGTCATTGGCTACCGCGTGTTGATGTCTAAGGCTGAAGGATAACGATTGCGCGGAGTTCGGTTCCAAAAGTTCCTCAGTGCTTTGTAGTCGTCGCAGCAGTAGCAGAGGAACTAGAAGCAGCTGCAGCGCGCTCGACAGGGCAGGGAACATGGTGGTTTAGCTGTACGAAAGGTGCATCACGTGGCAGGTAGTGCATGCTCAGTGCTCGCCTAAAGAGGCCTTCTTTTGGGTCCTTAGGTCCTGGGCTCGTGTGTTTACAGCTACTACAAGATACTATACCTGCTGAATCCGCGAACGGTTTCTGCGCTCTATCATGAACGTTCTAGGAAGTGTATTTCTTGGTGACGCGGCACGGTACCGCGTCTTGTCGCCTTCGCCGTCGTCTCCTCCGATGAGTCCCATACCTAGCGCATCCTCGGAGATTTCTGTGCAGCCACCACCACCAATAAACCCAGGAGTCTCTCTTGAGCTCCGTGTGCGCTGGTTGGAGGTCCTGCTTCTAGGTATCAAGCAAGATGCCGAACAACGAAAGGGAGCCGCGAAGGAAAGAGTAAGCGCGAGGCAAGACAAAGATGCACTTGTGTTGAGGGCCGAGGAGATCCAGGGGAAGCTGAATACTATTGTGGGGAGCAACGACGGACTCAAAAAATTCATGGATCGCTGTAAGTAAGTCATCTAATAATTTCATGTATTTCTGGCTGTATGCTGACGCGAGCACAGATGATCAACATGCAGAGATCCTTACACCCGCATTCGCGTTGTCAGGCGTGTCTACCCCTCCGTCGTATTCATCTATGAGCTCTTCGGAGCTCGACGCGTTTCTTGCTGAAATGGAACCTGAAATCCGGGCGGCCGACCGGGATTTGCGTGAGATAGATATACTTGAAAAGAGGGGCGTCCTTGGTGCCGGAAAGCTTGCAGGTTTGTCAATCCCTTTACTAAATGCATCACCGACGACTAAATTCAGTGGATAGAGAACCAAAGTCTCTTACCACGCTTGGATACATTGAAAAAAACTCACGAGGAGGACCTCACCGCTGCTGCCGACCTTGAACGTCGTATAGCGAACGTTCTGATGCAATACACCAGTCGCGTACGTTTTTTTTTTTTCAGATTCTATCCTAACGAGTACTAAAACTTCCCTCTTCACTATCTCAGATTGATGCACTATCAGAGCTCTTTGTCGAGTGGAACGATGTGTTAACCACTGCCGAGGACAAAATATCACGACTTGAACGAGAAAAGGCGGAGAAAGTCCGACTTGGGTATGAATCTTAAAACAATCCCTTCCGAGACTCTTCCAATGTCGATCAATACCTTACACACACGGTCATACGTCGGGAGAACGTAGACGTCTCTAAGATGGATTTGTACATCGGATGTACTTGTAGCGTTTTATTGTAGGCTCATGCCTTATACCCATTGACAGTTCAATGATCTCTCAAAGCAGCGAATTCAATTGTGTATAAGCGCGAAAAAAAAGAAAAAAAAAGGAAGTAATACAAAGTTGTAATTAAAATGGGCCTAGACGTGCTCAAATGTTAGGATTCATGGCCTCCATCTGCCATTAGCTCGACAATTCGACGCTTAACCGCGCCTATGCCCCTTTTCTTGACTATCGTATTTATAACGGCGTTTTCTTCACCACGTAAAAGCACCGCATCCTCCTCCGCAGTCCAAGATTTCCCTGACACATCGTGTTGGGCGTCATCCAAGGGTCCATGATGCAAGCCACCGTCGCTTGCAGCGACTACAGTTGCGGACAATGGTGTCGCTAGTGCACCCTGAGTATTGTCCACCCTTTCCGGGCTGATCATGACGTCCTCGATTGCTTGCGGGTGTGGGAGGGACATTGATACTTCCTCTTCCTCTGCAGCACTGCTGCCTCCATCATCATCATGCATTTTGGACTCCAGCGCCTCCTCAACTTCCACACTCGGCTTCAGCGGGCTACTCACGCCCGAGCTTCGGCGCATTCGCCGCACATACCGGGCTGCGCGCGACGTGCTTGGTGGGGCATAAAATGCCCGAGCGTGCTCGATTGCTTCATCCGCGCTTGTTGGGGTAAGTAATAATTCAGGACGTCGCCGACTGCCAGAAGATTGCTGCGGCACCCCGTTCAGGTTTATTTCGCGCTCGTGGGCTCGCGTCTGCCCTTCCACTCGAGCATCTGGATTCCCTCGCGCGTCTGCACTAGCATGTAGATGTTCCGATGTTCTTCTCGAAGCCGGTCTACGCCCGCTGTCACTCGTTTCCGCTTCCTTTTGCCTCTCCTGCTCTATCGCTTTCTCAAACGCGCGCTCTGCCGCAGCACGCATCTCTGAAAGTATGCGATCTGTGCCTGGCAGGTTGCGCCGCTCCTCATACACTCGGCGTACCCAGTCCTCCGATACGCCGTGATTTCGAGCCATCGCTTGCACGAAAAACTGCAGCCCTGCTCGATTTACCAGCACCTGGTCCGTAGGCGCAATCTCCACGCCCGGCGACGGAAATTCCTCCGTCAGGTCAATCGTCGATACAAAAGACGTCCTACGATTTAGTGAACGCGTCGGGTCGTTATTCAATGATGATGAGCTTGAAGAAGAGGGTGATTGTCGTGTATTGAACAATGTTGAGTTACCCAAAAGACTTTTTCGCAATAAACTCTTCTTCCTTAAATCGACTTCCGGTAAATCTGATGACATTGTAGAGAAGCCACCGAACGTCATCCTGCGGTTTACATTTTCGCCTGTCTCCCTGAGCGCGCTGTCCTTCCTCGTCCTTTCTCCATTTCTGAGTAGACGACCAGTAAGAACGCCAGTCGAAAAAAGATCACCTACGGAGGTCGGTACTAGGATGTCAGGAGTGGGGTTGTCTAAACGCCATTTACGGACATTAACACCCAAATTAGCCGGTGATGATGGTACCTTGGACGGGCCTGCCCCAGAGAAAGGCCCATGGTCTGCATGATCCTCGCGTGAAAGGACCTGAGGTATGGGTGAGCTACCGTTGATGGGCTCCTTTTCCTTATACACTTTTGCTCCGGATAGGGCTGATGCACCCTTCTCTGCATGTTTTGTCCCCTCCTCTGTCATTGATGCGGCTGGAAGGATCAACGGCTCAATTTTCTTCTCATCAACTTCCATAGCAGCAGAGGCGTTGGAGAAGATACGACGCTGAGCTTTTTTCTCCCTTCGCGGTGGCCAGCTTGTAGTAGTAACAGGTGCCCCTTCTACATTGAAGTCGCTGGCATCGGAATCACTGCCCGAATCAAACGTGTGTCTTTGAGATGTTGTATGTCGCCCATTCGTGTGTATGTATGCACCCTTGAACGCATTATTAACTATGCGGGGTGGTTCGCGCTTAGTAATTGCAGGGTTTCTTATATCCATATTACCCTTTTCCGTACTCTTTACGGTCACGGCGACCGAAGTCGATGGCAACGGGCCGGAACTGACTTGTGTAGCTGACGGCGGCGATGGTGTAGCGAAGTAATCGTCGTCGTCGTCGTCGTCCGATTGACTTGGGGTGCTGCGATGACGGAACGATGACGCAGTCCTATCTTCGGTTATAGGACCTGGAATGATTTCTGGTTGATGGAAGGGTGAGACGTCCTGTAGGATTTCTTTTGTGGTACTGGATGCATTTTCTCTTCTGGCGGCGTCTGTTATTGAATTTGCTGAAATGGCTGGCGGACTGGATATGTCCCCAGCCCCTAGTTCCGTGGCAGTTTCCAGTGGCAATGTGACTTCTTCCTTATTCTTTGAGATTATGGGGCTAGCTTGCGTTTGATTCTCAGTAGGATCGGTAGCCCTACTGTCAGATGGTTCCTGTCCCGAAGTGGCGGACTAAAATAGAAGATCGGCAAGGGCTTTCTTGAATAAAAGGAAAAAGGCCAACCTCCATTGACGCGAGGATTTCCGCACGAGCTTCTGTACTCAATCCGGACACCTCCAAAAATCGAGTTCGTTGGCTGGCATCGACGATCGAGAAGATTTTCTTGATTACAGACTTGTATTCATCAGTATGAGGAGTTTCAGGGGTGGACCTAAGTAAATAGTTCGATATGCAGGATGTACTTGAATTCCAAATCAATAAGTACACACCCTCGTCCAGTGCGATCATTTATCGTAGCTGATACTTCTACCCTGAGTTTGCTTTCTCCCGATTTACGGCGGCTGTCAGGTAAATCATCCATTTCCGTATCGTCCAGTTTCCGCTTCGTTGTGACAACTGGTTCATCGGACACACGTGGTCCCTCCGCCTTATCTTGCGCTCGCAAAACGGGTGGCACGTCCTCGCGAACTTTTTGTCGCTTCGCCTGTCCGGGCCCGTTCATACCGGGTCCTGACGCCCTTCTCTTCTTCGTTACCGACTCCTCCTTTTCGAGTATCTCCACCTCTCCATCGGAGCCTCTGGCAGAGCTTTGTGTTCCTTCTTCTCCAGAGAGGTCCCCTCTACGCTCGTCATCCTGTACATTACTGGTTGTCTTCCGTGCAGCTGACTTTCGGATGTACGACTCTTGGCTGGTGCTCGGGGCAGTGCTCCTTTTCTTCGCATCCCGTGCTCCTTCAGGAAGTCTTCCCCTCGCTCTTCCCTCTGCTAAGGTTAACACCCCCTCTACCAGTTCATCTACTGTTAACGTACGGACATCACCTTCACCAGCATTCGTGGGGATTCCCTTCTTCTTCTGGTACTGCCTAATCTCATGGTCGAACTTGGCCTCATGAGTTTTATAACGTTCCCGCCACGACTGCCACGGATGGCGTTTAGACCACGGCCATTTATCGTCGGCATTCTCAACGAGAGTCTTGTAGAGATCGTTGCCCAGACGGCCCTGTTTTGTGGGATTGTAGTGCGCGATGTATTTGACAAGGAACGCGTCATCTTTATCATCAAAGTTCGTGCGTCTATCGAGGGCAGTCAGTATTGGTACATCCATGCGTTGAGTCAACGTACACGCCCTTCATCGCCGCCGTGGTTTGAGCAACCCGCGGCGCAGCGTGCGCGATTTGACGCGTTTGGGCGTCACGTCGTTCCTTCCTACACGTGACTCGCTTCCCAAACACAACTCAGTAAAAAGTTGCATCTAGATAACATGATTTTGATATTCAGTCGTCGGATTAATCCGACGAATATAATTGACTGCATTTGGTGCTTGTGAACTTAAGCTGACTGAGATAGAGACCTGGTGGGAAGGCACAATGATAGATCTGTACAAAGAGACACGAAGGGAATACTCTAAACAATGTCTACTTATAGTACAGCATTATGAATGAACAACTGGCGGTATTGTGATTGTCGCTGATTCACCCTTGCCATCTTTTGAGAGTTCACAGGCGGTCAAAATCACACCGCCTGCATTTCCAAGCACGAACTGGACTTCCACCCGGGTCTTCCATCGGCCTTTCTCCTTCTGCGCGTGTTTGGCAAGTAGGCTGAGCGATCCAAGGCTCGCTCCCTTTGTAATCGTCTTTTCGCGGATCTCCTCCTCCTCCTCCTCTTCATCGTCCTCCGCGTCGTCATCGTCGAACTTCGGTGGCTTCACCTTTTCAACCTTCACGCCTTCGTCTACCTCCCACAGCTCAAGTCCAATCTTCTTCTCTCCGCCTTCACCAAGGTCGCAATCGAACTGCACGACACGACGATACGGCAAGGGCGTCTCACGAGGGACGCCGACGACCCACTGGCCTCCCAACTCGCCCTCGGTATCCGCTTCGGGAAGAATAATGCCGATCGTCTTCGTCGTCGCGTGTACCACTGCGTGCATACTCCCACGTTTGAACGCATCCTGGAGGTGAACGTCTTCTTCTAGAATCCCTGCGAGAAGTCGTGCCTGTAACGCCGCACCGCGGGCGAGCAACGTCGTCGGATCACCAACACCACCACCGATCACTGTGCCTGCCGTAAACGGCGTGATCAAGCCTTCCGGGAAGCCCTTCGCAAAGAACGTCTCATCGAGCCCTGGTAGCGACGCCGCACCGCCAACGTAGATTATTTCGTCGACATGCAGCGGCTCAAGCCCTGCGCTCTCAAGGAGGTCGACTGATGCATGCACAACGGCATCGTACACCGAGCGGACCTCCATATCGAAACGCAGACGGTTGATCGAGCCGGTGAAATCGACACCATCCTTGAGCGACTCGACGGAGCAGCTGGCCGCACCCGGCGACGCACTCACTGTACGCTTGGTGTGCTCAAGTGCAAGACGCAGCTTCGCCTCGGCACGTTTGTCGGCATTATCAACAGCCGGGCACACTGTCAGCGGTGTTTTTGTCTTCCGCGTAAATTCCTTCGCGAAGTGCTTCACTAACTTGGCATCAATCTGCTCGCCATTAATATTTTGATCGTGGGCAGAAGCAATGGCGTAGATAAGACCATGACGGAAGGAGAGCACAGACAGAGAAAGTGACGACTGGCCGAGATCGACAAGCAGAGCGGTCCGGTCCGGTTCAAGACCCTCAACTGGTGCCAGAACAGTCACGAGCGATGCAGCGCCAGCTTCATCAAGGAGTTGCAGTACCTTGACCCCTGCATCATCTGCTGCTGCTTCCAATGCGGAGCGCGCGTTGTCGTCAAACCACGATGGAACGGCAATTACCGCGCCATCCACGTTGCGGCCCAAGAAATCTTGCGCAGACTGCACAAGAGATTTAAGGAAAAGCGATGTCACCTCCTGTACAGTTATAATCCGCTCAGCGACGGTAGGCTCTGAGCGCGGCGTGGGCAGAACAGACGCGGAAGGGGTGTTAGAGCTAGATCGCACGCTTGCCGGAGGCAGAGGTGTCGGTGCAGGTTGGAGGATCGTAACTTTGTATGCAGCTACATCGGGCTGTTCGGGGTGCTGGACCACAGGCGCAGATACGATAGGCTGGTCTTTCGGGATTTCCGAGAACCTGTAAAAGATTAGAAAGATAAATCAAAAGGATTGGTCTGCAAAATCACTTTTTTCCAAGGAGATTACGGAAGTTAATTATTGTATTCTGCGAGTTCTTGACAAGCTGAGGCTTGGCCTGGTTGCCTATGTACTGCAACGGCGCTGAGTAGAACGTTAACGTTGTGATCATAATCGGTTACTCACAATCTCCTCTCCGTGGAAAGACACTGCGCAAGCAATCTGGCGTTCTCCGTCTTCATTAGCAATGCAATCCGCAAGGCCCTCCTAATAATAACATCAGTAAAAATGGTTCACGATCTTGCATCGCGTCGCTGACCTTCGTGATAACGGAGATGGATGCATATGAATTGCCAAAGTTGATGCCCACGACGGTCGGGATTTTCTTCGTCGTCTGTGCCCCTGGGGCGACGCCGTTCGGCTGCGACATTTTTAGAGGAATCTATAGGAGAATATGGGCTGTTTTTCAGTAGTCATTCAATGTATATGCGCAGGAGCGGCCTACATGAAGAGGAGGGCAAGTACGAGGGGTGTTGTCCGCCGTTCTCAAAATTTTGGCTATTACAAAATTAGAAAGTGATCGACCGTTACTATCATTGTCACATCACTCACACCCATGTGGCTCAATTACGTCCACAGTCAAGGTCGTTTGTAGAACTACTCGTACGCGTATATATATGTGTACATGTTAAGGTACATCGACTTTCTTTTATTTTTTAGAGTATTTTGCACACAGAAAAATCCGGGGGTATTTATCGCAAGAGATTTTTTCATTACTTCAGTTATTTACTCGCCAAAATTTGGATTCAACAAGGCTTTCGCTTCTGGTCCGGTCGATTAATCTTGCGTGCCAGCAGCACCTAATTCCCTTTCTAGTAGCTAATATCGGATATCATCTTGTTTTCGTGCTGCGACCTGACTGTCAAAAAAATTCCTTGAAAAAACAACTGGAGAGCCTGCGATCATTCACATAGTAAACTTCGGTTACGTAAGTAACTACCGGGCAACTTTGATCGCGCGTCGAGGACGCGACTAATCCGAGTCTAAGAGCCCCTTTCGCGTTTGTTTTGTCATTTCCTTCAGCCACTATGGCAAACTGGACCGTAGACTCTAACCAGGCGTTGGAGCTATCTCTGGGTGAGCTACGTCGTAGTTTGCGTAATATTGCAGCTTGTGTAACAGACTTGTCAGTTCGCGCGCCGGAGGACAAAGAGGCACTGTCAGAAGACGAAAACTATGAAGGCTTTCATCCGACATTTACCTATCCTGTAAGAGATAAAACTGGCTTGAGGGGCCCAAGCTGAGTTTTGGGGGTTAGATATTCGGCGAAGAGGAAAAAATTTATGGGTACCGCGACCTCGTTATTGACGTGAGTGCAAGTTTCTTGTCAACGGATCCACTGCTGAGGGGGCCGTATAGCTAAGATTCGCGTCCGGGTCTCTTCTACAATATCTATCTGTCAGCTCGTCGGAGAAACTTCAATCTTCTTCAACTGTAGACGACGTTGAAGGCACACTATACAAGTTCATTCCCGCTGGTGGGTACACGCGCACTCACGCGCCAACTGCAGCCTGAGCTATCAGAATTCAGAATACTATAAGAATGAATCCGAATTTCTGGCGCGCGTTGAACAAGATGCGGCAACTTTCAAGCCACTAGGCGAGAAGATATATACATACAAACGGAATAGCGCGTCTGGCAAGGGGAAGGGAAAGGCTTTCGTCCCAGTGGACGGAGTTGACGAGGAGAACGAGGATGTCGTGACTTATGAGGTCTATCATGTACGCCCTTACTGTATATTTTGTGCTGACGCCTAACTAATGCATTTCCAAGTCAACGTGGGACACACCTGGCTTCCGCGAGTACCACCGCCGAATGCAGCTATTCATTCTTCTGTTCATTGAGGCGGGCTCTTACATCCAAGAGGAAGAGGAAGGATGGGAATTCGCAGTTTTGTAGGTCTTCCTCGCCCACTCGGTGGCAATTTATAATGAAGCAGAACCCCGTAGATTCGAAAAGCGGAGACGACGGGACACGTCTCGGACCCCAACGTACCATTTCATCGGCTACTCCTCTTTGTATCCGTTTTACTGCTTTCCTGAGCGGGTAAGACTACGCCTCAGGTATTACACTTCCAACTTCTCGTACCTACACGAATCTAAACTAACTAATTATTCCCAAAGTCAATTCGTTATTCTTCCACCTTACCAGCACGCTGGGCATGGATGTACGTCTGCATGCGCTTCGTCTCCATACCAAACGCCTGACGTTCTCATCTCCCCTCATTACACACAGCGTCCCTATACACAGCAGTATACCAACTGGTCCTCCGCGAACCGCGCATCGCTGAACTGACTGTTGAAGACCCTGCTGAGGCTTTTGAAGATTTGCGCGATCGGAATGACCTGCGTATGCTTCTCGCACACGAACAGTTTATGTCCGAGGCCATAAGTGCCAAAGGCAAAGGCAAATTGGGCCCGCCCGCGGAAAAAGGTTGGGTCGAGAAGTGGAAGCGGGATCTGAAAATCGCCGGGGTGCGTCCTTTGCACCACCTTCATGCGGTTCGGTTCCTTTACCTCCTAATTACTCCATTATTGCTACACAGCGCCAATTTAGTCGCTTGATTGAAATGCTCATTCTGAAACAGTTGGAAATCACCGACACAAAAGGTTTGCGGGCGTACAGATTGCAAGTCAAGGAACGACTGTATAAATTTAACTACGTACGTATGCCCTCTTTTTATCTCGGAGTCCTCGCCGCTCAAGTTGTACTTACATTTATCGTAGGAAATCCTAGTTCAGCTTGAGAAGCCCGAAAGGTTACAAAAGCTGGAGGAGACATTTCAGAGTGTCACGGAGGATTACCGGCGTATACTAGCTTTGATATAATTTATCCAACAATTGTTTCCTTGAAATTATTAACCTTCACCAAATTCATTCCTAACCCTTTCCCTCATTCGGAAAAATGAAATTCTATTACTCAAGCAGCACAATTACAATTCCTATGTATGTGAAGGGGTCTACAAGGATATACTATTGGGTACAATGTTGAAAGAATGTTAAAGGAACTTACAACGAGAAAGCCAGCAGGTATTGAAAGACTACTCTTACAACATGTTTGTACAAACACTATACGCTACAGGTAATCCAATTCTGGACGATAGTCAGAAGTCTGCAACCAGATTCAGCAGGGAAATGGCTCTCACCATTCATCTCGGATAAGGTCGGTGATGGTAGGGACAGGAGTATCTCCACCTCCTGTCGATCTAGCTCATCTTGGGTCTCGTCTTCGTCCTGCTCGTATTCTTCAAACTCGTCATCGTCCCGCTCTCCTTTGCCCCTAAAATGTTTATCCCGCGTTGCCTCTTCTAATCGTATCCTCCCGGCGAGCGCAAAGCCTGTTTCTGTTCCGTGATCAAGGTCCCTTTCTCGGATGCCTCGCAGCGGCAGATCGTCCTCAGCATCTGACTCCTCTGCATGCATGCAGGTGCAGATTCGGTGCAGCGAGAACTCCGATGCTTCGTCAGATAAAACTGCCCTCGCCTCCTCGGACACGAGCCCTTTCGATAGCTGCTTGTTCTGGGCACGGATTGGTCCGGCAACGATTTGATCATGGACAAGAACAGCTATGCCGTCCTTCTTTTCTACAAGGGGGTCGCTCCGCATCCTCCTGTAATGTGCCGTCAATTAATACATTCCGACGAGTGAAGTTTTTTCAAGTGATGAGAATGCTTACTTGAACTTCGCTTTAACACACCCTGACTTCGCGGTCCACTCTAGGAGCTGCGACACCGGATCGCGCGGCATGTCAGGACTTGGGATGCTCAGCACGTCCTCCATGATATGCTCTACGATTGGCGCCACGCGTGCATAATCAAACCTATTGTCCACGAATACTGCGCCCAACACGCTCTCAAATATGTCGCCAAGCACCTTAGGCGGATCGTATTTCCAGTCGTTGATCACGACATCCTCGTAGGATGCACCAGAGAGTATGTCGACCTCCCTAGCAATCTCCTTGCTAAGGGTCACGTTATTGGCGAGAAGATATTTATGCAACGAGAGCCGCTTCACAGCTAGTGCTGAGAGCGTTGCGTTACAGATGAGTCGTGCTCGCATTGCAGTCAGTTGCCCGGATTTGGCCTCGGGGAATTTTTTGAAGAGAAATGTCGTAGCCACAAGCTCGAGGACAGCTATCAAAATGTTCTATCAGATACTGAAAGGATTAAGACGTTTGATTCACTGACCATCACCCAGGAACTCAAGCCGTTGGTAACAAGACCCGTCATTTGAATCAAAGGATGCATGTTTGACCGCTTCAACCAAAATATGACCGCTCCGGAACTCATATTGCAAGTCCTTTTGGAGACCATTGAAAAGCGCAGCGGGAGGCGCCTTTTTCAATGCAGGATATCGTTTAGGCCAAGGTACGTCTCCACCGAAGCAGAGCCCCAGAGCGGTACCTGTCCGAAGTGCCATGTCAATACCGCCCGCCATGTAGCTTGCGCCCAGCGATGCCTCCATGCAATCTTGCAGACTCCTTCGCGGAAACACTCGCCGCACGAACGAAATTTCCTCGCTTCCGGTTACATACACACCATTTCCCGCAGGAGACTCTAAGATAGTCTGCCAGGCTCGCGAATCATGTTGCTCGCTGGTAAGAAATCGCTCTAGCTGCACCTCGCGTGCGCGTGCGAGCAAAAGCCGATTGGACACACTGTTTCCTTTGAGCGTGCTCAGTTGGCCCTCGTGCTTGTGCGGGAAGCGATTGTACACGTATGTAACAACAGAAAGCTTAAGCACGCTGTCCCCCAACGTCTCAAGGCGCTGGTTGTTGAACCCAGCATCGGCGCACGGTAGTGTCAACGCCTCGATCATGAGGTCATCTGGAATTGACGGGAGGCCAAGGATCTTTTGGGCTGTCCTAGCACGGAAAACGTCGCTTATATGTCGGCACAGGGGAGCGAAAACATGGAATGCCTGGATGATATGTATTGGTAACGTGGCTCGTCTACAGAACGATTGGGGAAGGAGAATCGTGCGTCTTGACTCGAAAGGCAGTTCAGCAGCAGCCCGTACATCTGAGTTCCGGCGAGTATGAGAGCTGGAGGAACACCGTGGAAACGCCATTACTTCTAAAATGGGTCCTTTAGGTGGTCTAGGTGGTGCCGTGCCACCATTTTTTCTCAGATAATCCGGGTATTTGCACTCAAAGTACTCTGCGTAAGTGTCAAAATCCCCTTCGGATTCTTCCAATTGGGGTTTCGCGTCCAAAGATAAGTCAAATCGGAACTTTTTCAAAAGGAGCGGCCGGCCATGCCTCCTTGCATTCATAAGCACGAGACGACCCTCGTCACGCTCAGCGACCATGCTCCAGTCGTATGTGCCTATCTGGTATGCCACTGCCTCTTTCATCATATCACATTCTAACGCGCCATCGGCATTTAGAGGAACAAGGAAGCATGCGGGCGGGGAAGTCACCGGAGTAGGGGTGACGCCCCACCAAATCCCAATCTTTGTGAACCTCTGTAAAAGCTCGAGACAAGGCGGGTCGAGTTCCAGTCGCTGAGGGGTCCCATGGCAGTGAAGCTGCACGCGCACTCCGCGAACGCAAAGTTCTGCTCCTGGAAGAACGTTCCCAGCGACTAGCCCGACAGGTGTTTGACCATCCAGGCTAACAGGATACATATACCAGGGAGGACCCGCCTTCCACGGGCTCGCCACGAAAACGTTCATCATCGTTGCGACTGCGTTTATCTTCGCGATCGGGCGACCGTCTGCGTCTTCGATAACATCGCCTTTCTTGGCTTTGGCAGGAGAAAGATGGTCGTCCAACACGCCCAGGTCGTGCAAGGCGCGAACGGCGATAAACGCGGCAGCGCGCTTCGCTTCTTTTTTTGAACGCTTCTCCATGCCTACGTACACAAGTTCATTTGCGGCAAGAGGCAAGGCTCTCGGGAGCCGCACGGTGACCTGGTAGTCCCCCGTATACTTCGGCTGTTGGGACGACGTGTACGCGTCACGTGGAATGAGAGCGCAAAGGTGGTCGAGGATGATGATCGCGGAGCTATATGTCAGTGTCGCACCCGTAGATGGAACGACATAGTTCGAGCGCGCAGCGAGATCGCGCGGGTCGTCCTGCTCATTATCCCGTTCATTCCCTTGATCGTCTTCCGTATGAGACGTACTCGGGGCGTTGATACTTTGGTACACCTTCCTGAGGCTAGGCTCGACATTTCGGAAGTCTTCGTATCGAGCGAGTTGCACTGCATCGTTTTCTTGAACCATAATGACATAGGTAGATTTGTGTTGACGCGCCCGTCCGCGAGACTGCACGTATCCAACCATGTGCTGTATGGGATCAAACCGGATAACCAGTTTGCAAGCCTTGTCGTCCCAATCTTTAAAAGTGTGACAATATTATATCAGAGGATGAGCTCACGGGAAAGTCAAGCCCTTCTTCGGCGACCGACGTTGCGACCACTTCGGAGACAATCAATTTCCTTTGCACACACTGACAGAACGATGCCCTTACATAGATTCAATTCCCCGGCCCTGAATAGCTTCACGATTTCTTTCTGAGTATTGATGCTCATACCTTTCAGGTTCTCACCATTAGCCGTCTCACCATGTCCGGTCAAAGCCCTGCATCGGACCCAGTCTTTCGTTTCAGCTACATGATGAAGGACCCACGAAATCACAGAGGCGACCTGCCTCTGGTCAACGAATATGATACCCTGAAAGTCGTCATATCGATGCTCGACTAGGACGTTTACCAATGCTCGCAGTTTAGGAGAAAGCCAGTCACATGGTAGATTGTCCGCAGATAGACGTGCATCAAATGTAGATATCGATATACGGAGCTTCTCGACTTTGTCTGCATTCTGTCCCCGGACTCGGGCCTTTCTAGCTTTTGCGCCCGTGGAAGCTCCATTGTATTCAGAAGAGCCTGTGACGTCCGAAGCCCTGAGGGACTGTTCGTGGGTATGCCGTAAATACTCCTCTACTGAGTCCGACAGATTATAAACAAGGAAATAATCTGCTCCGGCAGGTCCAAGGGCGTTGAGCGTGACATCGTACCGGGTCCTCAACGTCTTGGCATATAAACGCGGTATTTCTAAGAGATCTTGTGCAGCTAAACTGTCCCAAAGCGTAGGACTGTAATATGTAGGATAAGACAGCGGAGGATTCGGATACTTCAAAATGACCTGAGAATTGGCTAAGCAAGCGTCGGGGAACGGTGCGGAAGCAGAAACCCCACCTCAACAGGCTTATTTGCGTGGCGCTCTAGCTGCTCTGAATGTTCGCGGACGGCCATGACTCTGGCGAACAAATTAAATTGGAGCATCTGGATGGACAACCTCGGGTTCTTCGGGTTCCAGATCGGCGAGGCGGTCATTCCGAAGATCTTGGGCTTCTTCTTGCAAATGGCATAGTGATCCGTCATAATCATATTATACGGGTGATTTTGCTGTGTATGATGACACTCGTCGAATACCAGTAACGAAACCTGTATGTATAGACACGGAGGACAAGTAGACGCATCAAATTTCGTGAGCTACATGACGCAACGCGACGGACCTGCTCCATGTTCCAGTACGCGTGCGTGAGGACGTTCTTAAAGATCTGTGCTGCGATAGTTGTATGTGCAAAACGCGCGAGGGCATGGTATTGGGGTAAGGCAAGTACCTGTCATAACAAGGCAGTCTGTCTGTGCGAACTCGGCTTGCCAGCGATTGCGATCCCAGCTGTCGACACCCATGGCGCCTTTGTAGCCACGAACAGAGAGTGGTGTCTGCGCGGCAAGAAAGTCGCGTTGCTGGTCGACGAGTGGGACCTTAGGCACCAAGAAGATTGCCTTCTTGCCTACAGCCTCGGGCTGCGCGAGTGACCACTTTATGAGTAGTGCGGCAATGAACGTCTTGCCGCTACCCGTGTCGAGCGCGGCAATGACATTGGCACCTCGAGCATATTCAAAGATTTCTTCTTGGTATGCACGAGGGATGAGCTCGTTGGCTTCATCGACGCTGGCCATTAGTTTCGTACAAAGAGCACAGTGGGACGACCGGGTATGAAGTTGACCAGAGACAAAGAGGGATGGTTTTATGGGCAGTGCAGGAGAACAAACGGGGGACATGCTGGTGATGCATGTGGGAGCGCTTAAGAAGTACAAAGACACTAAGGCGGTCTGAGCTTGATGTGACGCATATAGCCGCTGCGCGCACTACACTACAAGACTGCGACTACTGCGCTTGCTGCGATCCGTGTAAAATCACACCTCGCCGCAGGCCGCCCAGTTATCATAAAAGGGCGCAGCGCACTCGTCACCCTTATCTACTGCAAATCATGGCTGTCAACCCAGACGAGGACACTGAATTGTAAGTTTCAACTCTTCACCTCGCAGCCATTGCGCTTCACAGGTACACTGACCGCGTTGTATTCGCAGCAACGACGCTCTGCGCAAGCACGGCATTATCCCCCCGAAACCCGAGGTACCACGGACACCTTCACCCCCTCCATCGCCGACGCTTGATGAGCTTCTTGCGGACTTCACACCCGATGACCTGCGCGTGCGCGCGGAAGACGCGCATGACGATGACGAGGCTCGCGCGATCGAGTCCTACCGACGTGCGCGTCTTGAGGAGATGCAACGTGAGTCGCGGCGTGCTCGCTTTGGGCGGGTGTACCCGATAGGTCGCGACGACTACCAGCGGGATGTGACCGACGCTAGCTGCGCCGATGAAGAAGGCGAGGAGTTCGCGGGGCATGGTACAGGTGTCGTGTGTTTTCTATATAAAGATGGGTATGTCTGCTAGAATTTCGCACCGTCCAGCCTAGTTTTGACCGGCAGTCATGCAGGCATGTCCCGAGTGAACGTACGTTCAACCATCTGCGCACACTCGCAAGCCGGCATCCACGCACGAAGTTCGTTTCTATCGTCGGGGACAAGTGCATAGCGAACTATCCCGACCGACACCTGCCCACTATCTTTGTGTATCGCAAAGGCGAGATCGTGAACCAGCAAATCTCTTGGGGCGCGGACAAGGAACGGACTCTCGAAGGTATGCATTTCGCAATTGTTTAATTTGCAATTATTAAACGTACATCTGCGGCAGAACTCGAGGCATATCTTATCCTCACCGGTGCAGTTATTCCTTCCGAGCGGCCACAACGTATACGAAATGAGCAGGACGATGAAGATGACTTATCGGACGATGACACTTTCTCGCGATCTGCAGCAGCAAAGACAAACGGACGCGCGCCGAAGAATGTTAGGGGTCCAGCAGCACGCGATGATGACGACGACGATTCAGACTTTGACCTATGAATATACCGGGGAGATCTTGTACCATTGATAAAAAGCGGGATAATTCAAAACATGTAACTCTTAGGCAACAGGGTGGACTTATACTATTCGTCCAAACAGCGAAAGCAAGTTGAAAGCAAGACATCTTTGGCTTATGAACCTTAAGCGCAGGAGGCAAAAATCATTCATCCGCAGCTTCCTCCGGGGCCTCCTTACCCTCTTCCACATCTGCGGTTGGCTCGTCCCCGTCCTTGGCATCTTCTCCTTCCTTTCCATCCTTGGCTTGCTTGCTACCGATGACGGTTGCGTTTATCCTGTACAGGCACACACATACACTTCAATCCTCACGTCCAAGTATAACTGAACTGAATGACGCACGTAATCATAACTTGCACCTTTTCACCTTCTCCTTCCTCACCATCTGTCTTGGGAATCGTGATAGTAACACGTTTATTCCCCTTCCATCCGTAGCTTCCTGTGCTGAAGACGCTCGGAACCAATGTCGCAGAACCTATTGTACCCGGGTCCGCTGTTGCAACGGACACACGTTCGTCCCCCACTTTTGATTCGGAGTTCTCCGCTTCTGCGTCGGCGGCTGCACCGTTTGCGTCAGCACTGTCCGTGGACCCTCCGATAACGGGAGGAGTGTGCGTAATGTGTACATGCAGCGGTAATGCCTTCGCTTTGAATGCTGAGGGCGCAAGAGACATCTAACGGACGAAGTAAGGCATATCAGCTTCCGGAAGTGGTCCGACAGGCGAGCGAGTGTACATGGGTGTATATGGTACATAAATACACACCTTGGACCCTTTCTTACTGTCTTTGCTATTCTTCGGAGGCGATGTCTGGGTGTTTCCTGTCTTTGCCACTTTGGACGAACGCGTGGAGCGCGGCGCCTCGCCGGACTGTGCCGCAGTACGTTTTGTTCCTAAAAATGTGACCCAGTGAAATACATTTAGTCGTTAGCAAGGCTTAGAACGAAACGAGAAAGAGAGGGCGACCCACCGGCCATGTTGGTGTTCAGTTGAAAGAGGAATTGTGGCTACGAGAAGGCAACGCGGGGGCTTATTGGTATTGCATTACGTCACGCGTCGCGACGCGTATTGATATCCGAAATTCAATAAAGGCTCCTTAAATCTTAATCAGCGAACCCACTTTTGCGAGCCGGAGAAAAAAGAGTTGAGGAAAATCAAAACCTCCAGCGTACTATAAAGAAATGAAGTCGAAAACACTTGAAGGCTGAGTCTGCTACAAGATAATATAATAATATACACTGTATGTACTAGGGATGTGGAGAATACTAATCTGCCTCGGGAGTGCGTGAGGTCCATCTGTAATGAAATTATAAATATGCATTGTGATTACTGGCAAATTGGATGCTCTCCCCCGGAGTCAGTCGAGAACAACCACCCGAATTCCAAAACGAGTGCCACCATCCCAAATAGGAAGGAGAGGCGCGTCGCGTCGCTCGTCCCGCCACCGACGCGGTTGTTGTACTCGTATCGACGCGTCGTACTCCCACGAATCATCCATGCCACTCTATAAAATCCCCCCGAGCGGCCACAACCCCCCCATCGCTTCTTGATCTGAGATGCCCATCTTCTCTCGCATAGCGCCCATCCACCCTCAGATAACCTTCCACTCTTCGGCTTGAAGCACCATCATCATGCTGGTGCTTGCCCAACTCACAATTTGGATAGCCCTGACTATCATCAGGGGTTTCAAGGCAGCCGACGGCTTCGCGTTGACTCGGATGCCAGCCCTGTCCAGTGGCAACTCGTCTCATGGTTATAATAACATATTGCAAACATTCACTAATGCATTCAACGACCTCAGTGTCGTCTTGAATGCCCACACTACCCCAGTCCACATCATCAACATACATCAATCTAACACATTGTTCAACGTTTCTGTCAGTAACACATCAACTATCTCTTCGCCTTCAGTCTCCCTGGTGGAGCTGGTGTCGACTGGTGCCCAGTGGGTCACGCACGCCTCAACAACTACGGTGGCTGCCACGGGTTCGGTCACCGTTTCTCAGTCTGCGGAGGCCTCGTCTGTGCTGGTATACTACCCAAGAAGCATGATCTACGGACTACCGAGGCGAATTTCTACGGCTTTTGTCAAGTCTAGGCTAAGGGTCATCGAAGCGGCCAAGGGAATTGCCACTGTTAAGAAGTGGGCCTCAAGGATACGGCACACCATTAAACGGGCTGGTGCAGACTTCGAGTCCACACTGCGGTCGCAGCTATATGTCTTCGCGAACGTCTTCCCGGCATCCACCCGCAGTCTCTCATATGCGGAACTCCGAACTGTCGGCGGCGGGCCTTTAGCGGCAACTACCGTGCTCTCGGACCAGGTCTGGAAATTCAAACGGCTTTCTTCTCTCTATCGTTCTGGCGACGCGCTACTTGCCACCCTTCCGACGGACAGGGTCGTCTTCGACCCAGCCACTCAATCCGTCAATGTCATCTCTATCTACTTCGTCTTCCACTGTGCCGCTGAGAATCTCGCCGCAGTGGAGACGTCCCACACCTCCGAGCGCGTCCCTACGGAGGGCGAAGAAAGGTTGGAATTGCTCGCGAATACGCTTGAGCATCCGGCACGAATTGATCAGACCGATATTCTGAGTAAATGCACTTTAGCTATGCGGTCGTTGCAAGCGTCTTGGGCGAACGACGACGTGCCTGAGCTTGGAGTGTGTATGCTGTTTGAGTCTATGCAGATTGGAAACTCTACTTTCGCGGTGATGCCCAGGGAAAGGGTGAAATTAGGACGGAGGATGCGGTGGACCAGTGGCAAAGCTCGTTCCGAAGAGACTGAATCTTTCACTCGCGTAAGTTTGTTTGTACCTCACGTCACCGGCGACTGCTCACGGTTCCAACGTACTTAGGGCTATTGGGCTTATGCAGTGATGGTGGATAAGCAAGCCAGCTTGAAGTTGACGAGAGGCCTTAAGAGAAAGGTAAATAGATCAGCTAATTGCGTGACCGGGCGGCTGATTGAGTAATGTGATAGATGTGGCTTGGGATGCTATATCTCCATCGTCTTACTATGCAAGTGCTTGCAGAGGTAGATTCCCGGATCAATCCCGATGTTCTGAAATTTGCGGCACCTTGTCACGATGTTGAGGGCGTCCGAGTGGTTAGTCATACGCATCGTCTTTTCCTCGGTCGGGAGCTGACGTTTGTCCATAGATGCTGGTAATCCTGTCGATATCGGTCTTTCCCGTCGCGGCTAGTGTCGTAGCGAGAGTGCGGAGTGGACTTTGGATGCCTCATGGGTCTATCCAGACCGAAGTCGAGTGTGCCCGAGATTCGGTACGGTTCGATTGTGGACGCACCGAACTAATCGAGGATATCCAAGTTGCCTTGCCTTTGGCGGGACTAATCAGTGCAAGTACGGGTAAGCCCACACCCGTTGAAGCAACTATCATCTGCACCACTGGCATGCCAGACGTAATTGACGACACACCAACTAACGATAATAACATCACCTATGCGCCGGCCGTCAAGAGCAAGGCGGCCAAGAAGCGCAGTGCTGCTGCCGCGCGAAAGAAATTAAATAAGAAGCTCCGTCATGAGGCCGAGGCTGTCAATGACGCTCTTCCATTTGGCCCTGACTCTGATCCTTCTCCGGAACCTGTACTTGCTGAGGACTCGGACGCCGAATCGACTGGTTCTGTAGCGGTCAAAGCTACGACGCTGTTGGCTATTCCTTCGTTCTCGGCTGGAGTGTCTGGATCAATCGACCAGAGTTCGCTGGACTACGATCTGCCTGGGTTCACTGAAGTGAGTCGGTGTCGAGGAAGACCAAAGGCAAGGCGTCGAACGGACGACGTGCAAAGTCGAACGCAAGCGGTGCTATTACTTCAACGTCAAGTGCAAGTAGTGGTTCCATTCGCTATCCTATCTAGACTATTGGTTCAAGCTCGAGTCTGTCTTCGTCTTGGATTTTTTTTTCTCGACGATCACTCCGGCTCCAGGTAGTACGAGTATGAAGGCGTCAACGTTAAGTTCGAGGGGCGTTTCTGCATCTGAAATTGCCTGGACTCTACTCGGTCTACAAATTCGACCGTCGTTGGCGAACACTACGTGGGACTCGCCCCTTATTACGCCTACTGGGCGCTGCTCTCCGCCATAGGTGCAACTGTGAATGGGTCTCTGCCTGGAGTACACTTGGGTCAAGTCAAATACGGTCACCTGTCGTTGACGGCTGATTAAAGGGCTCATCAAGTTAAATATGCTGTCGAGACTTTGGTTCCGAGGAGAAGATGGCCACAGCACTTGCGTTGCTAATGTATTCGGTTCTTCTCTGTCAAAATATATTGGTTACCGTCTTCTGTTTCTATTGAACTGTCGACCCCTGATTCTTATACCATCTACATGTATAACGTTCCATCGACCGGTTCCTTGGATCTTCTTCTCTAGATTTGTCTGTCTCTGTCTCTCTGCTCCCGTCTCTTGCTTTTCCGTTCGTCTTCGTCACGAGTCTTGTATTGTCTCTGTCTTCGTCCTGCCTCTTCATCCCGATTTTTTTCTCCTTTTGTTTCTGCCCCTTCTCTCATCCTTCTTTTTTCAAGATTGTCTGAGTATCGTGAACGTTCCATACGAGTGCATATAGTTGTAATACCATCCTGTATTACGGCCCCGTCCTTTATTGATCTTGTGTATTATAAAATTCTTCCAAGTCTATGTATTTATGAACGCGCCCTATAATAAATGCCTTACAATTGTCTCTCGTCGTCCGGGTTTGTTACATCTGATTGAGGTTAAGTTCAAGTCTGCATGACTATCGATGTATGCGGTATTACTGATATCGTGACTACTACTAGTAGTTGTCAGGAGGTGACTCGCCCAAGTATACACTATTAGAACCCGGGCCATACTACTACAATATTAACGCCAGTACGGTACGTGAGATTAGACTCCTCCTTCAGAGCCCTCGGGGATATCTAATAAAAGACTCTGCACACGTACGCACTTACTACATCAGCAAAAACCTACTTTCCATTCCACTCGAGTTGTATTTCGCTTGATACTACGGTATTCGGCTCCCAGTCTGACCTGTACCTATCAATCACAGTAAGGCTCACCACCCGGCCCACTGCCATGACACACACACACGCACTCCCACCTGGCCCGGTAAGGCCTGTCATGACGTCTTTCCCCACTCACTCTTCCTGAAGTTCCATTTTGCACATCATGTCGATGTCGCGCACAGCCCACGCGTATTCGACTCGGAGGACCAAACTAGAAATTTCAGCAAGTACCGCTGGCCGCACTAGCACCCCGGCATAGGGGGGATTTTAACTCGTGTCGAGACCGTATGCACACTGCAGGCGTCGAGGTGCCGGAGCGTCGAGACGTCGAAGTCTAGGAAACGGCATCATCGCGACGTTACCGGTCAGTGGCAGCACAGCGGAGATAAGCCCCCCGTAAGTTTGACCGTGTGGAGGGGGGCGGAATCAACCCCAATATGCATTTGGACGGACGCCACGAGTGGCTCAGAAGTAAGACGCTCAAGGGCGGGGGTACAGGGACCTCTAGTACGTAAATGGTATTGTAAATACAGTAAGGACGGGAGAGGCCGACGAGGCCGACGTTGCCGCCGCTGCGGTGGCGAGTAACTTGGAAGAGCCAGCAGTAGTAGCGTGATAAAAAAAATAGATGGCTGAGAAAGCGAGGAAACATGAAAGCAGAAGAGTCCATGAACGAGGGGTGCTTGTGGATACTGTGGTTCTAGTATATGAATATGCACATTGGAAGCGCGGCAGAGGTGGGGGGTGGAGGAAAGGGGGGCGAGGAGAAGGGAGTGGCAGAAATAGCAAGTAGCGGTGCGGGCGGGCGTTGTTTAGGTTGTTAGGGAGATTGCGGCTCGTATGGTACACCTAGAAGTGAGAAATGAAAAGGATGGTTGAAATGAGTCTAGCAGGAAAGTTGAGATGAGTGAAGAAGAAAATAGGAATGGAAGTGGAAATGAGGAGACAAGTGATAGAGCAGAGAGAGAGAGAGAGCGACACAAATAATACAGCTGCAAGAGAGACCCAGAGAAAAAAATATTGGGACGTAGTACACCAGATAGACAAATAAACAATCTATTGAGTGTAGTCAGTCAAAAACTGTCACTTTGGATATGGAAGAAAAATTAGCGACTCACTCGTGGAAAGTAACCGGAGCTTCAAGTCCTTACTCGACTACTACTGCCATAGACAACCCACTCTTCACATAGCCCTTTCCCCGTACACCCCACGCGCGCACAGCACCTGCCTCAGCGCGTCCCTCCCCGTCGAGGTCCATCCCAAGAACTAGCGGCCCCGAGCGCACGGGAACGTCGCCAGCGGCCCGGCGCGTCAGAGGCCTCACGGCCGCGGTCGATCGCGCGAGCAACATACCCGCGACCACGTGGCTGCGCAGCGCACGCTGACGTGCAGCTTCCTCACGCTCGAGTGCGGAGATGTGTTCCTGCTGCGTCTTCCCTAGACGCGACGTGCTGTGGATAGCCTGGTAAAGCGCGCTTGAGGAGAGCGAGTCGGGTAAGGGGTCACAGGACCCGGCGAGGGAGGGCACCCCGAGGGAGGTGGCAGATGTCGAAGCAGATGTGGAGGGGAAGAGGGAAAAATCTGAGGTAGAAGACCTGACCGAGGAAGCAGAGGACGGAGTGAAGGGGCGTCCGTCTCTTGGAAGAGGCGGTGTGCAAGACTCGAAGTCATAGGCGCCACGTCGTACGCTCCCAGAAAAGCTGCGCGCATTTGAAAGGGAGTGTAGGGGAGCACGTCCGTCTGTTGTGCCAAGGATGGCAGGGGGCGGTGCGCTCAGCGCACTGCGAGTCCGTTTACGCCCAGGCAAGCCAGAGTCTGCAGATGAGGGACGGCGAGATGCCTTCCTGGGAGCTTCAACAGCGGGGAGTGCGCTGGCACCTTTGGTGATATAATCGATGTTGTAGCGGTAGCTAGTCGGAGAACCCGGGGGCAACCGCGGGACCGGTAGACTATGTGAAGCATGCTTGAGGTGCGGACGTGAGCTGGGAGCGGCGTCAGTAGCGGTATCTGTGCTCGTCGTCGCGGACGGCGAGGATTTGGAGGCGACCGTGGAGCCTCTGTTCGTGGCTGTGTTTACCGACGCCGGGACCGTCGAGACCGCCGCTGTGCCCTCTGTGCCCTCCGTGTCCGCTGCAGAGTCCTTCTTGTTCCGCTTGCCAGTCACGAAGCGAAAGTGGATAGCCATTTGAGATGATGGCTGGGGAAAGAAGGAAAGCGAAAGAGGGAGGTGCGAACGGGGGGCACTTTGTGGCTGTATTTATGTTGGTGGAGGAATGGTGAGTAGTCCTCGTCAGATTCTGTCCTCATTCGCTCTGCACTGCCACTCGTTATTCTCGGCCCGTGCCGGCTGACGTTATTAAATCCTCTTTCCGTACTCGCATTTCCTCGTTTTATTTTATTGAACGCCACGAGCCGAATTCCGTATATAATTCTTTTGAAATGCGCTATCACGGCGCCCTGCCGCCGTTCTTATCTCGCTATTTTTTAAATGCGTTTTTATACAATAAAGAGCGCATGCGGCTTTAAGTTCAGCGTCGATCGTGCCTTTTAGGCTTCGAATTCCTTTTTTTTCACCTGGTGCGGAATCAGTGGCGCCAGCCTCCGCGTTCTTCGAGCATGGCCACTGACCATGCATGTATCGGCAGCCTCCGCCCACCCGCCACCACTGGATGATAGCAAAAACAGCACAACTCTTCACTCGGCCACAAGCGCCGCACTGCTCCTAGTCAGATCGCGCGGCGGTGCCGCCTGAGCCTGGGTCGACGTTTGTAGTACGTGGATACATATATCGAAGCTGTTCTAACTTTGGACGACGGATACTGTTCTGCCGGGAATGCGCTATCTTCGTCCCTGGTATTCACCGCCGATTCTCAAGCTGCCTCAGGTTTTCATCCCGCTACTGGGACCTGGCAGGCACACCCTGCACGGACACGTCGCGGGTCCGGGTCGAGACCTAAAGAAAGGGTTAACTGCGCGTAAAAATCAGGGCAAATCCGTTCATCACGTCTCCTGTGCATAGCGTTTCTACCGTGTACCGCTCCGCGTAGAAGAAAGGCTTTGAAGATCGTATCCCACTCTCAACTCCTCTTCCGATAGGCGCCCGCTTTCTCCGTGGTTCTCGTACTTACATCAGACGGCGGTTAGCACTGTCGATACACGCGCATTAGATTGCCTTTTCCGCCCTCGACCTCATAGCGCTGACGCAATGCGCCGAGCCCTGGGCGGCTCGGCGACGTGAGGACGACTTCCCGGCGGACACGTCTCTCTCCTTACGTGACGAGCGAGCGCCTGTTTTCCTTTTTTTTCAATATTTTCCCTCAAGATTTCATCATGCCTTCGGTCTTCGCTAGATCTGCACGTCTGTCCCTTGCATCGACTTCCCAGATAATTTGCCGACTCATTTCGAGTGACCGCTAAAGGGTGCCTCTGCTTTCCCTCACTCCCAATGAAACGCTTCGGTGCTGCCGTACCAACACTCCGCTTCGTTTATTTACCTGAAATATCACCCCAAATCAATTGTCTCAGTGCATGCTCTACTTGCCATCTCTTCGACCATCGGTGATAGAAGCTGTAGGGACAACGTCGAGAGGCCGGTGTCCTCGTTACATGGCCCCTTCACTTTTCGTTCAGCACAATCAAGATCAGAGAACAAAGACATTTCGCATTCAAACACTTCGGATGTCCTCGAGCGGGTGCCTTACAGTCCGCTCTAAATCAGGAAGGATTTTTTCTCCCTCTATCAAGATCACGCAAGTTTACAGCATCTTCTATATATCCCTCTGAGCTTCCTTTAGTTCCCATCAAAAACGGCGGACGACCTCGCTTGACGCGCCTGTCTATCTGCCTGGGCCCAATCGATCATGCCGTCTTCACGCATCACGCGTCTTAGGCGTGTGCTCGCGGATTTCAGTTCGGTTCTCTGCGAATTTCCACACATCAAGGTTATCTTCTGTCCCAGGCCCATGCATCCCTACAAAGAGATCATCTTCGATGACGACGAGCGGCGTCCCTATCGTCGCGCACCTAAACAGCGATCAACGGCGCGTGCAAGAGAAGGAAGGGGCACGTCGCTTTCTCTCCCCTATGTTTCCCTCTTCTCTTCTCTTCTTTTTTCTTACCTTCTCATCTCCTTCCGGAGAACGGGGAACGGGTGCGTATCGCGGAGCGCAGCGTACATCCTTGGGATTTACGAGGTGCGAAGCTTCGCCACATTTAATTTAAACTAGCTACTGGCCAGTTTTGGGGTTCATAGCGTCAAAAGCAGATCTGCTTTCGTTGAGCATGGGAGTACACGGGCACTCCGTTCATCCGCGCCCGGGTGCAGTACGGTCCGGGTCCGCACCTTCCCGCGAGAGAATCGCCAACGCGCCAAATTGATTATCGTCAACGGCGCTGCCTCTCTTTCTCCCTCTTGAGATTGACTCGGTTTGTACATACATAGTTACAAGTAGCCTGCGACCAGATCTCAGGTGATTTTCGCTTCGGTTCTTGCTGAGGTGTAATTGCGATGGGCGCCGGGTGCGTCGTGGTACCTCACTTTTAGTGTACAGATACGCTCGATGCACGATGCATGATATGCGGGGTTTAGGACGGGTGGGGCGAATACGCGAGCGCCACTGGCTCGCAAGATCTGCGGCGCGACGATATTGGGCGCGTCAAGGCGTCACGCGCTATATGAGCGTATATACGAGTGCATACAAAAACTCCAGCAATCTCAGCTTGCCCGTCGGCCATCCTCAAATTGAGGCCGCACCGAACGCGCTACAGCGCTATTGCCAGCTCGTGCGCCGCAGTTGTTGATAAAGATGTAATAACCAGCTCGTGTGTTCGATATCAACAATATCGCTGACAGAAATGAGAGTGGGAGCGCACTTGGCGTTATTCGTTTGCAGGACTCTTATCTAGTGCGCGAGAGCGGCGCGTTTCAGAGGTTCGAGTCCCGAGCTCACCGGATTGTTGGAAGCTGTGAACTCGGCATGCAGCGCCGTTAATAAGCTATTGTTGTTCGCTTTCATACGGTTTGATTAAAATAGCCCTGCATTATGTACCAGTTATCGATATGCATATGGAGAAGATTCAAGAGTACTTGGCATGTTCCTGCAATCGTAGGTTTCAGCGAATTTGTCGCTTTCAAACGGTGACATTCGTACCATGCCTAGTTATAGAGTGCTTCCAGTACTGTTCGCATCAGCTGCAAATCACTCGTATTTCGATATATGAAAAAATGTCTTGCCGAAACCGCATTTTTTTCTCAATCAGGATCAGGAGCTGCTTTATGCTGCTAGTTGACATCGGAACAGGGGGGCAAGGCTGCAACAGGACCATTGACGATTCTCACGGAAAGTCCCGCTGTGATCACGTGATCGGGAAAAACTCTGCAGTTTTTGAAAAGTGACCTGACCCTGTGCACTTGCTCACTTTCCATCATGTCGAATTGAAACTTCAGCGGAGGCGCTATCTATGTCAAAACTGCTAAGATGGAGCGTTGTTATTGTATATTTGTTGAATTGCGATGAAAGATGACGCGCATTCTACTGCGGGAGTGCACTGCCTGGACCTGGACTCCTGGAGTGCTCCACGGTGCTCCTCCAACCCGGAGTCCGAAGCCGGATTTATTTATTTATTTTGTCTACTGTTCTTTCCATTTTCCTGAAAGTTTCTTTATTTTAATAGTATGTCAAGGCAGCTACGTACGAAGGCTACCGTTGAACACTGACACGCTTAAAATCGCCACAGGTTAGATTATAAAGTTCCGTTTTAAAACGCCGCGACGACCCCATGGTCTAATTATAGCAAGCTTTTTTGGAGGTGGAATGTTGTCGTCATAGGTCGGGTCTGGGTTATATGCGCTGTTTTTCGTTTGTGCTCCATCTCCCATCTCTATCTCCTGTTGCTACACCTAAATGGATTCCAATTTCGCACTCGACCTCTGCACCTCAACCCAGTCTATCGCTGTAGAACTTGCAAAGGACCCCACAAGAGACATAGGTAGCGTCGTGAAGCAGCTACGAAAGCAATGGAACAAATCACCTTCGAGGAAATCAAAGGAGGATTGGGAAGAAGACGAGAAAGAGAGGCTTGAAAGAGCTGCTGCTTGCGGCAAGTTTCCTGCTCGGCCGTCGGACTTGTTCCTCAGAGTACGTCCCAGCTTGTAATTTCATACCCGCTCGTTGCGGCTGAAAGTCTTCCTCCTAGATATATGCAGACGTATTAGAGACTCTTAATGAAGACCCACTCGCCAACCTTGTCTCCCCCTCGCTCATCGGCTCTTCTGGCGTCATCCCGCTTTCCATCGTCTCCGTCATTCCTGATATTATGCGGCATTACGCCGACCTCATCGTCCGCGCGCGGCACGAAGTATATATCGCAACAAACTACTGGGAGGACTCGCACTCCGCCGCGCTCATCTCCGACGCCCTCCGAGCGCTCTCCAAGAGATGCACCAAGCGCTCGCCCGAAGAACGACCCGTCGTAAAGCTCATCTACGACCGTGGCACGCCTTCACAGGTGCTCAATAATCACGTCAGGGTACCGCCAGAGAAGTGGCCAGACGTCGGCCTGCCTCGCCTCGAAGAACTCGGCGGTATTCACTTTGAGGTCGTTAATTACCATCGTCCACTGCTTGGCACGTTCCATGCCAAGTA
This sequence comes from Coniferiporia sulphurascens, assembly GCA_002794785.1. Lineage (NCBI taxonomy): Eukaryota > Fungi > Basidiomycota > Agaricomycetes > Hymenochaetales > Hymenochaetaceae > Coniferiporia > Coniferiporia sulphurascens. Next base: position 1,550,781 of record NBBA01000009.1, on the reverse strand, counting down.
CCTCGTCGTCGACCGCGAGGTGGCGTGCTTAAATAGCAATAACATACAAGACCGGCCGAACGTAGAGATGATGATCCATCTTGAGGGTCCTATTGTCGAGAGCTTTTACGATGTCGCCCTGTTTACGTGGTCGAACGCACTGGATCCGTCTCTGCCGCTCCTCGAAAAACCGCCAGCCCGCACAGATGGCTATAAGTTTGGTCGGGACAACAAACATCTTAAGTGTACGTCATTATCACTTCCATGTATTCCATCAATCTAATGACTTTAAATAGATATCGACACAGAATTCTCAAGCCAGGCTGCGCGCAGCCTCCTCGGCAAACAGCATGAACGCGACAATCAAGAAGATGAAACGAAGGGAGCAGGTATGGGGAATGCCATGCGCACTGCAGTGGGCATGAAGAAGAGCGACAGCGCTGCGCTTGGGAAGGACTCCCTTGTCGGCGAGCACCCCGCTATGAACGTTCCCGACGTGGAAAGTTCCAGCTCGAGCCTGAATAACAAAGGAGAAAGGGACCAGAGTTCGTATAGGTCCGAAGAAGCTAGGCCCGAGAATGCGGCCGGTGAGGAAATGGTCGGACGCGAGGAACGCTCGGAGCAACCCGCCGAACCGACGTCAACACCTAGGGAAGTTACAGGCCCAGCCGTGGCGAACACTAACGGATCGCAAGCGCACGTTGACACAGACGTCCCCTCCTCCACGTCCGCGGACGGACTATCGGGCCCTGAGCTTCTCAGAAGCGATTATGATGATGCAGAGCGGGAGCATCTTGGTCGTGTTGGGGCGATTACCGAACATCTCAACGCAACTAAGTTTAGTGGTGAAGGTACGGCTACAGACGACGCGTCGATGGGTGAATTCCGACCGCATATTTTGCATGCCCCGCATTCGCCGGTGCCGATCGCGATGGTAAACCGCGCGCCGAGAGGAAGTGAGTTACCTCCACCCCTGCCACTCTGATGTCTATTAAACGAGACTTTTTATCCACTTCATAGCACCTGGACATGAGGATGTAAAAGGTGTTCCTCAAAACGTCGCGTGGCTGAGTGCATTTAAGCATGCTAAGAAGTCTATCTTTATGTGCGTGGGTTTTTGACATTGCTTATCCCTCCTCTGACGTTTTGATAAAAATAGACAAACACCTACTTTCAACGCGTCGCCCGTCATCGCTGCAACGCTAGAGGCATGCCGCCGTGGCATAGAAATCACGCTTTACCTCGATTTAGGTTCGTATTCCTCCGCGTTATTTTAAAGCCATCGTATTCTAAATCTACCCGAACACCACACGAAAAAAATGGATCAGGCTTCAACGACCTTGGCGAAATGATTCCCTTCCAGGGTGGCACGAACGAGCAGGTTGTGAACACCATTTATAAGACGCTCCACGCCGAAGGCAAGCAAGACAACCTCAAGGTCTACTGGTACACGGCTAAAGACCAGAACGAACCCATGAACGCCACGAGGAAGGAGCGCAATTGCCATGGTAAGCATTCTCACGAGCGTCTGCTTTTGCGAATTAAAAAACAAAGATCGCGTTAACGCATCCTTCCGCCCACAGTGAAGTTCATGTCCGTCGACGACAGCATCTCGATCTTGGGTAACGGGAACCAGGACACCCAATCATGGTTCCACTCGCAGGAGGTAAACGTGCTCGTCGACTCGCCTGCGCTCGCGGCGGAGTGGTATGCGGGGATCAACGCAAATCAGAACACGCGTGAGTACGGGCTGGTGGACGACACGGATGGGGTGTGGCGCGCTCGCGATGGCTCGGGGCGCGTGGTGGAGAGCAGCGGGACGAAGACGACAGGCCCGCTCGGAGGCTTGAAGGGTCTCTCGGGCGCGATTAAGCGTGTACGCGGGACGGGTGGGTTCTGATCAGGATGTTTGTTCTGGGCGATCACGCAGGAAAGTTATCCCGCACGGACTTGGAGGACACTCCTGATGGTTTCTTCGTTATTACTGTATGAAGTTGATTTGATACCCAGTTGGACGGGTCGTGTTTCCATGTCGTTGTTGTATTGTAAATGTATGTAGCGCAGTGCAAGTACTAGTCCTGACGTTGGATACTTTGTATGCAAGTTTTTTCACATGGACCATGATTACATACCGGGTCCAAAAATGTGAAACCGCAATGAGTTGAAAGAAAAACTTGATTCATTTTATCCTTCCGAGGCATGATCATAAATACACCGAGCCATTTATAGTTTACAAGGAGTACACAAAGGACGGGATACTGATACAAACTAGTGTTTCAAACACACAGCATTACCGGAACTCGGATACAGAAGAGAGTCGAACGGAATATATCGTTGATGATACACAGACAATATTAGAAAAAGGGAAAGAGACAAGACCGAAACAAAAGGAAGGACAATTTCGAGATGGAAAGGCAGGACGGAGACGGAGACAGAGACAGAGACAGAGACAAGAAAAGACTCGGGACAAGGTTGAACGGAAAGACAAGAGACGGGAACAGACAGACAGACAGATGGACAGATGGAGACAGACAAATCTAGAGAAGAAGAATCCAAGGACCCAGTCGATGGAACGTTATAAAAGGATAGAAGAACCAGAAGACGATAGTACAGTACAAACAGAAACAGGAGGCGGTGGCAAAGATATTGACAAAGAACCAGATATATCATCAGCGACGCAAGTGCTGCCATCACCGCCTCTTCGGAGCCGAAGCTTCAACAACAGGTTCGACTTGATGAGCCCCACAAACAGTCGACACCGACTAGCGACCGTATCCAATTTGACGCAAGTAAAATCCAGGCGGCGACCCGTGCGCAGTCGCACCTGTGGCAGAGAGCGGCGCCTAGTCAGATGTAATAAGAGCGTTCATCGACGACAATCGAATTTGTAGGCCCTCGAGGCACAGTCCAGGAAATTCAGACATAGGAACAGTCCTCGAACTTGACTGTACGCCTCCATACTCGTACCGCTTGGAGCCGGAGTGGCCGCCGAGCGAAAAGCTCAGGCCGGAAGACAGACTCGAGCTTGAACCAATAGCCTAGAGAGGACAGCAAATGGAACCACTACTCGTACTCGACGTTGAAATAATAGTTCCACTTGCGTTCGACTTTGCACTTCGTCCGTTCGACGCCTTGCCTTTGGTCTTCCTCGACACCGACTCGGCCTTCCTTTTCTTGCGACTCACTTCAGTGAACCCAGACAGATCGTAGTCCAGCGAACTTTGGTCTATTGATCCAGACACTCCAGCTGAGAACGAAGGGATAGCCAACAGCGTCGTAGCTTTGACCGCTACAGAACCAGTTGATTCAGCATCCGAGTCCTCAGCAAGTGCAGGTTCCGGAGAAGGATCAGAGTCAGGACCAAACGGAAGAGCGTCGTTGACAGCCTCGGCCTCACGACGGAGCTTCTTATTTAATTTCTTTCGCGCAGCAGCAGCACTGCGCTTCTTGGCCGCCTTGCTCTTGACAGCCAGCGCATAGGTAATGTTATTATCGTTAGTTGGTGTGTCGTCAATTACATCCATCATGGTGCAGACGATAGTTGTCGCAACGGGCGCGGGCTCGAATACAGGCTCACTCGTACTTGCAATGATTTGTCCTGTAGAAGGCAAAGCAACTTGGATATCCCCGATTCGTTCGGCACGGCCACAATCGGACCGTACCGAACCTCGGGCACACTCGGCTTCGGTCTGGGTAGACCCATGAGGCATCCAAAGTCCACTCCGCACTCTCGCTGCGATACTGATCGCGGCGGGGAAGATCGATATTGACAAGATTGCCATCATCTACAATTCAGTGTCAATTCACGACCATGTCAAGGACGACGCGTATGACTCACCTCTTGGACGCCCTCAACGTCGTGACACGGTGCCGCAAATTTCAGAACATCGGGATTGACCCGAGAATCTATCTCGGCAAGCACTTGCATGGTAAGACCATAGAGATATAGCATCCCAAGCCACATCTGTTACATTACTCAATCAGCCGCCCAGTTACGCAATTAGTCGCATTATTTACCTTTCTCTTAAAGCCTCTGGTCAGCTTCAAGCTGGCCTGCTTATCCACCATGACTGCATAAGCCCAATAGCCCTAAGCACGTTGAACCTGTGAGCAACCGCTGGAGACGCTATACAAACAGACTTACACGAGTGAAAGATACAATCTCCTCGGGATGAGCTTTGCCACTGGTCCACCGCATCCTCCGTCCTAATTTCACCCTTTCCCTGGGCGTCACCGCGAACGTAGAGTTCCCAATCTGCATAGACTCAGACAGCATACACACTCCGAGCTCATGCACATCGTCGTCCGCCCAGGACGCTTGCAATGACCGCGTCGCCAAAGCGCAGTTACTCAGAATATCGATCCGACCAACTCGTACCGGATGCTCAAGCGTATTCGCGAGCAATTCCGGTCTTTCTTTGTCTTCCGTAGGGACGCGCTCGGAGATGTAGGACGTCTCCACTGCGGCGAGATTCTCAGCGGCACAGTGGAAGACGAAGTAGAGAGAGTTGACATTGACGGATTGAGTGGCTGGATCGAAGACGACCCTGTCCGTCGGAAGGGTGGCAAGTAGCGCGTCGCCAGAACGATAGAGAGAAGAAAGCCGTTTGAATTTCCAGACCTGGTCCGAGAGCAGGGTAGTAGCCGCTAAAGGCCCGCCGCCGACGGTTCGGAGTTCCGCGTATGAGAGGCTGCGGGTGGATGCCGGGAAGACGTTCGCGAAGACATATAGCTGCGGCCGCAGTGTGGACTCGAAGGCCCGTTTAATGGTATGTCGTATCCTTGAGGCCCACTTCTTAACAGTGGCAATTTCCTTGGCCGCTTCGATGGCCTGTAGCTTAGACCTGACAAAAGCCGCAGAAATTCGCCTCGGTAGTTCATAGACCATGCTTCTTGGATAGTATACCAGCAAGGACGAGGCCTCCGCAGACCGAGAAACAGAGACCGAACCCGTGGCAGCCACCGCAGTTGTTGAGGCGAGCGTGACCCACTGGGTGCCAGTCGACACCAGCTCCACCAGGGAGACTGAAGACGACGAGATAGTTGATGTGTTGCTGATAGTAGCATCGAACGATATATCCAAGCTAGGCTGCTGTATGTTGACGCTGGCATTCAGGGAACTGAGGTCCTTAGATGTATTAGTGAATGTTTGCAATATGTTATTATAACCATGAGACGAGTTGCCACTGGGTAGGACCGGCGTCCGAACCAGCGCGAAGCTGTCGGCTGCCTTGAAACCCCTGATGATAGTCAGGGCTATCCAGATCGTGAACTGGGCAAGCACCAGCATGATGATGATGCTTCAGCCGAAGAGTGGAAGGTTATATAAAGGTGGGTGGGTGCTATGCGAGAAAAGATGGGCGTCTCAGATCAAGAAGCGATGGAGGGCCTGTGGCCATTCGGGGAGGATTTTATAGGCATGGATGATTCGTGGGAGCAAGACGCGTCGATACGAGTACAACAACCGCGTCGGTGGCGGGACGAGCGACGCGACGCGCCTTTCCTTCCTAATTTGGATGGCACTCCCTTAGGTTCGCCACCGCAGCACCGCCATGCCGCCCCACATCCCTGGGAATTAAATGATGAAAATGAAATTTTTTAATTCTTAAATGCGCGTTTTATGCCAACTACACTCTACTTTACAACACAGCGCAAGCAGCATGGGATTTAATGATGACAACGTATAGCACCGACGACGGCGAGAGCTAGACACGGGAGGAGAACAGAAAGGAGGGGGAAATGTAGCAGAAAGCAAGAAGGAAAACAAGTACACCATTTGTGTATAGGTATGCGGGTAGTGCTGAAGAAGTGGTAAGAAAGAAAAAAAGAATTAAACGAGCCTATATCAACCCGTGCCTCATGATCCACGACAAACATTGCTGGTGACTTCTTTGTTTCAATCGCGTTTCTTACCCCCTGACTTCGCAGGCGGCTGCAACATCCCAGTCGTGTCGATGCGTACACTCGATCCCTTCGACCCCTGGTGTTTATGGCCCTGAAACGACGCAGGTGCGTGATTTAGCGGAGGCTGTCCAAGTGCTTGGTTCTCTTTGTGTGCAATCGACGACGTGGTGACGCCTGCTGGCAGGCGAGCATCTGCATCCTCAAGCAGTACGCCATCCCCACCGTCACCAACGTCACCAACGGGCTTCAGCGCATCCGCGTCGCGTTGCTCCTCGAGCTGATGGCGCTGCTCTGCTCGTGCTAGTCGCGCGCGACCTTCGCTGCCTACACTTGCACTCGCCGCCATGCTAACCGCCCCAACGCCTGCCAGCGCCATCTTACGCTCGGTATCGCGTCGCAGAAGCTCCTCCTCCTCCGCACGGCGGATGAGCTCGATCTCACCCTGGACAATGACCCCGTCAAGCCAAGCATGGTGTACGAGCTCCGATGCGCGCGCACGCTTATCGGGATACAAGCGAAGCATGGGGGTCAGGAAGGATGCAATTAGGTCTGACTGTTCTTTGGGGAGGAGATATTTATCGTGTAACACGGCCTCCAATGGCCAGAAGCGCAATTTCTGGATGTGCCGGAGCTCCCCTAAAACATACAGGGATTAGACCATAACAGACATTTGAGCTGGTTAGGGAATCGCGACTCACCTTTTCGATTAAAGAACTCCGTACTGTATTTACCCGAAAACGCCAGGCTCTTAGGAAACTCGCCCACCAGCTCTATAATTTGCGCAATGTGGTCATCATCCTTGCTGTACCGCGAACCAGATGCTGGATCGAACAGGTAGTCGCCCCCAGTAATTAATTCAAAAATCTGAAGAGATTGGATCAGGATAGTCTCGTAAGCGAAGAAGGCGATGAGCGCACCATGCAAGCAATACTCCATATATCCGCACTAGGACCCCACTTCGCACCCAGAATAACTTCAGGACAGCGATATTGCCGCGTCTGAATGTCATCCGTAAAGTGATGCTCGATCCATGTTGCTAAATATCACGAAATTAGCCAAGAGACAACTGACGTCAAACACACTTCCTACCGTTCCCCAGATCAGCAATCTTGACTGTCAAACGCTCCGTGGCATTCACCAGGTCTTGCAAACCAGACATGTTCGACTCGCTCGACGCAGATTCTAGTGTCGACCGCGAGAACGCATCCACGGACATTGCGCTCGTCGATAGAGGTACCGAGTCCGCAGATGCCTCCGCAACGCTCGTAGAGATCGTATCGTGAGCCGAACTCGTCGAACGTTCCGCATCCCGCTGTCCCGCGAATGCAGAAGTCGGAGCCTGCTGCGAGAGCAGCGAGGGGCCCGGTCCAGGCCTCGCGGGCGGGTTGAGCGATACCGCGCCGATCGCCTCAGCGGTCTTGTCAGCCGAATCTGTGCGTCGTGCAGTACGAGAATCATCATCGTCATCGTTTTCCCTACCCTTACCCTTAAACCCATCCTTCCCGTCAGGGGCGCTTCCAGTCATGCCGTCTGTGTTATCGAGCTTGGTCATACCGAACTGCCATCGGTCGAGCATAGGACTTGAGCCATAGGAACTCGAAGGCGAGGGAAGCGGTTGTGAGCCGGTGATGTAGATGGATTCGGAACGGGGGGTCTGGTTGCCGCCGCGACCACGCGAGGGCGGGACACCGACGAGCTTCGTCGGGGCTGGCCCGGCAGAAGCGGAGTGCGCGAGCTCAGACTGTATGATAGACTCGACGTCGTCTATGCAGATGAGTACATTCTCGGGTTTGAGGTCCGTGTGAATCATACCGCACGAGCGGTGCATGTAATCGAGGCCAAGCAGGATCTGTTTCGCGATCTGTTTGACGAGATGCATGGGCACGCCCTTGTTCTGGTGACGCCGTATGAGTCCAAGTAGATTTTCCCCTAGCACCTCGAATACCATGCACACGTGTGTGCCATTAGGTCCGCGGTGGCGGAAATGGTCAAGGAAGCTGATAACATGTCTGCGGCCTGGGTGAGTAGGGTCAGAGGATATTATGCGCTGGAGGAGCTTGATCTCGTCGAGGGCCGTTTCAGTATATCGCGGCGCCGACTTGACGACCTTAAGGGCGACATGGCGATTAAACCTGGAACGTCGCGTCTGTTAGCATGAAAACTGAAGAGTGGGTTCTGTGGGCTACAGAAATTGACGCCGGCATCCCTGCGCCCCGTGGGCGCTCGCCCAAAAGCCATCAGGACTGCTTCTCGAGATGCCCAGCGAACGAGTACGGTCGTAACCCGACCGGGGCTAATGACTTTCCGAGAAGCGAAGCCTGAGAGCGGGGACGCGGGGCGTATGCGGGAATTCGGACGCGACTCACTTTGTGTCCTTTGCGAGCCAAACGGTGGAGAAATGACCCCAACCCAGTTTCCTGACGACGACGTAGCGGCCATCCGAGAAGGCATCGCCGATGTGGACGGGATGGTAGCCGCCTTTGACATAGTCCTCCCAGTCCTCCTCGTCCTCGGTCATGACGGAGTGTGATGAAGAGTCGAATTCGGATTCGTGCGACATGCCGCTGTCTGTCTCCGCACTATTTTCTCGGTTTCTCAAAATCAAACCCAGGCTTGATTATTCGATTTGATGGGGCTGCGCTGACGGGTTCCGGTTGGCAGAGATAAGGGCGTGTGCCGTTACCATAGATAAGCATACAAGCTAAGACGTACCTCTTCTCTTTCTATCTCCAACACGATACGACGATGTTCGGCGCAAATACAACAACGACGACGGTGATAATGGCGACTGGGACAACAGGGATAACAAGACGACGAGCGGGCAGTCGAGGGGATTACAGCTCCTGGGCGGTCTGAGGGGGGCACTAGAGGTAAAGGGCAGCCCTAGGGGTAATAATAGGCGACCTCAAGGCCAAGCTTCTGAATCTGGGTACGACTGTCGGCACGACTGCGATAGTTCTCCTCACTTTGTGCGCACTTCCGTATTCGTGGCTGCTGGGCGGGCTTGGACGTGCACACTGTTGATCGCGTTGCAGGGAAAGCGAGACACAGACGCGCCCACGTGTCCGAGTTCGATACAACCTCCTTGCGCGCCCCTCTCCCCCTATCGATGGCACGACACGGCCAAATAAATCGTCTCGCTTTTATTCTAGTGCTTAACCCTCGCGCTTTAATTTTTCCATAATTCCTATGTTTTTCTCTCTTTTTTTCCAGAGCCTTTGACGCCGATCACCGCGCATGAAGGCACACAAGCTCTTCCGGCCCGACTTGGCTATCGTGCGTGAATGATTACCAATATTGATATTACAGACGCCGCGATTGGACACCGCACTTGAGAATATTAATGGCTCCGTGCTCGACTCTCGGGCGTGGTCTTGTCTTCTATGAATTCGTCTCGCTTGGCTAATCGGATCTTGGAGAATCTGGTTCTCCTGGTTAATGACGTTCTCCATGTAAAGCCGTGTTTAGACCCGAGAACTCAAGCCCTTGGGAATCACTGATGCCTGACCTCAGCTCTGGGGCTTGTCCACATTTTGATGACTGTCGGGTGCAATGCTGGGAATTATCTGCGGTCGATTTCCAAACTCATACAGTTGCGTACCCACTGTAATGAACGCACGAGGACAGGAAAGGCCGCTTCCATTCAGTAATAAGATGTTACTTTGATAGATTCTTGCGTTCCAGTCAAGTCGAATGCATCAAGAGAGCGAACTGGACCCGCCCACAGGTGTATTTCTGCGCTTGTGCGGATCAATCTGCTATCACATAATATTTCTATCATATTCCCACGGCAAATTAAGAGACTTTAGTATACGAGCTGTAGTATTGTTGTTATCAAGAGCGCGAGATCGGTGCCACACTTAAAATGTGCATGTAATCAGTTTGACTTGAACTTCTTGTCTTCGACTCTTTGTACGACCGAAGGAGCATGCCTTCGTTAGCTTTTCCGTGACAAGCAGCTTCCGATAAGAGCTCCTTGCAAGCCGCAATATGATACTCGAGTAGCTTGTTCAATACATCGACCGAGAGGTCCGAAGAACGGCGCTAAGATTACACTAACGACGGACCTATGTCCTCCACGGCCAAAATTATTTGAGATTCCCAGCGTAGTTCGGCGATCCCTTCTATGATCGCCTGACCGTAACGCCGACACTGATGTGTTTAAACCCGGAGCTTCTCACTGGCAGCGCGAGAAAGTCCGCAGCAAGCCGTGTATCGGTCGAGCATTTTGTCTACTTCAGGACCTTTCAGGACGAACGTTTCCTGCTATCTTGCAGCCCGAAGGCCAACGAAGCACCTGAGCGGCAGCTTTCCCAAGGCGTCCGGATTCGACCTCGGGTCTCACTAGGAAGAAGAAAAAAGGAGTGTAAACATCTGTTTTTTGTCGTCGTATACACGAGAGATCAAGGAATCACATTGTGGAAGTCACCAATGGGGTTGGGGAGATACTTGAAATCGCCGGGTTCAAGCACGGTCCTGGGCGTATTCTTTCACCGAGTCCCGTGGTTTTTTTATCGTAGTATCGCTTCCTGTTCATGTCGGGCTCTAATGCCTACGCTGGGCGTCTCACTCCCTTGTGTCCTTGGGTCACTTCTTCAACCGCTGCATCGCTTGCTTGTCGATATCCTGGTCACAAGATGCACCCCATGTTCCTCAGACCATATTAGCGCGGGCGGTCCATCTCAAAGCCTAAGACTCGGACTCACTCCACACCGGTAAAAGCTCACCTTCACCATCTCCACTGAGCGTCTTTCGATCTCGCTTTCGTGGACTAGATGTTCCTGACAATAGACATTAGCCAAGTGCAAGCTCCACCGTGACACTGTCCACTCTGTCCCACTGCAATGGTTACAAGGGCCCGAGAGACCATACCTACCAGCTTTGGAGACGAAGAAAAGGCGGACCCCGGGACCCGTCTACGCCGCCACTCGGACTCGAACTTGGAGCGCAGGGGGACCATGAATGATTAAGGAGAGACATGATGAAGTAGGCGCTAGGCGCATCGAAGACAAGTACATGATTTGATACGGCGGCGAGCGCTCATCGCCTAGACTGTTCAGTGTACCAAAGGAATCCCCAACGGCGCCCACTAGCACACCTACATCATCCTTTTAATAGAAATAGACAAGAGATCTGACGTCGTTGACACTGACAAGTTCAAGTTCCGCTTTGTTCTCGCCTTCGCCAGACTTAGACTCGTAGTACACTCTGTTAGCGCCTTCGTCAAGCTCAGGGTAGTCCATACGAGTAGCACAGCAAACAGTTAGTCCGTCGTTCCAGAGTCCACCGTGCATTCCGGAGTTCCAAAGCCAGCAGCACTTCAAAGCAAGCCATCAAGATCTATCGACAATCGCAGGGAAAAAAGTTCCGACTCGAAGGTTTCCCCAAAACCAGCCCGAGAGCCTGAGCGTGCGATCCGAGTGCCAGTCTAATACTGCAAAGATACGATGGTTCAGATAAGCGCGATCTCCGACAACAAAGTCAACAACACCAATGATAGTGTTGTCCCGCCACACCTTCCCCAAATCATGTCTTCCTCTCGGTTTGGACTATTGCTTTGTTCCCGTTGCTACGAGCTAAAGAAGTCTGAGTACCGGTACCGCCGGCACAACAGTACAGACGAAAACAATATCAAACCGGCCTTTGCTGAGTTATAGCGGCCTCCACGCAGCGGTCTTGGTCTTACTTGAGATTACACATCAGACGCGCCCATCTGAGAAATGGACAGCTTCATTATTGAGGAACCAGTGTGTGTAGTAGTAGCCCGCCTCCGACGTCGGATATTGAGAAGTTTGTTCAATGCACGACAACAATAACTTGAAGTTTTTGCTGTCAGAGTATTACCGTGTGATTTTTGATAACGAGCACTGGTGTCCGCAGTTACAGTTTGCCATAGTTGATGGGGCGCTATAAAAGAGTAGTACTTGGGAACCGCTTTGGGAAAAGCGCAAAAAGAAAACGCTACCAGCAGGATTTGAACCTACGCGCAGAAACTGCATGTGATGGTTTTTCTTAAAATTCAAATCACACCTCGTAACCACTTGAGTATGGTAGCCTGATGATTGGTTTGGGCTGAATCATTATACAAGGCGTTCTGCCCCACTAACGGGCGTTTAGTCAGGATCGCGTCGACGCGTCGAGCAACCCTTCCCTGCGTTTTGGCAACTCCGAGTCTCACCGCTAGGAGATCGAAACAATTGCTTGCCGACCTGACCTCCAGTAGAAGCAAGGAAAGAGCCCTTTTTTTATCCAGAAGGAGAGAAGGCAGTGCGTCGGGTCTCGTAATAGATCCAGTGATATCTGAGGCGGCCAATAGAAGGTGAGTCGTAAGCATCATCTACCTTGCTACGCTACGATCGCTGTTCAGATTACATTCGGATGCATACCAAATGGATATCGTCCTCTGAAACTGCGCGAGTGGAGTCAGACGGGCACGGACAGGCACCCTCCGTGCTTCGACATTGTACTCTCCGTAACTATACTGCCTCTTTTCGGGTCGGTGACAATTTGAGTACCATCCGAGTAGGGGGACGAACCTAGCTCGAGGATAGCAGATAGGGTGTGGGTTCGTTCACTACGTTCTAGTCGTGCGGCCGTGTTCGTGGGTGGAGCAAGGGGACTTGAACAGGTCTGACCCCAGCTAGTGAGTACGCTGTGCATTAGAGATATCATTAGCAGTCGGCACCAAGGGGACTAGAGGGCACGGCATACAATCTGGGACGCGGGGGATTTATTTCTCACAGTCTCCAGTGTACGTTCGCGGTACGCACCGCATTCATCATGCACTGGAGTTAACCCGAATTCTCTTGCCATCACGTGGAAGTTTCCTCTTGCGGGTCTGTTCGCCTCGATTCGGGTAGGGTGGCGCGCTTCTCTATTCAATCTCTCCCTGGAGATAGACCGTGTCGACTGCGGTCTCTTTTCTTTTCTGCGGACAGGCACTTGGGCTTTAAAATATGGACGCATACGAGTCTACCGGACGTTGTGGCTCCGCGTTTGTATCACTGCTGGTTGCCTTGCTGCGTCTGGACTCTGTGGCCATCGTGACTACGTCTCAACTGATCGTCGTCGCACGACTGATCCTTCCCTAGGGCAAGTCTACACGCCTTGGAGAACATCCAAGATTCACCAGGGAAAAATGCGTGATCATGATGGCGAGAAACATCAGGCAACACCCTTGGCTTCCATCGTCGCGCACAGTGCCGCTGACCTGTCTCTCGAGTGCGATTTAAGCTCATATCCAGAAGCGCCCGTCTACACGACTAGTATAGCTCCGAACACCCTCCAATATCTCTCGTCTCTCCTGACCCATATTCCGTCTCTCAAGTGCCCCCTCGTTCATTGTCTTTCGAAAGAGCCTCCCATGGCCTCCGTTTATTCATCCAGCCAGTCGAGCAACCCTTCGGAATACTCATGCTCAAACTTCTCCAACTCGCCCCTCATATCACACCACTCTTCCAACCAGCCCCGCACCTACCACAAGTCACAAAAAAAGCTTCGAAAGTCAAGGAGCACCCCGCCCGTCCTCCTCCCTCTGACGACGAACTCGATGTCCTCGCGTACGCGGAGGAGGATCCTTCGTTCTGCTCGCAAGCTGGGAAAGGTACTCGGAGAGATGCCCGTACTGTCGCCGACGCTTGATGCGCCCGGCGGGAGCCTCGATGCGCTTGGCGGCAGGGAGTTCGAGGTCCTTCCTATACCAGTCCCGCGTGCAGGCCTGAAGGCGAAAGATGCGGCACCTCACCGCCGACTCGTCAACGCTGGGATGAGCTTTGGGCTCAGTGGAGGTGGACCTGCGAAATCCCGGGCTCTGGCATCCCGTGAAGTCGTATTCTCACCCTCGTCGTTGACGGCGAGGGCCCTGGCGTCGAGCGCGAGCCGCGCGCCGCCGGTGTTGAAGGTGGACTGTTCATTCGTTATGGGGAATACCAAGCGTCTGCGCCGGAGCTCGTCCCTGGGGGCCGATAGCGATGCGGACAGACGGTCCTTCGTATCGACAACGACGACAACGACAACAACGACTACCACCACCTCAAAATTCGACCTCTTCAGCCCTGCCGCCGTCAGACGAGGTTCGCGCTCGCCCACGACTTCAAGTTTTGTGTACCATGCCAGGGAGAAAATCAAGGAACAGGAGGCGCGTCGGACGAAGATGTCCAAGCTAGAACGTCACCTTGGGGAACGGGTCCCGACGGAGCTGGTCTTCCCGTCTTCTGCTTCTGCGCCCTCATCTAGTCTGCCGCCCTTGCTCGAGAGTGCGCCCACGGCAGATGCAGATGACGACAATAACGTGCTGCCGCCCCCGCGGCTGTCGAGCCTGATAAATAGGCGGAAGGGTGCGAACCTACGGCTTGCGCCGCGCCAGCGGTCCAAGACCACCAGAAGCGCCGCTGCAACCCTCGATGAAGCGTCGCTCGCGGGATCCAGCGGTGCATCCTTGGACGCCTCGTCAAAGCATCAAAATGACCGGAGTAAATTACAGAGTCAGCCACCCCTTGTACGAACGCACGGAACGCACACAGAAGACATTGTCAGCGCACTCGCCTCTCCCGACGCGTCCCACCGTGCAGGACTCAAGATTGAGCACGAACAATTATCCTCCACTGAGCTTGCAGCGCTTGAGGCGCTGAAGAAATTCCAGTCATCGACCAAGCAACTCCAGGAATCGCATTATACTATGAGGCGTGCACTAAAGGCAGTGTGCTCGTTCGGTACGTCTCCGGCTCCGCTGCCCTTGCAGTCCGTCAGCGCACTCTGGACTTCCTCGGCATCCGTGAGTCATTCCCATCTTATACTCGCATTTCGTCAATAATGTAAAGAGAATTTCGTGAAGCGCCAGAAACGTCACTCCATCCACTCTATGGTTTCTACCGCACCCACGGACAGTTCGACGTCCGAAGTAGGTGTATCTGAGCGCGAAAAATCAACGAGCGCCCAGCTCGATGGGGATCCGTTCGAGGGCACGCCGCACCACCGACGACGCGCCTCGCTTTCTGCCCTTCCCGCGACACCGCCACCATTCTCGCAGTATTCCCAATTTCCAGCGCCGCAGCCACTACCTACGGCAGAGTCGTCGTCGTCCCCTCGCTCACGCCCTGCTCCACCCTCAAAACCTCTCCCCCCTTCCCCCCATTCACCTACACCCTCGATTAAGCTCCCGCTTCCGGACATCCCACCAGCGGAGGATCCAGCGGAGGATCCAGAGGACTCGGCGGCAGCCCTCCGAGAACGCCGCCACCGCGCAGCGAAGCTATCTCGTTTCTTCGGTGTATGCTACGGCGACTTGTACCCCCCGCCGACTGTGGATGGCACGGGAGGACTGACGAAGTCATCCCGCTCGCTCGATTTGCCTGTGGCGCCTCCTCGTTCACCGCACGCATCGAGGTCGTTCGACCGTGCGCGGCCGCCGCCCGTTTTTGAGTGTGGGCCCGGGGGGCTCCGCTTGCCTGGGGAGAAGGCGCGCGCGCGCTCGCATTCTCAGCCGCAGCCACAGACGCAGTCGGGGTCGGGGGCACCGGCGCATTCGTATTCACATTTGGGCTCTGATTCGGGCTCGTGCTGTGGATTGGGCTCGAGCGCGGCGGGGTCGCTGGAGGGCGTGGGCGTGAGTGTGACGGTGCAGCGCGAAGTGGACGCGTGGCCCGTCTCGGGGGCGGGGGCGGGGGTGGGAGCAAGTGCAGATGCGGGTACGGGAGCGAGCACGGAGCGTGTGCACGGCGCGGAGGGTACGGGACGGGGCGTGCGCCCAAGCCTGAGTATACGACGATTACTTTGCCGTGCAAAGGGTGCGGCGGAGCGCGTGGAGGAAGGCCCGTTTCAGTCTTATGTTTCTAGGACGTCGAATGCGAGGGAGTCGACTGACAGGGGCGGGGGTGCGGGTGCGGCGAGGTCCAGGTCTGGGTCCGGGTCCGGGTCGGGATCGGCGGTCAGACCGAAGGGAGGATGGGAGTGGGACCTCGACTGGGACTGGAAGGAGCCTTCGTATGTGCGCGTCGGCGAGAAGATTGCGGATAGACAGGAGGTGCTCAGCCGTTTGCGTGAGCTGCGGTGAAAGGGTGTCCTTTTTTCTTTTCTTTTCTTTTGACGTTTTTTGTTCTTGAGTCGATGGGTCCTCGTTCTTGTGTGTGTGGCGTGCGTCGAGTTGATTGTAATCACTGGTGCTGGTACTTGCTTGGGAAAGGTTTTTTTTCTTGTCTGTTTTTCTTTTTTCTTCCTTGGGCGCCTGCAGTGCAGCGGCAAACTTCCAGAACCGGTTCAACTTGAAGTGCCAGTGTCGGACACTCCTCCATACATGTATGCATGTCTTTTCTATTTCGCGTGTGACGTTTCTTGTACCTCGCCTGTATCTGTATCTATAGTCCAATCTTGTTGCGTTAGTGCATGGTTATAATAAAAATTGAGATTAATCATCATGTAGGTGGGTGAGCCACCCGGGCTGTAATAGCGACGCCGGCATTCGAAGAGGTAAACGGGGGGAAATCCTGGAGTTCAATTTCAAGTTCCCCCTGGGATGATCATAATGAATCTGAACACGAGGGGGTTGTAAAAAAAGGTTAAAGCGAGTTTACACCGGGGAAGACCGGAAAATGGACTGATACAACTGTAGTAGGCTGAGATGCCGAAGTTCGTCCTTGACTTTGGATGAGCTGAGCTCGGGCGAATTGAGCTCACGGAGAGTGGCCCGGGGTTACACACCGAGTCATTCGTGACTGCTGCGCACACGGCGAGTACTTGCCGCGTACGACTTGAAGCTTCCGTCGATATGGTTTGTTCCATGGTATTGCGCCGGGAACGTGCACAGGGCGAAATAGCCTCCGACTAGACTAGTCGGGACTTGGGGGAGATCCGGATCACTAGAGGACTTGCGGGGTATTGGTAAGTCCAACTTTTTGTGTCTGATTCTAAACACTAACACTACCATTAATATTTGGGCCACCAAAGGCAATTATCTGATGCCCACCGATCCGACCGGCGTGCCGAGTCTGCGAATTCCAGGACACAAATGTACACTGGTACAATTGAGTGTGCACCCATACCGGGGACATGAACGGTTTCGTGAACGACGGCGCACACTACAACACTGGAAAGCGCTGCACAAGGACAACTGTGCCGAGCGCCCATACTCAATAGACTTGCGAGTCACGGGACCTGTCCTTGGGACACCCCGCGTTTGGGCGTTCTGCCGCGTCTCGGAAGCGGTGTTCTTGTAACTACCAAGGCCTATATAAATATGCACGCGCTTTCAGGGGAATCGCAATTCACACTCGGCCACCCCACGCTCACGAACCCGACTAATTGTATTGCCATACCCCACGATGAGCGTCGCAGGAAACACCACCGTCGTTGCCCCCTCGGACCAGGGCAACAGCGATGATGAGTACGAGGCTGGTGCAGCGACAAACGGCAACGGTAAGAAGATCGCCTTTGCCGAGACCATAGGCATCAGCGCGAGCAAGCAGCATGCGCGCACTCCGAACCACTTTGCGACGAAGAACTCCAACTACTTCGACGAGGACCACCCGTTCATCGTGCGGATCGAGAAGGACGGCGTCCTCCCCGCGCTCAAGAAGCTTGATGCCCAGCTGATCGCGACCGTATGTCGTACTGTCCGTATAATGTTACGCGCCATGTGGGTCTGACTTCGCACTTTTGAATTATAGGACAGCAGGAACAGGATCTTGTCCACTAAAGTACGCGCAGATCGCGTCGGCGTGCACGTCCTGGAAAACTGACGGGTCTATGTTCCTTTCAGACCCCAACAGATTGGATCGGCAGGCAAATCGCGCCGGGACAACTTGGGTTCTTCAACCACGGTGGCCTGCCGAAGGTCCTCACGAAGCCAGGACGCTACCCGGGGTTCCCCCTGCGCAACTGGTGGGCGAGGAAATGGCATGGCACGAAAGGCAGTAAGTGGCGTACGCGGCCCTTTTCAGTCTCGCATGAACTGAAATCGAATTACCCGAAGTCTCAGACACGGTAATTGAGTTCCTGGGCCTCATCATCGTGCAGGTGTCGCAGAACCAGGCGGCAGTGATTAGCGACCCAAACAACCGGATCTTCGTCGTCAAGAATGGTGGGTTCGCTGCGCTCAGCATCGAGGGCTCGTACAAGGTGCTTTCCGTCGTCGACCAGACGCACCTGCCCACAGAGATCAAGGACCGCGTCACTGGCGCGATCCTCGGCTGGAGTCACGAAGTGCGCATGCGCAGCCGCACCGGCGCAGGGAAGGAACAGGAATACGTCGTTGCGCTCTTGTGCGTCTCACTTTTGTTTGGATCTCGCTTTGGGCAGTTTGTTGATTTGGGGGGTTACTTCCCGATAGCCTTAATATACCCGCGAACAACTGTGCCATCCTCCAGCGCGGAGATGACCTCGAGCTCCTGTCTGCAGGCCAGCATTATATTACGAACCCCAATGTTACGCTCCGCGGTCTCTTCACGCTCGGAGAGAACCAGCTCGAGATGCCTACGAAGGACATGTCCGTATTCTTATGGACTGACTCCCTTTGTATATGCTGACTGTACTTCCTTGTAGCTTTACCCGGGACCAGGTGCCTGTCAGCCTGACGATCTACTTGAAGTGGCAGTTGACGGAGCCGCTGAAGGCAAGTTTACCGTCACCGCACCTATATGCGCCCCATGCTAATTATTGGGTGTGTGCTGCAGCTCACGACTCACGGTTACAACACGCCCTTTGAAGCTCTTCGTGATAAGACACAGTCGATCCTCACACAAATCGTCGCACACTGTTTGTCCTTCAATCTCCTGTGTCGCCATTTTTTTTTTCCAACTCTGTTTACAGTGGATTACTCTTCCATGGTGAAGCAGCGCTCGTTTGGCCCGGACAACATGGAATCCGGCGATGAGGTGTCTTCCGCCTTCCTCGACGCCCTGCGCACCCGCGCAATGGACGAGATGCACCTCGCCGCTCTTGAATATGGCATCGTCCTGAAGGATCTTGGTTAGACCTCCCCACTTGCAAAGAAAAAAGACAGGATACTGATGCGTATCCTTTTTCTCGGTTAGCTGTGATCGACCGGCAGTTCAAGGGTGAGATCGCTGCGACTATGGACAAGCTCACTACTAGGGCGCTCCAAGCTCAGGTCGAGGCTGCCGTGAGTCGGTTCATACTCCCTTTACAATTATCGTTTCCCTAACGACATTTTCCGCTTTATTCAGAACGTCGACCGCGAGAACAGCAACAAAGTCAAGCAAGAAGAGGGCGCCCTAGCCGTGTCCAAGATTAAAGCACAAGCCCTCAACGTAAGCCTCCCTCCTCCTTTTCTTTCCCCACTCCCTTACTCACTCCACAATCGCACGTTAGACCCAAGCAGACGCAGACGCCTACCAAGTCGTCGCCGCCGCGCGCGCAGCAGCCAAGTCGACGCAAATCGCCGCAGAGGCACAGGCAGAGGCGACGCTGCTCGCCGCGCGCGCAGAGGCAGACGCCGTGCGCGCGCGCGCACTCGCCGACGCGGAGGTGCTCGATGCGTTTGCGCGTCAGATGCAGCTCGCGCGTGTGGATGTGCAGCGCATCGCGGCGTATGGAGATCGGACGGTCTTCGTTCCTACTTCTGGTGGGGGTAATGGAGGAACGGGGTTAGCGGATCAGGCGGGGAATGCGATGGCTGTTGGGTTCGCGGCGGGTTTGGGTGCGGAGCAGCGTAGGTCGTAGGCCGTGCTGCGCCATGTGCCCTTGAGGGGTTTGGTGACTTGATTCATTTCCTTTCTGTGATTAATTACGGTACTACATTCATGCTTTCTCGTCTTAGTTTTTGTAGTGTGTATTTAATGTACTTTTAGGATACATATATCTATTATACCGTCAATCAATCGCTGAACCCTGCCCGCGTGGATTCGAACAACGTCAAGTTAACTCCGGGCACGACCGGCGAATTATGAGTCCACTAATATTGAGGAAGTACCTGAATCCAAACGAGACGAGTGCTACCCGAAATAGGAAGGAGAGGCGCGTCGCGTCGCTCGTCCCGGCGCCACCGACGCGGTTGTTGTGCTCGTACCGACGCGTCGTACTCCCACGAATTACTCATGCCGCTCTATAAAATCCCCCCGAGTGGCCATAAGCCCTCCATCGCTTCTTGATCTGAGACGCCCACCTTCTTCTCTCGCATAGCGCCTACCCACCCTTAGATAACCTTCCACTCTTCAGCTTGAAGCATCATCATCATGCTGGTGCTTGTTCAGCTCGCAATCTGGACGGCCCTGACTATCATCAGGTGTCTCAAGGCAGCCGACGGCTTCGCGCTGACTCGGATGCCGGCCCTGTCCAGTGGCAACTCGTCTCATGGTTATAATAACATATTGCAAACATTCACTAATACATCTAAGGACCTCAGTTCCTTGAATGCCAGCGTCAACATACAGCAGCCTAGCTTGGATATATCGTTCGATGCTACTATCAGCAACACATCAACTATTTCGCCGTCTTCAGTCTCCCCGGTGGAGCTGGTGTCGACTGGCACCCAGTGGGCCTCGCACGCCCCAACGACTGCGGTGGCTGCCACGGGTTCGGTCACTATTTCTCAGTCTGCGGAGGCCTCGTCTGTGCTGGTGTACTATCCAATGATCCATGAACTACCGAGGCGAATTTCGACGGCTTTTGTCAAGTCTAAGCTACAGGCCATCGAAGCCGTCAAGGAAATTGCTACCGTTAAGAAGTGGGCCTCAAGGATACGACATACCATTAAAAGGGCTGGTGCGGACTTCGAGTCCACACTGAGGTCGCAGCTATACGTCTTCGCAAATATCTTCCCAACATCCACTTGCAGTCTCTCCTATGCGGAGCTCCAAACCGTCGGCGGCGGGCCTTTAGCGGCAACTACCGTGCTCTTGGACCAGGCCTGGAAATTCAAACGGCTTTCTTCTCTCTATCGTACTGGCGACGCGCTACTTGCCACCCTTCCGACGGACAGGATCGTCTTCGATCCAGCCACTCAATCTGTCAATGTCAACTCTCTACTTCGTCTTCCACTGTGCCGCTGAGAATCTCGCCGCAGTGGAGACGTCCTACATCTCCGAGCGCGTCCCTACGGAGGACAAAGAAAGACTGGAATTGCTCGCGGATACGCTTGAGCATCCGGTACGAATTGATCAAACCGATATTCTGAGTAAATGCACTTTAGCGATGCGGTCGTTGCAAGCGTCCTGGGCGAACGACGACGTGCCTGAGCTGGGAGTGTGTATGCTGTTTGAGTCTATGCAGATTGAAAACTCTACTTTCGCGGTGACGCCCAGGGAAGGGATGAAACTAGGACGGAGGATGCGGTGGACCAGTGGCAAAGCTCGTTCCGAGGAGATTGTATCTTTCACTCGTGTAAGTTTGTTTGTATCTCGTGTCACCGGCGTTGCTCACGGGTTCAACGTACTTAGGGCCATTGGGCTTATGCAGTGATGGTGGATAAGCAAGCCAGCTTGAAGTTGACCAGAGGCCTCAAAAGAAAGGTAAATAGTGAGATTAATTGCGTGACTGGGCGGCTGATTGAGTAATGTAACAGGTGTGGCTTGGGATGCTACATCTCCATCGTCTTACCATGGAGGTGCTTGGCGAGATAGATTCCTGGATCAATCCCGATGTTCTGAAATTTGCGGCACCGTGTCACGATGCTGAGGGCGTCCAAGAGGTAAGCCATATGCTCTGTGTTCACTCGGCCGTAAGTTGACACTGGATTGTAGATGCTGGTAATCTGGTTAACATCTGTCTACCCTGTCGCGGCCAGTATCGCGGCGAGTGTGCGGGGTGGACTTTGGTTACCTTACACGTCTACCCAGACCGAACTCGTGTGTGCCCTGGATTCGGTACAGCCAGACTGCGGCCGCGCCGTACTACTCGGAGATGTCCAGGTTATATCACCTTCGGCGGGACAAATCACTGCAAGCACGAGTGATTCTGCACTCGAGCCCGCGCCCGTTGCGACAACTGTCATCTGCCCCATGCCGGACGTAATTGACGACACACCAACTAACGATAACATCAACTATGCGCCCGCCATCAAGAGCAAGGCGGCCAAGAAGCGCAGTGCTGCTGCCGCGCGAAAGAAATTAAATAAGAAGCTCCGTCGTGAAGCCGAGGCTGTCAACGACGCTCTTCCATTTGGCCCTGACTCTGATCCTTCTCCGGAACCTGCACTTGCTGAGGACTCGGACGTTGAATCGACTGGTTCTGTAGCGGTCAAAGCTACGACGCTGTTGGCTATCCCTTCGTTCTCAGCTGGAGTGTCTGGATCAATAGACCAAAGTTAACTGGACTACGATCTGTCTGGGTTCACTGAAGTGACTCGCAAGAAAAGGAAGGCCGAGTCGGCGTCGAGGAAGACCAAAGGCAAGGCGTCGAATGGACGAAGTGTAATGTCGAACGCAAGTAGTGCTATTACTTCAACGCCGAGCGCAACTAGTGGTCCCCTTTGAGTCTGGTGGTTCAAGCCTGTCTCCCTCTTCCGATATGGGCTTCTCTTTTTTCGATTTTCACTCTGGCTGCAAACACTACCGATATAAAGGCGTCAGCACTAAGTGCGAGAATAGCATCTGTCGAAAGTTTTCTAGGCTCTTCGTCCTTCGGTTTTTTTCATGATCCAGGTGTCCTACGTATCAAGCTTTGGCCTCTGATGTCTACTCCATGGGGCCCGCTCGATTAACGTCTGACTGGGCGCCACTTCCCGCCTCAAAGCGATGCACAAAAGTCGCTGCCCGGAGTACACTTGCGTCAAATTGCCTATGGTCAGCCGGTGACATGCCACTGACATCCGCTTGAAGAGCCCATCAAGTCGAGAGCGCAGCACGATGCATGCACTGTTGAGGATGTACATCCCCCCTACCGCCTCTCCTATTTCTATTGTTCTGTCGTCTCTTGATTCTCCTAACCTTTTGTATCGTTCCATCGACTGGATCCTTGGATTTTTCTTCCCTAGATTTGTCTGTCTCCGTCTCCGTTCCCGCCTCTTGTCTCTGTTTATAATTGTCACGAGTCTTGTCTTGTCTCTGTCTTCGCCTTGTCTCTCTCTATCTCGAATCTTGTCCTTCTTTTTGTTTCTGTCTTGTCTCTTCCCCATCTCTTTCTCTTTCTTTCTAGAACTGCCTATGTATCGCGAACGATATGTTTCATCCGACCCTCTTTGTATAATTGTAGCGGCTTGTAATCAGGATACCGTTTTTATTACTCTTAAAATATTGATGGCTTATGTATCTATGAACGTGCCCCAGAATAAATCATTAATTACTCCTCCACGTCCGACCTCGTTACACCTGATGCTGTACTTGGCACTGCGTGGAGATTAATTGATACGAATTGGTGTACACAGAACTAATGCGACCACGACCAGTCGTCGGAGGGTGACCTCCTATCGGACATTGAGGGGTGAAGAGCCAAAACCAGGCCAAGCTGCATCATATTATATAAGTCGTCAAAAGAAAAGTCATAAACATGCATTATCATGAACCCAAAGTGCCTGATTATGATACAGAAATTGCAAAGTGCATAATAGTAAGATACACGAGGATGCTCCCCCTCCTTCCCCCTCACGACTAACCGGAACTAAAAATACCAAAGCGAGCGGATGAGATAGGATGGACAGCCAAAAGAAAGAAAGAAAAGCGGGGTGCAGGGGGTATCATGATTTGGAAGAGGATGACGTGGACGATATTCTGTTCGCTTCCATGACCTCGTTCAGCTGCTGACTGCGCTTGTTGGCAAGATCGATCTGGCGGTGAAGCGTCCTGAAATGAACCCGCAATCAATAACAACCTCCCGAACACACCACGCGCAAACGCAAACGCAACAACCACTCACTTGACAGTAGCCTCAAGCTCCGCCACGCGTTCCTTCGCGCCCTGCCGCTCGCGCTTGACACGCTCCTCAGCCGCCCTAATGCGCGTCTCGTACTCCTTCACGCGCGCCTCCCACTTGCCGTCCGCAGCTGTCGTCTTCTGGTTCATCGCTGCCATCTTCTCCTCGGACGCTAGCAGCTGGTTCTGCGCGTTCGTCAGCCGCCGCTCCGCGTTCGCTGCGCGCGCCTGCAGCGACTTGATCTCGACCGACTCGGCCTGCGCTGGTCGTCGGAGCGATGAGAGCTGCGCTGCGAGCTCGGTGTTCGTAGACTAGGCACGCAGTTAGGTGTCAGCTTTCAGTGAGAAGAGCATACAGAAGACGCGAAAGACGGACCTTCAAGGCGTCCAACTCGCCCTCTTTTACGGAGAACTTCCGCTTCCAACCCAGCTTCGTCTCCGCGAGGTTCTTCAAGCTGCTCTCGAACTTGTCGATCTGCCGCCAGCGCTGGTCTAGCTGCTTTCTCAGGTCGTTCAGCTTGTCTTGGTGGCGTGACTCGACCTCTTTGCTTCGCCGTTCAAAGTCGGTTGAGATCTGGTTGAGGGCCTTCAGCCGCGACATGAGAAGTTCATGGAAGACACCGAAGTTCGTAAACGGCTTTGTCTCGGCTTTCTTCTACTCGTGATAATAATTTTCAGTACTCTGAGTATAGGGTACGTTGTGGATGAACTGACCGTTGTTTTGTCGACGCCAAGGATTCTGTCCATATAGGAGTAGATAGTCAACAGAAGGGTATTTCTTTCCGTCAACTGATCCCGTAGCTGGGTCTCAGACTGGAGCGATGTCCGTTGGCCCTTCGACAGTCTCTGTTCAAGATCACTAAGACGTTGTCTGCACGTCGCGAGCTCCGACTCCGCCACTCTCAGACTACTCTGCGTGACATCCAACTTCTCAGACACATTCAGTCTCGCCTGGGTCTGCGAGGCCAATTGCGTCTTCAGTTCACGATTTTCGGCGTGCAGTCGGTCAGTAGCATCATCATGATCACGGGATTTCGCATCCTTCGCGCCCAGCTCCGTCCGTGCGCGCATCAGCTCGCCCTCGAGCCGATCGACGTCGCGCCGCAAGCGGTCCACCTCGAGCTGCAGCGAGAAGCGGTCGGTCGTGTGGCTCTCGCCGAGCTTGCGCGACTCTGCCTCAATTTCGCGCAACGCCTTCTGCACGTCCGCAAGGTCGGCGTCGCGCTGTGACAAGAGGGCCTGTGTACGCGCAAAGTCGCTGAGCGCGGACTGTAGTGCAGATTCCTTTGCCTCGAGCTCGCGTTTCTCGTGTCGTAAGGCAGACTCATGTTTGTTCGCTTGCGAGTCGAGCTCCAACTCCAGCTTTTCGTGCATTTCGCGTTCACGACGTAACTCTTCGACGAGGTCCTCCACGTGCTGTGCGAGCTCTTCCTGTCTAGCACGGTGGTCGTGGACATCCTGAGTGAGCTGCTCATAAAGGTTGGTCGTGTCTTCTAGCTCTGCCTTGTACCGCGCTACTTTCTGTTGAGAGTGTTAGCGAGGGCCTTCGTGATCAAGATGATTGGATACTAACATCCTTAAGCGCAGCAACCAACGCCTCCAGCCTTTCACGTTCCACAGCCTCGTCTTCTCTTAACCGGTCGCTCTCCGCCTTTATTTGGTCGATCTCATCTTCGAGCTCGTAAACACGCTGACCGAGCTTCTCTATCTCGCGATTGGCACTCTCGATCTCTACGTCCTTCTCTTCAGCCTCGTGCTCCAGATGGGCGAGCGCCGTCTCGAATTTGGTATGCAGATCGGTGGTGTTTGCCTCCAGCTCAGAGATGTGAAGACGAAGCTCTTTGGAGTCGGCGTCGCGTTCAGCGAGCACCTAGTGAGACTCAGTCAAGCGAGGAAATAATAAAAGTGAAGAACTCACGTCACGTAGTTCCTCGACCTGGTTTCTCGCCTCTTCGACTTCGCCTCTCCATTCTGCCTCGACGACCTCGATGATCCGCTCATGCTCGGCCATAAGTTCCTGCATCTCCCTGTTCTTCATCTCAAGGTCGTCATCCTTCTGGCTCAGCTCAATCGACGCCGCTGCTAGTTTGTCTCTCAGAGAGTTCAGATCCCCTTCGATTGCTTCCCGCTCTTCCCGCTCTTCAAGTATTTGAGCACGGCTCTCGCTGCGCTCGAGAACCTCAGCCTCCCGCCTTCTTGAAAGATCCTCTACCTGAAGTTTTAAACCCTGCAGTTCATCAAGAAGATCTTCGCGCTCGTCTTCCCGGGCGGTGAGGGCCTCGACGTGATCGTCCAACTTCTCGCGAAGTTCTTCATTCTCCGCCTCCAGCTCGTCAATACGCGCCTCCAAGCGTGCGCGACGACCTCCCGCGTCAGAATCGTTTCCGTCTGCGCCGCCTTTCCGCTCAAGCTGCTCCTGAAGACGCTCAATCTCGTCTATGTTTTCCTCTAACATGCCCTTAGCGTTGTCGAGCTCCTCTTCGAGCTGCGCCTGGCGTTCCTCGAGGTCGGCATTTCGTTCCCGAAGCTCGTTGTCAGCAGGGCCAACACCGCCCTTCCGCCGTCTCAGTTCACGCAACTCTTGCTCCATTTCCTCGAGCCTTTCCTCAAGCTCCTGTTCTCTCCCACGCCCACGTTGCAGCCGTTCGAGTTCGCGCTCAAGCTCCAGTACAAGCTTCTTATACTTCTTCATCTCGAGTCCGCGCTGCTGGACCTCGATCTTCAGGTTGATGTTCTGCTTCAGCGCAGCGTCGATCTGGTCGGGAGCAAGCTGTGCAAGGCGCTCCTCGAGGAAATGCACCTTGAGCTTGATGTTGAAATTCTCTTTCTTTAGCGCATCGATGTGCTACAAGCGGGGCGCGCGTGTAAGCCACGGGTCGACCGGTCATTAAGGGGATGACGCACCTTTTCCTGGTCACGAAGTGTGAGATTGGAGCTTCCCTTGATCCCGCCCCCGCCAGACTTGCGTTTGGACGACAAGCGATTGGGCATGGGGGTGCCCACGGCCTCGGCTTTAGCATCCCGCCCAGGCGTGTCGAGGACATTATTATCTTCCTCCTCCTCATCATCATCACCGATTCGCGAGAACGCAAGGCGCTTCGTTATTGATGCTGCCGTGTCGTCGGCTCTCCGCCGCGAAAAGGGCCCGCCGCTCGGCGAGGGCGTGCTGAGAAGCGCGGACGATGTTGCGGTCGTACCGGAGGCTGCAGAGGCCACGCGCATCTTGGCGGGCGTAGAGAAGCTAGCTAGAGATCCCAGTGATAAGTCCTGTAATGTCAGTCCCGATTGCGTGGACGAGTCCGCTCGTGCGTTCAAGGCTGCCGACATGGTGATTCAACCGAAGTTAGACGTCGACTAATGAGCCTGCCGGTGATGCGTCCTTCTCGGCTTTCAATTTCCGGACGCTAGATGAAGTCCTAGTGGTTGACAAAGAGTGAATCCTGCGGCTGGAAGGACAAGACCCGATGGCCAAATATTTCCCGACCGTTCAGTTGCTGTAAACAGTCGTTTGTCGGCGCCGGAAGAATCGGTAAAGCAAGAACTATTCAAACAAAATATAGCGTGAATAAAACTCCCAAAATACGACAAAATCCACGCTCACAGTTAGCTGGCGCGCCTGCTGGCAGCGTGCATGCAATTGTTTACTATGCTCGGTGACAGCGAGGGAGAATTAGCTGCTCAACCGTGTCAGCAAGACGGCGAGGGGTTAGTCTAAAGAACATGCGGCACGTGACCAGGTGGTCGCGACGCGTCGAATCTAATTTCGAACGCCTCTTCGTTTGGTGCGTAAGGAATTCAGTCAAAGCTGAGCCTGATTATAAACAGCCATACGCAGCAGTTATGATAATGGGAATATCTTGGACAAGAGGTATTATCGGCGATACCGTGACGTGGAGCTTTTTATCGCCGAGAAGCTACTACCCGGGCCAATGCACATTGTTTTCCCCACAGCAATCTCCTAAATTTATTAACAATTGATTAATTGACTACTTATGAAAAAGTTGTCACCATTCAGGGGTATGAGACGTCTTTTCCAATCATCTCACTGCATGAGAGTAGGACGGAGTCTAGATTCCGACCTCTCTTGGAATTTGAGGGGCTGAAAAAGGCGCGCCATACGGCCCCGAACATATAAAGAGATTGACATACGGTATCTCTAACACCGTACATATTGTCACTTTTTCGTGTTTTGAAGTTCGATCTCTCGCCACTACTATCACTCGTGTTATCGGAACCGCGAGTAATATGACGGGAAGTGCACAGACACTATAGACACCCTTAGTTACGTTCCTTATTGACGAGGAAGAATCGTTTTTCTTAGTGAGATCGGCCTTTAGCTCAGTTCCCTTCGAGAGTCAATTGCGCTGCTCTTATGAAATAGGGGGTGTTGATATTATGTGACAGTCACAAGTGGCTGGTGGCTCTGAGGCGTCAAAGGAAGGCGGCTCGCATATAATCAACGTACAGTAGAGCCACTATCGCTCATATAGTCCTTTGTCCTTTGTAGTAGTTAGGTATATTAGGACGGCTTCGAAGAAGCCGTCTCATCATAGAATCTATTCAACGTTACATCTGGGTCTCACAGGGGGCATCCTGTTCAGATACTTGCGGGAAAGGCCACTTAAGGTGGAGAATTGCTATTTGGCAAAACTGTGCGTAGCAAAACTGTGCTACGGCGAAAAACGACCGCATTTACTCTTGAGATCATCAGTCCACGTTAAGAAACGAGATTGCCACACAAACTTGGCGTTCAATCGGTGATGGGCGAGTAATGTGTTGTCGGATATAGATGTTTTCAACGAGAGCGATCGACTACGAGGGTGCGCCGTTACCACCGAGCTTGGAATACAAAGTCCGCTTAGTCAGCGGCTGTTGAGGTGATTCCACGTGGAAATTTTCGAGTTCCCAAGATCCGCCAACACGGCATATCCCCGCCGTTCCCAGGTCCTTTCTTCCCGCCAACAAGATCCCGGCCCTGCTCTTCAGCGTCGTCGACGACGGCTCTGTTCCTTCACACTTTCTTTACTTTCCCCGTTATATGGATTTTCGCCAATAGGCCTCGACATCAGCTCGTTGCAACCGAACCCTTAGATCGACGATCAACAAAGTCTTGCTGTGAACCTCTTTGAAATGGCCTCCTTAATCCCGAGTGAGCATTTTTATCAAACTATTGAGCAACGGGCAGTGCTATGAGCATGTTGGCGGAAATTGAAGAAGATGGATGCGGGCGAGGAAAGCCGTTACATTCCTCGCTCTTTGGGGAAATGAGCAGAATGGGACTCATGATCGTTGCGTACTGACTGCTGATTCACTGATATTTGTAGCGGCCACTGGTCCTCCTGCCCAGTCAACCTCGCCGTAAGTGCAGGTGCTCCTCTCCGCCTTCACTTGCTAATGACAGGCTTACTCCCACAACTGCCGTCTTTCTCAATTCCATTTCCCAAACCGCCCCCACATGGTCCAACCACGAATAGTGCGCAGAGCACTTCGTCATCGTCCACTGATACCACAACATCGACGACGAGCTCGGACACCAGTACGAGTACCACGTCGTCCAGCACGACGACCACGACCTCCTCGTCTGATACATCCACCACCACCACCACCACCTCCCCCTCTACTACTACCTCTTCAAGTAGCGATACAACAACCTCGACCTCCACGACTTCTTCCACTCCAACTACCACCAGCAGCTCTTCATTGACAACTTCCACTACAAGTTCGACGGATACCTCAACCTCCACGACCAGCTCGACATCTTCCTTGCCGACAACTGCTGCTCAGACGATTACCTCTATCAATGGAGTCACGGAAACTATTACTACAGCCCCCACTTCAAATCTCACCTCAAACCCCACGGGGACCCAATCAGCTGTTTCGGACGCTGCCAATTCGTCTTCGAAAGGGTGTGTCCAGACATCAGAGTAGTCACAACGTTCTAACTTTCCTCCTAGTTTTTTGAATAACAAGGGGGCTATGGCTGGTGTCTTCACGGTAGTTGGATTGGTCGGGCTAGTCATCATCATCGCGCTTGCAACCAACGCGATTCGTCGTCGTCGCGCAAAGAAGTTTGACGAAGAAGTTGCGGCGGCAGCTGCCGAGGCGAATGCATCGCCTCGCTACCCATTCGACGACTACGACGATCCTACTCCAGGAGGCGGTTACGGCGCGGGCGCATACTCCGATCCGGACAGCCATGGAACACTCTCTCAAGCGCCTTTAGCGCACGGTGGAGAGAGCTACAACATGGCCGAATTCGCTGGGTCGAACCCGTCGTACGGCCCCGGCGTCGCCGTCGCCGCGACAGGTGTAGCAGCTGGAGGTCTTGGTGCTGGCCGCTCCTTGTCCAGGAGGGAGCCAACGAACTATGTTGACTATAACGGCCCTAACATGGCTGGCTTTGGAGCGAACAGCCAAGCGCGCACGGCCCCAGGCCAGACGACACCATACAACGCATTTGCTGCGGCGCCGGGCATCGGCTTGGACCCGTACGACCCCTACACTGCAGGCAACAGCGGCCTTCGCCGTAACACGAGTTACGCCGGACAAGACGCAGGTGGGTATGCTGCTGCCGGCGCCGCAGGAGCGGGCGGTGCATACTTGAACCGCGGGCCCTCGCAAAACGACGCGCAGACGCTCTCGCGGAACCAATCGCAGGGTACTAAGGCAACAGCCATATCGTCGGACAGTGGTGGCGGTAGTGGAGGACCGACACAGGAGTCGTACGCGGCGCATTACCAGCCTGACTTCCGTCCGGACGAACACAAATACCAGCCGTCGCGCGCTGCTCCGGCGGTTGCTGCAGCGGCAGGCGGCGGTGCAGGTGCAGGTCTTGGTGCGGAGACATTCCCAAATCCATTCGGGCGCGACGGTGCGTCGGATGAGGATGCGTACGGCGCCGACAGCTATTTCCCCGCCGGGAAAACGTCCTTATCCCAGGACGAGAGCCGCATGAGTATCCGAGATGAAGAAGATTACGGGCGGGCCGGAAGGACACTGAAGGTAGATTGCCCGTTAATTCCCGATCTCCACAATGCTCACCCTCGTCCTCATTACAGGTCGCCAATGAATGATCGTAAGACATCATTTCGGCTTGCTATTTATTCTTCTTCTCCCCCGGGACCTTTCAACCTTTCACCCTCCGGTATTTTATTCTTGTCTATTCGTTTCCGTGGACTCGGACTGTATTCGCCTCCCTCGTTTTCTCAAGGGAGCTTTTTGAAATAAGTAATACCTTTTTTCTTCTTTCTTCTTTTTCTCTTGCACCGCCGCGGATTTTATGCTTGCCGAGGCGGGGCCCCGTCTGCTTTATGTCTCCATTGCGAAATGCCGTCAATAAGTGCCGATGCACTGCCCACTGTCCTTCCATTCGTCGTCTCGCCGTGTCACTCATTTGCTGCGATTCCGACAATCAAACTCACGTTCCAATCTTTCCAGTCTTTTTATAGCTGCTGTTTTTTTTCTGTTGCTGTCCTTCCTCTTTTCGTATTTTCTATTGGCCTTCGCGACAGTCCTCTCCGTCGTCCGAGCCCGTTCCTTATGTACTCGTTTCGCGCCGCGTAGGAAAGCACCGATGGGTGCCGTGTACATGGATACACACGTACGCGGGCGGTACTATGCCCTTTCCCCTCTTCTATTCCATTCAATGCTGAGCTTAAGTTTGTGTACTTCTACCGGCGCGACGAAAGGAGCGGCAGGGAAGATATCCAGAAATATTACTGCCCTCGTCGTGACCGTCAATCAGTAAGCAGCGCCAGAGTCCGGGTCGTCTACGAACGATCCTCTAGCTTTTTCACACCCGCCGGAGTCTGATATGTACATTCGGTGAGTCGATAATTCAAAATCAAAAAATCGAAATCGAAACAGCGCGAGTTCTGGGTTGCGTCATGGAAGTTACTTGGATGAGGTCTCCATGAGATCCAGTCGAGATACATGGCATGAGTTAACTCAAGGCTCGAGGTTCGAGGATTTGAAAATCCGAAAGTAGGTGCAGTGTTGTATTATGAATTTAGTATATTGTAACTATACACAACACACTACACACTACACACTGCACACTACATTGTGACATTGTAGGCTGTACTAGCTCCGAGGAGCAAATCAGTTCTCTCCCCT
This sequence comes from Coniferiporia sulphurascens, assembly GCA_002794785.1. NCBI lineage: Eukaryota > Fungi > Basidiomycota > Agaricomycetes > Hymenochaetales > Hymenochaetaceae > Coniferiporia > Coniferiporia sulphurascens. The sequence continues at coordinate 1,518,985 of NBBA01000009.1, read as the reverse complement.
CGATCGTCATCCCTTCTTGATCTCTTACCACCACCATCTCCTTTGGAGAGGGTGCTGCGAGGGGGGATCCGTCTAAGGAAGGGGGCCTGATGTTAAGCTCAACGGTTTATGCAGTGATCGACGTCGGGGCTTCCTGATCGTCGGAACTGAATGGTACGGCAATGGGGCTTCCTAGATGTCATAAGTCGAGGGTGATCGTTGATGGGGCTTCCTGATCGGCGATATGGATGCGGTAGGCTTCTATAGCGAGTCGGGTTATGACGAAGTGACTAATGGCCAGATGGCACACAGTAGACTGGTGGTAGCAGATAATGGGCTTGTATGAACAAAGAGCACAAGCTTAGGGCTTGTGCTACTGAAGTTACATGCTTATATGCTACTCTATGTGTTTGCTACTGTAGCGACTTGGTTAGGTATGTTTACCAGACTATGGAAGGTCATGGAAACGCAAGGATGGCCTTGGTAATACAAGTTCGGTGATCAGTAAGCAAAGCACGTCATGATGGTGCAATAAGGTGTCATCATGGCGTCTTATGGCGCAAGGCGAATAAGGATGAGTAAGGCAGAGAAAAGGGGGAGTTGCGCTGACTGATGATGACGAAGATGAAGTGAGTCAGCGCATAAGGGAAAGTAAAGGAAAATTGTAACACCTGAGTGGTTTGCAGGCACTACCCCGACCATACCCTGGGGTCACTTGGGGGGGCTACGACGTTAACGTCCTGGGGTAGATGCCGACTTCGTTGCGCAGGGACTCACCACCCCCCCAACGCCTACCCCACCGGACCCCCTAATAAGGGGTCAGCAGTTGGGAGTGTGAGTGGGCAACCTCTCACACCAAGAACTACTGACTGCCCGTGGAGGGGCCACAACTGGATCGGCAACGAGGTCGACACTACAGACGACGACCCGCTAGAGCGCATATGTACACAAGCCTTCAAACTCTGAAAAATTGGGTAAGGGGACAGTCCCTTCATTGCCTAGGCCCGAGGAGGACGCGACTACGACAACGTTCCCACTGTTTATTTCTGACCTTGTCCCTCATGACTCTTATTCCCACACGACTCGCACAGCCATTCAGTTCGCCGATATACAACTCGGGCCCCCGCGGCATTCGCAGGATTTCCCCACACCAAGACTTGGGCACCGGCAAGTGACCCACCCTAACTGGCCAGGCCAACTCCGGCTCTCCATAGCCATAACTGGCAGAGGTTTGCCGAAGCAGATCCACGCACCACGATGAACGAGCTGAGGCCGTCATGGGCCACAGCCACACCCCTCCAAGGCCCTCGATCAGCAATTCGACAGGCCGCCTGCCCAACTCCGGAATCTTTTTGGCAGGGAAGGGTCAACAAAGGAGAGAAGAATCATCACCGACGGATGCTCACGGCTTCGGTAACACGGGGTTTGAGAGAAGAAGAGGGGATGCAGGAAGCTCACCGGCGAGGACCCGAGCCCCTGTCTTTTTAAATTTACCATCGCGACATCTAGTTCCGGCCCCTTCGGGGGCCGGGGCGCTTAAGTAGAGTTGTATTTACACAGCACCTAATAAACCTTCTCATCATCATCATCTCCCCTCGATCGTCTTCCCCAGCTTCTGTTCCCCCAAGCTGGACTCGGAAGCTCTCGCTGGCATCTCTTCCCTCTTCCCTCTTCCTTGTTCCTTCCCCGCGTCTGGTGACTGGTTTCTGGTTTCCGGTCCTTGATCTTTTGATCTTTGGTCTTCTCTCTTCTCTCTTCTCCTATCAACCCTCAACCAAGTCTGACGTTTCGTATCAGACTCAGGCTCAGACTCTGACTCTGATGGCAGGGCACCAAGGCCCTACCGTGACTCGGCTCGGACGGCACACCCCACACCCGAGTCCGTCGTGATGTTTTTCCTATCTGTCTAGTGTAGGGAAGGGCCCCGAGTCGCTCGTGCCGCAGAGCGTTCCGAGCGTTAGACTCGGAGTTCCACCCTCAGCGACTCGGCACGGGAGCCCTTTGAAATTCAAGATACAAGACTCGGACACAGGATTATTAAATGCCAATATTGATGTCAGTGATTTTGCCAGTGGCTCTCGGATCTGACGGTTTCCAGGCTACGATGCTAGCCTGACTCGGAGCTAAGTACATGTAATAATAATGAAGAGTGGACCGGAATATCCATGTTTGAAATAACTTGAAACTTGTACTGGTTAAAAGGTCACGATGTACTGTACGTACTAGCGGCTAGCTGAACTTGTCTGGCGAGTCTATCATCCGAGTCAGATTGGGGGTTGAACGCCGCCTACCGGTAAACCTCCCAGGTCACTCTCAACGTGTTTTACTTTACTTTATTTTATTTTATTTTATTTTATTCTATTTAGCAGGCCTAGGGATAATCCATAAAACCCCGTGAGCCCGGGCCCGACCTGCCAGTACAGTGCATAATCATTTGAACATCCGAGTCAGATCATACGAAAGTCTTCAGAGCAAAACAAAACAAAACAAAACAAAAAACAACATAAAACACTTACGGCAGCTTTACTCAGGCTGTAATTCAATTGACGCCAATAAACAGTACAGTAATCAATGGCAACAAATTAACACGGTGTCTATACTATACAGTAATCTACATCCGAGTCGGTACGCGGCGACTCGGAGACGCGCAGCCTGAGAAGTAACCGACGCTGACGTGCCTGAGCGTCGGGACTCGGGGTGGCGGTGAAGGAAGGGAGTACTAGTCGGAGTCGGAGTTTTTTTTACAAGCTTAGGAGTCAGGACGCGCGTAGGTGCGAACTTGAATACGAGATTTCCGATCCCAATCCCAGTCCTGAGCCTGATCTCAACCTCGATCCCGACCCCGACCCCGGCTCGAGCTGCCAGTACACCGGCGGCGAACATCACACGTGCGTTGAAATCAAAAAATCAATTAATAGTAACACTCTTGAACACCCCGCACTGCGGTACGTAACGTAACGTATTAATCCACGTCCACGTCCCATCTGGCCCGGGAGCGCCGTACTCAGGCTATATGGGGAAAGACCTAAATCGGTGCAGACGCCATTAATATTACGGTAATTGCAGAAGAGAAGAGACTCGGAAGAGCGACGCTATCCGAGTCAGGGGTCAGGTTGATAGGCGTCACGGTGTCATGCCGGTATACTGTATAGTAAGTCTTGGATGAATATCATAAGCACTACATGCAGTACTCAGTGGACGCCTCAGAGTGAATTACAGTAATATTGCGGCGGAGACGGTATATTGATAGTACTGATTCTATCTGTCAAAGTTGCAATGCCGTTATGCCGTTATGACGCTATATATCGGACGCTGTGGAACCATGGATCAAGTATCATGGATCAAAGGATCTGAATAACTTATGATGTTCTGGGATGACAAATACCGTCACTGTCCACCATGCCGGGTCGTCGATATACGACGTGTCCATACATTCGTATACGTACGTACGCGTGTATGCGCGCGGGAACACGAACGCCCCACGGACTCGGACATACGGTAGATACGATACGATATCATACTGTATATAAGTATATATGCAATAACGCTCGTCACTTCTAAAACCCCTTAGGCCTACCTACGACCCTGCCCCACGACAACTAACTAAGCGTACATCCGATTCCGAGTCACGTACTGGTAACCGGTAAGCATCGATCATTAATATTATTACAAAGTCGCCGCCAATTATTATGTACTGTATGTAACAGCCATTCACGTCATCGAATTATGCACTGAATAATACGATACCAGTCTTCTCCCATCCCAGGATTGATACCAGTACCGTGACTACGATATCCCCCGTACGCGCTTCCGAGTCCGACTCAGACTTAAAGAAGAAGAAAGGGACAAAAGAAAAAGAAGAGGAAGAAGAAGGAAAAAGGGTGCACCAGCACCACCCACTGCGGCACCCACCGTACCCACCGGTGGAGCACTGGCAGCCGAGGCAATTAATAGTAGTACTGCAGTAAGAAGACCTGAGGATACGCACCACCGTGACAGACGCGAACCACGATGTAAATTAGGTCCCGTTCCTTCGCTCGCGCTCGCGGGTGCTGAGGGGCGAGGGTCGGGGATGCGGAGACGCGGGGGCGGGGAGGCCTAGGAGGGTCCGATCAGGTCCCAGGGGGAGGCGCGCGACTCGGATGATCGTCGTCTGCAGCTTGGATCTCAGCTTGCCCCCGTCCCCATCCCCGAAGTCCCTGAATCCCGACTTCATAAGCCCCGAGCCCCAAGCCCGACCTCCCAGCCTCGAGCTCAAGACCAAGACCAACAATCCCGACACCCAACACCCAACACCCGGCACCCGAACGAGCACAGCACCGTAGCACCGCACGCAGCACAGCAACAGCACAGCAACAATCCAGCACAACAAACCACAACACAACCTAGACCATACACGCAAACAGCACAGCACATCATCATACCACACGCAGCACAGCCCAAGCCCAAGCTCAAGCCCAAGTCCGGGTCCGGGTCCGAGCCCCACCACTCCACTCAACCCCCGACTCCCGACTCCCAGATCCCGACGCCGACTCCGATCTTCGCCCCCCCTCCATCTCCATCCCCACCTCAGCCAGGCCAAGCCAAGCCAAGAAGCGGAACGGAAAAATTTTTAAACCAAAAAAAGGGACTCCGCAGGGACCGCCCGGCACCGGGAATAACTTGAATCCAACCACGAACCCGGTAGCGGCGATCGCAACTACAACGCACAACACACAACGCACAACGCACAAACCAAAACTGACAACTAAAATGACAACCACAATTAAAACTGACAACTGACGACCGATAACGGACACCGGATACCGGATCAGTTCATTCCAAGGGTCGTTCCGATCTCCTCCAACTACCCAACATTAAGCAAACATTAAGCAAGCATGACTACCCGCGGGCCCGGGAGTCAGGACACTCCCAAAAGCCGCCCAAGGCTCAAAGCTCAAAGTTCACACAAAACGAGAGACCCAGAGAAAGGCAAAAGTAGATAATAGTATGTATAAAGTCTGCTGATATTTCAAAGTTATTCGCTGCTACTGCTCTGATCCGACGGGACGCCAAAGAAAACCAATATAAAAAACCCGAAAATAAGGACAGGCGTGGGAGAGGGTTGTGGATTGTGGATAAACCATGAACTGAACTAAAGAACTAAAGGGATGCCGGGGCGCGTCGACACACGCCGGGGCAGAGTACAATACTTGTCAAAAGGGATATCTCAAAAACAAAAAAAAAGAATAGGAAAGAGAAGCAAAGACCACGCCAAATCTGACACAAGGTGCAAGAAGAGCTTCAAAGAAAAACACCGGGAGAGGGAAACTAGATGAGTTGAGGAAATAGCGGAGTCCCTTAATGTACACCGAGGTTCGTTTGCCAATGATCGAGAGAACACAAGAAAAGAGGGATAAAGAAATACGAGACTTTTCAAGCGAATAAGGGGTGGGCGAAGAGACATTAGCGCGGGGGGGTGAGAGGATGTCAATAACTTGTGTACAATAGAACGCGAACGAGGTGTGTGGGTAAGGGGGACGGTAAACAAGTATAAAAACAGAATACAAAGAGACTACAAGCCGATCGCCCATATATATACGAAAAGTTAGTCGATTGCCGCAATCAATCAGTTATAAACCCACGAAAAACAAAACAGAAATGAAACCAAAGCGATAATGAAAAGTAAAAGGGGAGAAACGTCCACTGCCGCCGATAACGACAACAAAAAAGAATGGAGGGGGAAGGGTGATAGCACAACGGGAAGAGGGACTAATGCTGCCCAACACGTATACCGCACCCACCCGTCGGTATTCACACGCTTACTCCGGTAGGAGTTGCAGTGTTCCCGCGTGGAGAGACGGAGACTCGTACTTGATCATGGCGGGGGGACTGCTGTACGCCGACGCCGGCGTCTGCACCGACGTGGGCGTAGGCGGATGGCGGGCTTCCGCGGAGTCCACGTTGAAATACGCCCCCACCTGGTGATGCTGAAGACCGCGATGAGGGAGACCGTTGGATGGGGGAACGGGCAGGTAGTACGCCTGCTGCTGTGCCTGCGCCTGCTGCCGCTGCATTAACGCGGCGTACTGCAGGTATTCCTCCGACATTGCCTGCGCCATATGCGCCTCCTGATGTTGTCGCTGCATATCCACCTGGTGATCCTGTGAGTGCTGCTGCGGATACTGTTGGTGCTCCTGCTGCGATTGGGCTTGAGCCTGCTGCGCCCGCGCCTGAGCTTGGACCTGGGCCTGGGCCTGAGCTCGATGCGAAGCGCCCAGATGCTGTGGAGGGTCGTGAGGCGGAAAGTGGTAGAAAAGCGGAGCCTGCATTGTCGGGTTCATTGCAGAGTTCCATGACTGAGAGTCGTCGAGATTGAGGGCGGGATCCCCCGCCGTAGTCGAATTCTCGTTCCCGTTCACCTGCTGCGGTGGATGGTGTAGGTGGGGGGCGTGCTGCGCCCGCCCCGCTTCCATCATCGTCGTCGCTCTCATCGCTCCCGTCCCCAACCGGGCGTTTGCGGGTCCGAACGATGGGTGCGTCGGCGAGCGAGGGTGGGTGGAAGGAAAACGGGCTGTCGTTTGCCCCCGCTCCGTCGTCGTGCGCACTGTAAGCGAATGTTGAGGAGCCTCCTCCCATGTCTGCGTGTGCGGACTCGAGCTCGTGCCTGCCGAATCCAGTGGAGTAAACGGATAGCTCTGGGAGAGTCCCCAGTCCAGATCCAAATCCTCCGTGGCCGCTGAGAGAATGCCGGTGGGTGAAATATGTTGCGGGAGCTGTTCCTGGGCGAGGGGCTGTCCCCGGTCTGCGTGCGCTTGATGGAAGGGGAAGAATTGGATACTGGTGCCCGGGTGCGGCGAGGGATTGGGGGACAACGGAAGCGAGTGGCGGGAGTGTTGGGCGTACAGCTGATGGGTCGAGACCGCCTGAAGTGGGTGGCCGACTGCCCCCTGCCCGAGATGATGACGGGCGTCCGCTTGTGAGTTCTGCGGGGGAGGGGAGAAAGGACTGGGTGGCAAGAAAGGACTGGCCGGGGGCTGAGGTGGGAGACTGTTGTGCGTGTTGCTGGAGCTGCTGCTGTTGAAAGTGTTGTTGCTGTTGGGACGCGGATGAAGGGGCTCGAAAGGACTGGACGGAGTCACGAAAGGAATGGCTGTTGGCGGGGTGATGGGCGGGGTAGGCGGTAGGTGCGCCTGTTGATGCAGCTGATAGTCGTTGTTGCTGCTGCGGCTGCTGCTGCGACTGCTGCTGCTGCTGTCCCGAAGGTAGCTGCTGTTGGAACTGGCGTGTCGCGGCATTTGTTGCATGGTCCAATTGCCAAGCCCTAGTTCCGAAAGAAGGAGCAGAGCCGTTTGAGTCAGGACCGACGTCGTAACCTACAGAAGTGCCAGGGCGCTGCTGACCGTAGTTAGTGGAAGACAGACTTCGGTGCATCTGCATCTCCTCCACCTTGACTGCGCCACCGGGGCCATTATTAGCGCCGGTGCCGATGCCGCCGCCAGCGCCCGCCTGAGCCGAAGAAGACGGCTGAGCGGATGACGCGGACACGGCCGACTGCTGACCGCGCTTGCTGCGGGTGGAGGAGCCCTTGTGGGCTGCGGCCATGGATGTATGGAGAGCGGTGAGCTCACGCATCATCAGGTCGTTCTGGTCTTGTTTGTCGGAGTGGACGGTCTGCGCGTGCTGACGGAGGTTGTCGAGCCGCGAGAACTGCTTGCTGCAGTGGCAGGTGAACGGCCGTTCGCCAGTGTGTTTCCTGGGCAGAACAGTGAGCAGCGGAACAACAGGCTAAACCAGGGGGGGAGGGGGGGGAGCGTGAGGAGAAAAGAAGAAAAGGGACAATAGGGCAAAACAAAACGGGGGAAAGAAAAAAAGAGGGGAAAAGTCGCCGAGGACGTACCTGACGTGTCTGGCAAGGTGCTCGCTCCTGCTGAATACCATACGACAGTCGCCGTAGCCCCTGCACTGAAAAGTTTTTGCAGGGGCGGCACGATAGCGCTTTGCGACGCCTGCGTCCCTGGATGTGGGATTTGAGGGCGGTGGGCTCGGAGCGGCGACAGCGACGGCCGCCATGTCTTGTGCGGACGGTTGAGTATGAGAGTGCTGTTGGAGAGGGAGAGGGGCGTCGGGGGACGGGGAGGAGGAGGGGGAGGGGGACGGCGGGAGGATGGAGTCCATTTGGAGGGCCGTCGGGCGCAACTCAAGTAGGAGAGCAAGAGAGTGAGCGAGTCGCTTCTTATCCTGTCGTGCCTGACTTGCAACATCCGAATTAAGGCACGCCCCAGCGGAGTCCCAATCCGGCGCCAGTTCCTCGGCCCCTGCCTAATCCGGAACCTATGTGGTAATCTTGATCTGTCAGGCACCATGGGGTGTCCACCCGTGCCCCGCCACGTCCCGAGCCAGTTTCAGCCGTTGATTTTCGCTCACGCTTGTTTTTTCTCCCCACCTCTCTCCCTCTCTCTTTTTTTCTCCTTTTTTTCTTCTCTCTCCCTCTCGTCATGCTTTGATTCCGATCCCCGGCACACTCGGCACGTGTCCACGTCTGCCGAGCCGTACCGTGCCGCGCCGAGTCGGACCGCACCGCTCTCGCCGCTCTCCCTCCCCTCCCTCGCATATCGCCGATCGCGGGGAGGGGGGAGGCTGCGCTTTCGCTCTGCTTACAAAGCAATCAGAGTTTGTTTTGAGTTTATCCCAAAAAAGAAATTTCGAAATTTCGAAGTTTTCTCCCTTCTTTTCCTCCCTCCTTTTCCCCCTCCTCCCTCTCCTGAAAGTCAGGTCCAGGCCCCGACGGATGGCACAGCCACTCGCCTGCGCCGCCGGCAGCTTCTTCCCGAGCCGCCCGAGCGACCCCTCGAATCCGACATTTCCGGTATTACTCACATCTGTTTTAAAGTTAATTTCAAATTCATTACATGTATGTACAGTCAATCACCAGAGAATATCGAGTTAATTCCTGCAGTTCTTTACTCCGGTGAGGAAGTGGCTATCTATGCACAAATTGGATGAGATATAGCAGAACGGAGAAATATGGCGAAATTGGGCACAAGCATTTCCCACGAAATGTCAAACTCGTTACGGTACACTGTAATTAATCACTTCGGCTATGGGCAAGGTCCCAAAAAAGGAAGGGGTAGCCTAAAGGGATAACGTCCATAACAGGAAAATAGATCTGCAACGGTGACTGACTTTTGTTTTGCGTCTTTCTCCGCTATCTCTTCGTCAATCGCAATGGTTGCTTTTCCAAGATGACACCCGAATTATGCGGCAAACAATATGCCACTTATGTCATACTATTTTCTGTGAACCTTTGTTGGCAAATTTTGATTTTGAAGCTTGTATGAGTAGTTTCCAGTTTTCCTCCCGAATTCCTGCTCAGAAAGAGCCTGGACTATGTTCAGGTAACACTTCCAGCTGCAAAATGCAAGAACACCGAGGAGAATTGAGTGGATACAGCCAAGAGCCCCAGCGACCGACACAAATTGTCCCATTATTAGCCGGTGATCGAACCGTTACATTGTACACACGTTTATGGCAATTAATTTTCACCCCTCCATCTTAACAATTCGCCGAAAAACGCCTATTCTTGGAGAGACGGAGAAACTACATCGTTTTGTTCTGTTATCAAGCCGCAAGCGCTATCACATGCTCCCTAGATCGGAATCGGAGCGCTCCGAGTCGCACACGCACCACGCACCAACGCGGGTGCAATACGCACCTTTCTGCGACTCCCTCTCTCTCTCTCTCTTTGCGGAAGGAGCGAAAAGAATGAAAGGGAAACGGGAAACGGGAAGCGGTGTGCAGTGACGTCTCGGGCAGCTTTCTTTCTTTCCTCCCCCTTGCTCGACTTTCGGATGTGCGAAGGTTGATCTTTTGGGCCGGTATTAGAAACAAGTCCCAAGCCGACCCGGCCAGCGGGCGACGGCGACGGAACTCCAATGACCCGGGAGCCAAGCCATGGTATTATTAATGGACATCATGGGCAAGTATCTTCCCGTTTGTTCAAGAGTCGAGACACTGGGGCTGTGGGCTGTTCCGCGTCATCAATCATCAAATCAATCAATCATTCTCAACAAATGCGATATTACGAGCGGACCCGGTTCCCGACACTCGCTCATATCAAACAAGCCGGTGGGTCGGTGACATACGCCACCGAGAGCGCCAGTTTGAAGCCCCGACAATTCGTCCATGTCATAAGCACCGCTACAACAGAAAACTTTGAAATTGCTATGCTAAATGACAAAACGCACTCCGATCCCTCTATCTTTCCTATCTTCATTCGGACTCGGAGGAAAAAAACGGCCTTCCGTGTTCGTGTTCGTGTTCGCTAGACACCGGCGCATACAGTACATCCATTCCTTCCTGCGCCGAGATACTAAAAAAAAGTACGTGTATGTATGCCAAAGCGCGGCACCAGCGGCCGCTCCCCGTCACGGTCCGCATGCGCGAGTCGGACCCAGGGACCCAGGGACCCGTACCGTATGATGTATCACGATACTGTACATATACAGCAAATAAACTATCTCTCCAAGCCAGGCAAGCAAAGCGGTGGGCCGGTGCCGGTGGCGCGGCGCGCGCGGTTTTGGGTTTGCAGGGTCGCAATACATGTATATGGTATATGGTATATGATTCTGATTCATGTCCCTCCCCCACCCAAAGGCCAAGGGTCTCGAAAATAGACAGCGATCACCGCGAAACGTCCGACAGAACTCATCACCGCCAAGGTGGGCCTTGACTTCGAGCACGGAAATCCCAGCATACCGTGCCGGTCTCTTCGCGATGGGGGATGGGGATGGGGATGGGCCGCTTTCAGACGGGATCCGGGATCAGATTTTCCATCTTCTCGTAAATCAGGAGTACACAAAGTGCCAGTGCTGCTTTGATCTCGTAGCACGAAGGGAACGCTCTTCCCGCTCTAGATCGGTCGCTGGGAGCGTGAGCGTGAGCAGCAAAAAGCAAGTTCGGAGCAGCAAAGCAAAGCAACAGTTAGTGGCGCATCGTGAGCTTCAGAGGGGGTTCAAAGTTTGAGAACGATCGATATCGGCTACAGAGTGCTGATGGTGAAAAAGCCTGCTGTGAGACAGGACAGATGGATCATTTGAGGCTGTTGCGGAACAACTAACTGTTCACATCGACGCGCGCGCGCGATGTTCCGTGTAATCCATCCACTTGGGGGAGTCAGAACGTCTGATTCCGTTGCATACAACGAACGCTTCCCAGTTCCAATTGCCCATCGGTTCGACTGCTCAATCTTTCGTCCCGCCGGACTATCGACGCGCGAGACTCGAGAGGTTGTCCGCTTTCTCGCTTCGCGTCTGTCTTTGGGAGCGCCCGCCAACTTGAAATCTCAAGCCCAATCTGCCGATATCAAAAAGGAGGCATCTTACTGTTCGCGAGTTCTATCATTGTACTTACGGCCAGACCGAGCGCACGTCTCGAAACGCGGGACGCGATGGATAAACAGCAGGGTGAATCGTAAAGACGGCGAGGGCGAGGGTGGGCGAATTGCAAGGGGGAGAAATTCCCATGGACAAGTTTCCACACCGAGATGGCTACGTTTCGTTTCTTTTCTGTGAGAGCGAGAGAACGTCGTCCGTCCCCGCACGACACGACTGCGTCCATCAGAATGCTCTCCTCTCCGCGTACGTAGCACCCTCCCTCCGATTCGCAGTTGGCCCCCCGCGCAAGTTCCAGCCGTTCTGGAGCCCCCAGCACCCCGTGGGCCGCGCCGTCTCTCGTGGCACCACCCGTATTTCGAATTGCCGGATAGCGCGCGACGAGAGACCACGACCGGTCATCGAGTAAGGCGACCCTTGTTCTCCCTGCCATTACTTCTGTGCCCCGCGCACCCGGGTCTCGACGGGTTCTCTCGCGGAGTCGTAATATCTCCAGCCCGGTATACGTCTCTATTGGGAAGCGACGATCTATCTCAATAACATGCTCGAGGGGAATGTATTGGCTCTGGCTCTGAGCCTCGGTACGACGGAGGGAGTGAATAGCTATTCCCCCCCCTACTCTTCCGTCCGTCCCGAAAGAGGCCATTATTGTACTCTGCGGGACCGCGACGCCAACTATAGCCCTCTAGAGCCGTGCATGTGCAGCCTGAGCACACAGGGGACAAAACTCCCACCCAAGGGCCACCCAACGCAGGCCCTACTTGCATCCGAGAAACAACTTGGGAAGGCTTACGCCGCGATAGAAGACCCCCCGGGAGAATAAACCACGAAGCCACCGGGTGCTTGCTCAGGCAATACAATACAATACAATACAATACAATTCGATACGAAAGTACGTTAAATTCAAGTACCCAGCTGAAGGAGTTGACCCGACCCGCCCGCCCGGCGGCGACAATACTGGTACTAGTACTAGCGAAACTCTAGGTGGCCGCTTACTGCAGGCTGAGAACTCCGGAAAGGCTGACTGACGTGTTTAGCCTAAAGATGGAATTTGCATTTTTTCTCTCTCTGCGGGCGCGAACCGCCCGGGAGAACCCCTCTTGCATTCTCCACGACAACTCGTAAAAGCCTCGGCCAACGCGCGCTGATGATGTGTCCTTCACACGCCTGCGCTTCGGGCGAAAATGCGCTTGCTGGTGCTGGGCCCACGTGACCGTGGCTACGGGGACTGCGACGTGCGACGTGCGACGAGCTCGGAGGCGACCTAAGGCGGACCGACTCGGATAGCTTGAGTTTAGTGACTATCATTTGCTGTGTTTAATTGACGATCCAGACAAGCATAAATCGATTTGGCGGGCCGGGGCCGGGGGGGCGATCGAAGGGCCCGCATTTTTGCCGAAGACAAGTTTAAGGGGCACGGAGCGGAGAACTAGCCACAAGGGAAAGCTTGAAAGACTTGCTCGACTCGGAGCCTTGCTGGCACTCAGACTAGCGCAATCAACCCACACCCACACCGCACACCGCACACCGTTCTGTGCTGTTACATCGGCATCTGGAACAACTTTTTTTTTGACCAAAAGGCAATTGAGTTCGACAGGAGAAAAAAACACTCGGATTCGGACTCGGACTCGGACTCGGAAACCACGCATTTTTGATGATGATGTATCAAACCTTACTGGTTTAAAGTTGTGTAAAGAGTAGTTTAGTTACATACATACATTACATTACATATACGGCATCGCCCGACGCGGCACTGCACACACAAGTCCAGGTTTCGGACGACACAGCAAAAGGGCGATAAGCACCAGTGAGACGCAACTCAATCTTTCGCGCGACTTCACGGCCTCCAAGTCAATCTCAAATTTTCTCCTTTCTCGATACCGGCGCCGGCCCAAGACGTCGATGACCGGGAAGCGTAGCAGGCTGCATTTCATTTTAAGCAGCCGCCGCGGACGCGTTTGTACATGTAGCAAAACTTCTGTGGCTTCGACTGCTGATTTTCAGGACGCCCCCCCCTAGGCCTTCGAGGCTTGATCCGTCGCAAAGATCAAGCCCGAAAGGGACACCGACACGGTACACGTACCTGCCTCTGCACACCACCACCTAATCTGTACATTAAATCGTGGATCACATGTATCGGTACTAGCATTAAAAAAAAGAAGTACAGTACGTATTCGGTATTCCCCACCGCGGCGCGGCATGTCGTCGTCGGGTGCCTTACGCCCACTTGCAGACTCGAAGACCCGAAGCGCATCTGTCGATTCCAGGTACCGCGCAGATAGTCTGGGCAGGTGCTAGTACAAACCAATGACCAATGATACAGCCAGAAAGCTAAAGTCTAAAGGCGACCTGGTGCCTGCACACTGTCGAGGGCAGATTGATGATTGTCAGGAACGCCCGCCCGCCCGGCGGGTCCTTTGCAGGCTAGCTCGTTCTTTCATTACCACTCCAGAGTCCCTTCGCTTAGAAAAAAGAAGTAACAAAAGTACAAGTAACACGGCGGCGCACTCCGCTTCGAATTCACAAGCCTAGTCGCATTACAGTACATAACATTCCGTTCTCTCCGCACGCAGGCGTCCCCGGTCCGTCGACTGAGAAAATCGATGTACCCAAAAGCACAACAAATTGCTCCGTCCGCACTTAGGCTGATAGGCAGTGATAGCTTTCGGCTCTTTCCTTATAGCCATGGGGCTGAAGATCAAAGACTCCGAGTTCGCGACGAAGCATGCGATGACCACCTTGCCGAGCTCGGAGTTGCACGTTGTTCGCTGTCCACCCATACGATCTCGAGCGCCCAAGTAAAACTCGGCCGAAAGCACTCGGCTCGTCATTTCCCACTAAATAACGGGAAAGGCCTACCATGCGTTTCGACACGGAGGGTGCGATTAAGCGTGTATCGGCGTAAGGGTCCAATCATAGCAAGCGGCCCAAGGGACAGCAACAAGACCAAACAGAGACGCAACAGACCGTCGAAACCCTCCGAGAACAACAGGAGCTATCTTTCCTTGTCAAGCGTCCAGCCTGTCCCGCCAAAAGATCCGGAGATCGTCTGGGACTCTGGGAGAAATTCAGTGATGCAGACAGCACAGTTCCGTTGCAGAACAGACAAGGCCGACCTTGAACGTGCGATGTGGCATCGAAATAAAGGGACCAGCAACGTTAACGTTCTGACAGACCGTTCTAGAGCAAGTACCCATTCCAACTCCAGACCTGTACTCAGATCCGCGTTAAACCAGGAAGGGAGCGAACGCCCTCCAAAAACAACTGTGATCCTCGAGGCTGCTTGATCGCGGCCGCAACCAGTACCAGTCAGGGCGTGAAAAAGAGAGGGAAATCGAATGGCTTCATGTGGATAGGGGGGTGTCCGCATGGTCTGCACGGACGACGCGTTGGCAATTGAGTCATCAGGGGAGAAAGAGCACGCGCCTAGACGAGACGAGCCGGGTATTGCATGCGCGACCGCGCGCACAGGCGGCGCATGAGTGGCTCATATGGCCCAGCTCTGCTTGCTGGCTTCGGAGCATATCGTCTCGCCAAATAAATCCTCACCAAATCCGGCGTGACCGCGCAAAAGTCATATGGAAAGCACTAGATTATGCCGAAGCGAATAAATCCGTTAATTCCGGAGCCTTTGTATACTCTGCTGAAGTACAAGGTGGACCAGCTAAGCTTGTGAGAATTTAAGGACGGAGACGACGCTGGACCTTCAAGCTTAAGCTTCGGACTCGGAGTCGGAGGGGGGCGATCAACAAACGCACGGGATCGTGAGAGCAACCTTCCTAGTAAGGCATACACGCTTCGGGATGCGAAGAATTTTGAAGACCTCCGACGGGGGCACGACGCTCGTCGTCTTTTACGGGCGGTCAACATGCTCAGAGTAGTGTACGTTCACGCCGAGTTTTTTTATCCTCCTTCTCCTTCTCCTTTGACTAACTCATATCATACAGAAAACCCCGCAATGCCCGCTCGAAAAGGGCACTTGATGCCCGAGAGCCCAAGGAGGTCGAGGATCCCCGCACGGCAATTTTCGTCAAGGGGACCTCCACTGGCGAGGTCTTGAACGCGGCCATGAAAGAGCTGGTGAGTTTAGTTTCCTATACTGAGTCTCGCGGTCTGTGCCTCGGGAACTGATTATGATTTCTTTCTTTCTTTTCACGTTCGTCAGATGGCTCTGAAGCGTCCGGACGCCATCTCGTTCTCAAAAAAGAACACCGTCCGCCCGTTCGAAGACACCTCTTCGCTGGAGTTCTGGGCGCGCAAGAACGACGCGTCGATGTTCGTGATTGGACAGAGCACGAAGAAGAGGCCCGACGGGCTGACGTTTGTGCGCATGTTCAACGGCAAGGTCCTGGACATGTGCGAGCTCGGCGTGGACAAATTCGTGAGCATGGAGCACTTCAAAGTGAGTAACGAACGAGGGCGCCTTCCTTCTCCTCTTGCGCGCATAGAAGCTGATCGGGCCCTCCGATGAAATGCGCAGACAAAAAAATCGACGCCGGGTCATCGTCCACTTATGCACTTCGCCTCGGAGCTCTTCGACACGCACCCGCGCTTCATGCAGCTCAAGTCGCTCCTGCTCGACTTCTTCGGCAGCGAGGTCCTCGAGGGCGTACACCTCTCAGGCATCGAGCACGTCATCAGCGTGCAGCTCGCACCAACGCCGCCCGGGCTGCTATCCACGATGTCCCTAGACCCCACCGCCGCGGACGACACAGCGAATCTCCCGAAGGTGCACCTGCGCACGTACACCGTCAGCGCCGTCGCCTCAGGCACGAAGGTCCCGCGCATCGAGCTCGTCCCGATGGGGCCCTCGCTCGACCTCTCGCTGCGGCGCCACCAGGCGCCCGACGCGGAGATGCTCAAGGCCGCGCTGCGCCGCCCGAAGCTCAAGAAGCAGGAGGTGGAGAAGGGCCTGGGCAGGCGCAAGAAGAACTTCGAGGTCGACGAGATGGGCGACCTGCGTGGGCGTCTGCATGTCGGTAAACAGGACCTGGGCAGGTTGCAGACGAGGAAGATGAAGGGTCTGAAAGCTGCGCGCGAGGAGGGTTCAGACAGCGAAGAGGAGGAGGTCCAGGAAAGGAATACGAAGCGGAGGAAGAGGATGTAACGATTCCCTTCTCTTTTGTTTACTGTTTCTCCTCTCTGTATTTGTATGTTCTACTAATTGTATAACTTACACTGGGTCTAATGTATTCAGGTATCAAGGGTGATTCAACTTGGTCTGCTGGACTATGACTATGAGAGAATCACTCGCACATCTATGCATAAAAGCGATACGAACATTGACTCAGTTTGATTTGGTTCTACTATTTGTACATTGCAGATCGCGTTAAAAGTTCTTCAAAATGCTGCTATCTCTCCTTTTACTTCTCAATGCAAATACCCCAGCCACGAACCTTATACCCGCTCGAACACATACAGATACGCAAGCTTCTTCAGCTCCCGCACACTCTCCTCATCCGCACGCACGACCTTCTCATCGTTGAACAACACCCAGCCCTCCCTCTCCGTCCTGATATGCGCGACATAGTGCCCCGAGTGCACGGACGGGCCCTTGTGCGAAATGAACGCCTTCAGGCGGTATCGCGCCGGGAGCGTCGGGGACCCGCCGGGGTGCGCCGGCGCAGCAGGTGAAGAACTTGAAGCCGGGGGCGCGGACTCCTCCCCCGTGTCGTCTGGGTGGCTGAAAAGCCACTCGACCGCGCGCTCGGCGTTGCCGTCCTGTCATCGATGATTCGCGTCAGATCGGTCGATACTAACGGGGTAGACTAAACCTCACAGTCTCTCGGAGCGCTTTTCTCGCTTGGGCAGGAGTGAACCCCATGTCGGCGAGCATGCCGACTTGCTCTGCAGAGGGCTCAGGCCCACTCGCTGCCAATGCTGCTTTCCCTCCAGAAGGGAGGGGGTCGTCGATGTCTGTTTTTAATGCGGCCTGTTGCAGCGAGTTCTATCGCGTATAACGGGCACGATTCTGCTTACCGGGGTCCTCCATATGCGCAAACAACCATTCCATGGCCGCTCCGGAGTCGGAGTTGCCCGTCGCAAGTAACGCCTTTTTGCAGCGTATCTGGGGAAAGCCCATCGCTTCTAGCTGGGCCATTGCACCCTCGTCGAAAGTCGGCTCTGCCGGCGCTACAAACAATTTTTTTTAGCTTCAGGATGCTGAGCCGTTATTCAAGAGTGATGAAAAGTACCCGTCGAGTCGTCGGGAAGCTCGGTTTCCCCGGGCTGCAGACCCCGCCCCGGGTAATCGTCAAGAACTAGCTCATCGCTTTCCGGCAGAATAATGGGGATGTCTAATTCGAAGTCAGCAATGTATAACAACAAAGGTTTTCGAGCTCACCAAGCTTAGTCGGGACCCAGTTTACAAGCTGGAATTTCTTGGCGTGAATTACTAGGGTCTGAGGGAAGGTTGAGAAACGTATCCGCCTGGAAGTTGAATAAGTATTCTTTGGGGTAGTTCGTTAGGCGTAAACTCCTTACTTGACGGCAATGACTTTCTTGTTGCAGCTCGGGCATTGGTACTCCAGTGCTTCGTCCGCAGTGACAGCTCGCAGGGTGTCTACTAGCGCAACATCTTCATAGAGTATCCGCCCTTCCGCGTCTTTTCCTTTCTCTACCGCAGGTACCGGAACGCTCACGACGTCCTGACCATCCACACGGTACCTAACGCGCGTGCAATCACCACACCTAAGACGTTGCTCCATCCCAAACCTGAAGACTTCCGTTGGCTCCTCCTCAGGGCCGCTACCACGTCGCTTCGCATCCTGACGCAGGACAGTGAGTAAATGCGAAAGAAACTCTTCTGCGTCTTGCTGGCGCATCGTTGCAAACTCTGCATGGCCTTTTCCGATGAGCCCTTTGAAGGACGCAGGGCGAACACCCTCTTGGAAAACTGGTGTCGGTGATTCGTGCGTAAGCGGATTGTCCGATGGTGTTGTCCGTGGCTTAGAGTAACGACCAGATACAAGACCGTCAGCGAGTTTGTGCATTTGACACTCAAGACATGTAGCGGGAAGCGGCTCGGAGCAAGCTTGCCAGTGGCGGGCAGCTGTAGGGTAGTACCGAGCCTGGAATGCCGGAAGGGCGAAGAGAACCTGCGTGACTGAAGCCATATAGCAACTGAACGTCCAATAATCCTTAGTATCTTACGTATCTGCAGAAAAGTTTGACCTTACCTGTTTCCAAGATTAGTGAGGCCAGTCAAGCCTGAGCCGAAAACGGGTTCAAGAGCCTTTCCGTCCTCGCCTGTGAGACTGAAGTCGAATTTGAGGTTATGTTCAATTTGCTACATGATAGATACGCGTAAGTGACAGGATACGCTGAACAAAAAGAAGTTGATACTGACCAACTCAGTCATGGATTTCTCCGTCTTTTTTTGCGTGCTAACATTGATCCCGAATGTATGCAAGTGCGCAGCGAGATCCAAGTCCAATCTGGCGTCGTCGCATTCATAACAGTATATATCTGGAAAACGCCGTTTTGAGCTTTGCAAAATTGCAATTCGCTCAAAGCCTGACCTGCAGTCCCTTCAGGGGTGATTGTTCCGAGTTTGACGCTGACCGGATGATGCGTCTCCTGGAAGTGCTGCAGCCCGTGCCCGTTTCCACTGAGTCCGCTAAATTGATGTCGGCCGCACCCAAGCGACCCGCACGCCAGGCAGAGCCACAAGTTCTCCTTGAGCTCACATTTTTGGCAGTGCGCGAGCCCCGAAGCTTCTATGGGCCCGGTAGCAGCTTGCTCGAGCATTAGAGTATGCTCGCAGGCCGTGATCTCCTCTTCCCATGCCTTGACCTCGGATTGGCGCGCAGACGACAACGAGTTCATGACCTCCCGGGAAAGTTCCTGCACTTTTGCGTCGCCCGAGAGCTCGGGCAGCTCTCGCCCCTTGTCGCTAGCCCCGTCGCATTTCCAGCACCTAAGTGTCGTGAAGTGCTCGTACTTGTCCTCCTTGCGCTCCTCTACGATCGCGAGCTTCGCCATCTTCGCCGGCGGCTCCTCATTTTCATCCTTAATCATATCCGCCATGACATCAGCACAGATCTGCTTCGATGAAACGGATGAAACAGAGGGAACACACCCGCTTTGAGCTCGCTGGCTTGAGCCTGCGCTTGACGTTCAGCGCGAAGGTGTGTCCTGTCTTCTCGGCGTGCGTACGCGCATGGTGTCTCCCATCGTCGAGACACCCGCCATTGAAGCAAGAGAGGCATACATCGATACCCGTCGCGCTGTCCTGAGGACTGCGTAAGACAGGTGCCGTGCATTTAGCCAGTCAAAGGGCCGCACCTGGTCGTCAAAGCACTGTGTACATTCTTCACGATGCACAGACTGAGACAGCCTGGGTGCAGTAAGATTCGTCAACGCCGCTAGGTGTGTACAGTCCGAGGCCATTGTTGATGATGAGAGCGTCTGAAATTTGAATGCGCGCAGTACAACCACTGGACTACGCGTTTAGGCGCGTAACGGCTATTTGTCATTCCCCGGAACCAAAACAAACATTGGATTTAATGTCTGGGGTGGCCACGTCGCGCAAAGCATACACAATATTCTAGAAAATATACAATCATGGAAAGAAATCCAGGCTACAAATATAAGATAGCAAAAGTATTTTGGAGATGAAAAAGTGTTTAGATGGTCGAATAGGAAAAGACTCGGACACCAAAAGCCGAGACGTCGTAGCACCCGGCTCAAAATGGAGTCGTAGAGACAGCTTGAAGAAAACCAGTAGTAGTGTCCGCGGTGGCCATATTTTCTTTACAGACCAGAGTAGGTAGAGTAGGAGATAGCTTGATCCTCTTAGAACGGAATCTGTTGAAACTATCGAAGTCCACCGGCGTCGGCGTATTCGTCAACGGAGACAGAGAGTCGGAAGACGTGGGAATCGCAGGACCCCTCTTGAGACGATTGAGCATCCGTACTGCGCTCCGCGTTCGAGCCGCTTGCACTTTTCCCCGCGAGGAAGTGCGGTGTAAGCTAGTCCTCTTATGCTTGCCGGCTCGGACAAAGACATCCGACGAAGACGAAGGTACGATAGGCAGTCGGGGGAAGATACCTCCGTTATACATGGAAGCCTGAGAAAACTCCGAGTCCCGAGATGCAGGAAGGGACAGCCTCTTGATAGGTCGGTTCACGAGTGGTCGAGAAGAGATGATTGCAGGTGTCGGAAAGAGAGGCGAAGTGTTGAGAAGCTTAAGCTCGACAGGCCTCAGGACCCCACACTGTGGAGGCTGACAAGCCAGAACGCCATTGAGCTCGGCTGAACTAGACTCGCTGATTACCGGCAATGATAACATCGCTTCGAGAGGCTGAGCGACAGAAAAGGCCACAGAATTGATTGGGTTTCCAGCTATTGTTGGCAAGCTCGAAGAGTCCGTAGATAACCCAGAGCAGTCACCTTCGTCGTCACCTGTTAAGTCTGAGAGCTGATAGGGGGGTCCCCGGGAAGACGAAAGCCTTAGCTTGGATAGGCGACGAGATGTTGTCTTGCACGAATTCAGGGATAGCGCCAACCCAGCCGTTGCATAGCCATAAATCGCAGGTGAGAGTCGAGAAGGGTGTATACACGGGAAAGGCCCATGCACAGAAGGTGGGCAAGGCAATGGAATCTCGCGATGCAAAGGAAAATCCTTCTTTCCGAGAAGCCTGTCAAGATGGAAGGACGGCAGCGAGAAAGGTTTCAATGCGAGAGAAGAGTTCGACTCAAAAGGGGCGCCCTTTCTGAGGCCGTGCACGCTCGGGTCGTCTTTCGGGAAAGGTCAATCAAGAGAAACAGCAAACTAATAGTAAGGCTTACCGTGGCACTCCTCACGTGCGATAGGGCTTAAAAAACCGACATTGCTTCTCGGTGACTTCTCCCTTTCTCGTTTACCCGGGGCCACGTGAACGGTTTTCCAAAAATCGCCTGAGGAGGTTACCGAACTCGCGGAGTCCCGTGGAAGGGCAATAGCCGGTGGTAGCAGCCTAAGTGTCCTGCCTTCAAAAAGTGCAACCCGAGTCGGTAAGGGTTTCAGGTCTTGTGCAATGCGTGAAACTTCGCGAATGACGACAGATGGTCCGGAATAAGAGCAGTCCACAGGACGGACCGGAGGCAAACTCTCCTCAGGTTCCAGGCGTGAGGTGATGACGCTAGCAAGCGACTTGGCCTGAAGTGGATATTAGACCGTAAATGGTGGATTAAGTAGCCGTCGTACTTACTGTTCTTGCAATACTGAAGGACGACGTGTTATCATGAACATAATCAGTGCTTCCGCTCGGCACTAGCGTTACCGTAGAGATCTTCCCCTCACCTCCGCCAGAAACGGACTATGCAATTTTTAAGTATTAATAAAACACGAGTAACTTTGCCACATACCAACGGGACGGAATGCATCGCACTCTGGCAAGAACGGGTGATTTTGGCACGCACGGGCGGGCTGGACGACAGATGAAACGGTGAATCCGTTTGCAAAGCAATCCGGTAGCCATAAGGGTCATTTCCGAGTTTCAAACCGGCGAATGGGCTTCTACAGGAGCAGAACACTCTGAAACACTCATCCGAATGTCGAACAGCACAGATAACCCCACGAGTAAACTTCATCATTCCAGGAATGACAAAAGCGGGAATCAATATCCAGAGCTAAACCGACGATACGATCAGCCCGTTATGAAATCGGCGTTCAAAGAATATCCCTCACTGGATAAAGTCCAAAAAACTGTGTCACTATATCAAATACTATAGCAATGGCCCTCAAAAGTGGCGCTTTATGGGCTGTGTATTTCGCAACTAAGCGCCGAGGGAACTAAAGGCACGCTGATGAGAATCCGGCTAAAAGCGAAGTCGGAAGAGCTTACGATAGACGTCCTTATGATTAATTTCACCGAGGCAAGCAAACCCACTAGCGCGATCGACCCACACACAATAGACCCACAGAGCAATGTTTCAAGAGTGCTTTTAGACCAAGTTTCAGGTGTGTCGCTTAAATAGGCCGAAGACTGTGACCAAGCGGTAGCGACAGATTTAAGGAGGAACCCAGCAAGAGCTTGAGTATCACGCGCTGAGATCGGTACATTGGACATAAGCATGAGCGTTAAGCCAGATGTCAGACGCTCCAGATCGCACGATGCAATACACGCGGCGCGATTATGCTTAACAGTTACTGAAGTTTCATGTTGATGCTTAGCGTCGTATGTCTTAAGGTCGCAGCAGGGCACCGCACGGTTGTTAGGTTGAGGAACATGCGTATGGACGACAATGAGAGCGTCGCCGGAAGACAATAATAGACCTTGTACGGTCTTTTGAGCCCGCGCACAGAAACTTTCGCCCAGTGCGGGGTCTTCGTCATTGTGGCAGTACCAGTGTTCCGCTATATTGATGGCTCCTCGTTCTTGTTCCCCAGATGCGAGTATCACGTAGATTGGCCCAGGCACTGTAGCTGTAGCGGACTCGGCTGTGTACGTTGTCAGAGAGCTAGAACGATTGAGCCCAGGTGCCCACAGAAGTACTTGCAAGACAAGTAGGATCGTATTGAAGGTATTCATCGTCGGCCACCGACAGATTTTCAACGCTAAGTGGAGACGGGGAGAGAAGAGCCCAATATTAGCTTGAGTCGAGACAGGCTCGCCTTAAATCAGCCGTGAGAAATCCCCATTTTAAGCGCCGAAAAGGGTTCTTGCGACGTCACGTGTGCGGGCGCCAGT
Source organism: Coniferiporia sulphurascens (assembly GCA_002794785.1). Lineage (NCBI taxonomy): Eukaryota > Fungi > Basidiomycota > Agaricomycetes > Hymenochaetales > Hymenochaetaceae > Coniferiporia > Coniferiporia sulphurascens. The sequence continues at coordinate 1,495,958 of NBBA01000009.1, read as the reverse complement.
CTTATTTTCATCAAAGTTAGAGTTCCGACTCGTACAACCGTGCAGCAATAAATTCGACTTGAAGCAACCAGCATTTAAAAGGAGCGAGATCTTGTTAAAACGGAGGTTCTATGAAACCTAGACAAAGTAAAAATCCGTCAATCAATGAAACGTTCTTTGTTTACTTCAAGGCGTGAACTTAAGATCAATATCGTCCGACGGACCGAGTCCGAGTCCTATGTATCAGAAGTTGGATTCTGGTTGAACGTCCTGCGATGCCGGCGAACTTTTGGAAGGCGCAAAGTTGCATCAAATATGATCGTGTACTTACGTGGGTATGTTGGTTAGACGCCCTTTCCTCCCTTGAAGTCCCGAGTGGGAATGCCAAGTCCCACGTCGTCCGCGGGCCGGCTCGGGGCCTCAGGTGCGACCGATTCCATCCCCACAATTGAATTGATTTTCGAAACATAAGGTGATAGTTTCACTCTAGGCTTCGTATTAATAGCCCTGATGATACGGGATTTTCAGTTCTTCATATCAAAAAGACATCAACCAACTTTTGAGGAAGTCACGCCCGTATGGGTATCCCGAGCGAGATTTCCCGAGTATCCGATACGGCATACCGGTACGAGTTCCCACAAGCACAGCAAACTGCGGGACGAGTACGACTTTCCTCCCAACCAACAGATCAGAAATAGTCCCGCAGCGCCAAGAACGACGACTCACCCAAATTCGAAGGCCTCCACACAGTAAAGGCCAAACCTAAAAACGAACTTGAGTCCAAATCCACCCATACTCGAAGCCAAACAATTATGGACAGGACTGCGCAAGGCGATGTGGACTGCGGTCGAACCATACCCCCCTTCTTACAACGTAACGGATGTGAGGCGAAATCGCACCCCACCCCAGAATCCAGATGAAGCAAGGTGCAGGTAAGCTCATCCACCGTTCTCATCGCCGTATGACCTACGCAGACCGCCCACACTTCGTGCGATATCAAGTCTTGTTAAAGGAAGAATAGATCCGAGAAAGCAATGCTTCGGCTTCGGTTATGATCAACGAGTCACCGCCAGAGCGCACTTTGCATCGCCTGTACGAGTATATCAAACTTTGAGTCTAATTCTTCGAACTGGAGCCCCTTTCAGGACCCATAATAGCACCACCCTCAGCGCAGCTTTATCTCTATCTCGGCACAGACGTGATGAACGAACCTGTGGAAGAGCGAGTACCGCCATGTCCCAGCGTCCTTTGATGAATCACAGTACACAGGCAGAATCCCACTGGTCACTAGCGGCTTCATGCCTACTCCGTTCGGCCGAACCAGGGAAGGGTCTTCATCAGTCGAATAGTAAACTTAGTCAAACGAAGAAAAGGCTCAGAATGGGACGAGATGTCCCCGTTTCTCTGAAAGCGTAGGAAGTAATAGTCTCCTGTCCCGTGCCGCAAGCGCAAAGAAAAAAAATCAAAACTTTGAGCTAATAGTTGAATTAGGATTTCTCTCTATGCCCTGCAGAGCATTATCTGTGGTGCGAGTCTATCTCAGTACGGACGTGATGGACAAATAAAGCCGCCATTAACAATCACCTTTGGAAGAACGATCTCGGGCACCGCTACATCCTGACATCCCCCAATCCATCTCAACACACGAGAAGCAGATGTGACTCACTGACAGATTCAAACCTACTCTGTCTAGCCGAACTAGTGAAATAATCTTCATCAGTCGACGCTGAACAGCATAAATATAGCTCTAGACAAAACGAGCTTGTCCATGTCTCCGTAAGCGCACCGACCGATAATAGTTCTTGATTGCCTGCGGCGAGCGCGTAGGCGCGGCAAGTGCAAGTATCAAATACAAAGAAATTTTTGAGCAGCAAAAATATTTGATCCGGGGTTCCTTTCGACCTCTACCTCCACAGAGCATTAATTACTTATGGTGTAAATCTATCTCAGTACAGAAGGGATGAGCGAGACTGAGCTTCGATTGGTTCCAGTAACACATACATATTGTAGGGGGAAACCCACTGGCACTGGTGTCTTCGTAAAAATATCAATCCACTCAATCCCATCTAGCCGAACTAGTTAAAGAAGGTCTTCGTTCGAGTAAGTTAGTCGGTTAGTATCCCATTGTGCTTTTTTTTTAGGTATAAAAATGAAAGACCCCCTAACAAAACCAAAACCCAGCTGTCCGCCGTGACCATCCCCAGAGCCCAGAGTACTTAGTTCGGAAGCGTCAGGAATACAAGCCTTGTCTTTCTTGCGGGTGAATTGCGCCAGTAGTAGAGCTTGACCTAAGCGTAGCCTCCAAGAAGCACCGAAGAAAAAGGACAAGTCCAATTTCCCAGCCTGACAATTCGGGCTTGATAGTCACGTAGCGTAGCACTACCACCAGTGTAACTTTCCGTCTCAGTCAGTACCACTGTAACTAACAAAACGAAACCGCTTACTCACATTTGGAAGAGCAAGGTTCCGCTACCATCGCGTCCACGCGTTCCCCTTTCAATGTAAACACACGTACGCTCGCGGTCACTCCATCCAGCCAAACCATTGAAAAAAAACTATCTCCATTAAGTGAACGGTATACGTAGTACGATTAAGGATAAATCTACGAAGACGACTCCGGGTCGGGACGAACAGAATCAGAGACCGAGGTATCCCTCTCCTCTAGAGGCGGCGGCGGGGGAACAGGGACAATTCGAACTTGGGGCAGGCGGAGAGGCGTGTCTTCGAGTTCTGCCCAGCCCCCTCTCAAGCCGACGTCGATCATCCTGCCCAGGATCTTATTGAGTTCGTCATTCCTAGCATCATTCATTAAAGAGTCAGAGGCTGCTTCCGACCAAGGAACTTGGAATTCAAACACGATGAGATTAAGCGCGTACCTCTCCTTCTCTGCGGCCCAGCGTTCCTCGAAGCGTTCCTCGAGTGCCTTCACTGTATCGCTGAGTGCGTCTACCCGGCCCGAGAGGTCGTCAATCTGGTCGTCTACGACGTCTCTGCGCTTCGCTTGGCTGCGCGAGCTGCGCCACGTCTCGCCAACTATGAGAAGTGCGGCGACGCCGAAGAGGAAGCCTTCTGCTATGGAGTTTGCGCCATTCTCGATTGCCCTGAGGGTAAGGGATTGAGTGAGCTCTATTAATAAGGGCTGCAGATATGGTGGTGCTGACCTAGCTTCGGAGAGCGGCCGGATAGACTTGGGGTTGTCACCAAGGAGGTTCGTGCGCAGCTTTACCTCGGCACGATGCATACTCTGCGCCAGAGAAACGCACCACTTACGAAACGTCTCATGCCTGCCAAAAGTGCGCTCGGGGTCAGCTCGTCAAAAAAAAAGCAAAAGCTATCCACTCAACTCCTTCGCCTGCTGCTTTATCTGGCTAGAAATGGGTTTTGCTAATGTCTGGAGTCAGGTTTGGCCTCAGGGTGCGCGGACGAGACGGAGTGGAGAATACAAGAGTTCTTACGCGGATTGCGAGTGTGGCGAGTTTTGCAGACGCCATGTGGATGAATGTGGAACTTGGAAAAGTACGGTCTTGAGGTAGTACTACTCGAGGCCTGCGCGACCTCGAGACGCGTCGCGCGGCATCAAGATCGGCACAAAGCGGGACTCGTCACACGATGACAGTGCATAACGGCCAACGCGCTCGCAGACCCGGACCAGCATCCCATTCATCCATGTCCGAATCCGCATCCCGACCAACGTCCACTGCGACGACGCTCTCCTCTGTTGCCGCCTCCGCTTCCGTCGCCATCTCTGCAGGCGCCTCCGCCTTCCACGCCCTTTCCTCCCAGGTCGGCGGTCACCCAGGCGTCCTCGCCTCGGCAGATGGCGCGCTCATCATCAAGACCTGTCTCCCGCGCGAGCGCGCTTTTTACGAGCTTCTCGCACGACACGAACCGTCTCTTGAGCTCATCCAACCTTTCGTCCCGACCTTCTACGGTACCCTGCGCCTCGAGGGCCACATGCGTCCCGTTGCAGCTGCGGCTGAAGCCGCCGAAGGTACTGCACCCGAAAGCGCACAGGAGCTCGTGTCCGCTCCAGAGGCCGAAGACAAAGATGAGTACGGGTCCTACACAGCCTAAATGAGGGATTTCCGCGCCTTACCGCGCGTCCTCTTGCGTCCCACACAGTCCCTCGTGCTCGAAAACGTCACGAGCGCGTTCCTCACACCAAACATCCTCGACATCAAACTCGGTACGGTCCTCTACGATGCTGACGCGTCCGCGGAGAAGCGCGTGCGCATGCTTGAGGCCGCTGCGCGCACGACCTCGCTCGAGACGGGCATCCGGCTCACAGGGTTACAAGTAAGTGCAATATACGTCTTAGTGGGTATATGCGGTTTTGCTAATTGACGAACGAACGATCTAGGTGTACAACCCCATCACGTGCGTGCCTGATATCACACCCAAGGCGTATGGCCGCGCCCTCACAGCGTCCGACCTCTCCGAGGGCTTCCGGCGCTTCTTCCCGCTCTCCCCCGACCCCGACCCCAGCCCCGCTGCCGATCCGAACTCCACTACCGCGCCCGCAGACACCGCAACAACCACCCTGTCCCCAGGTCTCCCTTCCACTCTCCTCCTCCCAACCCTGCACGGCCTCCTCTCCGCCGTCCGCGCGCTACGCGCCGCACTCGCAGAGACGGAAGTCCGTATGGTCGGTGCGAGTTTACTCATCGTGTACGAGGCGGACCACGTGCGTGTGCGTTTGGCTCTGGACGAGCTTGAGCTCGCTGCCTCTGCCGCTGCAAACAAGGTCGCCGAAGGAGATGACGACGACGACGACATGTTGGAACAGGACGGGTACGAAGAAGACGACGAGGGTGACGCCGACTCCCCTTCGGAGGACGGAGACGAGGACGAGGAGAATCTCAGACCGCTATACACCGTAAAACTCATCGACTTTGCGCATACACAACTCGCTCCGGGATCAGGACCCGACGAAGGCGTGCTACGCGGACTCAACACGACCATCCGACTTCTTGAGGGCCGTGTAAGGCAGGTCGAGACTGAAGTTGGGCGCTAGCTGTTGAATAATAGGTGACGGGGACTTGATGGCTAAGAGTGTAGCGCAAACGGCCGCATGGTATACATGCAGTTCCTTTGCCCTTTGTAAAGCACGATAGGAATATTTAGAGAAGCGCCCCCCATCGAATTCTACTATTACTACGCTACTCGCTTTTATAGAGGTTATGAGCTCCAAACTCTGCTGCCTATTGCATCTGTTTTGAACTCTATTCTATGTGGGCGAGTGTTAGGCGAATGCGATGGTTATCACCAATCGCTAAGGATTGACCCGCGCATAGAATCACACTTCGTCACGCTCAGATCTCCAATTCTTGATAAATTGATTTATTCTGGCTCCCGTAGTGATTCAAGTGTTTAGCACCAAAAGATTAACCGTTCATCAGCGTTACTGTATATCATATCTTTAATATTGTGAGCAATTCACTGTGAACAAATAAAATCAGCAGATTACAAACGCATTAACCCGTGACTTGAACTCACGGTTACCACAAATGATCATACTGCACTTCCCTTCGTAGACACATTCTTTTTTGGTACGCGCATACTACAGTCGAACCTCCCATATCGGGCATCTCCCATAACGGATATCCTCCCATAATGGATAGGTTGGGGTTCCCACCGAGTCGGTAGTTGGGAAATCCCTATGTCATAACGGATGTATTTTATAATGCATAACGGATAGCCAAATGAAGAAAATTTATTAGAAATATCCATTATAGGAGGCCAACTCAGCTGCAAAATTACAAGTTTGCGTTGCTCTTTGTGTCCTTCCATCAAGTTCATAATGGTTGGGATCTATCGGATTCTCCAAAAGCCTGGCTCAGACCTTTTCCATCCTTCTGGAGAAATATCCCTGCTCTCCAACTCCTAATTTAGAGTTGCAATTAAAAAATACCCGTGCCGGGGTGGCCTGCCGAGCAATTGCAGAACTCAAGCAGCTCTGCCAGCACCACTCTGAGCCTGGGTTTCAGCAGGTTTGTACGCAACTTCACTTACTCAGGATGAAGTTTCAAATGAAGTGTAAACTACCCGTTTTTACTCCAGCACAATTTCGAAAAATTCACTGTACATTATTACATAATAAACCCGGAACTCTTATACAGGTGGATATAATTAGTTACGCCGCACCCATAAATGGAAAGAGTTTCACATCAGCCAAAACATGATTATGAATCTACTTGACAAGCTTATATGCTACAAAATCGAACACTCACAATGTTCTGAGTACACATAAACTCCATAAATACAGTATAAGAAGCATTGTTACTAATGTCAAGCATTCTCATCAAGTTTTCAATGGTAAAATGGGTGATGGGAAACACCTTCCATTTTAGGGTGCGGCGTAACTAATTATATCCACCTGTAGTGGAATAACCTCTCTTAATGGATATTTTGGGGTTCCACCGACCTCCACCCGCTATGGGAGGTTCTGTTAAGCTCGATGGTTACTTGGTGATCGATGTCAGGGCTTCCTGATCATCAGAACTGATGGTATGGCAACAGGGCTTCCTAGATGTCGTAAGTCGAGGATGATCGTCGGTGGGGCTTCCGGATCGATGATGTGGATGCGGTAGGCTTCTTATAGCAAGTCGGGTTACGACGAAGTGACTGATGGCACAGTGGCGCACAGTAGACTGATGGTAGCAGATAATGGGCTTGTATGAACAAAGAGCACAAGCTTAGGGCTTGTGCTACTGAAGTTACATGCTTATATGCTACTCTATGTGTTTGCTACTGTAGCGACTTGGTTAGGTATGTTTACCAGACTATAGAAGGTCATGGAAACTCAAGGAAGGTCTTGGTAATACAAGTACGGTGATCAGTAAGCAAAGCACGTCATGATGGTGCAATAAGGCGTCATCATGGCATCTTATGGTGTAAGGCGAGATAATGATGAGTAAGGCAGAGAAATGGGGGAGTTGCGCTGACTGATGATGACGAAGAGGAAATGAGTCAGCGTAGTAGGGGAAAGTAAAGGAAAATTGTAACAGGTTCGACTGTATAAGTATATTTCCCCGCATTTCATAAATTTGAGATTCTGATTCTGACGTCTCGAAATACAGTTTGGTTATATTACTTTCTCAGGTGTTTCCACCCCGCAGTGGTTTCCATCACCTGAGAAGACAGTGCTTTTGGCCACACTTCTCTATCTACATGATGAACCACTGCACACCTGAATTTGTATGCATCATCACAATACTATAGTTTCCCTCAACGTGCGCAAATAATCTTGTGTATTGGCAATACAAAGTGACCAAGAAAATGTGGGGTGTGTAAAGGACAGGGGGTGCGTAAGGGAGTCGTAATACTTGTACACTGTACCGTAGTTATGAATTCGCGTATTTTAATTACAATTACATAGGCTCGACGTCAATACCTTAATTGCCAATAATGTCGTCTTCGTCGTCCGAGTAGGCTTCACTTTCAACCTCTTGAACAGCATTAACCGTTTCGGCTTCGTAGTCGTCATAACCCATTGTCCCTGGGACAGGTCCGGTTTTATTATCTCCTGCCCAGCCGTAGAATGCAGGTCCAGCTTCAAAAAACGGCTTCAATTGAAGGATGACATCTTTCTTGTCCTCCCTCGTCTCCTCCAATACATCACGGGATCCCAGAAGCTGCTTGAATACAGTGGTATTTTCTGGGACTATCTCGGAATTAAAGACCTTTGACGAGCATCCGATAACATCGACCCAGTAACAAGGATGAGCTTTGCATGTCGGGTCTCGCTTGTCCACGGGCTGTATTCTGCCACTAGCTTTGACCTTATGCGGCGAGGTCGAGGGATCTCTGCTACTCGTCGGCACACCTGCCTTGGATGAGTCGGTATTAGTTGTGGTAGCGGCAATTTTGGACAGCGCCTTGACGGAAAATTGGAAAACGAGTACAAAATACGGCGTCTGCCTCTTGCTCATTCTGTCGTCGAATAGTCCAAGGAATTCAGCAGAGGGGTGAACAGCCTGTAGATGACTCGAGTTCTTGATTTGAATAAGAATCCAGGTTACAGCCTCCCGACAGAGGCAATCATCAGGGTTCCCATCAAAGACAGGGATACCCAAGTCGACACCTTCCTGATGATCAAAGAATTGCCAAGCGTTTCCTCTCGCCAGAGCCTTCCACCCTGCTGCAGTCGAAAGAGCACTAGTGTCACCAGCCTTGGCGAAATGAGTAAAGTGAACGTATTTTCCCTCACACGCAGCTTCGAAACTTTTCCCTCCCATTCGGTTTCGGGCCTTGCTCGAGCGGATATTTTCCCACTGAGAGCCGAACATAGCTTTGAAAAAAGAGAGCAATGGGACAGCCTTGCCGTAGCTACGTTCGTCTCCTATAAGATCGGGGCCACCTTTGGCAACGCAGATGTCTTGTGCACGAAGACAGATGTATTGTCCAACCAGTTCGCCCCGTTCACCACTTGCAAAGAAACCTTTAGTAACAGTCTTTTGGAGCATTTCCAAGGGATCGAAATCAGGATACTTTTCGCCCTTCCAGATGTGTGCTGCCCCTTCTATCAGGATAGGTTCAGACGGGTAGCCAGAATACATGTCATTTTTGTCGTCAGGGAGATTATATGCCACACTCATGTGACTCTCGACGAGTTTTTCCTGTAGCGAGCGAACAGAATCGAGCATCGTGTTGAGTTGGAGAGATAGACGAGCAGATAATGCCGCAATTTTTGCCTCTTCGGACAGGGGCTTTCCTCCTTTATTTAGCATTAGCTTTTGGGCGGCGAAGTCAACGAGCTCTTCCAACATTGCTTCCTTGGTTTCAGGATTCATCAGTCGTGTCCACCACCTACGTCATAACATCTAGTCAGCTCGTATTAGATCAGAACATAAGCATGCTTACAAGGGCTGTCCAAAGCGAGCAGAAAAGTCAAGAGTGCAGACTTCGCGAAGAGTCGACTTCGATTCATTGATAATAGTCGTTCCGTTCCAACGGTCAAACAGTGATGAAATAAACAGTACTGGTCGTGTATTCGATGGTAGTTCAGTTACAAGCTCCCAGCTGGAACTAGACTCGGCGTGAGGCGAAGGTGGGCGGAAGCTTGACTTTGTTGATAGCGTAATTCCGAAAAGGCCCTCCCACTTACAGAGTCCGATTGCATGCAGCATTGCATCAAGTAAGCTGCGTTTCTTGCCAGTACCTGTGATATTGATGAGGCTCAGAAAGTGACACTCGTCGATATAAATGATGGCTCGAGGGAAGACTTCCGAGTCTTTGGGAGGAATAAGGTTAGTCAAGGCCTGGAACTCGCTAACGAGGCGTGCCCCCGCAGAAATGACATCTTCCTTTCATTTAAAAGTTTAAAAAAACAATACAACCGTTGGCTAGCAGATACAGTACTCACGGAATGGTCTAAATTATTGCATGTGTCAATGTACAGTTGTGTTCTGACCGGACTTGGGGCAACATCGGGTGATTTGAGTCGTTGATACCAGTCGCGAGCGAAGTCATCCTCGTCGAGTGGATCCGATTCGAGCCTCTTTGAAATCTCTCGGATTATGGAACGAAGAAGATCGATACACATGCGTTGGCCTTTATTGGCTGAGATCTTGTTTTTGAAGAATGAGTAGAGAGGTGCATCAATGTGAGGATAACCTGATAGACTGTCACCAGATGACGAAAAATTTGACGGAATATCTTACCGGTCTCATCTGGATTTCCCAGACAAATAGGTATGGTAAATATGCACTAAAGAAACAAATGAGTGATATGTCCCTTGGGTAAGTTGAACAGTCACCTTTGCCAGCTCGTCTACTGTTCGTGATTTTCCCAAGCCGGAACCTTGGAAAATCTGAGTAATTGTACAGTATGCTAAATGACCTTTCGCTACAGTTCGGATTTCAGACAGAAGTCGGGTGTGGGCTTCTCCAACAAAGTCGACTTCCCACGCAAATCGGGCGGGCGCTGAACTAGCGAATTGCGCAACATTCTCTTGCTCGAGCAAAGCTGTTCGTCGTTAGCACAAGAAAGCATTTAAACAGGAGGAGACTCACCAAAGACGGGCTCCCAGTCCTTTGACATCAAACTTTTAATGCATTCTTCTGCTAAGCGCCTGTTCGCCTGGACCGCAGCCAAGCAATTCTGCCTATCCTTGTATCTGTCGTCGAGGGCGACTTGCCACATAGGGTCAGCGCAGACACTTTGAAATACATTCATCAATATGTCTGCGAGATATTCATCATCGGTTATGTCGGGGTCGATACATTTAAAAAACCATTTAGTAGCCACAAGTTCAGCAACCGGCTTTCTCTGATGATCGGTAGTCATTGACGAGGTTGAAGGATCTGTCTGGTGAATGCGTTTTACAGGCGGCTGAGTGGCGTTGAGTTCACTATTGTTCTTGGTGGCTTCGCGTTTCGCTCTCATGTGTCAAGTAAAAGTCCTGTTCGCCATGAATTGGTTGAGATTGTAGCTTGAACACCCTTGACCTCTTACCACCATCATCTCACCCATTGCATAGCCACTTTCGCCACCCCTAAACTCCCTGGGTTAACTACCCACACCAGTCTTCTTAAAATCTACGCACGTTGTGGTAGATGATGAGGTGCAGTGGTAGTTCAGACAAGGTGGGTTATCAGCATAAAACCGATGTATTTCTAGGGCAAGACCAGCTCCCCTTATATACACGTTCCGTGGGCTAGTACTACTATAACTATCTAGCTCCTATATCGTATGGCGTTATCGTTGCATTATCGTTCACTTAGTAAGGTGGTTGTTCATATGACCACGTACTATATTTATATCATTTGTTATATTTATTTAATAAGTCTCCATTCACAGTAGACATCCGTTGAGCTGTTTAGCCCTTCACCTTCACCACTATCCACTTCCCTTCCCCCCCCTATCCCCTTTATTTTTCCTTCCCCCATGGCGTCCTCTCAAACCCCCTCGCTCAGCAGCCCCAGATTTGCCAACACTCCTGAAGAAATGCATGCTTATAATTCTCTTTCTCCTAACATTCCAGCCTCTCACTCTCCTCCTCGTCCTCTCCCTTCTCCCCCTAAAGAAAACACTAACATTGACAAAAACACAGAAATAATAGGTTATCAGCAAATTATTCCTTCCTCTCAGTCTCCAGAAGTCCTTTCCATGCCTACCTCTCAGGACCCATCTTTCAACGCACATTTTCAAGACTTTTCCTCTAACTATGCGAATTATTCTGACATTACTCTGGCTGTGCCCACTGTCACACCTATGGATGTTGTTTTCCCCCTCAACTCTCAATCACTCATGCAGGCTGCCTCCCCTTCATTCATTCCTATGACTTCACACGACATGCCCCTTCCTGCCCCTATCTTGTCACATCAAACTTCTAACCAATCACATTCATCCTCATCTTCCAAACCTCCCACATGCCAAAGCCGGAACATTCAATTTACACCATCACCTGATGAAGAAGCGTTACAGGACTGTATTCTGAAATCCGAAGCCCGTGATTCTCTCGAAAACATTTTATCCCCTCAATCTTTTTCCGATTGGACATCAGCAATTGAACAACTTTTGTCTCTCATATCCAATACGTGGCCCACTTGATTTCATCAACATTTAACAGATCACTCCATGAACTCTCTCACCAACACAATTCAGCTTTTTCATCTTCACTTTGTCCCTTCGTCAACGTCGGTCACCATCATTCACCCTGCAGACCCAGCAACTCTGATCACTTATCACAAAACAAATGTAGACGACTCTGGTCAATTCGATTTCCGTGTTCAAAACCCGATTCTATTCCCTGATTCTCTTCATGATAATGCTATCGAACCTGTGGCCGCCACAGTTACCAATGGACCAAATTTTACCACTATTAGCTTGATGATCACTTCCCTTCAGACCACTTTACAGGAACAAGCACATCAACACACTAAGGATCTTGAACTTCATCTTATTTCCTGCATGGTGCAACTCGAGGAAACCGTGTCAACTTTTCTTCCGCCTAATCCAACAGCTTTCCCGTCTACTTCTGTACCCGAGCGCCACGTTTCTTTTTCTACCAACGATTCTCATGAACCAGATAATGTCAGCCAGGGTTTTATTCATCCACCTAGCACTTCTTTAACTGGCCAAACCCATACTCATCCTTCAGGACCCCGTCAACGCACTCCTTCCCCCGTCACTCTTTGCAACCCTGTTATCAACCAACCCATTAGCACTGTGATGTACAAGGATCATTTGGGCCTTAACATGCCAGCAAATCAACCCAAAATTCTCCCTTCAGCACCAGCCTCAATTTCGAATTTAACTCATTACGTTGCACGTTTTCAAGGTCAAAATATGCCTCTATTGTCTCGACCTAACTCCAAAACTTTAATCGATCACATTCAAGCAAAACTCGACCGGATTCCTACTGCCAGACATATATGCATCATTGGTGCCGATTGGAACATGTTGGGCAATTGCATTTTTTCCTTTCCGCATAACATATCGGTCAATTCGATTAACTCGATCATTCCCCTACTCAAAGAGGCATTCGAACTACGTCCCAACCATCCTCTCACCATCATGCGTGACATCAAATGGTCTAAAGTTATCCTTAGCAACATCATTATGTCTAATGGCCTGAATCAACCGATTTTCTCTGATCTGGAAATCCTCTGTTCACTTCTTCTTAACGACCTATTCCATTCTCTCAAAATCACACAACCTCCTCATTGGGGATGCAACCCAGAATTCATTACTAAACCACATTCATCCATCTCTTTCATGTTTGAAGACCCTAATGGCGATTTACTTCGTAAAGTTACTTCTTCCGTTTTCTTTATCTTTGGCCAGTCCACTGTCCCTCTCATCTGGAAAGACAAACCTCGCTTCTCCCAATGCACTAAATGTTGGAAATTTGGACATCTCACGATTAACTGTAATCAACCATTAGGCTGCAGGTATTGCGCCTCTAAATGTCATCTCACCTCCCAACACCACGAAATGTGTTCCGGCTGTTCTAGCGCTCGCTATCAAGAAAATCAACCTTGCAATCATTTCCATTGCATCAACTGCTCTGGGGCTCACCCAGCCGACTCTATTGATTGCCCGCATTGTGCCCTTTACTTTAACCGTTGCCCAGCCCCTGTCTGCATGGTCATGTCATCTCCCCCATCTCCTTCTTCAATTAACCCCAATCTAATTAACATTCATCCTTCTCATCATCAATTCATCTCTGACCCTGCGTTCGCCTGTTCTCATTCCCCATCAATGCATACTGACCCATACAACTCAGTTCATGACAACATTCTATGAATCATATGGCCCTTCGCATCCTACAGCTCAACGTAGCTAAAAGTGGTCCTCATACTACTCAACTCCTTAATAACCCGAATCTCCATATCCTAGTCCTTCAAGAACCGTTCATTGGCTTTTCTGGCACATCTCATTCTGATTCTTCCCCTGATGGGACACCTATTTTTCTTCCGCTGAAACACCCGTCTTGGGACTATTTTCTTCCCTCATACAATGCAAACTCTTCAATCAAACCTCATGTTATTATTTATGTTCGATGCTCCTTTCCACATCTTTCTGCTTCATCACGACAAGACATTACTAATCATAAAGATTTCATGACTATCAACGTCACTTACCTCAACAAAACCTTTCGCCTCATTAACTGCTACAACTACGGTTCAGGTATCCTAGGCGACAATATTCAATTCCTTACCAACATCGACCTCGATTATGACATCCCAACTTGCATCATGGGCGACTTCAATCTTCACCACCCGGAATGGGCTCTTCCGAGTCGTACTATTCGCCGTGCATCAGTAGAATCCGACGAATTCCTTACTTGGACTCAAGACCAATCGGTTTTTATTCTAAATGACACCGACTTCCCAACTCGGATAGGACAACATCGACAATCGGATTCAATCATTGATCTTACGTTACTCAACTTCACGGCCATTCTTTCTGATTTTTTCTTTGACTGGACTTGTGTCGACATACTGGCATATTCTTCTGACCACATCCCAATTACTGTCGCATTTTTACCTATTAACACTGACTTTACCCCGGAGGAATCCATTGCTACTTACAAGTATGACCCAGAGTGTAAACAGGAATGGATCGAAAAATTCAGCCTACATCTCGACAAAAATCCCCTCCCAGAATTTACTAATGATGATTCCGTTAATGTTTTTGTTAAACAGCTCACCGACACAATTACACTTATGACATCAGAGATTATGCCTCAAACTTCCTCAACTGCTTTCACTTATTCATATTGGTGGAATGATGAATGCAACCAAGCCATCTGCGCTTACCGGGACTGTTCTAATAACTTTGAAAAAGAACATCTTCACAAAGAAGCGCGCCTTATCTTCAAACATGCTAAGCAAACTTGGGCGACATCTATTCTTGAAGGGGCCTCGTCTTACGACATATATCGCTATGCCAAATGGTCATCCGGTAAACGAAAAACTCGTACTTCACCTATCCTTTATAACGATCAATACGCTCATACGCCGGAACAACAAGCACATGTTTTTCATCAATCGTTCTTTTCCTCGGTCCCACAACCTGACATCTCCGCTCTCCCATATGACCCTCCCAAGAAACCGACTTGTTCGTCCCCACGTATCACCCAAAATGAAATAAACATGTGCCTCAATCTTACCCACAATAATTCTGCACCCGGCATTTCTAATATTTCTTACGCTTATCTTAAATGGGTTAATTTTTCGCATCCTAACATTTTCTTTAATCTTTTTAACAAATGCTTCTCTTGTCATCTACATCCATGGAAGAATGCTAACATTGTCCTTGTTCCTAAACCTAACAAAACTGACTCTAGCAATCCAAGATCCTATCAACCAATCGCACTTCTCGAATGCATGGGCAAAATCATGGAAAAAATCATTGCTAAGCGCCTCACATGGGACATAGGTCGTTTTAACCTTGTACCTACTATTCAATTCGGTGGCCGCTCCAACTCTTGCACTATCGATGCTGGTCTCTCACTCATTCATGACATACAAATCACCAGCGGACCCCTTGACCTCTAACCACCATCATCTCACCCAGCGCACATCCACCCGCACCACCCCTAAACTCCCTGGGTTAACCACCCACACCAGTCTCTCTCACAGTAGACATCCGTCGAGCTGTTTTTTTCGGCCTTGTTCATCATTCCACTCCCCTTTCCCCCCATCCCCCCATGCCCCCTTCTATTCCTTCACCTCCCGGTGCCAAACTTCAAAACCAATACCACATATGAACCTTTCAACCTCGTCAACGAAAATCAGCACATATTAGAATGGGCCATACGCCAGTACAAACTACAGGTTATCAGCATTATTGACCAACCACACAATTCATGACATATCTTTCTCTACCGAGAACACCTCAACCTTTATGGCCCATGCATGGACTTAACATCAGTCCTCCTACAATTCGCAGTCAACCTCACACCTCATGGCAACCTGCCCCTAGCCTCATGCACACATGCCGCTCCAAGCGCTGTCACATCACCCCTCTCAGAGTCACAAATCTCGGACATTAAACAATTCAAACCACACCCACCCACACATCACAAAAAATCGAGTAGTTTCTCCCACCTTACACATTCAGCATTAGCCATCATAGAATCCATAAAACCACCACCCCCTCCTACACAATTTGTTCTTCCAATTCATATCCCACCTGACAAAATCATTTAGTTACTTCCGACCACAAAACTTCCTACCCATCCATCGCCTTAAGCCCAGAAACTTTATACCTTGTTAATCTCCTCTGACACTACACTTCATATGGTCTCATATCCGCGTCTTTTACTATGTAATGTAGCGGTATACAAATGCAGAATTAAAAAAAAAAAAAAAAAAAAAAAAAAAAGACATACAAATCACACACAAAAAGAAACTTTTCGTCTCGGCCCTCACTATCGACATTAAAGGATACTTTGACAACATCAATCATTCTCGCCTCCTTCATTCCTTACACCTCCTTGGATTCGATCAAAAAATTATCCTCTGGACTCAAGCTTTTCTTTCTGACCATCATATCTCCTTTAAAATTGACAATTTTCTATCTGAACCTAGCCCGATTCATAACATCGGTATTCCTCAAGGCTCCCCTATATCCCCCATTCTTTCTTCCATTTACATGGCTTTTATTCTTAACAAGTTTAACCTATCTTCTGATACATGTCTTAAAGCCTACATTGATGATCAACTCATTATGGTTTACTCCGACTCATACATCAAAAACATTTCTCTCCTTAAAAAAGCATATAACATAATTTCCAACAAACTTAACGACATCCAACTCTCTATTGACCATTTAAAATCCGATTTAATTCATTTTATTCGACATGGTTTTTCACCTCCTTCTTTTCCCTCTATTACCCTTTCAAATCTTCACTCGCCGCCCATTACTATTACTCCATCCCCCATTATTCATTGGCTGGGGTTTTTCCTTGACCAAAGACTCAATTTTGTTACAATTTTCCTTTACTTTTCCTTACTGCGCTGACTCAATTCCCCTTCGTCATCATCAGTCAGTGCAACTCCCCCATTTCTCTACCTTACTCATCCTTATTCCGCCTTACACCATAAGACGCCATGATGACGCCTTATTGCACCATCATGACATGCTTTGCTTACTGATCACCGTACTTGTATTACCAAGGCATTCCTTGAGTTTCCATGACCTTCCATAGTCTGGTAAAACATACCTAACCAAGTCGCTATAGTAGCAAACACATAGAGTAGCATATAAGCATGTAACTTCAGTAGCACAAGCCCTAAGCTTGTGCTCTTTGTTCATACAAGCCCATTATCTGCTACCACCAGTCTACTGTGTGCCCCCTGGCCATTAGTTGCTTCGTCGTAACCCGACTCCCTCTAAGAAGCCTACCGCGTCCACATCACCAATCAGGAAGCCCCATCGACGATCACCCTCGACTTACGACATCTAGGAAGCCCCGTTGCCATTCCATCAGTACAGATGATCAGGAAGCCCTGACGTCGATCACCGCGTAACCGTTGAGCTTAACAAATTTCAATCATCATATCCAACGCATGTGTATGCACGCTCATTCTACCACCATGGCACTTCGTATTCTTGGAAACACCATTCGTGGCCTCTCTTTTGTGAACTTTAGAACCCTTCATTATTCCAATGTCCTTCCCGTCCTCACATACGGTTTCCAATTATGGTACATGGGCATTTGACAAAAAACCAAACTTCAACACATGACAGTCGCCCAAAATCAAAGTCTTCGGCTCCTCACTGGCACATTTCGAATGACCCCATCTCACGCTCTTCACCGCATATCACACGTTCTTCCTATTCCCATTCTCTTAAATAAATACAACCAATCCACCGCCCTTCGCCTTAATCACCTTCCTCTTAATTCGCAACTTCTTAACCGACTTCCACCATCTTGGCCTCGTCTTCCTACATCTCGACCTCTGATCACTTCTCGTCATATCTCTACCTCAACCAAACCGAAAACACAGTTACACCGTCTCGCATTCCTCGCCGATCCACGCACCGAACATATTAATCCTTATCTCGCTCACCCATCACAACATCTTCCTAACAATCCATCACAATATCACTTCAAAGCTCTTTCATACACCCTCACTTCTGGAGACTCTTATGCACATCGAAAAGAACAACAAAAAAATATTCACAATCTTTTAGTTTATACAGATGGTTCAAAAAATTATAAAAACAATCAATCCATCACCATCTCTGCATTTGTCATTTACCATAACTCCCAAATTGTCGACCTCAGTCATTTCTTTTGTTCTCCATCTGGTTCCTCGTTCAATGCCGAAATGTATGCCCTTGCCAAATGTACTGAACATATTACTCTCTTTCGTCAACATCATATTCTCTCTTCCTCTCATATCCACAATATTCACTTTTTCTCTGATTCATCTGCTTGCATACCTGCTATCATAGATTTATCCCCACACACCGCTCAATCATTGTCTCATATTTTTCATAAATTTTCTGATTCTTTCACTTCCAATACTCAACACCACATTCATCTTCACTGGTCTCCGGGACACTCTGGCATTCCTGGCAATGAAATCGTGGACAAGCTCACACATTTCTCGCCAATTGGGTGGCCATTTCTACTCAAAACTTTCGTGGGAGAGAGGGAAAACATTAACAGTCATGCTACATCAACTTGGGCTAATCTCATTCGGGACACAAAAAACATCTCGGAATCTGCATCATTTAACACCATCTCCACCATCACTTCACATAAACTCCCTAAATTTTGGAAACACTTTTACTATCCTCGAAACATATCATCGCGCATTTTCCATGCAATTACGGGACACGGCCATTTTGGAGATTACTACCGCCGATTCGTTCCAACTATTCCCATGTCGTGCCCTTGTGGTGAACCTATTCAAACCTGCGACCATATCATTTGTCGTTGTACCCTCCTCCACTACACACGCATACAAGCCTTTGGAAATACTATTCTGCCACCAGATCATGTCCTCTTCACCAGTGACCTTTACCTTCTAAAATTTGCGTCATTCCTAAACTCCTCCATCGCCTTTACAAAAACGTTCACAGTCTCAGACCCAACTCTATCTACTCAATTTTTTCCCCCTTAAAAAATTCATTCATTAACATCTGAAACCCCAACCTCTTAAACTCCCTTGATTAAAAGCCAGAAACTTTTTACCTTGTTAATCTCCTCTTGCATGATACTTCATATGGTCTCATATCCACATCTTTTACATTGTAATGTAGTGGTATACAAATGCAGAATTTTTTTTTTTAAAAAAAAAAAATTGTAGCTTGAATGCGATTGGTCATGTGATTCCTTTTTAGGATAGTGCATATAGTCCGAGATATTCTTCCTTTACACCTCAGTTCACATGAAAAAAATGCAGGACTGAGGTGAGTTAATTTTGGGCACTTATAGTTTTACATCTGACCTGAGAGAGACCATGAAGAGAATCTGCCACTAATTACAGCTATCAACCGAGTTAAGCTGGTTTACCGAATCCGGAAATTAGCGTAACGAGAGGTTTGATTTGACAAATCCGGCCTTGTTATTTCCCACAGCCCGTTGTCCCTCAACTGCAACTAGGGACGTAACAGGGACGTTCAAAGTAAACTCGACATGTACGTCGTGTTGTGTCTGTCGGCTACCTTACAGGGAAATTTGTGTATAGCATGATGATGATGCATGTTTATTGGTGTTACAATTTTCCCTTACTTCCCTCTACTACGCTGACTCACTTCCCCTTTGTCATCATCAGTCAGCACAACTCCCCCATTTCCCTGCATTACTCATCCTCATTTGCCTCACGCCATAAGACGCCATGATGACGCCTTATCGCACCATCATGACATGCTTTGCTTACTGACCACCGTACTTGTATTACCAAGGCCTTCCTTGCGTTTCCACGACCTTCCATGAGTCTGGTAAACATACCTAACCAAGTCGCTACAGTAGCAAACACATAGAGTAGCATATAAGCATGTAACTTCTGTAGCACAAGCCCTAAGCTTGTGCTCTTTGTTCATACAAGCCCATTATCTGCTACCACCAGTCTACTGAGTGTCACTTGATCATTAGTCGCTTCATCGTAACCCGACTTGCTATAGAAGCCTATCACGTCCACATCGCCGATCAGGAAGCCCCATCGACGATCACCTCCGACTTACGGCATCTAGGAAGCCCCGTTGCCATACCATCAGTTCCGACGATCAGGAAGCTCCGACGTCGATCACCACGTAACCATTGAGCTTAACAATTGGCGCTGTGTAAAACTAATAGTTACTTAAGCGCCCCGGCCCCCGAAGGGGCCGGAACTGAGAAAGTTGTGGTGGTAAATTTAAAAAGAAGGAGCTCCGGTCCTCTCCGGTGAAAATCCTACATCCCCGCGTCTTCTCTCGACCCTGTGGAAACGAGGCCGTGAGTGCCTGTCGACAATGATTCTCCTCTCCTTTGTAAACCATCCTTCCCCCAAAAAGATTCCGAAATCATGCAGGCGGCCTGTCAAATTGCTGATCGAGGGCCTTGGAGGTGTGTGTCCGGTCCCGGTAAGGAATGCGGGCATGATCGTTGTGTGTGACTCCCCTCCTCACCCTCCGTTTTTTAGGCTCGGGGAGTTGGTGGGGGCCTGGCCTGTTAGGGTGGGTCACCTGCCGGTGCCCCAAGTCTTGGTGTGGGAAAAACCCTGCTGCGGTAGTGGGGGCCCTGTTGCGGAGTGGCGAACTGAATGGCCATGTGAGTTGTGTGGGAAAAGAGAGCCATGAGTTTTACGAGTCAAAAATAAACAGTGGGAACATCGAGTCGATGCTGCGGAATCCTCGGCTTCCGTACAATGAAGGGGACTGTCCCCCAACCCCGTCTGAGGGAGTTTGTGGTGTTGTGTATCTGTGATCTAATGGGTCGTCGTTCTTGGTGTCGAAATTGTCGTTGTTCCAGTCGAGGCCCCTCCACGGGCAGTCAGTAGTTCTGGTGCGAGAGGCGAGCCACTCACACTTCCAACCACCGACCCCTTATTAGGGGGTCCGGGGGGTAGGCGTTGGGGGGGTGGCGAGCCCCCACGCAACGAAGTCGACATCTACCCCAGGACGTTAACATCGTAGCCCCCCCAGGTGACCCTGGGTTATGGTCGGGGTAGTGCCTGCTAACCACTCAGGCCCCCTTCCTTAGACGGATCCCCCCTCACAGCACGCACTCCAAAGGAGATGGTGGTGGTAAGAGGTCAAGACCAGACTTAAGGGTTCTCTTGCGAGGCCCACCATATGCGCACACCTTCCTTGGGATGAAGGTAACCAACCATCCCGCTGTCCCCCACGGCGTGAGCCATGGGGTGTGGCCTCGTGTCCAGGAATCAACTTAAGCCCGCAATAAGATTTACCCTTATGCAGACCCATGGCAGATTTAGTTCTCTGAAGCCGGTGCAGGGCAACTCTCCCCACACCACTATGGCTCGCTGCCCCCCAAGAGGGACAGTTTCCCATTCCCAGGCAGGCACTTCGGACCCCAGGGATTGGCCCAGGGAATATGTGGTGGCACTGAAGACCCACCCACTTCTGGATCCACAACCTGTCCCGGATTACCATGTTGCAGGGGTGACCCCGGGGTGGCTATCACACATATCCCCAAGGAGTTTCCCATACTAACCACCTACAGGGGTACCGAAGTATGCCCCGCAGGCCTGTGGTGACCTGTCCCCTGGCCAGTCCATAGTGGGGGCTAGGGGTCAGCTGGTTATTACCGACATGCCACATGTTATGAGACCCCTATCCCTGGGCATCTAATGCCATCATAGGGTCTGTTACCAGATTTGGGGTTGGGCCGTTCTGGGCTGTCATGTGCCCAGGACAGTGGGCACCCCGAAGGGTTGTTTCCCTGCTTACACAGACCCCAGGTGATGAGAAATTTACCCGCCAGGCAATCTCACCAGGAGGCATTTACATCTTATCCCCCTGCACAAACTGGCAGGCCTCCGCCCCTCTCGTGCCATTGGCAAACCAGTGCGTGGGCCAGGCCATCAGTAGGCCAACTGTGAACCCACTTTACTACAGTGGGAGCCTAGCTCAGATGGAGAACCCCCCCTCACAGCCAGAGCCCACCCCCAGAAAGGACAGGATGGAGTGGGTTGTGCCAAAAACCCCAGATGCACCCCCGGGAGGGGATGGTGGTGGTAAGAGGACAAGAAGGGTGTGGTGTATAGCATAATCATTTGATTCCTAACCCCAAGTCACAAGCGGTCACAGTGACCAAATTTTGAAATGAGCCTGGTTTATTTAAATCGCATGTTTAGCCAAAGTAAAATCCCCCTTGTGAATATAAGCAAAGAACATTCATTAGCTAATCGGTAGCTGGGATAATCTCAGACTCGGCTTCGAACAGCTTGGGTGACTCGGACAAATAAAGTAAGCGAAACTAGATGGCAGTCCTTTTCGGCTACACTTCCTGTAACATAACAGTAACAGTGTGCTGACATTAGCTGCTACACGAATTTTCCTGTAAGGTAGCCGACAGACACGACACGACGTGTCGAGTTTACTTTGAACGTCCCTAGTAAGGGGGTCCGAGTCTCCCGGGCCACTACGGTAAATAATGGTACGAAAACGTGTTGAAGTTTGAGCTCGATGCCGAGACGGCGTCGGAGTTTGAATTGTTTTTAGTATTTTTCCTGTTGTATGCGCGCTCGGTTTCCCTCGCGCGATTATCTACTGGTTAAACAACATACTTGGATACGGAGTGCATTCGCTCGCACCGCGAATTACTGAATTCCAACAAAACGTAGGATTCATGAGCCACATTAATATTGGCAAAGGCGCACCCACGCCGGCGAAAAATTCGGATCCACACCTCCCTCCGAAGAAAATTCAAACAAATAGAATAAGATATATAAAACAGACAAGGACACTGGCACACGAGGGTAGAAGTTGCAATTGCAATTTACACAGCCTTGTCCGCGCTAGCTATAGTTATAGTCGCTAGTTACTTAATACATACTACGTACGTACGAGGATGGGTGAGTGAGTGAAAGGGGAGGTGTAGAAAGAAAAGAAATAAACAGAAGTCCGTGACCAATGAATGACCTATAATAAACAAAAGCACATGAGAGGATAACGATACAGCTGCTTTGCTTTGCTTTGCTTGGGGAAGAGGGAAGGGAATGCTAAATAATATCAATACGTATAACGTCCATCTCTGCACTTCGTCAACAAAAAATAAGGAGAGTAGGGAGGGCAGGCAGAGTGGCTGAGTGCAAAGTCCGAGTCCAGGGTCAAGGTCGAGGTCATGAGAAGAAAGGATCGTATAACTAATAAAAAGTCTAGAAGAAGAAGAAAGTCCTACAGCGGTCGATTTTGGGGTCCTCGAGTTTGAGTCTGAGTCTAAGTCCGAGTTCGAGTTCGAGTTGAGTCCGAACGTAAATCCCATCGAGAACAAAAAAGGAAAAACCATCTAGTACGAACTCCCGTACAACCCAGGAGTCATACTAGTATTCGTGGGCGCAGACCCGTGCCCGAGTGTGTAACCCGATGAGGTTAAAGAGCCAAGGTCGTAATGCGGCTCCCCATATGGCGATGCAGATGCAGAGACGGACGCCGACGCCGATGCGGCGGCGGTAACTGCGAAGGCGTAGCTGAACAGTAGCTCGTTGAGGTACGGCGTGCCGCAGACGTGACACGCGGGAGCGGAGAAGCTAAAGGAACAAAGCAAGAAATCGTCAACACCATCATCTATTCCCTCAAACAAACAAAAAAAGAACATACTTCGCAGCCTCACGTGCGTATCTAGCGTCCTGATACCGTACGTGCTCCTGCGTCTGCGCGGGTGGCCGCGATTCGAAGTAGGATGTGCACTGTTCTGGCTCTGCAGCAGTTTGCGTCTGTACCCACGCCTGCGTCGCGTAAGCCTCTGCCTCGCTCTTCAGCTGTGCATGGAATTCCGTGGGCGAGCGCCCACGTCCGGAACTCGTGATATGCAGCGGGCTCACAGAGCGCGAGGAGAGTGCCCTTTCGTCCGTCTATGATTGTGTGGACGCTCATTAGCAAGCCGTACGAAAGAAAAGGGACGAAGAGAGCACGCACGTCAAGCGGAGAAAGGCTCCCGCTGTCACACATACTCGCCTTGCGCATCGTCCACGATATATGCGGCGGGCACTCGGTAAGCCCGTGATTCCTGCAGCGCTCGCACAGGTGCGGTGATGTCGACACAATCTTGCACTGGTACACGAATACGAAACAACGTTTCAGTCAGTAAATGCGACCTTCCTTTTTTAGCACCGCGGAGGTAAACTCACCTTGCGCTTGCTGCTCGAGCAGTTCCCGCACGGTCTGCGATTCCTGTCGATCGCTTTCTTGCGGGCCGACCCATCAGTGTCAG
The DNA here is from genome assembly GCA_002794785.1 of Coniferiporia sulphurascens. Taxonomy (NCBI): domain Eukaryota; kingdom Fungi; phylum Basidiomycota; class Agaricomycetes; order Hymenochaetales; family Hymenochaetaceae; genus Coniferiporia; species Coniferiporia sulphurascens. Next base: position 1,472,134 of record NBBA01000009.1, on the reverse strand, counting down.
CTGTGCCGACGTCGCTCGCGGCGGCGGAGGGGAGTTCAGGGCTAACCGTGCCCTGCGGAGTAGCGGCGCGGAGAGCCACGTGGGGGTGAGGGTGTGCGACCGGAACCGGGACCGAAGTCATGGCGTGGTGCGGCGTCGGTGCACAGAAGTTGGGACTGGACTGGAGATGTTGGGCGGAGACGGCGTAGACTTGCCACGAAGACAACGACGCCGACGAAGGAGAGGAGGAAGGATCGTAGACGTGCGTGGAGGGTGCGCGCCGCCTGTGGCCCATGTGGTGTATTGTCGGGCGCGGTGGCGGGGACGGGCCTGCTGTGCTTGAGCTGTCCATGTGTACGGATGTGGGTATGAGTGAGTGCGCTCGCGTAAGTGGTCGCGGACGGGCGCCTACGCCTTGGACTGAGCCCAGAGGACTGGGTCGCGGTGGAAGTAGAGAAGAAGAGGAAAGGAAAGGAAAGGACGTGCAGGAAGCGAGAGGAATAGAGGATGCAGGGATACGTCCGAGTGCATCAGCAGTTATAAGCAGACCGCAAAGCCGGGATGAAAAATGGCTGTCCGTCGAAGCGATCTCCGGACTGACCGACTGAAGGGAGCGCTTCGTGATGATCTCCCCGTGAAGTGCTGTTGGGCAATGACAATCAGCCTTCGCGCGAACGCCCGCGGTAATCCGCAGTTTTCTCGGCCCGTAGGCATGTACGTACGTATGTGTGTATATGCGTGTGCACATAAGCGTCTGCGTCGTCGGCGGGCGCGACGTCGCGTCGCACTGGGTGCTAGGTAGAGAGCACCCGAAAGACGCCCGCGTGCGCGCGTTCCATCGTGCATCGAGGCGCACAGCGCACGGCGCAAGGGCAGACAAACGAACAAACAAACAGACGATGCGTGTTCAACCGATGCATTGGCCGGTGTTCCCGGTAAATGCTTGTGGGGATAGGCAGGGCAGAGCGAGAGAGAAGAAGAAAAGGACGAGGCTTCGTAGAACGAGGCGGTTCAGCGATGGCACCCAGATCGAGCTTGAACCGGTCGAGTTGAATCACGTGAGCGTACTCAGGACTGCGCGCAGTGTCCCACTGCCGACCACGCCCAGCGGGCGCATGTGAATTCTGCAAGGCACTGTGAACACGAACACGAAAAGTCATTATCTGGACTGATGCTGTGTGCCCAAGGCCGATCACCTGCACAGGTTCACTCTGCAAGCCATTATAACGCTGGCGGGGCACTGCTGCTGTGATTACATAGCCTCTTCAATGCATCAGTGATATGATAGGATTATGGAATCTTCCATGCATTGCCTCATCCCGCAGTCTGCTTACACCTCACACCATTCTATTCGTGCTCTGACAACGTCGCGTAGTAGGTGAGCTGGCACTGGCGCTGTATCAGACTCTTGGGTGTTCCAGGTGCACCTATATGGCGGACTGCGGGACACGTATTAGTAGTAATTCCCTGTCCGTCACCTAAGCATCAGCACAGGAGCTGTGCGTGCTGATCAGGACTCGGCATCCAGATTTCTGAAATGGGACGGATCTCGAACTCGTCCACGACTTGCACAAAGATTACACTCGGACGAAAAACAAACACACACACATGAGAATCAAGAGGCGGTGAATTAGGATTAAGAACCAAGGTCCCACAAGTAAGTAAGCTAGAACCCGCAAGTTTGAACCTCCGTCCGGATCCGGAACCTCGGCAAACTTGAAAGCCACGTCCACCGTGGCTCCAGTTCCTGCACGCCTGTGATTGAGGCCCACTCGGTATGCTACTCATCACAGATCCGTTGATGCTTCGTCAGCTCAGCCTTTTTGATGTCCCAACTTCCCTAACTTTGTGAGGCGTGTCATCGTGATCAGGATGTTTTGTCATGGTCACTTCCATTGAAACCTAAGTACCAAATGTAGTCGCACAGTCGGGATTACCAAACCCAGAATTCCAACAAACTTCCCGCTGACATCACTAATACTACTTATCACAGGGGACAGAAGGAGAAGCAAAACCTGAAGCTCCCTCCAGTATATCCTTTTTGTAGTGGTATATCCGTGGTTTATCATGCTAGCCAGCCTCCTTCTGTATTTTAACTATGCCATACTCCCATGTAGACTACAGCAAACTATCACAAATACGATACAAGTGGACAAGTCAACAAATCACAAAGTCGTGTCCATGATTCGAGTCCGGAAGAACACGTCGAATCCAGATTCAGGCTGTTACGCTCAAGCCAGACCGAACATCTCAAGGTTATTTAGTTACTATCTCTTATCATTCAAAAAAACTAGTCAGGACTCAGGAACCTGAAGATCCATATTTATAGTATACCACTAGTAGCCTAAGCAGCATCTCCGAACCGTACGAGTTCTTCTTTCTTGACGCCATGTGCTATCGCCAGCGCCAAGATGTAAATAGCTTGAATTGAATTAAATTGCACGAGACTCCGGGATGGATCCCGCCTCCCAGTGGCCCAGTGCCGGCCTGAGAAATCCGAAAATTTCCATTGTATTACCTTCAGTCACGGCACACTCCAATTTATCCGCGGCCGGGATGTGAAGGCGTCAAGAAAGAAAAAGGGGCACGCACACGCACACACATACACACACACATGGTGTACGATAATTATAAGCAACTCATGATCATGCCGTAGTACGCCTACTAACTACATCGGGACCAGGATCCAGTCTGGTAACCCCGACTCGGAGTCCTCACGTAGTGCACTTGGCACTCACGGGCCCACCTTCGCAGACCCGCGATACACGTTCTTTTTTCTTTCTTTCTCGTGTCCCCCTCTTTTTTTTCTAAAAAAAAAAGCGGGCTAGTAGCACGAATCACGAATCTTGAATCACGAATTACAGATACCAGATACCAGATACCAGATGTCGAGTCGCGTGCTGCGTGCCGCGTGCCCACATCGGTCAGTACTAGTGTGCCGGTTAGTCAGTCGATAAGTACTAGTACGTACTTGTTTGTGGCCCATCTTGATCAACCGGGTACACAACGTAGCCGCCGGGCCATCAAGAATCAACACTTCGCACCGCAAAGCAGAGCAGAGCAGAAGTGAGAAGTGAGAAATAAAATAAAATACACGTCTACATCTACACGGGTTCGCCAAAAAAAAAGCACCTACGTAAGTAAAAGCTCAAGCTCAAGACCAAAATTACGACTACGACTACGAACTACGACTTGACAAGCCACGGTTTATTCGCCACCGTCCACGCATCGAGCGTCTTCCAGAAGCTCGCCACAACAGACTTATCAACATGCCTCCTGTGCTGATCAATCTAGAGTTGGCGAACAAGCGCAAAGCAAGGCAAGAATGCATCAGCTTTCGGCGATCTAAAAGACACAGGAAAGGAAGACAATGGGGAAGACGATGGAAGAACTGAACTTGCCTTGAGTTCCGTGACATTCCAGTCTTTGATCTTCGGGTTCGGCGGGTCGTTTGCCCAGCTCACGTAGAACCCTCGTACTATCAGCGTAAGCAGCAAATACCACATCAAAAGAAAGAAATATCAGTGATCGGCGATGAACCGTTCCCAGCTTCAGCCGAACGTACCATGATGGAAGAGTGTTTTCGGCTCGGACCACTTGTATGGCTTGAACTGCCACGCCTGGCCTGTAGTGAGCACCGCGACGACACGGTCCCACGCGTCCGCACCGAACTTTCCGAGCGCCTCGACGCCGTCTACGACGAGGTATTTTGCCTGCGTCTCGCGCTCCTGTCCTGACGAGTCGATGTGCGTGTGTCGCCGGTAGATAGGAATCATGTCCTCTGGCCGCGTGTTGCCCTCGGCTGTCGCGCGTGCTCGTGCATCTGCGGGGTCCTCGAAACTATGAGTGGAGTGAGCTTATTATGGTGTGCTAAACAAGTGACGATGTGCACGTACATGGCTTCTTGGAGGAACCGCCGCACGTTGTACATTGTGACGAGGGACGTAGGCGACGAGGATATCATAATGATAGGCTGCATGTTTCCTGCAAATGGTCGATTGAGATTATGTACAGGGCTACGGAAGGACAAAGAACACTCACGGGCCTTGCGCGCCTGGTTCTTTTGGTCTTTTCGGTGCAGTCCAGTCAGAGTGTGAATGCACAGATTTTTTCTAAAGAGCAGACGAACCAATTTTGGTCATTGCGGATGGAGGCGGGGCAGCCCCGCCCTTCGAGGCCTCTTTTAGCTTCTTCAGCTTTTCGGCATACATCGCTCGTACATTGTTGAAGTTCTGCGGGGTGTTGATTACATTAGCTGATAGGAGTCGACTCGGGTAATAACTAACGTTGGGCTTCTTTCCTCTGAGGATTGACGTCCGGTCGGAGAGCTCCACTTCATTTGCTTTGATTTTCTTCACGATTTCGGCGTCTGCCGTGTCGACGACGTGGCGCCGCTTCGCAGGGGTAGTCGAGGGGACTCCAGCCTGTCCGGCCGCAGCCGGTAAAGCAGAACCCTTCGGGGGAGGCGAGCCAGGCGGCGTCGTCGAGTCCGCTGCGCACAAAGTCAACAATCAGCCAAACAACTCGACACGACAAGACACGCACATTCCAGCGGGACGATGCCCTTATAATGACTCGTCCTGCCGTCCAACCACTCGGCGACGCCCTTGCGCTCGGTGTTGCTGACGAAGGCGCCGAGGAGGCCGTTCTCGCGGGCGTGCTTCATGTACTCTGCGGCGGAGGCATCGCGGAGGAGCCAGGCGAGGAGGACAGCGTCGAGGCGGAAGAAGTCGGCAGGGGCGACGAGCGGGCTTGCGCCGGTCGCGTCGGGTTTGCGCAGTCGGGTCGGAGTGTCCTTTGGGAGCGTGAGCGCAGAGGAGAGGACGAGGTGGGTGGCGGAGGCGAGGGTCTGACATGGTCCGTCTGCGTTGGAGTAGGATACGGGCCGCTTCGCGCGGATGGTGTCGCGCAGCGCGTAGAGCGGGTCCGGGGCTGCGTTCATCGTTGGGAGAGAGGAGCGCACAGCGTCCGCGACGTAGGTAGGGCGAGGGAGAAACAGCGCGCAATGGACATGCGCTGAGGCACTAACCACAACGGTGCAATGACTTAGCGGCTGTAATGGCCCTAAATCGGGAATGCGAGACGGTAACTTGCGGCGGGTTAAACCTTATGCGCGCTGTGTTCAAGACCGTCCCCTCCAGAAAAGTTGGACGCCATCGCTCTACGCGGCGGAAGCCGTGTCCGGGCATGGAATAATATGCCGGTGTCGGGCCAGGGAAGTCATTCTGCAACCTGCCCGGCAGTCCGACTTAGTCTTAGGAGATCAGGCCGCGTCGTCAGTCGCGCGGGGGTTCCGCGCCTCTCGCAAACCTTTTGCAAACCAGAGCAAATCCGTGCCACAGTCTGCAATGATAAAAGCATTCAGCTTTGCTTTTTCCCCGGCTACTCTCTGCTTATATCCCCCCAGTTGCACTCTTCATCGTGGCGACCATTACCTACAGGCCCGTCGCACCAGCTCGCCCGAGCAAAAGACGGAAACTCATGGATATCGACTTTTATGAACTTCAACCCATTTCCCCTCCATGCTTCATGCAAAAGCTACCGTCGGAGCTGATTAACGAAATATTCCTCCAGACCTTGCCCTCCGTGCCCTCTTTCAAAAATATAGACAGCCCCCTCGTCCTCACTCATGTCTGTAGCTGGTGGCGCGACTGCGCCCTCGCACTTTCTAACCTCTGGGACACGCTTTACCTCCCGTCTCCTGCCGAGGGCATCTCCAGCGGTGTTGTGCACCTCTGCGCCTTGTGGCTCGAGCGCTCGAAAGCGCGCCCGCTTTCGGTCGACTTTCACCTTACTAGTGACTACCAGCCGTGGAAGATTACCGCGCACCATGTGCGTGCCATCCAGCGCGTCGTGCGTATCCTCGCCCCGCATGCACCACGCATCGTCAAGCTCCTCCGCGTCCTCCCGTGCTTCCTGCTTGACGACCTGCGCCTCGAAGATATGGTGCGTCTTGATGACCTCTTCATTTGCGACGCTGCCGAAGGCGACGGCGGTGTCGGCGCGAACGGTGCGGGCGTGCATACACACGTCGCGCCAAGGATGTTCAAGGTACCTGGGACGCTACGCTGTTTATCCCTGAGACAGACGTTCTTTGACGCGAGCGCGTTCGCGTCCCTCGCTGGCGTTGCGCACCTTGACTTGTGGCAATTGCAGGGAGCCGGCCAGATGACACTCGCCACTGCGCTCGATCTCCTCCGCGCGCTTCCCGGGCTTGAGTCGTGCACGCTTGACATAGCTCTTCCCGTCGTCGGGGACGGTCGCGGCCGTAGCCGCGCCGACGCACGAACAGGTACTAGTGCAGGCTCGGGCGTAATTCAAAAGCAAGAAATTTCCATGCTGAACCTCACATTTCTCTTCCTCTCCTGGGACTGGCTTGTCGACGTCGGCCCTTTACTTGACGTAATTCACGCGCCACAGCTCCGACGGCTCGGTCTGCGCGGACCCCCTCCCCCACTTCCCTCGCCACCGCACTCGGCGACTACGACGCGTGGCCATCGTTATAGCCACAGTCGCACATGGCCGCACCTCCGCCGCTTCCTGAGGCGTAACCGCCCGCCACTCGCACAGCTCTCAGTTAAAGAGGCCGGTTCTGGGACGGGCGCGAGCGATATTCGTCTACTCGATTGTCTACGCCTTGTTCCGCGCCTCACGAACCTCTCCCTTAGCCACTGTGCTGTTGATAGTGCATTCTTGCGTGCGCTGCAGCTTGGTACGGGGACAGGGACCGTGGCGCGCGGCGTGAGTGATGAAGAACTCAATGGAGGCGCGGATATGAGGACGGACGTCCTCCCAGCGCTCGAGTTCCTCTCGCTTGAGGCGTGCGACGACGTCGACGCGCCTGACCTCGTATCTATGCTCGCCACACGTATTCGTACCGTCGGAGACGACGCCCCCACCGCCCATCGCCTGCGCGGCGTACGCCTCTCATACTGCCGCCGTATCCGCGAGTTGCACCGCACACAGATAGAAGCGTGCGGAGTGGAGAACGTCGTGATTCGTGCTGCTCGGAGCAGGATGGTCGTAGCTGCGGGGGCGGGGACGGGTACGGGTACGGGGGTCCGGGTGCGGTTTAGGTGAACTGGGGACTGGGGACTGGTTTTTCCTCTTTCTGGAAAAAGGCTTGAGCTTGGTTTGAAGTGTCAATCGATCAATGTGTGTGGAGTCTTGGTGTGAAGATTCTTATTTTGACTTCGGCTTTGGCTTTGACTTTGGCTTGTGCTCTGCTATCATGCTCGTCTATGGGTCGGTTTCTGTGCTTGGGTCCGAGGATAGGCCTTTTTGCTGCGGTTTGCTCACTCCTGCTTAGCTATTTGACTCGGGTATCTGCATTCGCCACTAGAACTGCTGGCCGTACTAACTGACTTCCTACACTTCATCGTCGTCAGATATGTCGTCCTCGAATAAATAAGCCCATGTACTTACTGCTTACCTCTGGCCGCGTGTGGTCTCTCGCTCCAGACTCTGGCCCTTTTTTCTGGACCCCTGCTCTTTGTCTCTCGGCTCCCTGTTACCTTCCCTCCTCCCTGCTCCTCTACACGGACCTTTCGTATTATTCACGGACACGTTGCGCAGTCAGGCCGTGGTGGTTATCTGGCGTACGATATACAGTATATGTTTTTGACTTGACGATTAATATAATTATTTATCGATTTTTCCCCTTGAGTATACGTGTATATACCGGCATACTCGATACACTCTTGCATGGATTTCTTGGTCCTGGATTGCGTTTGGGAAAATGTACTGTGTCTGAGTTTAATCGTGGGTTGTGGATTGCGGGTTGTGGATTATGGCTTGTGGTTGGGCGAGCGCAGCTCAGGCTGCGCATACATGTACTGTACGTCTACAGTGATTTAACGCAGATTTTGAAGACTGAAGTTGCGCTTAGGCCTAGACTCGTGTACCCTTTGAACCGTGACAATCGTACAGATGTATGTTTGCATGTCACATACAGCTGAGCTGGAATGAAATGGAGAGAAACAGGGGGTCCTACGCCAAGTCCTACTAGTACCCCTTGTCCGAATCCTGAGTTCTGACTCACGGAATGACTTTGTGCATTATGATCGTGACAACCAAGGGGAATCTCCTCCCTCTTTCTCTCCCAATGCACGAGTCGGGGCGCGGGTAGCTGAGGGCCGTGGAACCACTGGCATGGACATGTCCCCCACGTTCGGCAGCCCAGGGGGGACTCGGAGAGACGTTCCTGAGTCAAACTCGCTCACTACATAGTCACGGCGCCCGCCCATTTCCGAGCCTGAGACGGTCTGCGTTCGTGTCCGTCGTGTTCATGCTCGTCTTCGTACTCGGATTAGCACCGGCGCCGGCTGGCAGTGGCGTCCGACCCGCAGCCGCTGTTTACTAGCAGCGGATGTCACGGTTGTACGTAGTCCCCCTTCGAGTCGTTTCGTTTATTTTCATTCATGTATATCTTGTTCTTACTGCGCGCCCATTCGTTGAAGTTATCCCGAAGTTATGGAATTAAGTGTGTGCCTTGGACTGGGATTGGCGTCCCGAGTTAGGAACTCGGGGCGGGGCCGAGGAAGGGGTAGGATAGACATTGGGGATTTTGGATTTTGGACTTCGGGTGTTTCAGAGTGGTTCGGTAGTCCCATGAAGCAACATCGCAGGGATATCGGCATAATGCCATGTGTACCACGGTATCAACAGTAGAGCTCCTTGTGTTTCGTGAGTTTTCTCTTTCTGCGGAAGAAAGGGGCTCAGCTCGAAGCACTGGTCGTTCCGAACCGAATTCCCAGATATGCGCCCCTTAGTTGTCTATTGACCCGCGAGCAGTATTTACCGCCCATAGGCGTACGGAGAACCATTCCTTTAAAACGACTTCGGCGCTAGGAAAAACCTCCTCGAGTCCGTGTCAGCAGCGCCGTGGACCCGTGTGAAATGACCCGCTGCTTTGAATTTGTTTTGGTTTGTTCAAGTTGGACACGTTACAGTTGCACCCTCTGGTATGGAAGAAAGGAGGGTCGCGGGTCGCTCGCTCCCCGGTGGTAGGGATCTTCTCTTCCCCCAATGTGCGCCGCACCTCTTCATTCCTAGTGAGTGGCCAAGTTAAAACTTGTATGTTGCGGATCTTCATTAAGCCGCCTCAGGCCTGTTGGTGATGTCGCGAGCTTTCAAAGTAACAGAGAGGTAGCTGTGCTGATTACGAACCTCCCCTCAGACTCTGTTCACCAAAAGAGTCATTGGGATATACAGAAAAGCGTAGATTAATACAATTTTAACAGCTTATCTAAAGACCTATCAGCTCACTTTTACAGCGCACCTCTCACAATTTCTACTCACTTATTTGTCTTTCCAATAGTAGCGCTTAGCATCCTCATCCGGTCTCTTATTGGATCTTCTTCTAGGTAACAACCTTTCAACCACCGGTTGGCCTCCCCCTCTTCAGACGAGTGCGTATCGTCAACAAACGCGGTGCGTCCGTGCAGAACACGGCGGTTGTCGAACACGACGGCGTCGCCCTCGCGAAGGAGGTACGTAAAACAGTTCCCGGGATCGTCAAGTTTCGCAGAGAACGCCGCGAGCGCGCGGTAGAAAGCCAATGACGTCGAGGAAGGGAACGGTGCCTGGAAAGGTGGTGAGTAATTGACGCTCGTCAGCGTGCCGTTTGTCAGCTCGAGAGTGGGGTGTGAGTAATGCAAGTGATGGCCGTCACTGATATAGTGGAATGGCACGGGAGTTTCGACGAGAAGCGCGTGGTCGCCGGATGATGCGTTGTACAGTTGCTGCGCTGCTTGTAGGGCGTCTACGAAGATGGATTGGCCGCCGCGGACGCGGTTACGGATGCAGTGAAGAATTTGATAGCGAGGCGGTTCTTTGAAGTAACTGGAAGTCAGACATAATAGGAATTGGTTATTGTTAGAGCGGTTGTCGTAAGCCCGCAAGCTTTATTAGCCTTACAGAAGATCCATGTGCAGGCCCAGATCAAGATTCGTGTATGCGATATTCTTGCTGTTTCGGATATTTCTGACGTCCCAAGTCTCGCCGTAGAATGTTTTGCGGATAGCACCGAGTCTCCCGGCTAGGACGCGCAGCTCGCAATTCTGGTCTGATGTCTCATGGACTGGAATATCCCTGAGAAAGACGAGTCCGTAGCGAAGCAGACTCGTATATACTGACAAGAGCGATTCTGGTCTGGAGAATTCAGAGTACGGAATAGAAATATCTTCTCTGGATTGGCCCGCAAAGTGCTCCGCCGTCCAAGGCGTTGGCTGCACCTCCTGGTGGAAGGCAGAGATATTGTGGTGCGACGAGTACCGTGCCAGGAACTCTGCCGGGTAGAACGAGGTGTGCTTCGGCGTCCATTCGACTTGCAGGCCGCTGGTCACTGCCTTGGCCGACGCCGGTCTGACGCCTGCAGCAAAATCCGAGGACCTGTGCAGTTTCTGGCTCGTAGAGGGGTGCACGCAAGACGGACACTGGCATGAGTCGCGCAGCCAGACATACGGAAACGAAGAATGGAGAGCTGGAATATTTATGCTGTCTTCGCGGACCTCGATGGAGGCGAAATTTCGACCGCGTCGCGGCTGCAGATTGTGTCGCAGACCAGCGAGCGATTTTAACAGTAACCTTGGATGCATGTCGAGCAGATGAGATGGCCGATACGACGCCAACGTTAGGACCGGCTTTGTCACCCGCTGCCAGAGGTTCAGGAAATCATGAGGGAACTTTCACGGGCAACGCCGCCTCGCTGGTCGTCCTTATCCCGTACTTGCTTTCCCCGGATTTCATCCATCAATGAATAACGACGAGTCTGTGCACGGCGACTAGGATCATCGTCGCTGTGTATGGTGTACCAGGCTCAGGGGTCGTCGGCATCGGCAGTGTTGTGTTCAAGACGCGACGCGTCGCTCCCACAGTGACCTCCTTCCGTCTTCTTCAAAGCCTTTAACGGTCTGCTCATCGGCGGTTTTTGTCCGCAATTATATTGCACTCGAGGCTGTAGAAGACTCTTTCGGTGCCTGTCGATATCACTTCGCCACTAGACCTTATGCATTGTGTCCACCAACTTTGCACGAAACGATGCTTAGCCAGGAAGAGATAGTTGTACCTCACCGGAAGCTTTCACTGCGGCTACAGTTCTTATTAAATAAATATAACAAACAATATAAATATAGTACGTGGTCATATGAACAACCACCTTACTAAGTGAACAATAACGCAACAATAACGCCATACGATATAGGAGCTAGACAGTTATAGTAGTACTAGCCCACAGAACGTGTATATAAGGGGAGCTGGTCTCGCCCTAGAAATACATCGGTTTACACTGATAACCCACCTTGCCTGAACTTCACCACTGCACCTCACCATCTACCACAATGTGCGTAGATTTTAAGAGGTTATGAGCCTTGACTCTACAACTAATGAAATGATTAACGAATTTATAAATCCTCGAATAACGAAACTATGTCTGACGGACAGAAACCAAACACTCGTGAGCAAACACGTTTGCAAAAATTATCAGGATTACGAATCACTGCTAACGAATTAAAAATAACGTACACACAGTCATCAACAATCGAAGAACTTGAAGAAAAAATTCAAAAAGCTAAAGATAGCAAAAGGTTAGTCGACCTAATACTCCAATGTAACCTAAGACAAATACCTATTAACAGAACGGAACAACAAATACAAGATTGAATAAACAGGTATGATAATTCTACCAAAGACGAAAAATTAAAAATAAGAACTGACTATAAAACGGAACTAACGAATCACGCTAAAGATTTAGGAATATCAGATCAAGGAAAATCATCCGAAATCAGATATCGAATAAGTATGTATTTGGGCATATCAGATCCAACAGAAAAAGAACAATTTAAAATTGATAACCCTTATATTAAGCCAGAAGAAGAAAGCGATAAGAAAGAAGACGACAATAAAAAAGAAGATAACGAAGAAGAAAACTCCAAAGAATCCAAAAATAACCCATCAGGTGAGCCATCAGAACCATCTGATCCTGACGATTCAGACGCTAATGATACCGAGGAAGATGAACCGAGTATGGCAACTAAACTCGTGGAACTCCAGAAATTCTTTGACGGAATCGAGAAACTCGACGGGCACAGAAACTACAAACTCTGGAATTACAGAGTCCGCAGCGCCATTGAAAGTGCAGGTTACGGTAACCTGCTCACTAACTCCCCAGGAACTGGAGAGAATGGTATATCAAGCGCTTTATATAACGGCATTATGTGCACTATGCCCGACAAAATATTGGCTTATTATCTTAATTTCAACAAAGATATTCCAGCGCTACTCAAAGCGCTTGACGGACGATATAACGTCCAGACAACAATTACAAAGGGCTTTAATGAGGCTGCCCTTTTTGATATCAGAGGTCATGTCAGCCATTTCGATGGAACACTCGATAACCTCAGCAATAAATACGAGGAACTCATAGCCCAAGGGGTAAAAGTTTCAGAGTCGATGTATATATTGGCTATTACGAGGGCAACGCCCGAACAATATCAATATGTACTCACACAGAGTGAGTTATATATTAAAACGATTAACGAAACAAATCCAGACAAAGATGAAATTGAACTAACCTCTCAATTTCTACTAATGGCACTGAGAAACGCCTTTGAGGGGTGGTGTAAAAATCATCAGGGGACAGGAGCGGCGGCTAATCACCTGCCCAAGGACGAGTGGAACCACCCCTATTTTAGGGGCCGCGGATGCGGTAACAGCCACAGAGTACAACCACGAGGTCGCGGCTATAGGGGCCATGGAGGATATATGCGAGGAAGAGGACGAGGGGGATATTCCCCTAACCAACAATCACACATTATTAAGTGCTACAATTGTAACAAACTAGGGCACTTTAGTCGAGACTGCTGGGCGCCAAAAACGGAATGGACGAAGGCAGCTCAGAAGAAGAAAGAGGACGCGAATGACGAAAAAGGAAAAGGGAAGGAAATGGGTGCGTCAGCGGCACCGACATCGACTGGGGCAAGTGCGGCCCAGGCTAAACATACCGCAGCAGCAGCAGCAACAAACGTCGCATCGAGCTCTCGAATCGAACTGAGCGCTGTAATCGGCCAAGGCGAAATTGGCGCCTTCATAACCGAAGTCAACGATAACGATTTCGACATGGGAGAATTCCCAATATATTCGTATAACGACTTCCTTGACAAAATAGGAAATTATGATAGCGCCATGGAAGACGTGGATGACAACAATCTAGACGTAAGCATTAACGCTATAATAACAGAAAAATTTGCTAACAATATTTATTCCTCAATGGATATAATTGATACTGGTGCAACGATACATATAACACCATATCTAAATCGATTACGAAATACATACAAAACTGACGTGATCACGATAACGGCCGCAAACAAAACAATGTTTATGGCAAACATAGTAGGGGATCTTAAGCTTTACATCCCCAACGGACACTTGGTAAGTGTCATTATATTATCAAACGTATACTACAATCCTAAAATGAATATGACATTAGTCTCTCAAGGACTTCTATGTCAAGACGGCTACAAATTTATTTATAAAAAAGACGAATGTACAATAAAGTATCCTAATGGATCTTTATGCGGAAAAATCACAAATAAAAATGGATTGTATAGTATATTTAATAACAATGTACAAGCAGCTACAAAAAATGTAACATTATTTGAACTTCACAAAAAACTCGGGCATATAAGTTATGCTTACATAAAATGATTATTAAAAGAAGATCAAATTACAAATAATAAAATATCAAATTACGATGAAACTCAATGCACAATTTGCATAGAAGCAAATATTAAAAGAATGCAAATTCCAAAATTACGTATTTCAAAATTAGCCGAAAAATTCGGCGATCATATACATATGGACATATGGGGTCCAGCATCCACACATGCTATAGGAGGATATAAATATCTTCTAACACTTGTAGACAATGCTACAAGATGGATAAAAATGATTTTATTAAAAACAAAAGATGAGGGCTTAAATGCTTATACGACTTGGGCTACTATGCTCAATACACAATTTAATATAAAAATAAAAATATTACAAAGTGATAATGACACAGTGTTTTTAAGTAAACAATTCACTGAATATTTAGAAAAACATGGAACAATACGAAAGCTGACTGTTCACGATACGCCACAACAAAATGGAGTAGCAGAACGATCACATCAAACAATTTTAAATAATACATGAGTAAATCTGCTACAAGCAAAATTACCACCCAGTCTATGGGGAGAAGCTGTAAAATACAGTACTTATGTTTACAATAGAACGCCAAAGAGCGCTATTGAATTTAAAACACCATATTTTAAACGATATAACGAAAATTACAACATAGACGATTTAAAAGAATTCGGCCAATATTGCATAATAAAGCAAGAAGACGTAAATAAATTACAACCAAAAGGAATATATGCACAATGGTTAGGATTTGACGAAGAAAGTAAAGGTCATAGAACCTATCACAATAGAAAAATTACAGTCGAACAAAACTTACAATTTTTAGATTCTCCTCCATCTAAAATTGAAGGGGAGAATATAACAGAAAAACAAAACGAGCAAATAAAAGAATTAACAAATGAAAGATCAATAAGAAATATTAAACCAATGAAACGATCATTAGGTCTAAACTTTGATGAACAAAATACAGTCGCTTATCTTACGGAATTCAATCAATTCAACACGGAATTAATAGGCGATCCAAATTCATATCAACAAGCGATCAATCGAATTGACGCAAATCAGTGGATCACGGCAATGAAAGAAGAAATAAAAATGTTAATCAAAAGATCTACATGGAAAATCATTGATCCACCAAAAGAAGCAAACATAATCGGAACAAGATTTGTTTACAAAACAAAAAGATTAGCAAATGGAGAAATCGAACATTACAAAGCAAGATTAGTAGTTCAAGGATTTGCCCAGAAAGAAGGCATAGACTACTACTCAAATGACACATTCGCTCCAGTAGCACGATTAGCTACAGTAAGAACTATATTAAGCTGGAGTGCAACAAACAATTACAAAATTCACCAAATCAATATAAAATCAGCTTACCTATATGGTGAATTAGAAAAAGACGAAAACATATATATAAAAGCACCTCCAGGAAACTTAATCAAAATAAAACCTGGACAAGTTTTAAAATTAAATAAAGCTTTATACGGATTAAAACAAGCAGGCAGATGATGGTATAAAAAATTATCAGAAATATTAATCGGAATAGGACTAACACAAGCAGTCCAAGACAACGCAGTATTCCTAAGAAAAGAAAAAGGAAAAACAATTCTAATACTTTTCATACATGTTGACGACATAACGATATGTGGCTTAAATTTATTAATAATAAAAGCCTTTAAAGACGAAATAGGAAAACATGTAAAATTTACTGACGGAAATGATATACATTGGTTACTCGGCATTGAAATCGAAAGAAACCGAGATGAAAGAATTATAAAATTAAGACAAAAACATTATATTGATAATATAATAGAAAAATATAAATTAAAAGACGCTGCAATGGTACGAACACCAATGACACCTGGTCAAGTGTTAAAATCACTCGAAAATCCAACTAATGAAGAATTAAACTTCATGAATCAAATACCATATATGAACATGGTTGGAGCATTAAGATATGCAGCAGATTGCACGAGACCTGATATATCATTCGCAACAGGTCAATTTGCTAGGCATTTGAATAAACCTAGTATTGAACATTACAATGCAGTAAAACATTGTTTTAAATATTTAAAAGGAACGAACGATTATTGGTTAATACTCGGAGGAAAAGAACCAATCGAGTTAATCGGATACACTGACGCTGACGGCATGACACAAGAAGGCCATAAAGCAATATCAGGATACATATTCCAAATAGGAAATGCAACGACGTCATGGTCAAGTAAAAAACAAGAATTAGTGTCATTATCAGTATGCAAAGTGGAATTACAAGCTTTAACTCATGGAGTAAAAGAAGCTATATGGCTACGAAGACTGGTTGAAGAGGTACTGCAGACCTTGGATACACCTACGAAAATATTATGCAATAATCAAGCAGCCATAACTATAGTAAATTCAACAGAACAAAAATATACACAACGAACAAAACACATAGATATACGAAAAGATTTTTTACGAGATTATATTGAAAATGAAACCATATCAGTTTCATATATTCCAACTGGACAGCAAAAGGCTGATATTATGATGAAAGCGCTAATGATCGAATTAATCAAACATTTTACAAGTCTACTCCGCCTAGTAAAAGTTTGAAGGGGAGTATTAAATAAATATAACGAACAATATAAATATAGTACGTGGTCATATGAACAACCACCTTACTAAGTGAACAATAACGCAACAATAACGCCATACGATATAGGAGCTAGACAGTTATAGTAGTACTAGCCCACAGAACGTGTATATAAGGGGAGCTGGTCTCGCCCTAGAAATACATCAGTTTACACTGATAACCCACCTTGCCTGAACTTCACCACTGCACCTCACCATCTACCACAATGTGCGTAGATTTTAAGAGTTCTGCGCTATGAAAATTGGGCCCACCCAGCGCCCTCGCCGTGCCAAAATACTCCAGCCTTGTATTCGGTGGTATGCCTCCCTTATGTGGTTTATTTCTGGCTGAAACCGTAGTATTCCGGTTGCTATGCCTAGATACGAGCACTCACGTCAGAGCAATTGACTTTTCACGCTATGACTCAGAGTTTCTAAAGTTGTCAAAAAAGAGTCAGACACCGTCTAGTCGAATAAAATAAAATCTCTCGCTTCTGACTTACTGGACGAGAACAAATGAAGGCTATTTCCGAGATCGCGTTACGTTCACTTATTCGGATCCCACCCTCAGGAGGAGTTCTGCAAGCACACCGTATATGAGAGCGTTCGACAGCAATGTCACATTACTGACTTCTGCTTCCTGAAGATTTACAGATGTGTAAGTCCAGCCCCACACAGATTATTAGTACGTTACTTGAGTTGATATTAGTGTATCGGCCCTCCGAACCCCGAGACTAGATGGTCAGCCACTTTATTCATCTGTTCTCTCCAGCCAGAGGCTTCTATTGCCTGTGCAAACCAGGAGCTATCAAAATTCGGCGCCCCGTGATGTGAAATGAACATCAATCGGACGGATGTGCGCTATGTATTTATTAATGACCAGCGGCATTTCCTCAGATAGCCTCATAGCCATGGTTAGTACCGGCAGTGTGGTACTCATTCCGCTAACAGAGTGTGCGTCTGTTAATCTTGTGCCATCAGCGCTGATGACGGGTCCTATCGCGGTACTTACACCAGCCGGGGAGGGGCCACGGTGCGTTCGGCTTGATGTACTTTAGGCTGTGGGCATCAGGACACCCAAGTAATCGGTCTTGAGAACATTTTGGAGACATATTGTCAAAAGCTGGGATCAGAGTCAGCGGCGTTTCTTGTGAGCTGCCCTCACTGTGTTCGCTATTATTAAGCTTAAACTTCTAATTCCTTTTCTCTCAAAGCCGGCAGTATCCAGAGACCTCAAAAAAGTCCCGGAACAAAGTCTATATAGTGTTGCCCACGAATAATTCGAAGCTGTCAGGCGTTCGATCTTCTGCAGTTGTTCGCTTGAAAATGTTCCTTGGTCGGTGACCAAACACATCCGTGCTTCTGTTATTCCCTTTTCTCAGACCCCCGGCCCCGCAATTTGATACCTCCCTCAGATTTCAAATCCATTCGCTGGTCGACCCGAACGCATTGATCTCTGAGAATCGTCCGGAACCAGTTCGGCCCCGAACAGCGGCCCACTGTTGTGGGGCTTGAGTACAGACGCGGTGGATGCTCAGTTGTGAGACTCGGCAAGTGAGATGGATACTGCGGGACACCTGTGCATGCGTTGAAGATGTGATGAACTGCTGTGCGTAATCAGAAATGCGTTTTCGGGGCTTCCAGCCGGCACATCCACGCGAGTAGAGGCATTGCATAGGCTTTGGGGGCGTGTGCGCTTCGAAACTCCACAAGGTGAATGGTATTTGTCCTAATAGACGGACTGTAACGGCGCAGGTCATCTTTGGAGGGAGTCCGGTTTATTCTGGGAAGAGAACATGATTTTTTTTCTCGTGTTCTACTACAACGGCATAGATCACGGCTTCAGCTTCTACCCTTCCTCCAGCGCGTGCTCTGCCTTCGCGGGGCTGTGAAATTGAGAAGCGACTCGAAACAAGCCCCCATACGCACAACAAGCTTCCAATACTTCCAATAATACAAGTTGAAACGAGAGACTATGCGCACTGATTGCGCTTGTGTTGTCGTCGGATCTGGTCGACAGCTCGCTCCCGGTATATGGGTTTTGCAGGCCTAGCAAGGGAACTCCCACCTAATTACATATATTCAACGTGAGCTCTTTTTATATCCCATCAATTTTAAATTGCCACGGATCTATCCCCTCTTTTTTTTGTGCTAGCATACAACTGTGATGCAGTATGTCGCTTAACTTAAGAGAGGTCCAACAATGCTAGGCAATTTCCGGTCTCCAAGAACTCGTTTGTGAGATACACGAGTATGTGATTGATATCGTCCACGCTAGCCATTATCGCACACGCATCAGCCAACACCCGCAGTTCCATTCTTCACGGACACGCCATAGGCATCAAGAATTCCGGCGCTATCCCGAGGCTTCTACGGCAATCCTTTCACATCTCGGTCATCAAGAGGAAGGCAGTATCCGTCGCACCCCACAAATCCAAATCATCTTGTATAACAGAATTCCATTCTGCTCATCGCACGGGTGCGGGGGGCGAACATTAAGGCTAACCTTCTAGCCACCTTGTCCGTCCCCGCGCACACATCATATCGTGTTGATCGGAGGTCGGGGGGCTGATGGTTGCATTCCGTGCAGCAAGTACCCAGACTGACTCATGTCACGGCGGGATCGTCTCACCGCCGGCCACGGTGAAGTCCGAAAGAATACTCTAGGACTGGGACCGTGCCACCACGTTCATAGTTAATCCCTCCTTCACTGTCAATTGAAACAGTCATCCAGGGGTCCGGGACTGGAGCACGAATGTTTCCCAGTTAAAACCATCTGACACCTCGGCCAATGTAGGCACCCCTAAAGTAAATCTTCCTTCACTTAACGCATGACAATCAATTTTCGGACCAGCAGATTTTTTTATTTTCAAAATGCGCATGAAAAATATTCAGGTGTAAACTTCTGGGTCCTGGGCTGGTCGCTTGGCAGACTAAAGAAGGAAACTTGTAACTGGCACGACGTTTCCGGAGAATGTAACAAGCCGGGTTCGCACCAGATTAGCCACTCCCCTACGGCCCTGGGGTATTCATCCGTTAGGTGTCTCAGCGCTGAGTAGGGCCTACCTCTGGGGAAACCAAATTTGGTCCGTCATCTACTAGTACACTTCAAAATCCTGTAAGAACTCAAACCCTTTCGGCGACAACTTGAAGGCAGGTTAAAGATTTTCAAGTTTGAAGGCTTTCATCACTTCATCAAATTTCCCTCAAAGTTCTGCGACTCTTGGTATCCTTTTTTTGCCAGAACAGCAGATTCGAAGTCGCATTTCAATCCAATCTTCGTTCCACAGACTTGACGGTCACGTGTCTCACGTATAGCACGATCAATGCACAATTAGGTGGCGCTACTCTCCCTTATAGCCATCGTACTGGTAGTCACAAAACTGCGGTCGGTGCGTAGTGCGTGATACCGCCTCCGGTCCCCTTGAATACGGGTAGCGCTCGCCGGTGTTGATATACGAACGACACTTACCAGGCGTACCCAGTAGGGCATACCTCTGCTCGCCCCGATTACGGAAAATCTTTACTCGACCCGAACGTTTGCCACCACAAACCAACTCTGGCACGGAGTCCAACACTCATTACGCCTCATAATCGAGTGCTGAATACGCGACTAAGGATCAGATATAGGAAATCTGCTTCTGACCTATTGCTGAGCAAGACTCTTGCGGAAGCTCATCCGATTTTCTTCCCTCTGTCCAGGCGGGACCTTATTCTAACCATCTGCGCCCCTTCCGACATTTAAGTGACGTCCATAAAGCTAGTCGCAAAACGAGTAACCTTTGTGTCGGATCCCTTACCGTCGTCGGGAATGGGTGTTCTTGTATTTTTGTCCCTTGCCTCCTGGCAGTGACCGTATAAAAGGTCCAGTCTCCTGAGCTTTTTTGTATTCCAGCACACTTTCATATCACAATGGCGGACAAGGCACAGAAGCCACTTGAACAGCAGGAGAGCGTCAGCGTGGATAGAATCGCCGAGATATCCAATAGGATACGGCAGGCAATTCGCGCCGCGATTCCCGCTCCTCCGGAGCAATTCTTGACGGTCATGGTTCCGGGGAAAGTCGTCAATTTTGAGGTGTGCTTTTTCTTGAAAACAATGCTGTACATTCTTCTGACGATATTGCTCGCTCTTTAGGATTTCACTCAGGGGTTTGATGAAGACGGGAAGATGACTGCGCCGGTACTCCCGGCTGTCACGGAGTTAAATCAAGCAATCCTATGTGACGATATGCCTGCATTATCGAGTGTACAGTTGGGCCCGACGGGAAGATCCGTTTCACGAAGCTACGCTGCCACACTCTCAAAGCTTGTGGCCAAAGGCAAGTTAATAATGTGATGGCCATCGTGAAATGCACTAATTACAGTCTCTTAGGAACGACTGTTGGCGTCGAAGTTGCTGATCCCAATAAGCTCACAGAAGCTGAAAAGAAATTTGACAAGGGTATGAACTGGCTTCTTGCCGAGGATGAGAGGAACCCTGGAAAGAGTCATCTGGACTCGTACATTGAGAAGCAGAAGCAATACACAGCCGCTGAAGAAAGGAAGATCAAGCTGTTTGACCAGGCGTATCAAAATATCGTCCGAGACCCTGCCAACAAAACCATCGCTCAGCAGCGCGCCGCATACGACCGTTGGGTCAGCGAAAATGCACGCAAGCTGCGGAATGATGTCGAGGGGGCGTACAAGGATTGGGTCGTCCATGGCAGGAAAGAAGCCGCTGAATACTGGTTCTCTGTCGTTGACAATGACTCAGCCATAGCTCGAGTCGAACAGAGCAAGGTGTGCAGATGGGCGAGTTTGATCATCTTCCCTTTTGCTAACCCTATTAATTAAGGAATCCATGAGGAATGCCGTTGTAATGGATACTGATGGGACACTGGCTTACCCAACGGTGAAACTTTCTCCTTCAAACTGGTATGCATACTCGAGCCGACCGTAACAACGTCCATGTGTGCTCATAAACCTTCCAAGGGCGCATATTGCGCAAAAGAAAGCAAAGGCCGGTGACGCCGCAGATGGCACTAAAACTGTTGCTCAATACACATGGGAGATCTCCCGTCTCCAGAAGAGGAACAGAATGCTCGAAGTATTGAAAGATGTGTGTGTAATAATTTATGGTCGCTTCAATTGGTCAAACTAAATGTTTGAGCACAGAATCCACCGCAGCTAGCCGAGGGTGGCGGTAAGATCGCTGTACCGGACCTGAAAGAAGGAGACGACGCAGTGAAAGCCGCTATGAAGGACTTCATGGATAAAAGAACCAAATTTAATAACCTCAACAGAGATAAGTTAGTAACAGACTAGCCTACTTTGTTGGAACTATAGGGACTGACGAGCAACGATATCAGGGCTGCGAAGCCGGAAGAAAAGGAGGCAGCAACCCAGGAAATGGAAGACTCTCGTACCAAGCTCTCTGAAGCTCTTGCCGAATACGACAAAGCGAACGTTGAACGCCTGAGCGCCATCGGCCTTTCCGCCATGGACGATCTCTTTAAGAGGTCTGCCAATGAAATCGCTGATGAAATCGCTGCCAATGAGAAAAAGATTACGGAACTTGATGAAGAGCGAAAAGAACTAATGACGAAAAAATTAGGGAAGGCATCCGACATCGTAGCCACTGACATTGGTCTACCCGGTGCAGCCCCAGAGACAAAACCGTCCCCAGCTGGCAAGGATGCTACATCGACACAGGGCGAGGAGGAATACTTTACCCCTATCACCGTCGAGATTTCGGCCTCCTCCGAGCATCAAGAAGCCTCCCAACACACTTCCTCAACCTCTGCGTCCGTCTCTGCAAGGGCCGGAATGTTCAGCGTCAGTGCTAGCATGTCGCACTCTAAGTCCTCTGCGGATGCGGCCAGTCAGATGGCCAAGTCCAGCGTCAAGGTTTCGTTCGAGTGTATGCGTGTTGATATCACTCGCTCCTGGTTGCGACCTGAATTGTTCTACGACGACGATCTCCAAGCAGCACCCGGCGCTCAGTAAGTGCTCCCCCTGAAATTGATGGGGTATACTCTGCTAACCCTGTTGCACAGTATCTCGCCTGGTCCTGTCAGGCTCGCAGCGCTTATGGACCCGGATAGTTACAAGGACGTTAAGGTTGGTAGTAGGCAAGAGCGCGAAGAAGAACTTTTACTATACAGCACGTTCCCCGTGTATCCGACTGGTTGGTCTTCCAGGTTAAGCCTAGGGAAATTGACTAATTTGTTTTCTGTCTCCCAGCTTTCCTGCTAGCCGCCAACGTGGTTCTTGAAATTTCTGGGGAGACGTCTGCAATCCAAAGTCACTTCGATTCTTCAAATACAACGGCGTCTGCAAGCGTCGGTTATGGCCCCTTCCAGGCGTCTGGAAGTCACTCGCAGAGTAGCCAGCATTCGTCATCCTCCTGTGAGACGACGGCCAGCGGGTGTCGGTAAGTTTAAAGAGTTTCAGAAATAATCCTTCGATATTTTCACTTCACATCCATTGGTCCTGAATTACGTAGCTGACTTCATTTGTTTCAGCATCACTATTAAGTCACCTCAGATTATTGGCTGGATCTCGCAAATCGTGCCTGCCTTGCCGCGCTTGGAAGAAAAACAGCAACCAGCTGTAGTGGCGGCACCCCGGGCAATAACGGCCGCACCAACCACGCCTCACGCCTCCACAGCAACCGCTAGCCCTGCTCACCACGAGCAACATGGACAAGGGGCTACCGCTCAAGAGCACGAAGCCACTCAAGAACATAAGGAGTAGGCTTGAGTTTAGTAATAAATGTAAGCTTCCCACAGAAAACCACAGAACGGGCCAGAATACGATGTGAAAGAAATTGGTGATCATATGTGTCCAATGCGTGCATGTGCTCACACTATAGCAGATCAGATCGGACTAGTCAAATTAGACGTAGATTTGGACAATAGATGTGAATAGTAAATGTGAATAAAAGGGTGTTTCCATGATGAATGATATCCCTCGGATCCCCATAACATTATCAACTGAGCTCCTATCGACGGAACATATAACGCCAGGGGGTGAAGATCCGATAGTGAAGCCTTGTCATGACGCCGCCTTCCATACGAGATAAAGTAGCGTTCCGCGGTGAATCGCGCAACGTAGAACCGATAATCTGCTCCCATACGATCGAATTGATGTACATGCAGCGCTTGTATGATGCATCGTAATCGCGACGGGCGAGCGTTCGGGCATGCGGAGAAACCGCAATCAGAATAGAAGCGTAAGGTTTGATGTATACATCTCTTTCGTCCGAGCACAAAGCCTACCATCCTGACACGAAAGTGAGGTCGTCACGAAAGCCCGTGAGCGCTTCCTTTCATCATGATGCAGCAGGAAACAAACGACAAGAGTTGCCTGCCAGCCCGATTCATCATCACCGGCCGGATTATTTATCTCCTCACAGTATCAGAGATAGATCCATTTCATGCGAAAGAGACTCCTTTCTTTTTGGTCTGGGGTTCCTGAGTCAGAGACTCGACAACCGTTTTGGACTTGTAAGCCTTCTTGCGGGCTTCGGACCTCCGCTTCTTGGCTCGCGCCTTCTGGGCAAGAACGACCTCCTTAGCCTTTTTCTGTAGTTGGAAAGAGCTCAGATGAGACGATCATGATGGCTGCCGGCCAAGAATTACTAACCAGACGGTCATTGTCAGAAATCGAATGCGGCGTCTTCGTGCGTGCGTGATCGTCGTGTCGTTCCTAGATGTTGGTAGCGAAGCTTCATGAGCCCAACGATCTCGCATAAGATTAAGTGAGGGAGCAGATTAGACGAACACGATTCAGCTTCTTCTTCGCTGATGTCTTTTCTTCTTGTATGTCCGCGATAGACCCCGCGAGTAGGAGGGCTGTGTCCTGTAAGGTGGCACCTCAGTACGGAAAAGATACCACTGCAAAAGGCAAGAGAACTGTCGTTCACCTTTGAGTCCACGAAATTTTTCTTGCATTTTGCCATGAGGGATGGGAGCAACTTTGCTAATGAGGTCTGTGTGCGACCCGGCCGCAATGAGCGACGGAGATTGAAGACCGCCACTGAAGCAGCCACACCCTGGTTGCCTTTCTGGGCCTATAATTGGCCGGGGTTTCAAGTTGTTCTGAATTCATGACTACCCGCTCAAACGTCGTATCATTACTAGTTCCTTATCAATCTGCAACTCTGCTGTTCTTTCGGACCATCTAGGATTTGCCCTGATTAATGCATTGATCTTTGCAAATTTTATCAAACCCGTGGTTCATCCTGGTGTATGGAAATCCGAAATTCATCTGACACGCCGGGGCGTCATTCAACCACTGCCACACAATGCTGGTGCAATCCGAGCAACCCGAACTATAACCTGGATTATTTCCTCTCGCTTGCGATTGTGAAAATCAGACTCGTTTCGACTATTCTTATGCTTGTCCGGGCATGCCTCTTCTATAGTACCACGGTGATGGCCTGCAACGCTTTAGGGCGAGAGCCATCAATACGCAGTCCATGCCTTGCGGCGCGCTGCTCGGAAAGCTCCTGATTCGGATTCGTCTTATTTCATGGGCGCCACTGTGAACGCCCTCCATACCATTCGCA
The DNA here is from genome assembly GCA_002794785.1 of Coniferiporia sulphurascens. Taxonomy (NCBI): domain Eukaryota; kingdom Fungi; phylum Basidiomycota; class Agaricomycetes; order Hymenochaetales; family Hymenochaetaceae; genus Coniferiporia; species Coniferiporia sulphurascens. Next base: position 1,447,309 of record NBBA01000009.1, on the reverse strand, counting down.
TTGGTTGACGTCCTTTTGAGCGGCGCAGGGAAATGGCGGCGCGTAGACTGGAACGCAAGACACAGTGCGCCCGTCTAATAACCTCTGCACTGCAAGCCAGGTTTGTAGTACCTTTATCCAGCTCGAAGGCCGCTGACACATACATCGATGGGCTTCTCAGAAAAGACTAATACTGCTGGTACTGGTGCTGCTGGCTATGCCACGAACCCCGTTCGTTCGGTACTTCCTACCCTTCACCAGCCCACGATGCGCCCCCCGCTGGACCCCTTCTGTAAAAATCACACTGATCTCACGCCCAAGATGAATTGTGTACTGATGTTGACGGGCCCACGCATTTCATACGTGATTGAGGAATAATCCCGCCGAGATGCCCTGGTTACTTGGAGCATGAATCCTGTCACCATAACTTATTGGGTATGCTCGTCAGGGTACAAAAGGTCGGAGCCAACTACAGAGGGAACGTCAGAACTAAACACCCCTCACGCAATACCCCACTCAACGCACCCCTCTCAGCCCCATCTATCCATTACCCATTAGGCCCTGCCGACTATGTGCCACTGGAGAAGGTCAGCGACGCGTTTCAGAGGCACCTCGATACAGGCTAACCCACTAAACCAGAGTCACCAACGTCTACGCTAAATGTGGACATTCTATTTCACTCGTGAGTAATGCGTGTGCACGTCGTCAACTCTGCCGCTCACTCCCGGTTTACTCAATTCACAGCCCGAAGAAATGGTATGTAGCCGGCAGGCGCGTAGTGAACAAATGCTGAGCTCGGCGCCATTGCGTAGATCTTCTGCACCAGTCATAGGTGCAAATTCAGTCCTAACCACCCAATCGATTGCCTCCCGCCCAACTGTCAACGGACATGCTGGCAATAGTGCGTCATGCTACTTGGTTTATGAATATTGCTCATGTTAAACCTAGTCGCCAATACCCGGAACAGTACAGTAAGACATCTAGCACACCGACCTTCTCACCAACCTGACCGTACCCTTGCAGCCCCACAGCTGGACAAGCACTGCCCCAGCTGCTCACGGCGCTACTAGTGGCAAACGGCCACCGCCAATAAGTACTGGGACTCTAAGACAATATCGTACGGTCCGACTGCCCGAAGTTCATCTTGGACAGGCGGATATGGCATGGTTCCAGGCCTCTTTCTATGTCCTAAATGCCCCACCGTTTGCCTCTGGACCTCGATACAATGATCAATATATAATGTACCACTTTCAGTGAATCGTACCGTATCCAAGCCTTTACCCCCGTCCTCATCATCTGTTGTACACCCGTATGCTGAAGAGTCGTATTTTTTATGATTGTGTGTGTGTTGTGTTGGCTTCCGCCCCAATCCCCGAGAATGTCGTGGAAATAAAGGACCGAATCATGTGGCGCAGTTTCCCGATCAAATCATGCGATTGATAGAAGCTTTCACAATCTCATCACGTAATATTGAAAGTGGATGATAGCGCCGACTCCTGATTCTGATCTTGGTTCTGAATCTTGTGCATTGTTTATGACTCTAACTCAACTCAGAGGCGAGGGTACTTTGAAAAGAACCCCGATGAAGACCATTGCAAGAGGCGCCGTTATTTACTAACGGAATCTACCTAGGTTATCGTTATTATTGTACTCGAGGTCTTCATAATGATCCAGACTCTGGACTCTCAGGCTATAATCCGACTCATCACACTGGGATGGCCCTGCGCGCCCGAGCCGCCAGTATCTCGGCACCCCTGCACACGCATTGTACTCAGACACTCATATGACCAAACCCGCGTATCTGGTTGGCTTCCTCAGGCTCGCGATCCAAGATGCGAATGTTGATTAAAAAAAACCATGTTCTGCCCTGCTCCGGCGACCTGCGCTCACAGGCTGTACATGCAGGGGGGGACGCATGCAGGTTTCGTTTCACCGTCGGGAACAAAAGAGCTCCGTGTTTGAACTGATAACAGATAATTTCTTGTTGAGGGAAGCCGTAAAGTGAGTAGAAAGAGGGTCGGCCGCTGGGTCTTGAACCTGAAGGGGCGAGGCACGGTCATTCGAGGAGTACTAAACTTACGCTATATACAGTACATGTACTGTTTCTCCGGCCCTTTCGCGTAACCTCCAGGAAAACCGGATGCAAAGTCTGTAAATACAATTATTACTCAGCTTTTTTTTATTACTCTAACTTCCCCCACTTCTCTCTTCCTTTGTGGCCACGTAGTAGCATGCTCAGACCACTCCAGCCCGAGCCCTTTCCGTGCCATAATCTGAGTCGGAGAAGTCTTCCTTGATTTCACACCGCTTCCCCTCGACGTAAGGGCTGCTGCTGGCGGTGACCCGGTCTCCCGGGTGCTAGAAGTTTGCGCGTTCCGATTGGAGATGTTGCCTCATGAATCGTGATCCCCCATTCACATTTCAAGTTCAGCTAGCTGCTTCCTTCGTTTTCGATCCCGACCTATATCTCCACGTGGATACTTATAGGTGACTGTATGCAACGTCTGAGAATGCTACTTATTTTGTGGCGTCTTAATTTTTTTGTGCGGAACTATTTACGTCATGTCTTTTGATATTTTTGTACCGTCACACACGTTTTAGCAGGAAATGCAGACGTCCCAGTGTACTTTATAGAAGGGAAATGAAATTGATACGGGCTAGGGCATGATGTCCATGGAAAATGAACATACAGTGCTGACAATTGGCCCCCATTCTTTCATATATGTATTTCTGATCATTAGATTGATGGAAATTGTGGCCCATGCAAAGTGTGAAAGGGCCAAATGCGTTTGTGTAATGGAGATAAGATTATAACCTTATAGGGAACTTGCCGAGATCGCGGCGGGTAGGCCCGACGTGTTCTACTTTAGCATCAAACTTGATCTGTTCTTTCACACCGCCAGTACTTCCGTTCATCTCAGATTATAATGCCGGGGCTACAGCTCACAACAAACGTCAAGGCACGGATCTGATCTGGCTTATTGGGGTTTTTACTTTACCTAATCCATCACCTTGCTTGTCCAGGTTGAAGACCCGAAAGCTTTTGTGCTCGAGTTCTCCAAAGTAAGCTGGAGGCCCTGCTATGAGAGCTCCTGGAGTCTACTGTGGCTAATCAACACACTCGTACCCCTTTGTCTTCGATCTGGAAATCCTCGTCTGAATATCAGCTCGCAGCACAGACTCTTGGCAAACCTGAGTCGTACATTTCAGTCAGCTACTCGTATGAAGAAGCCCTCTCGTTCGGAGGCACGTTCGAACCTGCGTTTCTAATGACAGTAGTGAGTGCTCAACTTGTAGCTAAACACAAAATCAAACCAGACATCTAAACTATTGGCAGATATCGCTGGGAAACATTGACGCACAGGCAAACGTCGGGTACAGCAAGTCATTTTTCGACTTCTTCAAGGAGAAACTAGGAATCCAAGATAACAGAGGCTACATGTTCGTGTCTGCTCAACTCCCAGTCATCTCTGATAACGTATTGATTGGTGACCCTCCAATAATAAGCACGTTCAGCGATCCAGGAAGAGAGAACCTGGGGTAAGCCCGATAATGCCACGGTCATGATCTGAATACGTTGATTAACGGCCCGATTGGTTTAGTTTCAAGAGCTCGACATTTGGTGCGTAGGAGGAACGCTACTGAAGTGGGAAAAGAACTACGTTTAAAGACTGTAAACTGAATAAATGCTACCGCTATTATGACCAAATGTAGTTACGTAACCATGATCGGCAAGCCATTGCCGGCGAGCGTCGTCAGCAGCCGTGAAGTACTTACATCCGCTTGCTGTGCTTGCTCTCCTATTGCTCCTTGTCTTCATACCATCGTCTTGCTGAACTCGACCACCAAGTTATCTCTGTCTTCAGGCCAGAGATAGTGATTGGCCTCCTCCACGATGCCTCTTGTATCCAAGGGGCTCGGGCTTGGCCACGGCCTGTCCGCCAATGTGCGGGCGGTGCCGTCTCAGATAGCCCCGGGCGCCCGCTCGCTGCACGTACATGTTCCTCGTGCGGGACTACCATACCCTCCTCCAGCATCTAGCTCTTACCAACCTGCCGCGAACGCTGCTGGGCGTATCCTGCAGACTACACGCACTGCGTTTGTACGCTTCTTCGCGCATCTAACCACACCCGGACTCGGACATCCTGCCGCGGGCGCATGGGGACGTTCTTTGTCGACGCGGGCCAGTGCAGCCGTGCGTCCCCCGACTATCCAGCAGCGCCTCTCACTGCCTGTACGGAATTCGCTTGCGCAGCGTCCATGTGCGCCGTTCCTTCCGCGTCCCTCGCCTGGTTCACCTAGCACGGTGCATGTCGGTCTCGGCACAGCGCGCAACTTTTCGACTGCGCGCCCAATCTTCCAGCACCTCGCACAGAACGTGCCCGTCGCCGGTCGTGCGTTCTATGAGGCCGACCGGCACGTTGAGCGGAAGAAGATGAAGGACAAAGCGAAGATGAGCCTGAAAGTTAAAGAACGGAAGGAGAACGCGCGCTACAGGAGCTTGATGAAGCCGTCTTCGGGAAAGGCTTCGTTCTCAGCTGCGGAGGAGCTTGATCGCTACTTCCCCGTTTGCGCACCTGCGGGCGTTACGACGGTATTGCTCGTCCCCCTTGCACCCACACCGACTTCTCGCGTCCCTTTGTCAGACGCACCCAGCACTTTGGAGCCACACCTCCTGCCACTCTCCGACCTGCAGGACATCGTGTCGTCGCATCGAGTGCATTCACTGCGCGTATCGTCGCTATTTGCGCGACTTGATGCGAGACACGTCTGGGAGAAAGGCGCTAGCTTTACCGCTCATGGGGACGCCAGCGGACTCTGCACGATATTGCGCGTTGAATTCCGCGGATGGACTGAGGCATCGGTGAGAGAGGTGCTAGGCGAGGCTGGCCTGGGCTGGTGCCGAATTGTCGAATATAAGGAAAACTTAGAGGAAAGTGAACCAGAGAGCGGGATGAGTTCGCTAATATCATCGAGGTCACTGTCGCCGGACATTGACCCCGCAGCGTCTGTCGTTTTGCCGACGCTCGACTTCTCTGCCTCGTTTCTGGCAGTGAGCGGCATGTCCCGGCCACCGTCGCCGCCGATATCGTACCCGTCTTCCCCTACGCTGAGTGACCTGGATATGGGGTTTTCGCCGTTGGATTCAATGTTCGAGGACATGGGGAGCGACGGCGGGCGTGCGATGGGGTTTAGCTCTGAATTCGTTGCACGCGCTGCGGGTGATGTGTACTCTGATTACTAGTTACTGGAATGTAAATATGGTGTCTGGTTGATTGTAATACGCATGATTAGTATTGGTCACGAGAACGATGTATAATGTCGACTCGGACGCGAATGGTGAGTAAGCCTGAGTGTTGCGTGGTCAGCAGCCTTTCCGTCTTATATCCCTGCGAGTGCGCCATATATAACGCCCCGAGCCCGCTGCATCGTCCTGGCATCATTCTCCCTCTTCCGCACAGCGCGTATCTGCGCGACGCCGACAGCGAGCGCAAGAGCAGTCGTACGCCTCCAACAGGTCCGTGTTTGTTGCAAACTCGACCGGCTCGCTCCTTATCCCCTTTTTTTGCCACTAGACTCAGCGCGCGTTTGCAAGTGCATCCAGGATCAGCATGGCTCCCGTATCAAAACCCTCCGAGGGCGTGCATGATTTCGTCGTCATTGGCGGCGGCAGCGGCGGTATGGGCGCCTCGCGCAGGGCGGCCAGCTACGGGAAGAAGGTCGCTATTATCGAAGAGACAGAACGCCTCGGCGGGACCTGTGTTAACGTTGGATGTGTCCCCAAGAAAGTACGCATACCCGCATTTATCTACTGCTCGTGATACCAGCCCGTTAATAACCCCCGTACAGTTGATGTGGCATGCTGCAGACATCGCCGAGAAGGCGCGCCACGCCGAGAGCTATCAGTTCAAGGGCTCCGGCATCGGCGCACCCAAGTTCGACTGGACCGCCTTCAAGGCGCGCCGCGACGCATACATCCGCCGCCTCAACGGCATCTACGAGCGTAACCTCGAGCACGACAAGGTCGAAGAGCACCACGGCCACGCGCGCCTCACGTCGCCCACCAGCGTTAGTGTCACGCGCGCAGACGGCACGACGTACGAGTTGCACGCGAAGCAGATCTGTATCGCCGTCGGCGGGCGCCCGACGCTGCCGTCCGACAGCGCAATCCCCGGTGCGAGTCTCGGCATCGACTCGGACGGCTTCTTCGATCTTGAGAAGCAGCCACCGCGCGTGGCTGTTGTCGGCGCAGGCTACATCGCGGTTGAGCTCGCGGGTGTGTTCCACACGCTCGGCAGCGAGACGCACTTGCTGCTGCGCCATGACCGTGCGCTGCGCACGTTCGACCCTGCCCTGCAGGACACGCTCACGGACTGGATGGTGCACACTGGCGTGCACGTGCACAAACGGACGCAGGTCGTACGCGTCGAAGGCACACGCGGCGGTCCACTCACGCTGCACTTGAGCACGGGTGCGACGCTCGAGGTTGACGAGCTGCTGTGGGCGATCGGACGCCACGCGAATACGGAGGACCTCGGCCTCGCGGAGGTAGGCGTCAAGACGGGTGAGAAGGGAGACATCGTCGTCGACGAGTATCAGGCGACGAACGTCCCAGGCGTGTTCGCGATCGGCGACGTCCAGGGTAAGGCGCTGCTCACCCCCGTCGCGATCGCTGCAGGCAGGCGACTGGCGAACCGTCTATTTGGTCCGGAGAAATTCAAGGACGACAAGCTCTCGTACGAGAATATCCCGACTGTCGTGTTCAGCCACCCGCCCATCGGTACCGTTGGTCTGACGGAACCGGAGGCGCGCGAAAAGTACGGTGACGACCAGGTCAAGATTTGTAAGTCCCCTTCCCAACTCTCGTGCTACACGACATTCTGATTAATTCATTATTGCATATAGACAAGTCCTCTTTCCGCGCTTTGTACTTCGGTGTGCTCGATGAGGAGCACAAGGAGCCCTCGCTTCACAAGCTCATCTGCGTCGGCCCCGAGGAACGTGTTGTCGGCCTACACATCATCGGCCTTGGCAGCGACGAGATCACACAGGGCTTTGGCGTAGCGATCAAAATGGGTGGTAAGTACTACAGCGTCCATGCTCTTGACAAAGCACTTGACGTGAACTTTTTCTCTGCAGCGACCAAGCAGGACTTTGACGACACGGTTGCTATTCACCCGACGTCCGGCGAGGAGCTCGTGACTTTGCGTTGATTTTGACCACACATATACCGGGTTCGCGAATGAATTATTAGATTGATTAAACGTCTGACTCTGTACTACATACTCGCGTGCAATCGCAATTGCAAGTCGTGGAAGGCCTGGACGCGGCGTTCAAACGCAGCGGATTAGAAGCAAACTGTGTAACATGGCAGGAATAAAAATACAGAAATTCATGTAACGAGTCACCTATGCTGCAGATATACAATGTAATAACCTCTTCCCATCACGTCAACCCCGCAAAGAAAAGAAAAAAAAGGACGCCACTCAGGCGAGCACCCCTACGTATTGAAGGATGGAGACTTGCAGTCCCGCGCCGGGCCCGCCTCGGGGGCTGCGTCAGGACACGCCGATTTAGTGCAAGCTGCGCCGTGCTCCGCGGGCACGTCGTCGCTCACTGTGGACGAGCGCGACGACGCCGGGAGATCGCGTAACCCGAAGTTAGGGATGGTCGCGTTGTCCTGGGTTGGGAAGGAGACGAGGGTGAGTATACAAGCCAGCCCGAGGAATCGGGGGGAAAGAGAGATGAACTGAACGTACGACCTCTCTGCCCCGGGCGACGGCGGCTGCTGGATCCGTGGACCACGACGCTGCGCAGCCGTGCCGGGCGTGTCCGCTTGTGGCGGTTTGCATGCCCATCCTGAGCAGGCGGGTCCGGGGTGGTGAGTTGAGTAACGCGTGAGAGAGGGGGAGGAGACACGCACAATACCGTGAAGAGCGAGATGACGTATAGCTGTCCGGTGATACTGTGGAAGAGATTTGCCCATAGGCTCGTGCGGATGGTCGTCAAGTACAAGACGAGCGAGACGAACAGACATGCGCAGGGCGGGAAGGTGCTCTCCCACACAATGAAGGAGACACGGTATACGGTCTGTCGTGGCAAACTTAGACAGATGCGAAGGAAAAGTGGATAAAGAATGTACGGTTGCTATGGATTTTGTAAATATTTGCGGGCGCATGGGGAGCGTGTGATACGTTACTGTGAGAATGTCCGTCGTCAGACACACTCATCTGTAGGCTGGAGTGATACATTACTCACATGTACAGCAGATACCAACGTCCAGGGCTGGATAAAAAAGAGTCAATTGTATGTGCGAGTTGACACACGTTCCATGACTAAACTCACCTATCGCGGCAGAAAGATGAGAAATAACTATGTTCGCTCCGATTAGTTGTACACTTAAGAACAAGCATCATTAGCCTCACAGTAGGGATCATTCTAGCCAAATTACAGGTCAATGTCCTTGTCGCTTCCCGATAAAAGCAAGGTCACTAACCGGGGTATGTCTAGCATTATCACCTGTGAAGACCTTGTAGATTATTAGAATCGAGGTCGCAACACTGCCGATCCACAACACAGAAAGGATAGCCTTGGAGCAATTTAGACGTCACTGGATCTACAAACAACTGGGAATGCAGGTAACCCACTCACAATTATAACGTGGCGCGAGCGGTGTCTTACGAGCTGTACGGCTCCGTCAGAAGGGTGTTTCCAGCTTCCAATAGCGGATTCACAAAATAATACCGTACCTTCCAACATCGCCATATGAATGTCGCCTTGGGTGGCATCGCCAGTAAGACGATCTATAATGTCCATGAGAAGAGACAAAATATTCAGGAATTTCACTCACCAATACCAGGTCGGCGTCGCCCGCTGTGCTGTTGAGCAGTTGGGCCTTTCCGTTGTTCAGATATACAGTACGTCAAGTTCTAAAGGAACAGAAGCTCACCCAATCCGCGAAATTCAGAATGAGATCGTTATGGACAACGCGAAAGGTCAAGGCCGTCTGCATGCTGTAAGAAAGCATTCCGTCAGGTTAATACGCGTCTCGCGTTTCCATAAGTCTATGCCAAACTCACAATGAAACTGTTATAACGAAAGAAACGATGGCCTTCATAACTGTTGTTTCCGCGAAGTCATCCTTCCAGAAGCGATAGGCAAGGTTTACGATCAGCCCCGACTCGAGCCCTTGGATGATAGCCGTGACGAAACGTGGGCCTATTATTGCTTGCGGATGTTGACTGAGCTCATCCACCGAGTACGACGCCATGTTGTGGGTAACGGCCAACTAGACTGCTTCCCCACTGGCGGCGGTGGGAGTCGTTCGACGGCGTCCACGCAACAGTCGACCTCGACAGACAGATGGAGGTACGAGATTATGGAGGGACCTGAGGAACGCAGGGACTCTAGCAGGTCGCATGAGCCGAACCAGGTCGCCAGACTGTCCGAACGAGATTTAGCTAGGCAGGTCCAGCCTCAGTGCTTTGAGGAAAAGGGGGCTAAAGTCAGCGCTAGCCAGGACACAATGCAACGGCTGGGCTGGAAGAAATGTTCGAAAGAATGTCCGACGGGTCGGCGCCCTGCGTCCGACAGTCGTCTCGGACAGGCGTTTTTTATTATTTTATTTTATTTTATTTTATTTTTATTTTTAATTCTGCATTTGTATACCGCTACATTACAAAGTAAAAGACGCAGATGTGAAACCAAGTGAAGTGTCGTGCAAGAGGAGTTTAACAAGGTATGAAGTGTCTGGCTTTTAATCGTTAAAAATTTTGAAGTTTGTGTTTCGGATGTGTAAATGAAATGTTTTAAGGGGGGAAAAATTGGTTGGGTAAAACTGGATCATGAATGGTGAATTCTTTAGTAAAAGCGATGGAAGAGTTTAAGAATGATGCAAATTTTTGTAAGAATAGATCATTGGTAAATAGAATTTGGTCTGGTGGTGGTATGGCATTCCCAAAGGCTTGTATATGTGTGTGTTTGAGGAGGGGACAACATCGAATAACGTGATTGCAGGTTTGGATAGTTTCACTGCAAGGGCAAGACATCGGAATAGTGGGAACGAATCTGCAGTAGTAATCTCCAAAGTGCCTGTGTCCAGTAATTGCATGGAATATATGTGATGATATGTGTCGAGGATAATAAAAGCATTTCCAGAATTTAGGGAGTATTAAATAAATATAACGAACGATATAAATATAGTACGTGGTCATATGAACAACCACCTTACTAAGTGAACGATAACGCAACGATAACGCCATACGATAGGAGCTAGTTAGTTATAGTAGTACTAGCCCACGGAACGTGTATATAAGGGGAGCTGGTCTCGCCCTAGAAATACATCGGTTTACGCTGATAACCCACCTTGCTTGAACCTCACTACTGCACCTCATCGTCTACCACAACGTGCGTAGATTTTAAGAGGTTATGAGCCTTGACTCTACAACTAACGAAACGATTAACAAATTTATACATCCTCATATAACGAAATTATGTCTGACGGACAGAAACCAAACACTCGTGAGCAAACACGTTTGCAAAAATTATCAGGATTACGAATAATTGCTAACGAACTAAAAATAACGTATACACAGTCATCTACTATCGAAGAACTTGAAGAAAAAATCCAAAAAGCTAAAGATAGCAAAAGGTTAGTTGACCTAATACTTCAATGTAATCTAAGACAAATACCTATTAACGGAACGGAACAACAAATACAAGACCGAATAAATAGGTATGACAATTCTACCAAAGATGAAAAATCAAAAATACGAACTGACTATAAACTTGAATTAACGAATCACGCTAAAGATTTAGGAATATCAGATCAAGGAAAATCATCCGAAATCAGATACCGAATAAGTACGTATTTGGGCATCTCAGACCCAAATGAAAAAGCTCAATTTAAAATTGATAATCCTTATATTAAGCCAGAAGAAGAAAGCGATAAGAAAGAAGACGATAAAAAAGAAGATAACGAAGAAGAAAACTCCGAAGAATCCAAAAATAACCCATCACGTGAGCCATCAGAGCCATCTGACCCTGACGATTCAGACGCTAACGATACCGAGGAAGATGAACCGAGTATGGCAACTAAACTCGCGGAACTCCAGAAATTCTTCGACGGAATTGAGAAACTCGACGGGCACAGAAACTACAAACTCTGGAACTACAGAGTCCGAAGTGCAATCGAGAGTGCAGGTTACGGTAACCTGCTCACTAACTCCCCAGGAACTGGAGAGGCTGGTATATCAAGCGCTTTATATAACGGCATTATGCGCACTATGCCCGACAAAATACTGGCTTATTATCTTAATTTCTCTAAAGATATTCCAGCGCTACTCAAAGCGCTTGACGGACGATATAACGTCCAGACAACAATTACAAAGGGCTTTAACGAGGCTGCCCTTTTTGATATCAGAGGTCATGTCAGCCATTTCGATGGAACGCTCGATAACCTCAGCAATAAATACGAGGAACTAATAGCCCAAGGGGTAAAAGTTTCAGAGTCGACATATATATCGGCTATTACGAGGGCAACGCCCGAACAATATCAATACGTACTCACACAGAGTGAGTTATATATTAAAACGATTAACGAAACAAATCCGGACAAAGATGAAATTGAACTAACCCCTCAATTTTTACTAACGGCACTGAGAAACGCCTTTGAGGGGTGGCGTAAAAATCATCAGAGAACAGGAGCGGCGGCTAACCACCTGCCCAAGGACGAGCGGAACCACCCCTATTTTAGGGGCCGCGGACGCGGTAACAGCCGCGGAGTACAACCACGAGGTCACAGCTATAGGGGCCGTGGAGGATACATACGAGGAAGAGGACGAGGGGGATATTCCCCTAACCAACAATCACACGTTATTAAGTGCTACAATTGTAACAAACTAGGGCACTTCAGTAGAGATTGCTGGGTGCCAAAAACGGAATGGACGAAGGCAGCCCAAAAGAAGAAAGAGGACGCGAACGACGACAAAGGAAAAGGGAAGGAAACGGGTGCGTCAGCGGCACCGACATCGACTGGGGCAAGTGCGGCCCAGGCTAAACATACCGCAGCAGCAGCAGCAACAAACGTCGCATCGAGCTCTCGCATCGAATTAAGCGCCGTAATCGGCCAAGGCGAAATTGGCGCCTTCATAACTGAAGTCGACGATAACGATTTCGACATGGGAGAATTCCCAATCTATTCGTATAACGACTTCCTTGACAAAATAGGAAATTATGACAGCGCCATGGAAGACGTGGATGATAATAATTTAAATGTAAGCATTAACGCTATATTAACAGAAAAATTTGCTAACAATATTTATTCCTCAATGGACATAATTGATACTGGTGCAACAATACATCTAACACCATATCTAAATCGACTACGAAATACGTATAAAACCGACACGATTACAATAACGGCCGCAAACAAAACTACGTTTATGGCAAATATAGTAGGGGATCTTAAGCTTTACATCCCCAACGGACACTCGGTAAGTGTCATAAAATTATCAAACGTATACTACAATCCTAAAATGAATATGACATTAGTCTCTCAAGGACTTCTATGTCAAGACGGTTACGAATTTATTTATAAACAAAATGAATGCATAATAAAGTATCCTAATGGATCTTTATGCGGAAAAATTAAAAATACAAATGGATTGTATAGTATATTTAACAATGATGTACAAGTGGCTACAAAAAATGTAACATTATTTGAACTTCACAAAAAACTCGGGCATATAAGTTATGCTTACATAAAACGATTACTAAAAGAAGATCAAATTACAAATCAAAAAATATCAAATTATGATGAAACTCAATGCACAATCTGCATAGAAGCAAACATAAAAAGAATGCAAATCCCAAAATTACGTTTTTCAAAGTTAGCCGAAAAATTTGGCGATCACATACACATGGACATATGGGGTCCAGCATCCACACATGCTATTGGAGGATATAAATATCTTCTAACACTTGTAGATGACGCTACAAGATGGATAAAAATGATTCTATTAAAAACAAAAGATGAGGGCTTAAATGCTTATACGACATGGGCTACAATGCTCAATACCCAATTCAATATAAAAATAAAAATATTACAAAGCGATAACGACACAGTGTTTTTAAGTAAACAATTCACTGAATATTTAGAAAAAAATGGAACGATACGAAAGCTGACTGTTCACGATACACCACAACAAAATGGAGTAGCAGAACGATCACATCAAACGATTTTAAACAATACACGAGTAAATCTGCTACAAGCAAAATTACCACCCAGTTTATGGGGAGAAGCTGTAAAATACAGTACTTACGTTTACAATAGAACGCCAAAGAGCGCTATTGAATTCAAAACACCATATTTTAAACGATATAACGAAAATTATAATATTGATGATTTAAAAGAATTTGGCCAATATTGCATCATACGAAAAGAAGACGTAAATAAATTACAACCAAAAGGAAATTATGCACAATGGCTAGGATTTGACGAAGAAAGCAAAGGTCACAGAACCTATCATAATAGAAAAATATCAGTCGAACGAAATCTACAATTTTTAGATTCTCCTCCATCTAAAATTGAAGGGGAGAATATAACAGAAAAACAAAACGAAAAAATAAAAGAATTAAATGAAAGACCAACAAGAAATATTAAACCAACAAAACGATTACTAGGTCTAAACTTTGACGAACAAAATACAGTCGCTTATCTTACGGAATTCAATCAATTCAATACAGAATTAATAGGCGATCCAAATTCATATCAACAAGCGATCAATAGAATTGACGCAAATCAGTGGATCACGGCAATGAAAGAAGAAATAAAAACGTTAATCGAAAGATCTACATGGAAAATCATTGATCCACCAAAAGAAGCAAACATAATCGGAACAAGATTTGTTTACAAAACAAAAAGATTAGCAAACGGAGAAATCGAACGTTACAAAGCAAGATTAGTAGTTCAAGGATTTGCCCAGAAAGAAGGCATAGACTACTACTCAAACGACACATTCGCTCCAGTAGCACGATTAGCTACTGTAAGAACAATATTAAGTTGGAGCGCAACAAACAATTACGAAATTCACCAAATCGATATTAAATCAGCTTACTTATATGGTGAATTAAATAAAGACGAAAATATATACATAAAACCACCACCAGGAAATCTAATTGAAATAAAACCTGGACAAGTTTTAAAATTAAATAAAGCTTTATACGGATTAAAACAAGCAGGCAGACGATGGTATAAAAAATTATCTGAAATATTAATCGGAATTGGACTAACAAGAGCAGTCCAAGATAACGCAGTATTCTTAAAAAAAGATAAAGGAAAAACAATCCTTATACTTTTCATACATGTTGATGATATAACGATATGCGGCTTAAATTTAATAATAATAAAAGCCTTTAAAAATGAAATAGAAAAACATGTAAAATTTACTGACGGAAACGATATACATTGGTTACTCGGTATTGAAATTGAAAGAAACCGAGATGAATGAATTATAAAATTAAGACAAAAACATTATATTGATAATATAATAGAAAAATACAAATTAAAAGACGCTGCAATGGTACGAACACCAATGACACCAGGTCAAGTGTTAAAATCACTTGAAAATCCAACTAATGAAGAAATAAACTTCATGAATCAAATACCATATATGAACATGGTTGGAGCATTACGATATGCAGCAGATTGTACGAGACCTGATATATCATTTGCAACAGGTCAATTTGCTAGGCATTTAAATAAACCTAGTATTGAACATTACAATGCAGTAAAGCACTGTTTTAAATATTTAAAAGGAACGAACAATTATTGGTTAATACTCGGAGGAAAAGAACCAATCGAGTTAATCGGATATACCGACGCTGACGGAATGACACAAGAAGGACATAAAGCTATATCAGGATATATATTCCAAATAGGAAACGCAACAACATCCTGGTCAAGTAAAAAACAAGAATTAGTGTCATTATCAGTATGCGAAGCAGAATTACAAGCTTTAACTCATGGAGTAAAAGAAGCTATATGGCTACGAAGACTGGTTGAAGAGGTACTGCAGACCTTGGATACACCTACGAAAATATTATGTGATAATCAAGCAGCCATAACAATAGTAAATTCAACAGAACAAAAATATACGCAACGAACGAAACACATTGATATACGAAAAGACTTCTTACGAGATTATATTGAAAATGAAACCATATCAGTTTCATATATTCCAACTGGACAGCAAAAGGCTGATATTATGACAAAAGCGCTAACAATAGAATTAATCAAACGTTTTACAAGTCTACTCCGCCTAATAAAAGTTTGAAGGGGAGTATTAAATAAATATAACGAACGATATAAATATAGTACGTGGTTATATGAACAACCACCTTACTAAGTGAACGATAACGCAACGATAACGCCATACGATAGGAGCTAGTTAGTTATAGTAGTACTAGCCCACAGAACGTGTATATAAGGGGAGCTGGTCTCGCCCTAGAAATACATCGGTTTATGCTGATAACCCACCTTGCTTGAACCTCACTACTGCACCTCATCGTCTACCACAACGTGCGTAGATTTTAAGAGGGAGTTTAGAAGTTGGGGCTGCAGAGATGGTGTTGAATGATGCAGAGTTTGATGAGTTTTTTGTTTCCCAAATAAGATTTGTCCACGATAGTGTTGCACGATTGTTGATATTTTCCCTCTCCCCTGCGAATGTTTTGAGTATGAAAGGTTGGCCGATAGGTGAAAAATGCGTGAGTTTGTCGGTGATTTCGTTGCCAGGGATGCCAGAATGCCCAGGAGACCAATGAAAGTGAATGTGATGACGAGTATTAGAAGTGAAGGAGTCAGAAAATTTATGAAAGAGATTGGAAGAAGATTGCGCAGCATGTGGAGATAAGTCAATGATAGTTGGGATACAAGATGAGGAGTCGGAGAAAAAATGAATGTTATGAATGTGAGATGATGAGAGAATATGGCATTGGTGGAAGAGAGTAATTTGTTCAGTACATTTAGCAAGAGCATACATTTCAGCATCGAAAGAAGAACCAGATGGAGAGCAATAGAAATGACCGAGATCAATGATTTGGGAATTGTGGTATATAACAAAAGCAGAGATGGTGACGGATTGATTGTTTTTGTAATTTTTTGAACCATCTGTATAAACTAAAAGGTTGTGAATATTTTTTGATAAAGAGTTGTGTAAAAGAATAATTTGGTTTTTTTGTTGGTTTTTCCGATTTGCATAAGAGTCACCAGAAGCAATAGAATAGGAAAGGGTTTTATAATGGTATTGAGAAGGATTACTAGGTGTTACAATTTTCCTTTACTTTCCCTCTGCGCTGACTCACTTCCTCTTCGTCATCATCAGTCAGTGCAACTCCCCCATTTCTCTGCCTTACTCATCCTTACTCACCTTGCGCCATAAGACGCCATGATGATGCCTTATTGCACCATCATGACATGCTTTGCTTACTGATAGCCCTACTTGTATTACCAAGGTATTCCTTGGGTTTCCATGACCTTCCATAGTCTGGTAAAACTACCCTACACAGGCTGCTACAGTAGTAAACACATAGAGTAGCATATAAGCATGTAACTTCAGTAGCACAAGCCCTAAGCTTGTGCTCTTTGTTCATACAAGCCCATTATCTGCTACCACCAGTCTACTGTGCGCCGTTGTGCCATCAGTCGCTTCGTTGTAACCCAACTCACTAAAAGAAGCCTACCGTGTCCACATCGCCAATCAGGAAGCCCCCTCGACGATCCTCCCCGACTTACGACATCTAGGAAGCCCCGTTGCTGTAACTACCAGTCCCGACGATCAGGAAGCACCGACATTGATCACCGCGTAACCGTTGAGCTTAACACTAGGAAGATGTTGCGAAGGATGAGCGAGATAAGGATTGATGTGTTCGGTACATGGATCTGCGAGAAACATGAGACGGTGAAGCTGAGTTTTCAGTTTGGATGACATGGATTGATGTCGAGATGTGATCGGTGGTTTAGATGTGGGAAGACAAGGCCAAGATGATGGGAGACAATTGAGAAGCTGAGGATTAAGGGGAAGACAATTGAGATGAAGGGTGGTAGACTGATTGTATTTGTTGAGGAGAATAGGAATAGGAAGGACGTGTGAGATGTGATGAAGTGCGTGAGACGGCGTGGTGTGAAAAGTGCCAGTAAGGAGACGAAGACTTTGATTTTGGGCAATGGACATATGTTGGAGTTTGGATTTTTGTCGAATGCCTGTGTACCATAGTTGAAATCCATAGGTGAGGACTGGGAGTACATTGGAATAATGAAGGGTTCTGAAGTTTGCGAAAGATAAGCCTTGAATGGTGTTACCAAGGATGCAGAGTGCCATGGAAGTAGAATGTGCACGCATGCACATGTGTTGGATGTGATGGTTGAAATTGAGTCTCTGGTCAAGGAAAAAACCCAGCCAATGAATAACAGGGGAAGGAGTGATGGTGATTGGAGGCGAATGAATGTTTGAAAGAGTGATAGAGGGAAATGAAGTGGGAGAAAAACTGTGTCGAATAAAATGAATTAAATCGGATTTTATATGATCAATAGAGAGCTGAATGTTGTTAAGTTTGTTGGAAATGATGTTATATGCTTTTTTAAGAAGGGAAATATTTTTAGTATATGAATCAGAATAAACCATGATAAGTTGATCGTCAACATAAGCTTTAAGACAAGTGTTGGAAGACTGATTGAACTCGCTGAGAATAAAAGCCGTATATATAGATGAAAGGATGGGTGAGATAGGCGAGCCTTGGGGGATGCCGACATTATGAATTGGGCTAGGTTTGGAAAGAAAATTGTCAATTTTAAACGATATATGATGGTCTGAAAGAAACACTTGGGTCCATAAGATGATTTTTTGATTGAACCCAAGAAGATGTAAAGAATGAAGTAACCGAGAATGATTGACATTGTCGAAATACCCTTTAATGTCGATGGCAAGAGCGGAAACAACAAGTTTCTTTTTGTGGGCAATTTGGATATCGTGAACGAGTGATAGACCAGCATCAATGGTGCAAGAGTTGGATCGGCTGCCGAATTGAATAGTAGGAACCAGATTGAACTGGCCTACGTCCCATGTGAGTCGTTTAGCGATGATTTTTTCCAGAATTTTTCCGATACATTCCAATAGTGCGATAGGATGATAAGATCTTGGATTACTAGAATCAGTTTTGTTAGGTTTGGGAACAAGAACAATGTTAGCATTTTTCCACAGGTGTAAATGACAAGAGAAGCATTCGTTGAAGAGATTGAATAAAATGTTAGGATGCGAAAGGTTAACCCATTTAATATAAGCATAGGAAATGTTAGATATGCCCGGTGCAGAATTGTTGTGAGTGAGATTAAGGCACATGTTGATTTCATTTTGTGTAATGTGTGGAGAAAAACGAGTTGGTTTCTTGGGCGGGTCATATGGAAGAGCGACACGTTGGGCTGGGGAACCGAAGAAAAGAAGGATTGATGAAAGGCGCGGGCCTGTTGTTCCGGAGTGTGTGAATATTGATCATTATGTAAGATAGGTGGGGTGCGGGTTTTTCTTTTTCCGGATGACCATTTGGTGTATCGATAAATGTCATATGATGAAGCCCCTTCAAGTACAGATGTAGCCCATGACTGCTTAGCCTGTTTAGATATATGATGAGCTTCTTTGTGAAGATGTTCTTTTTCGAAATTGTTGGAGCAGTCCCAAAAGGTGCAGATGGCTTGGTCGCATTCGTCATTCCACCAATATGAATATGTGAATGCTGAGGTCGAAGTATGAGGCATGACTTCAGAAGTCATGAGCGTAATCGTGTTGGTAAGTTGTTTGACAAAGTCATTAACAGAGTCGTTGCTAGTAAAGTTAGGAAGCAGGTCGTTGTCGAGGTGAAAGCTGAATTTTTCGATCCATTCCTGTTTGCATTCTGGGTCATATTTGTAAGTAATAACTGATTCTTCCAGAGTAAAATCATTGTTAATAGGTAAAAAGGCAACAGTAATGGGAATATGATCAGAAGAATAAGCTGGCATGTCAACACAAGACCAATCATAAAAGAAATCGGAAAGAATCGCCGTAAAGTTGAGTAGTGTAAGGTCGATAATGGAATCTGATTGTCGATGTTGTCCCTTCTGAGTTGGGAAGTCGATGTCATTAAGAATAAAAAGAGATTGATCTTGAGACCAGGAGAGGAAATCGTCTGATTCTGTTGAGGGCCGACAAATGGGTCTATTGGGAAGAGCCCATTCTGTATGATGAAGATTAAAGTCACCCATAACACACGTAGGAATGTCATAGTCGAGATCGATGTTGGTAAGGAAACAAATATTGTCGCCTAGAATGCCTGAACCATAATTGTAGCAATTAATGAGATGAAATGTTTTGCTGAGGTAGGTGACATTGATAGTCATGAAATCTTTGTGGTTAGTAATATCTTGCTGTGAAGTGGCAGAAAGGTGTGGGAATGAGCATCAGACATAAATAATAATGTGAGGTTTGATAGAAGAGTTAGCATCATAAGAGGGAAGGAAATAATCCCAGGCTGGGTGTTTTATAGGGAGAAAAATAGGTGACCTGTCAGGGGAGGAATCAGAACGAGAAATACCAGAGAAGCCAATAAAAGGTTCCTGAAGCGCTAAAATATGAAGGTTGGGGTTATTTAAGAGATGAGTGGTACAAGGTCCACTTTTTGCTACATTGAGCTGAAGGATTCGTAGGGCCGTGTGATTCATAGAGAATCATTGTGGACTGAGTTGTGTGGGTTGACTTGCATTGAGGGGGAATGAGAGCAGTTAAAGGCAGGGTCAGTGATAAATTGTCATCGAGAGGGGTGAACATTAATTAGATTGGGGTTGATAGAAGACAGGGACAGAGGGGATGACATAACCATTCTAATGGGAGCCGGATTGCGATTAAAATATTGAGCATGTTGAGGACAGTCAATAGAGTCGGCCAGATGAGCCCCAGAACAATTGATGCAGTGGAAGTGATCACAAGGTTGATTTTCTTGGTACCAAGTGCTGGAACAACCAGAACACATTTCGCAATGTTGGGACGTAAGATGGCGCTTGGATGCACAGTATCAGCATCCTAATGGTTGGTTACAGTGGATTGTAAGATGACCAAATTTCCAACATTTCATGCATTGGGAGAAGCGTGGTTTGTCTTTCCAAACGAGAGGAATGGTTGATTGGCCGAAAATAAAGAAAACCGAAGTGGTAACTTTGCAGAGGAGGTCGCCATTAGGATCTTCAAACACGAAAGAGATAGATGAATGAGGTTTAGTAATGAGTTCCGGGTTACGTGCCCATCGAGGTGGCTGGGTAATTTTAAGAGAACAAAAGAGGTCGTTTAGTAGTAGAGAGCACAGTATTTCAAGATCTGAAAAAATTGGTTGATTCGGCCGGTTCGAAGTGATAATGTTGCTAAGAATAACTTTAGACCATTTGATATCACGTGTGATGGTGAGAGGATGATTTGGGCATAGTTCAAAAGCTTCTTTCAGAATCGGGATGATGGAATTGATCGAGTTAACGGAGATGTTAGACGGGAAGGAGAAGATGCAATTGCCGGACATGTTCCAGTTGGCGCCAATGATTCGGATGTGTCATGCAGTAGGTATATGGTCAAGTTTGGCTTGTATGCGATTAATGAGTGTTTTTGAGTTGGGATGAGACGAAAGTGGCATGTTTTGGCCTTGGAAGCATGCAATGTAACGAGTAAGAGTAGAAATGGAAGCTGGGGCGGAAGGCAGGAGTTTCGGCTGGGTTGTTGGCATGTTGAGACCGAGGTGATCTTTATAAGTCATGGTGCTGATAGGTTGATCTGCGATCAGGTTCTGAATGGTGACAGGAGAAGGAGTATGTTGATGGGGCCCAGAAGGGCGAGTATGAGATGGGCTAGTTGGCGGAGCGCTTGGTGTATTGAGAAAGCCCTGACTAACATTGTCCGGTTCCATGTCGTCTGCATTAGAGAAAGATACGTGTCGAGGGTTTACCGGGGCAGTCGGAAGAGTGGAAGAGTTAGGTGGCATGAATGTGGAAACCGTTTCTTCAAGTTGGACCATATGGGAAATGAGGCATAATTCTAGATCTTTTGTGTGCTGACGTGCCTGTTCCTGGAGGGTAGACTGTAAAGACGTAATCATTGAACTAATTGTGGTGAAGTTAGGCCCTGTTGTAACCGTAGCAGCTGTTGGTTCAACGATGTTGTCATGTATAGAATCGGGAAAAAGAATCGGGTTGCGGACTCGGAAGTCAAATTGGCCAGAATTGTTGATACTTGTTTTGTGATAGGTAATCAGAGTCGCAGGGTCGGCAGGGTGAATGATGGTTACGGAGGTCACTGATGGGACAAAATGAAGATGGAATAGTTGAATTGCATTTGCTAATGAATTCATTGAATGGTCTGTGAGATGTTGATGGAAATGAGAGGGCCATGTGTTCGCAATAAGAGATAGTAGTTGTTCAATCACCAAGGTCCATTCCGAAAAAGATCTAGGAGATGTTAAGCTCAACGGTTACGTGGTGATCGACATCGGGGCTTCCTGATCGTCGGAACTGATGGTACGGCAACGGGGCTTCCTAGATGTCGTAAGTCGGGGATGATCGTCGGTGGGGCTTCCTGATCGACGATGTGGACGCGGTAGGCTTCTGAGAGTGAGTCGGGTTACGACAAAGTGACTAATGGCCAAGTGGCACACAGTAGACTGGTGGTAGCAGATAATGGGCTTGTATGAACAAAGAGCACAAGCTTAGGGCTTGTGCTACTGAAGTTACATGCTTATATGCTACTCTATGTGTTTGCTACTGTAGCGACTTGGTTAGGTGTGTTTGCCAGATGAAGGAAGGTCATGGAAACTCAAGGAAGGCCTTGGTAATACAAGTACGGTGATCAGTAAGCAAAGCACGTCATGATGGTGCAATAAGGCATCATCATGGCGTCTTATGGCGTAAGGCGAATAAGGATGAGTAAGGCAGAGAAATGGGGGAGTTGCGCTGACTGATGATGACGAAGAGGAAGTGAGTCAGCGCAGTAAGGAAAAGTAAAGGAAAATTGTAACAGGAGACAAGATGTTTTCAAGGGAGTCACAAGCTTTGGATTTTATGATTCAATCTTCCATGGCTTCTTCGTCAGGTGATGGTGTGAAACAAATGTTATGGCGTTGGTGTGTGGGAGGTTCAGAAGACGATGACAAATGTGATTGGTTAGAAGTTTGATGTGACAGAATAGGGGCAGGAAGGGCCATGTCTTGTGGGACCACATGTGTCTGAGGGGAGGCGGCTTGCAGGAGGGACTGAGAGTCAAGAGGAAAGACGACGTCCATAGGAGTGATGTTAGGAGGAGCAAGAGTAATATCTGAATAGTTGGCATAGGTGGAAGAGAAGTCTTGAAAATGTGTGTTGAAAGATGGGTCCTGGGAGGTAGGCATAGAGAGAACCAGTGGAGACTGAGATGACTGAACAATTTGCTGATAACCTGTTATTTCTGTGTTTTTGTTAATGTTAGTGTTTTCTTTGGGAGAGGGAGGAAGAGGTCGAGGAGGAGAGTGAGAAGCAGGGATGTTAGGAGACAAAGAATTGTAAGCATGCATTTCCTCAGGGGTGTTGGCAAATCTGGGGCTGTTGAGGGATGGGGTTTGAGAGGACGCCATGGGGGAAAAGAAGAGAAAAAGGGGGTAGGGGGAGATGGAGGAAAGGAAGTGGATTTGGATGAAGTTGGGGAGTAAAACAGCTCAATGGATGTCTACTGTGGAGGGGAACTGGTGTGGGTGGTTAACCCAGAGAGTTTAGGGGTGGTGAAAGTGGCAGTGCAGAGGGTGAGATGATGGTGGTAAGAGGTCAAGGGGTGTGCTGTGCTCGGACAGGCGTCGGTAAAAGAGCACTATTGGATGCACAATTTCCTCTGATGGTTTGCAATGGATTCTAGCCCTTCAAGTCTCGATGTTAGAGCAAGAGAGAGAATAAAATGGAGAACCTACGGAGCTTCCGGTGCGAGGTCTGGAAAGGCATTCTCGGCCTCAGATTCGCGAGTCTGCAGTAGCTTCTCCTTGGGGTAATTAATTTCGATCTCGGCATGATCGACGTATTTACGTAATAGTTCCGGAAAGGCTCTTTCCATCCAATCCTGAACCCGCGATCAATTGCGAGTTAGGTTTTTAGAGAACATTCGTCACTTGACAGACTCCGCATCCGCGGCCATCTTTGCTTTTGATTGAGGAATGCAGAGGGAAACCAGTTTCATCAGGACTTCAAGTCAATTACCGTGACTTCCAGTGGTCTGCCGATTACTAAACAACCGTGATGCGCAAGTATTCACTTCACCAGGCCGCAGAGCTTTCAGACTCGATCACTACCTGATACTAGTGCTTTTCGGGACTAGGAAAAATGTGGGAGTCCGGTATGTACTTGGGTCAGTCATTAATGTCGACTAAAAAATTTAAAAAATCATATATCCAGGTCAGTCAAAAACACGAGCCAAGTAGAGGTGCGAAGCATGCCAGTGCTCTGAACTGCTGCCGGTGCTTTGAGAATGATACCAATGTCTTACCATTCCTTGGAATTTTACTCGCCGCAATTGAATGAAACTCGCCCTTTCTGACTTCAAACGCAGGACGGTCGTAGTCGAGCCGGAACTCCGTGCCTCTCTATTTTTAGCGAAACTCTGGTAGAAAAAAAAAGAGGGTCATCAATTATACACGCATGCACTCAAGTTGCTACAGTGATTCACCTTTGTTTTCCTAACTAGAGGATATACGGAGAGTCTCAGACCCAAAATGAATATGGCGTACGTTCGGTGGCGTACATTCAGAGAATTAAGATGTTTCTTCCCTTTTATGATTACAGTAACCTTAAACAGTTCTCGAGCTGGTGTTTGCTAGAACGACAGATTGCACTAACAAAATCCATTTGAATTAGCGTAGTTCACAAAAGAACACAAACCAGGATTGGAAGTCTGTCAATCTGCCTTTCTTCCCCCTTCACCTGATAATTTTGAAGCACACCCAAAAAATAAGGGGATTTCCCCAAACTTTTTTATAATTATATTACTAAACATTAAATAAAGATGCAACGATAATACAGGAGTCGGAAATTATGATAATATAAACAATAATAAATATGCGCTTATAGCAAAGAGTGCACGTGAGCGAAAGAGGTAAATCAACACAGCAGAGAGAAAACGTGGTCAGAACTTGATTAATTAATAGGGTCGTCCAAAACGGGTCCCTGGAGAGTTATATCCGTTGACGGCCTCATGGCCTTGATGCGATAAAGTCTGTAGGATGGTTGTCGCCTGGAGTTACAAAGAGCGTAGCTCTTTGCTAGGGGCCTCAACCCCTCCTGCTGTGCGAGCCAGATGCAGCTTCAGCCTGTGCGGCGATGCGACGACGCGCTTCTTCAAGCTGGAAACGCCACTTGCGGTATATGCCCTCATTGGGGTGAGGGTTGTACCGGCATGCTTCAAAGAGAACAAGCTGCTCTTGGAAGCTGGGGTTGAGCCATATCTGCTCACGGGCTTTTATCAAGAAAGGGGCTATCAGAAAATGAATGAAGAGGGGGGAGGAGGAAATAATCACCCTGACGGACGACAGTAAGTGCGTCTGTGACGGACATGCGCCTGGACCACATTACTTTGTTTGTCGAAAGGTCAGTGATGATAAAAGAGCGTGAGAATTACACTGGAATTGAAGTACGTACGATATGCGGCGACGACGCACGCGCTCCTCGATAGTCCCTGCACGCAATGCACAAGGACTACGGCGCCTGGGGTCTGCATCGCGGTATGGATGAACTGGCATGCGGCGGGAAGGTGAATGAGCAGGTCTTCCGTCGGTGCGTCTTGGACGGGAATCTTGTGTATGACATAACCGGACTGCGGGTGGTGGGCGGGAATCGGGTCCAGACAGACGGAAACTATGTGAGTAATGTGCCTTTCGTGTAGTCCTTGAGGGGTAGACGCTGTAGTAAGACTAAAATATATGCCGAAACGTTAGATTTCGAAGATGCGCTAAATTAAGACTATAAGCTATACTTACTTGCCGAGGTAGAGCTTGCCTTCGATGACGGGGTCTGCGTGGTTCCTCCAACCCATTTTAGCTGTGATGTCTTCTTGACTCGTGAATGTGAAGAGGTTGTTTGTTGGCTCCATTGTATCTAAGATAGTCACTTTTATAGCGTGGAGGAAGACTCAGTCAAAAATCGGTGATGGATAGCCGTGGGCCACAGCAGAATTGAGAAGGAAAAGTGACGCAGTTCAGGTGAGAGGGGATGCTTGGAGTTGGAGTCAAAACGACTCAGATGTATTGCTTTACATACTTTCTCTGTTTTCGCAAAGCGATGACTCCTCAAAGCACATCCTGGTAGTGAATTGCTGGGCGTCGCAGTAGAACAAACAAAGTTTCCCCTCTTGGAAAAGCCGCTGCTCCGATCTTTCATTAGAGGCGGGATGAGAAAATATTATGCTGCGGGTCCAGCGCAGGAGTAAAGCAATGCCGTCGAGGGAGCGTAAGAACAACGGGACGTAACATGGCTGCTGCAGGTACGCGGCCATTAGCCGAGGCAAATCGACATCAAGGAAAATAGACTTTTTAGGATAAGCAGCGAGTTAAAGTCAGTCATCGGGGTTGATCAGTGCCGCGGAAACTGATTATCTGGTGTGGTTGTCTTTGCATTTGAATGTAGAATTACAGTGTTGAGCGGTGGTGCAAATGCATGCTCGTGTTTGAAGAACACAACCGAGACGAGACGGGCAAGCCACACTGTGCACACACCGCCGAATATGGAGATGTACAGTATGAGTGATGTGACTCATCTGGCCGCACGGCACTACAGCAGAGGAGTTGATACAAGTTCTGGTGCACATTTGCGGATGGTAACTAGTGAGTGAGAACCACGGGGGGAGATGCCCTGCCTGGTAAAAGTGAAAACCGGACCCGTATGGTGGGATTCTGAACAGCGTCCCAGACGACGACGCCACCAAAGCTGGAAAAAGAGTCAAGTCATCGAGGGCCAACGCAACTGAAGGTTTCTCCGATTGTCCACATCGAGGGTCGAGCCGGCGCTTCAAGTTGCCCTATTAATCACACATGCCCTGGAACTCGGGCTATGACTCCGAGTTCGGACACGGTGATTAGAACTGATGGTGAGGCAGAAACCGTTGAGAACAAGAATTCATTTATGCTTGCAGACTCTTTCGACTCTGCAGGTTTCAATGATAGAGGCGGGCAAAATTTGATGTTGTGGGTAGAGGCTGCGCGACCTAGCGGTCTTCAAACAACTGTGAGCCTCAGACTCGGAGTCCTGAATTCCAGTCTACCGCCACGATCATAATCGTGAGAACACATCTCCATACAAGGACTACGCTTTGATGACATGTTCCGCTCGTCTTCAACCCTTGCCTCAGGCTACACTGGCCAACCGACGGCCGCGACGACCTTAACGAATCTGCGATACATCCATTTGAAAGAGTGATGTCCTTATACACCCCGCTATTTCCTCCGACAAATCCTCCGCCTTCGCGGATCGCGTCTTCAAGCTCACTCTCTTCTGTTGAAACAGCCAAACGACCGCCCACACTGTCTTATTCATCTCGTTTATCACAATGGCATTTGGCAATTGCTGCGCTTCCAGACGAGCTGTGTCCTCCGTCAGCGCCGAGCTCTCCAACATCTAAAGCGCGCTCAGAGAATTTGCAGGCTGAAATTAAACAGGCTGTACAGAACGGCCTTAATGCAACCGACTTCTGTAAGCTACGAAGTACAAGCCTCGGATACGCGACCACGATTCCAATTTCGAACGTTCCGGAAACAACGAACGAGCAAGAACAAGAACCCCCATGGGTGCTGGTGGACACTGAGGAAGAATGGTTCGAATGGGAGCGGACGATGTCCGAACGACGCGCCAAATCGGCCGGGAAGGTGCCCGAGGCCCTTGCTCCGCCAGATATCAAGTCGCGAAACGCTCGTGAAAAGGTTATGAACTGGAAAGCACGTCTACAGCCATCAAGCTCCCCTGCTTCGTCCCAGACTGTTAGTAATGGTTCTCCATTGGGCTTCCTGGTTATCAAGCGGACTTCTATGCTCAAGGAGTGCAAGCCAAAGGCGTCAAGCTCTGTTCCCTCGAGGGCAGTTATCCCGCAGATTACGGAAATTGAAAAAGAGTTTCCACCGCCTGATGTCACCGAGGAACAACCGGTGGCCGCTCAGCAGGAACGCAACAAAGAGGGAAACAGTATAGCAAATGATGGCGACATTGACCGTACCTGTCCTAATGTGAGACACATTCTGCCAACAACCCTATCAGCCCCAGGGATAAACGGTGGCTCGTTGGCCGCGCAACCGGACCTAATTGGACCTTTCGAATTTAGTGTAAGCCTCAATTGAGATTGCATTGTGCGAGACTAATTGCTTTTTGCATAGACTTTTCCTACTCCTTCATTTCCGCCCGACTTGCCAACCTCAACACCTAAGAATATTTCGCGACCCTTCGAGGCATCGGTCACGCCACTTCCCCCATCCTTCCCTTCCGATTTACCAACGTCGACTCCGAAGGAAACCAACGTTAAAAAATCAATACCGACCGAAGAGCCAGAGAAAGAGGAACGAGCGCAAATTGAGGTCTCTGAACCCCAGCCGCCGGAATTCCAATCTACCAAACAGCAGCCCGTGCATTCGACGCCTCTATCCCCTCCGAACTCTTCATCTAATTCTCCTGTGCTTAAACGCATTCTCGGACAATCCGCTGAGAGCACAACTGTTGAACATGTTCACGATCCTCCCACATCTCTAAGTGCTCAAACTCGTCCCCTCACACCACCGCCGGAGGATGCCGGACCCGCCCCATCCTCACTGCAGAACTCACCTCACACTCCAGAGCGTCAGAAACTCAAGAGATACCGAGACGTCTCCCCTGACAACGCAGGTTATGGCGGCAACACCGGCCCTACGACACCACAGTATTCCATTAACGGCGTGGGCGCCATCCACGACCCAGCCTTTCCGCGCACCCCGATCTTCCAAGTTCCCACCATCGATCTACTCGCCACCTCTCAGAGATCAAAGCCGCGGCCCCGGCCGCCGTCCCGCAAGCAACTCGCACAGCACATGGGACTCGACGGGGACGAGTCAAGCGGGGACGGCCCCGGCGAGCCATCCCCCGCCAAGTCTGACCGCTCGTACTTCTCGTCCCCCGCGTCGGGCGACTCCTCCGGCTCGTCGCGCGGCTCGACACACCATATTCCGGATTCACCGACCTCCCCGCTTGGCTTCACGCAGAACCCGGGGCTCTTCGCGCCCATCGGCGAGTCGACGCAGGTATCCCCTGGAGCGAAAGTACAGGCGCGCCTGGCGTCTGAGCGGCCGCTGGGTTCGCAGACCGCTTCGCTCCGCGCGGGCAGCCAGCGTGGCGTCTCGCGCGCGAGCTCCGGTCTGCTCGGCATGGCGTACAACTCGCAGTTCGACGTCGACGCGCAGGTCGACCAGTTGAGCAACTTCCTAGAGAAGGACGTAGACCTCAGCGCGTGGGGACGCGACGCGGACGAAGACGATGACGACGAAGTGGCTGTGGAGAAGCTGACGTTTTCGACGACTCCCATCACTTTCTGAACGCGCGCCACATCTTGGGCCTGGCCCCTGCCACTTTTTTATGATGGAAAATTTATTTTTGGGATGGGCGTCATCACTGGAGATTTTATTAGCTTTTCATTTATTGGTTTGATCCGTCTTTTACGACATTAGTGCCTCACGCGAACTGTGTTTTGGTTGTTGTCCGGCTATCACTGCAGCTTATATGTACAGTAGAGCCTAACCCTATAACCGTGTAAACATGCGAGCAGATTGATGAATTCACCTGGGACGCGAATATGATCGACATAATAGTAATACAGTTGCGGTGGTGTTAACTAGAAGAGCCCTATATACCGGAGGAATTCGTGACGGGTCGTAAACAAAGTGAGACGAAACTAGAGAAACGCGATCCATGATACCGAGTGAGTTTCAGAGAGACTAAAGAGAACTGGGACAAGTATTGTCAGACCGCGATACTATGTCGCCTCCCGACGCTGTCCTCGAGTTCCCGTCGTGCTCTGCGATAACCGGCATTGTTGTCACCGTTCGCTTCGGATGCACTATCGTTCTGCACACTCTTCCGGCGCGTGTTGACGTTGGCCCAACCACTCCTAAAGTCGCTGAACTCCGCATCAGCATCACCACCGTCGGTCTCATCCTCATCATGATCGTCCGTTCCATCGTCAGACTGCTGTCGCGGGAGGCGTTTCCTTTTCGACACCGCCACAGAGGTTGTGGACCGGCGCCTAACAGCGACGTCTACGGATGACCCACGCCCCGAATTGGTAGTGGAGTCTTCTATCTCAGGAGATGATCTAGCGGAGTTCCCGTCCGCGGGAGTGGTGGCGGGCGTTAACGATGGCCTGGCACCAGGGGGAGGAATTGAGTCAGGTTTGCGCATTTTCCTACAAAGAAGAACGTAATTAGCTTCACACGCGTCATTTGCATTACTGTCATAATCTCACGTGTTAAGCTTCGGTTCGGCATAATTCACGCTCTTGC
This sequence comes from Coniferiporia sulphurascens, assembly GCA_002794785.1. Classification (NCBI taxonomy): domain Eukaryota; kingdom Fungi; phylum Basidiomycota; class Agaricomycetes; order Hymenochaetales; family Hymenochaetaceae; genus Coniferiporia; species Coniferiporia sulphurascens. The sequence continues at coordinate 1,417,744 of NBBA01000009.1, read as the reverse complement.
GTGTACGCCGTTCCCGTCCACCAGCCCCGCCATCACCCTCGACTGCGGGAAGGGCTGCCCGTTGTGCGACAGGCGTGTTCGCAGCCGACGAAGGCGCCGGGGTCGGAAGGTATGCAGCATCCTCCTCTGCAGCCGATAGGCTCGACAGAGGTGATGACGATTTTGGTACATACGAACCTACGACTGGCAGCTCTAATGGAGTATTCCGTCCTTTGTGCGCTGCCGCCCATACATTAATTAAATGGATGGAAGCGAGATGTGCAGACCCACCATCGTTGTCTATATCAGGAATAGACGGGGCACGGCGGCGCCGTGGGGAGTTTGTCACATCTTTCAGTCTCATGACTGAGATCCCGTCACGATCCTTGGTTTTTTTGCGTTCCCTCTTATCTACGATTTCTTGGTCACTTTCCTCTCTTGTCCTGACTTTCTTTCTCGGCTTCTTTAATCCTTCTTCCTGCTCGCGTACCTGCTCTTGTAACGCGATGTCCTCTACGTCCTGTAATGCCGTCGCCTCCTCTTCTTCCGATAGATTGAATGCTTTCTGAGTTGGAGAACCAAACACTGGGCTTATGGGCCGAGACGGGTGGTCGGGGGGAGGCATAAGTCCGCTCGGTCTGCGCATGAGTTTCCTCTTTCGACTGGATCCTTCTTCAACATCAGCAACGAGGTTGATTTGTGGGACAGCATCGGCAGGAGGCGCCAAAGTAACGCGCGAGGGTAGTGGCAGTCGTGAGATGCTCCTACGGGGTCTCCTTGATGAATTAGAAGTCTGTCCTGTGACTCCTTCGAAGTTCTGCTCATTTTCTTCAGAAGATGTATCGTGTGGTTCGGGGTCTTCAACTATGTCGGGGACCCCTGGTAACTGTGCTAGCCGTAATGCTGAAGGCGAGCGGGGTGGGGGCCTCTGGGATTGTGGAGGGGGTGAGGAAGAAGCAGAGCCTTTAGAGGACGATACTTGTTCGGTCGGTACGTTGTACGAATGGCGAATAATGCCAAAGTGCTTAAGAAGATTCAGCGCCTTGTATTCTCATACTCAGTCACCGTGGCCCATGCAGTTGGGAAACGCAGACTCACAGATACCTCCGCGTCCGACATGATCTTCTGACATTTCTCCCTCTCGCGCTTGAGTTGCGACTGAAGGGCGATTTCTGAAGCACGGAGACGGAGGTTCTCCACGTAAAGCGTCGAGATGTGTGCGTTGAGCTCTTCGATCTTCAGGCTCAGACTGCAGTTCTGCCTGGCGGATGCTTTTCGTCAGCCGCGCGCGCGTGGTCACATCTGCAGCATGCTAAGCGTACTTCGTTATCTGCTTGTTAGCAAAGAGGAACTTCTTCTTGACTGTGCAGGGCCGGGGAGCGTCAGAGGCGAAGAGGGGGCTATGACGGGCGTCAGGGGACGTACAGTTTTCGAACTCGAGGAGGGTATCATTCTGGCGGACGGAGATGTGCACGCGAGAGTCGCGCCTGCTCATCGCGGCGAGCGGCGAGGAGGAGAGTTGGGGATCGTGAGGGGAGGTGTGGTCGTGAAGTCAACCACGCGTTGAAGTAGCGTCACGAAACTCGGAGGGCGAATGCCACAAGAGGCAGCTTGATCAACCATGGCCACCATGAGGCGTCGATCTCCCCCTTTCGAGCGCCGTTTCAACCTTGAACAAGTACAATGCACTGCCCGCCCGCACCTCGGTCACTCCCGCGATGGTATTGACCTACCGTCCCAGCGTACTTGCAGAGACACCGCGGCGCAGTCGGTAAAAGTCGCCGGGCTTTTACGATGGTCGTTGTCAGAGGAGCCGTCCGAATTCCCGGACCACTCTTCGCGCACTACCAGAGCCATCAATCATAAAACGTGTATCAAACTATAGAGATTAAACCTATTTACTCGTGTGCTACTATTGGTTTAGTTTAAATGCTCGGTAGAGCTAATATAACGGGCACAACATGGTAATCTGGGTGCCTAGGGGGGAAAAGATATCTAGAAGAACGTGACTCCTCGTCCCTCCACAAACTATCTGGCCGACTCTAAAGTACATCTAGAAGAGCCATTGCAATAGGCGTCATCCTGTGGCACTGTCCCGAGGATAGTCTGGCTCACAAATGAAAAATCTGGCACGTGTACCACGCAAGTCCTTAAATAAACAGCTTTAATCTCCTTCCGGTTGTTTCAAGTCGCCTCTTCTTTTTTCCCGTTTCCCCAGGCGACAATATTGACATCATGGGTCTTTCCCCAAATATACATGGTCACATCTGTATCCCCTTGGTGTGAAACGAATACCGGCCTTACACAGTATACTGCAATATAAACCTTTTAGCTACCGGCTCGGTGGAACCTCGAATCTCACCTATTTTAAGAGGTTTTAATGTATTGTTTAGCTGGCTTGCTTCCTATTTAATTACTAGTACAATCAGATAGACGTACTATAGGCCTTGTCCACTAAACGAATTTCTGGCTCGTGACAGGCACGGTCCATAATCAACGTACTGCACATCCTTGTATACACGGGTCCAACCCGATTTCATCGATGCTCCCCCTCCACAGGCTCGACCTCAACAGTACTCCCCACATCGATAACACCCATCCCCCCTTCTTCCATCCAGTCGCCTACACCCGCCTCTTCGCGCGCTTCCGCGAGCTCCATCACTGACTCGAGCGCCTCTGCATCCGACCCCGCAAATGTCGCGAAGTGCATAGCGAGTGTGTGGCGTGCGCGCACGGCGCGGTGGATAGCAACAGCATCCGCTGGAGAGGCATGCATAGCGGAGAGCAACGGATGATGGGTTAGCTGCAAAGAACACGTGGTTCACATGTGTACTCGTCCTTGAAACATGAGGACGGTGGACTTACGCGTAAGCCTAATTGAGATATGAAGGACAAGGTACCACCCCGCCAGATGGGAATCATTGCAAGGTCAAACGGTCCGCAACGCTTACCTATCTCTGCATTTCAAGGCCTATCAGAGGGCATATCGGTGGTTCAACAAGGAAACATTCTTACCCTCAAGGGCTGGACACGCCCCGTTGCTTCCGATATATCCAGTATCCCTAATTACCGCGTTAAGGACGAAGTAGCAAGGGGAACAGATGAAGTGCGCTACCCAGCATGATAAACCCCCGTGCTTGAATCCGAAGACGAGTTTGGCTGTTTAACTACCCAGCCGCACCACAGCGATGTACACTTGTCCAGCACGCTTCGTCCTTTCAACAATTTGTCCGCTAAGTATAAGAACGCGGGAAAAAAAAGGGAAAAAAGGGCTTACCGCTCGTATGCTGTGCGGGGACACAGGTAAAGCTAAGAGTGGGCGCAGTTACGCCAAATCCAGCTGCGGGAAGCGAGACCTCATCCCACCAGTCAAGCTCACGGATCTGTTCACCAGAGATCCCCGAGGAGGTAAGTAAGCATTTCACCCCAAGCGGGACGAGGAACGTCACGCTCGAGCCTCGCAGGCGGACAATCTCACGAATGGAGGGCAGGTCCAAGTGGTCGTAACTTATATTTGTTCTGTAAGGTCGAAAACAATGTATTATGGGGAACGCACTGGTTGTGACTGATGAGCACGAATTGGAATTCTGGGAGCTCTGAGATCGGACATGGTGGAGGCAGTCTTCGACGTATGCCTGCCCACGGGGATGGACCTACTCTGTCAGAGAACACCGGGTCGAACAAAGCGAGGAGGGGTTTCTCAAATTCCTTTGGTTGGGGGAATTCCACGATAAAGCTCTGAGTTGATAATACCATAAGCACTGTTTCGATACACTCCCGAGCGAAGAGGACTCGCCACGTACCGCATGTCCTAACCAAGTCGCCTTCACTGTGTGCGTGTTCGCGGCAAACTTCTGGAAGTTAGGCTTAACGACCTCCGTCAACGGGTGCTTGTATTCAGTATTTTCCCTTGCCCATTCTATCGGAATGCTGGAGAGAAATGCAGGCAGGCCCCACAGCCAACTCGTTACTGACGAGCTCGGAGGAATATTCTCGTCAGATTCCTCGGGTGTCTCCCACGGATTTTGGAACAGCGTATTCGAGGTATTCGCATGATGAGAGTGTCGAGGCATCAGGGGGCAGTTCACATGTATTCAGTTGAGATGGCAAGTGTGCCAGTACTTATGAGTGGTGCTTTCGAGTGCAGACTCGATGACGGCTTGACCGGAGGATTTGCGCCATCGACAAAAAAGGAAATCGGACATCGGCGTGTCCGAGCTTCTCCATTGAAGCCCAAGTTCTCTCTCTCTCGCCTTTACGAATGTCTGTCGAAGCTGCCCCGTTACCACCTCTGGAGCCTCTAGTGCGCTCAAGTACGAAGCGCACACATGCCATCTTCGCCTCTTCAACAGATTTCGGCAAGGAAGAGGAAAGGAGGTCCGTTTTCGAGCCCGTTTGTCCTCGGCTCAGTTCTGACACGGTCTTCTTTCTGTAGCGCCAAATTGCGTCTCAGTGTAAAGATCAATGACGAGTACAGAGACTACAAACAGCTTCCTGCTGCGCTCCTATCTCAACAAGGTCCAGTTGGGCCCTCAAGACCAGGTGCGGGTCGGAAGATGATCGAAGGAGCCCGTACGTCGCTCAGTTTTCTTTTACCCATCTCAATAATGAAACGCAAGTCTGTTTGCAGCATCATCAGAGACCTCGAGAATGATCGCAAAGATAGATACGACGCCCCAGGCACAGCCCTCGACTCTCGCATCGCGCAGCTCGCTCTCCCAGGCTCTCGCGCTGCACAAAACCACGCGGGCTATCAAGCCGACGTACCACCCGCAGTGGAAGCTCATGCGCGTCATCTCCGGGCACTTGGGCTGGGTACGGTCAGTTGCGGTGGAGCCCGGAAACAAGTGGTTCGTCACCGGCGCAGGCGACCGTGTTATCAAAGTCTGGGACTTGGCGTCGGGCGAGCTGAAGCTGAGTCTGACTGGACACATTTCAACTGTGAGAGGCCTCGCTGTGTCACCGCGGCATCCATACCTCTTCTCGTGCGGAGAGGACAAAGTACGTGGTTACTCATTCGCAAAGCAAGGCGTGTAGGCTAATCCCAAAGGTCAGATGGTAAAATGCTGGGACCTGGAAGTAAACAAGGTCATTCGACACTATCACGGACATCTCTCCGGTGTGTACGCGCTCAGCTTGCACCCGACTCTCGACGTGCTCGTCACCGCTGGGCGCGACGCCTCCGCGCGCGTGTGGGACATGCGCACGAAGGCGCAGATCCACGTACTCGCAGGGCACACCGCGACAGTCGCGGACGTGCAGTGTCAGGAGAGCGACCCGCAGGTGATTACGGGCAGTATGGACACAACCGTCCGTCTGTGGGACCTCGCTGCGGGCAAGACGATGGCGACGCTCACGCACCACAAGAAGAGCGTGCGCGCGCTCGCAGTGCACCCGACCGAGTACTCGTTCGCGAGCGCATCGGCTGGCGGGAACAATATCAAAAAGTGGAAGTGCCCGGAGGGCACCTTCACGTTCAACTTCTCGGGTCATAATGCAATCATCAACACGATGTCGGTGAACGCTGAGGGTGTACTGTTTTCAGGAGGTACGTCCCTTGGAACTTTCTAGCCGTTTTTGTTTTGCTAACTTCAACTTCAGGGGATAATGGAACAATCACAATGTGGGACTACAACAGCGGAACTGCGTTCCAAAATATGGACGACATTCCCCAGCCGGGTTCGCTCGAGGCGGAAGCGGGGGTATTCTGTTCGACGTTTGACATGACGGGCACCCGCCTCATCACAGGATGCGCAGACAAAACTATCAAGGTTAGTTCTTTGCGTAAGCCACCAGCTGCTATCCCTGCTCATTTTTCTTCTCACAGATATACGCTGAGCAAAACTAATCTGGGTCCCCACTGCCTCTCTTGCTTTGTCTGTGTACCTTTATTGTATCCATTACTAGTGTTTTTATGCTCCCACGACTGGGATTTCTTACATTTCATATCAAACGCATAAGGGTCGATGGGCATACTAACGGGCTCTTTGATAAACATAAGGAGGCTAGACCCCCGAGTCAGAGGGTCATAAAAATCGCCGGGATAGTTACAGAGGCGAGGAGTCTACCAGGCCACCTCTTAATCAACATTCGAAACCAACAATATTAATGCGGACGCCAAATTCAAGAGAATTTCCACGTGTTGTTGCAGACAACACAGCTGGGACGAACGAAGCAAGGCAAGTTAGTACATTTACCGAATGCACAGCCAAGTGGCACATACGTCACGAAGGTCTGAGAGGGGAAAGGTCAACAATCATCCATATATTAGAACTGAGAGTTCGGACGTACAGTCATAGGCTCATCGGCGCTCCTCGTTTGCACCTGGCGATACCGTGTCTTCCTTTGCTTGCACTTTCCACAATAAAATGCGTCTGTTTCCGTTTCCGCCTGGGGATCTTCTGCACCAAGTGACTTGTGGAGGTTCTGTCCTTGGATAGCCACATCTGCAGCCTTTCTATCCTCCGAAGCCATTTCCTTTATTCACGTAATATACATGTAAGTATGACCCAATCGAGGCCGAGGAGACAGCAAGACGAACTTGGCTGGACATCTTGCAGAATTTCTCTATAGGAGGGCACCGCGGGGTCGTTCTCGCTTTCGAGGTTGAGTACAGCGAGCGTATCATATTATATTCCGAGTCTTTCGGCCCGGGGGTAGCGCGCCCAGATCAGGGTGGTTTCTACGACTACCGCTCTTTTCAAAATAAACTACTTGTCTGGGTGTACCTTCGTTGTATCCATTACTCGTGGTTGTTATGCTTCACCCGGTGGAGTTCTCTCCATTTCACATCAGACGCATGAGGGACAATAGATCATACAAACGAGCTCTGATAAACATAAGGAGGAGGCTAAGGTAAGGCAACGGGAAAAGACCTCAGACGGTCATAAAAAATCGCCGACATAGTTACAAAGGAGGGGGGGCATGGGCGGTCACCAATTAAAGGCTATCCCGTAATCAACACCACGGACGCGCGAAAAAGCGCAGGACGCCAAATTCAAGAGAATTTCCACCTGTTGTTGCAGACAACACAGCTGGGTGAAGCAAGCAAGTTAGTACAATAACCAATGCACAACTAAGTGGCACGCACGTCACGAATGTCTGAGAGGGGAAAGGTTATCAATCGTCAATATTGAAACTGAGGATTTGGACGTACAGTCATAGGCTCATCGGCGCTCCTCGTTTGCGCTTGACGATAGCGTGTCTTCCTTTGCTTGCACTTTCCACATTGGAATGCGTCCGTTTCCGCTTGCGGGTCTTCTGCACCAAGCGACTTGTGGAGGTTCTGCTCTTGGATAGCCGCATCTGCAGCCTTTCTATCCTCCGAAGCCATTTCCTTTATTCACGCAATATACACGTAAGTATGACCCAGTCGAGGTTGAGGAGACAGCAAGACGTACTTGGCTGGACATCTTGCAGAATTTCTCTATAGGAAGGGAACCGCTGACGATGTTGTTGCGCAACCCGGGGTTGTTCTTGTCTTTTAGATTGAGGTACAGCGAGCGTATCTTCGTATTATACTCTTTCGGAGTAGAGCCCAGATCAGATTGCACGGCGCTTTCAATGGCTACTGCTCTTTTCAAAATGAGCTCCTTGGCTGGGGCGAAAGGGGTTAAGAATTGGCCTGTGGTATATCGCGAAGTTAGGAATACTCACGCGAGTCAGAGTCGAGGCAGAGGGAGTCATATATCAATTCGATACACTTGTCCCGCCTCTTATCGCCCGTCGCTTTAACGACAACCCCGTCGCTCTTGGCAGAGCGTGTTTGGTCCTTCCCTAAGGAGGCGCCGTATGATGAACCTGTGGGCGTTGTCGGTGATCCAATCGAGTCTGCGACGGATGCCTTCCGCATAGCTATTGGAAATACAAAAGCATAGCTTAGTGTCTGGCGACGAAAACTGAACGAAGAGTGAATGGAAACGCAGACGTACGAGGGGCCTGTTTGGACGTGCTACTCTTCCCTCCGCCCTGTTTCTGGCGCTCGACTTCGTTCTTCCACTTCTTGACGAGTTCCTTCGCCAAGTCAGCGACATCCTTCGAGGCGTGTGACCTGAGTTTCCCAACAGCAAGGCCTGCCTTGCTTTCCTGTACAAACCAGGGTTGTCAGTCATTGCCTGCGGGCGCGCAGGGCCCAGGTATTGGTGGCGTTGTCGGCGCACCCTAAGGGAAGACTCGGTGACTACCGCGTCCTTCTGCAAGATGCGCAGAACATCGACAATTTTCTGCGTGAGGTGGGAAAGGACCCGAAAGAGCAATCAGTAAGTAAGTGCACTGGACTAGCGGGGTGAACGGAGTCATGTAGGGATTTCGTGTCTTTGATGCGCACCTCTGCTGATTCTGCGTGTTGCAACTCTTTTGCGAGCTTTCTCAACTCAACGGCGTCCGACATCTTGTAGGACGGACGACCCTTGCCCACTCCGAGTCTAATGCCTGCCTACGCCTATGTAGCTACGGTACAGCGTACAGGACACTCGAATCAACGGCCGCTCCTCGTTATCTCTGTCTGCTGTGCGACGTGGAGGTTGCTCGCAAGGCGTGAGAAACGGCAAGTGGTCGCACCAGTCGCCTCTGAACCCTCTTCCCGCAACCTCTCTCTGCCATAATACACAGTCGTGTGCACACCACGTCCGGGCACAGCCTGAATAATCGGCCTTTAATACTTCTGTTTCTTATTGAAAACCACTAAACCACTGTTGGCCAAGTACCAGACGCACGCGTGATTTTCGGACTTTACAGGACTTTAGAAGAAGTGCTGCACAAGTAAATGGAGCCCCTAAGACATATTAGAGCTGATTGTTGGCGTAGAGACCCGATCTACCTATCCCTTCAACCCGACAAAGACGAGGGAAAAATAGTACTAAACAGTAGGGGCGATAAATCGATGTGCACTGATCTGAGAGATGATGGATCGCGGACTTTATGCTTTCGGACGAGAACACAACAAGAGAATGGTTATGTTGTATTCAGAACACTAATAATGAACAGCCGCAAAGGCGAGAAATTGGGATTCTTCGAGTACACTGCGATGTGAAGACGGCGTAAATAGACTGGAGTGGAGGAATAATGACATGATAGCAGGGAGACGTAAGGACCGGATAGACCCTGGTGGCTCTATGCATAGCCTCCGACCTCTGTAAAACAAGTGGGCAAATTAGCACTGTCTCAGCACCGCGATAAGGGGAAGGTGCTTACGTTCAACCATTACATCAATCGTGTCTAAAGATAATTGTCAATCCACGGTCGCGATGAAAAAACTGACAGTCAGAACTGACCGTTCTCCTCCATGTCGAGACTCGCAGGCGTGTCATCTTCGTTGATGCGGTCTCCATCGTACAAAAATCTAACCAACATCCAAAGTCAAATTAGTGGTGGCATTCATTTCCGAGTCGGAGACGGAAATGCAAAGAAAGCAGTCGTACCGAATCGTGCTGACTTCCTTCCCTATTTTGTGCGCGTATGCAGTCTGCAGTTTGCTAAGCTTTGTGCTCCGTTTGATCTTGAAGAACACCTCCTCTCCGCCAGCTGAAAGAACCTAGCGTGATCCAAAGACTTCAGCATTCAACGGCCCAACTCGACGCGTGGCAGCCCCTAGAACACACCTTGATGTTGATAGGCGCATTGGCATCTTCAGTCTTCGGGACGTGCTCCTCGTTCTCCTCCCGCGTAGGTGCGTTTTGCTCCTCGTCAGACATGGTTGTGTGCGTACTAGGGATCCCGGGGTGAATGCGGTGGTCTGCAGGCTGCGAGAGATATCGTTAGGGCCTCAGGGGGCGCGCTTATGCAAGATAAGCCGGATAAAAGGAGAAGACTGAGTGCGTTACGCCACGCCGACCGTGTTGTAGGACGTTCGAGTATGACTTTTGGCGCTGAGGGGGCGCAGGTAAGCACCGATTTCCTAAAAAGGCCCAGACGGCGGCTTCGTTTCCATCCCGTTCCTCCGAACCTTGACCGGCACGCGGTTGGCCACTTGTACACACCCCTCAAAGTCATCCATAGAGGCTCTTTGTTCCGCGGCGCTGCTTATCAAAACAATTAAAATAAATGCAAAATCGAATTTATATTTTCTCCATTTTCTCCGCCATTCAATTTCAACTATGCCTGCTGGCACTGAGCCTGAGTAGTCCATGTTCTGTTCCTACCGTATCCTTACCTTAACAAGAATTGCTCATACCGCCATAAAAAAGAAGACTCAAAGCTCACCATAGTTTCCGAGAGACTCGGATCACTGTATACAATGATGGAAACATCAACATACGCATTACACACTCTCCGGAGACGACGGCAGGCGGTGCTGAAAAGTGACCAACACAACACAGACGGGTAAAATATTTTTCGCTTATCTAAATCCCAAGAACATTTCTGTGTGTTGTGGAAGTTTCGCTCCTACAAACCCGGGATAAGGGGGGCATCATGATATGAAATGCCGTGTTCTTTTGCTTCAAATGAAAAGACTCAAGTGGTGAATGCTGTTTCAGTGGAGGTGAAGTATGTACCAGCCTGTCCACTTAATACTGATTCAAGTTATTTACTCCGGCGGGGGAAAAGGTATTTAGTGGATTCTATTTATCCTGGTACCGATATATCTTTGGGGGTACACACACTATGGTGGTTATCTGTACGTCCGATCTTCCTGTTAAAGTTTCTGCTTCAGCTGCTCAGTATTATCGATCTTTTCGTTCTTGTACTACATGTAGTTACCTTGTGTGCCATCTCGTTGTCCCGCATGCTTCGGGACATCCATCAAATTCTTCCTCTCATTAAATCATTGCTACTATACCATATTTGTCTTGTGGCTTGTCCTCCCGCAAACAAAGAATGTATAGAAAAAAATATTGTGTTCTATGCCGTAAAGACATATGGTGTATACTGTAGTAGCTGTTATTGGTACTGAAAATCGTACAAAGAACGTCTACTAAGTATCCCTTCAACGATTTATTTAGTACCCCTTGTATTATACTCCCCGGAGATGGTCATGCCGGCAGACCTGCTAAGGCATCTAAAATTAGAAAATCCTGATGTTCGCCGCCTTCGCACCAACACAATCATAATATAGCATAGCCTGTCTCACCCACGTGCATGCGTAGACTCAAATAACGAGTCTATGAATCCTTTCTTTTGTACTAGACACGTGATTATCATAAAGTTTGTGGCTTTAAATCGTTCTTTATTTACATTTAAATGTAATCCGTAAAGTAAAGGAGAACATACGCAAGAAATATCCATAGCAAATACAAGCTTTCGCCTACTTCAAGGGCTTGCTGGTTTAACGCGTAGTCTGGCACTCCTCCGCAAAGTCTGTTTTGGCTCAGATTCGATGGGAAGTGAGAAAGACTCTTTCTCCTTTCCCTCGGCCGAAGGTCGTTTGCTGCCAAGTTTACCATTAAGCTGTGAACGATGACTGTGGTCTTGTGGACCAGACGCGGAGCCACCAACCAGGGGGCTTGCTACCTTATCGTCGCCTTCCGATGTTTCCCAGAAACTATTAGAAGCAAGGGCGGGGGAGCATTTCTCTTTACTGTATATAAGTGGAAGACTGTGAGTCACTTCCACCGGTCTTGCGAAGCATGCTTCCTCCTTTTCCCCTCTTACTGAAATGCTCCTCCCGTACGCCACGAATATCCGCATACGATCGTTTTAAGTTAGACTTGGTCGGCGAGTCAGATTCATTGTGCTCTCAACGTGAGTAATGTTGAATTGAGTCTGAGTATCGCATTAGATTCTTCTCCTTCGCACGTAAAGGAATTGAATCAGACTTCAGGATCCAAGCGGCAGCAAACAAAAGCCTCTTAAAAGCTTCGTGGGCATGATCCTCAGGAAGAGTAGTCCAGAACGCCCACTCCGGTGCAAAATATGCGGCCATATCAGCCAGAACCCCAGCAAGGCACCGCAATCGTGGATGTAGAACTTCCTCCCAGTAATCCTTCTTCTGTAAGAGGACGTGGACTCGGAAATCGATACCCCCTTTCGAAAAACTGTGGTCCTTGAATTGCTTGACTAGGCTAGCGATGTTTTGCGATAAACATCTATCCTCGTCCTCAGGCCAAGCTAAAAGCAATTCATAGACGAGCACCCAGAAAAAGGACTCCATGTCGTGTAACGGAGCGTGTTTGTATCGGGGATCCTTGACTTCATCGGGCCTCATATAATCAGCGGTTTGCTCCACGGCTTCAATGTATTCGTCGTAATTTTTTTGCCCGAAGGCCCGTGTATATAGCTGCTTTGCTTCGCCTTCTAGTCTGGGAAACTTTCCTCTCGTACGAGATCCCTGTTTAATAGTGCCGATTCCAGCACTAATTGAAACGAACATCGGTGTTCCCTGCATCATCGTTCGTCAGACGGCTACAGAGGTTATTTCGTACGAGAACATACCATTCGATCTGTAAGCGCATCCCCTACATTTCTGTCCCCTAGATCTGTAGCAATGACCCAGTCGATCAGGGCATGTTCTTCTCGAAATTGCTTCCTAAGTTTCGCACTTTATTAAGCACAAAATCAGGGATTTTTTAAGAAGAGAGGCTCACGTGTCGGAATGGAGAATTTGGTTAATGTATTTGGTCCCCGGTATACCGTCCAGTTTGGCATCGTGATGGATAGGGTTAGAAACGATTTTGTTCCTACTAACGTCGCGATGCTTTACTTTCTTTTCATTTACGCGTATTTGTTGGCCTAATCGCAAATTAGCAAAAATGGCAGAGACCACCACTTTCTTCACCTTGGATGCCATCATAAATTGCCATTATTACCTGGAGAAAACTCGTTCGCTTCGACAGTGAATCTCCCTTGGTTTTCAAGACGTTCCTGTATTTCGTCCGCCGGAAGACTCTACGTTTATAGTCAAACTCCAGTACGCATTCGGCCCCGGAGTGCAAATCAGATGTGGTCAATGCCTCATTGTTGCTAGCAATAACCCACTCCGGCTTTGAAGGATTCTCAACGTTAAACGTCGTAGTAGGGTCCCACGTAGGAAGATTTTCCAATGATTCGACAACAGTCAACACATATCGAAACAGCACATCCCAGCTCTTGTCCTCTGTGATGTCGTGGTGGTGAGACCGAACGATACCAGACGTATCGGACCAGTAGATATAAAATTTGAATTTATCCAGCGCCAAGTACAACATTCCTGACAGGCTCGGAAGTTCAAGCGGCAGGACATGCAGATACTGACCAGCTTGATTTCTCGGTGAGCGATCGTTGAAGTTTTGTTTGACTCCCACTAATGATTGTATCTCGTGCCAGTGAACCCCAAATCCACTTGTATTTCCACGCACTATTCTTGCAGCATTCACGTGCGTAGCCCACTTTACAATAATATCTAGTCGAAGCTTGGACACCTCAAAACCGCTGAAACATTCTTTGCCTGACGTATCGTAAAACGCTAAACAGCGGGCTTCTAAACAGAGCATCAGACCCGTCGTCGGACTAGTTTGATATTGGCAGGGAGGAACACACTGCCTTTGCAAACAGACAAGGATATTTTGGTGAGAAGAGAGTACAATTGCTTTTTACTAGTGGCTCCCTGTAGATTTCTGAGGAAGTAAACCTTATACCGCCGCCATTCCGCCGTCTGGATCGCCTTGGCTTCGCGAAGATAGTAGTCCTCGAATCCATTGACAGAAGCAGTTTGGGCGTATCCAAGGGCGCTATCCTTTGCCGCTTCAGAGCCGCAGTGAGTATACCTTTCCATAATCTGTTTAGCTTTGACGGGAGTATCTTTAGATACCTCCTCGTCTGCAATGGTGGGCAGAGAGACCGGGACGTTGGGAAGTGTCGCCATAGTTGCGTCATCGGTGTTTGTAGTTTCGTTGATGCTGCAATAAGACTTAGAGCCCGACGGCAAGTCCGCATTCATGAATGAAGACGAGGAGGATTCGACATCGGTATGCGTAGGTTTGACCGCAGAAGGCCCTGTAGATGCACCACCGCCGTGCGTAGTGTCCATTGCCTTGAATACGGATTCACACCAGAAATTGTGGGAGACTTGTAGATGTCTGGTCAAGAATAGGATGGGCAAGAGCTATTCTGCTGTGATGTTCGTCGACAAAGTGAAAGACGCGACGACGTTGGAGCACCTAGCCGCGCGTGACCGCGTGTTTCTAGTCGGCACGTGCCGCATAGTCATGTACATGTGTCACTGGCTTAGTTAAGCGTGACCGTCGGGCCGCAGGGATGCATAGAGCTTTGGTTGAATCTGTGCAGAGTCCTAGTTCCGCGAATATCAGGACATCATGAATGCATACTTCAAATTAAGGATTTAAGCAACACGTTCGACCTTCTAGTCTACAGAAAATCAAATAAAGAGCGAAGTACATAATGCGAGTCAGTATACAATTGATAACTAGAGGAGGGCAGTGGCATAGATCATTTCGGAACATTACACTATGGAGGTCCTTATTGGACAAAAATCCATGCATTTGCAATGAATTGCTGACAAAGCAGTTATAACTAGTTATTTTGAATTATTTTGAATTAAATGTAATTATTTGTGATTATTCCCACAAACCCTATAATTGCATATAACTAGTTATAACTGATTATGGATTGTGGGAGGCGATTGCAAGGTATAACTGCTGGTTATAACTGGTTATAACCAGTTATAACCGGTGATGAACCCGGTTGCAAAAGCACCGGCACAGCCATCACCACGCGTTACGGCCGGAGCTTTCGCACAGATCTGGTCATCACGCATGATAACTAGTTATAACTAGTGATGAAATTTGTTTTCGTTCTCACCCTGTCACTACTGGTTATAACTGGTTATAACTGGTTATATAACCAGTTATAACTAGTTATAACCCAATTCCGTGCTCAATGCACTACTTATTGTCCAGCAAGGACCCCCAAATTACACGAGTGTTGGTCTATTAAAATTTCCCCAGGAAATTGCAGCAAAAAAATCCAAGCGCAAAAATGTTTCCATGTTCATTCATGACGCCCGTCAAAACCATTCAACAGACAATGAGATCCTCAGGAGTCAATCGATTTAGTGCGCAGTCTAGCGCTCCTCCGCAGCAATGACCATAAGTTCATCGCTATCGTCTCCGGTGGGTTGGTTCTGCCCAGACCCTGTAACAGTCGGGAATGCCATCCTCCCCTTCCCCTTCTCAGGAGGTTGTCTGTTACTGCCTTTAGGACGATGCTCGGCGGTTTCAGGGGTTGGAGGCGGAAGCATCATCCCTTGCTTCCCCGTTGTCGCCTTCCCGCCACGACCACTCCCAGATATTGCCAAAAGTGAAGGTGGGAAGGTCTTCCCTTCAATATTAGCGGAAGGTCGTGAGTCACTTCCACCGGCCTCGTGAAGCATGCTTTCTCCTTTTGTCCTCTTACTGAGATGATCTTCCTGTGCGCTACCCATACGTACATAAGACCGTTTTGAACCAGACTTGGTCGGCGAAGCGGATTCTTTGTTCTCGCGATGTGAGGAATGTCGAAGTGCGTCCGGGTTTTGGTTAGGATTCCTCTTCTCTGCACGTAAAGGAATTGGATTAGACCTCAAGATGCTGGCGGCAGCAAACAAAAGCCTCTTGAAAGCTTCGTGGACGTGGTCCTTCGGAAGATCAGGCCAAAATGCCCATTCCGGACGAAGATACGCGGCCATACTAGCGAGAATTCCGGCGAGGCACCATAGTCGTGGATGTAAAGCGCGTTCGAAAAATTTCCTTTTCTTGTTCAGGACGGTTTCTCGGAAATCGGCTCCATCTTCCAAAAAAGTATGATTCCGAAATTGAAGAATTAGGCTACAGGCAGCTTACGTCATACATTCCTCTTCGCCCTCAGGCCAAGCCAAGAGCAGCTCATAGACGAATACCCAGAAAAAGGACTCTATATCATGGTATGGAGCGTGCCTGTACGGGGGTACGTCTAAGTCATCCGTATATTTGTCGGCTTTCTCCAGGGCTTCTATGTACTCGTCATATTTTTCTTGTCCAAAAGCTTGAACATATAGCTTTTTTGCTTCGCCCTCTAGTCTGGGAAACCTACATATGCGAGTATATTCATCCCTTATAGTGCCCGTACCGACGCCAATTGACATAAACATAGGCGTTCCCTATATTATCGTTCGTCAGATTAATGAGCGATGCGAAAGTGAACGGAACGCACTGTTCGATCTGTAAGCGCGTCCCCTACAATGCCTTCATCTAAAGACGCAGCATTGTCCCAGTCGATCAGAGCTCCTTCCTCTCTGAAATGCTCACTGTTTTGCAATTCAGTGAGCGCAAATTTAGGAGTTTTGTATGGAAGGCGCTCACGCTTTGGAATTGAAAATTCGGTTGAAGTATATAGCCTTCAGCGTATCGTCCAGCTTGGCATTGTAATGGACAGGGTTAATCAGGATGTTGTTCCTACTAATGTCGCGATGCAGTACTTTCTTCTCGATTACACATATTTGATGGCCTACTCGCAAATCAGAAAAGATAACAAATTGACTGCCATTTTCCTCACCTTGGACGCTGTCAAAAAGTGCCATTACCACCTGGAGTACACTCGTCCGCTCCGATAATGAATCTCCCTTGGTCTTCAAATTCCTCTGCTTCGTACGCTTGGGGACTCTACGTTTATATTCAAACTCCAGTACGCACTCTGCTCCGGAGTGCAAATCAGATGTCGTCAAGGGTTCATCGTCGGATCCCTTCACTACCTCCGAGAAGTCGACCTGCGCAACACCTGGGACACCCTTAATTCTCTCTAGTATCTCGGATTCGTTGAATCGTCGGTCATTATCGCGCCATTGATCTTTGATTATCCTTTTCCTCGCCTCGGACCAGAAAACAATCGTTTGCCGAGAATGTCCATTCATCGAATAAAGTTGTGACGCAAGATGAGCCTTTTTGTTGCTAGCAATAACCCACTCCGGCTTCAAAGGATTATCAACGTTAATCGTCATAGTAGGGTCCCACATAGGAAGATTTTCCAATGGTTCCACAACAGTCAACACATATCGAAACAGCACATCCCAGCTCTTGTCCTCTGTGATGTCGTAGTGGTGAGACCGAACGATACCAGACGTATCGGACTAGTAGACATAAAATTTGAATTTATCCAGCGCCAAGTACAACATCCCTGCCAAGCTTGGAATTCCACGTGGCAGGACGTGCAGGTATTGACCAGCTTGATTGCTCGGCGGGAGACTACCGAAGTTTTGTTTGACTTCTACTAAGGACTGTATTTCGTACCAGTAAACCCCAGGTTCCTTTCTATTTTCGCGGACCATCCTCGCAGCATTTGCGTGCGTAGTCCACTTCGCAACAATGTCTGGTCGTAGTTCGGACCCTTCGAAGTCATAAGAACATCCCCTATTTGAGGTATCGTAGAACGCTAAACAGCGATCTTCTAAACAGCGCATGAGATCATGATCGGACTAGTTTGATATTGGCAGGGAGGAACACACTGCCTTTGCAAACAGACAAGGATATTTTGGTGAGAAGATTTATTATCAGCGAGTACATTTGCTTTTCACTAGTGGCTCCCTGTAGACTCCTGAGGAAGTAAGCCTTATACCGCCGCCATTCCGCCGTCTGGATCGCCTTGACTTCGCGAAGATGGTGGTCCTCGAATCCATTGACAGCAGCAGTTTGGGCGTATCCGAGGGCGCTATCCTTTGTCACTTCAGCGCCGCAGTAAGTATACCTTTCCATATTCTGTTTAGCTTTGACGGGAGTATCTTTAGATACCGCCTCGTCCACCATGGTGAGCAGAGAGACCGGGACGTTGGGAGGTGTCGCCATAGTCGCATCATCAGTATATTTACTTTCATTGTTGATGCGATAAGAGTTAGAGCCCGAGGGGAAGTCCGTAGGTGATTCGACATCGATATGCGTAGGTTTGACCGCAGAAGGCCCTAGAGATGCACCATTGCCGTGCGTGATGCCCATTGCCTCGAAAAGATACATACCAGTAATAGTTGGAAAATTGTAAATATCCGGCCAGGGCTGCGGCGGGCAAAAGCTATTATGCTGTGGTGGTTATTTGCAAACCAAAGAACTTTGAGAAAGACGCGACGTTCAAAGAGCCACCTAGCCGTGCGTGACCGCGTGTTTCTAAGTCAGCACGTGTTACATCGTCACGCACATACTGTATGTCACTAGTTAAGTGTGACATACTGTCGATTCTCTACCACTACCACATAGTACATCCACCGTTTCCTATCGGTATTATTTGTCTCCACCGACAGAACAACCGACCGCTCACGAATCAATCGTTATAATTACGTAAAGATGCCTGGGAAGAGCAAGGATAGTACAGAAAAGACTCCGGTGTTGAAGGGCAAAGAAGGCAAGCCTTTACTGCTTGACTCGGACATGCAAAATTCCTGGGGGTGCCGTAATTGATACCAATCCACGTATAGCTGAGGACACAATCCTTAATTATCTCAAAAAAGTATGCATGCTAAGAAGGCCCTCATATTTGACCTATGTCTCATCTGGACCACCTTAAGATGAACCGTCCGTTTGGAGCAGTGGACGTCTGCGCAAATTTGAAAGGTGCCGTGCAGAAGACGGCCACACAAAAGATTCTTATCACACTGGCGGAGAAGGGAGAGATTACGCAAAAGCCGTATGGTGACTGCCCTCCTCCATTTCCCCATACAAATAGAGGCGAGCTGAGTATATGCGCTCGAACCTGAAGGAAAGACGACGTTCTTCGTCGCGAAGCAGTCCGGTCTCGAGAATATGTCACCCGAGAAATTAACCGCTCTTGAAAGTGAACATCGGGTCGTCGACGAGGAATGCAAGCTTATCGGCGAGGAAGTCAGGAAAGCCTCAACAGGTACTGATGAGGGGCACATAAAATCGTCCCAAAGCTGATGCGTTCACTTTGGCAGAGCTGGCTAAGCTGAAGGGGACACCTACAGATGAGGAGCTCAGCCAGCAAATTGAAAGAATAAACGGAGCCGTGAGTATTGGTCCTGAAACTGCTTGTAGTTTAATTTAAGTTTGTCCACTTGATAAGGTGGAAAGAAACTTGGAATACCTGACACCCCTCCGAACGGGGGCATCTCTCATCTCTACGGAGGAAATAGCACAGCTCGACGCAGACTGGATCAAATGGAGGAAAGAATGGACCAACAGACGCGAAGTTTTTATGAAGTACGTGTGCCGCAGAGCTAATCCAAAACAGAAGCTTTTGATTTGCATAGTATGTGCTAACTGGTGACTGGACCGTAACTGACATCTACAGTCTATGGTACCTTGTTGCCGACAGTCTTCCCCCCAAAGAAGCAGAAGACCTTGCCGAGGACCTCGGCATTGAATATGATACGACCGAACACGGTGATATAGAACATGGACCACTTTGCATTGCTCCGCCAAAAAGGCGCTAAAGAAACTCTAGAGTCTAAAACAGCCAGTAGATCAAGCCTCGTTCTCCAAGCCAGCCGCGCACCTTCGCCTTAATCTGACCAGGACAAGCGCATCTGTGACATTCCCGCGCCAACTGTACGATCCACTTGCCATACTGCTGCTAATTGAGATACATATATTGTACTTCGATCGTCGCTATCTGCATGTTGTACTCCTAGCTCGTATTTTCATGACAGTTATAAAAAATTACTTAATATACTTCATATTATGGCATCTGTCCACTTCTTTGCAGCCTCTATTCCGAGCTCGAGATTAGGCTGCAAGCCTAGCTTATACAATCTGTTGGAATTTTCGAAAAGTGCTCTACGGGCAATTCCGACTGCTTGTTGCCCCGTAAGCTCCTCGCGTCGCACACTCTCGGCAAGGACCTGAAGGATTTTAGGCAGGGTAGTGGTCGACATAACCTGAATATCACTTACCTCGTATAAGACCTCTCTGGCCTGGATCGTCCCAAGGTAATACGTTTCTGGCCACCAATGTCCGTCGGCTGTTACGAAAAGGAGTCAGTCTTCTAGTCTACACGAAACGTGGGATCATGAATATGGAGGGTACGTACTAGACCAAAGCATCTTGTTCGTTGGACAAAGCTCTAAAACTTGCCTCACGACATTCCTCTGACCTTCTTTGCTTACAAAAGGAAAGACTTCCCCGAAGTCGAGGTAGACATTACGGTATACAGAAGCAAGATACCCTGCTTCGCGCGTGAAGGGGTATGACGCGTGGAGTAGTACGACGGGCGTATCGGGAAAAGCGGAGAGAAGTGGTTGGAGGTGCGCGGGTGACGAGCGAGTCAGCGCAATGTCTGAGTCCCCCAAGCCGGTGTGGAACTGCACTAAAGGCGAAAATCTGTCGTTAGAGCCAAGCCACCTAAGCAACAAATTGATATGTACCAGGTTTACCATACTTCCCAGCAATGTCCATCACTACCCGCACGAGGTAGTCATTAAAGGGCTTGTCAGCAAGTCTGAGCTTCCCTGTATCTTGGAAGCGCGTCACCGCATGCATAAGTGATTCTTCAATATCCTCCAGTGGAGGGCTTGAAGGGGAAACATCAAGACCCGTGCGATAGCAGGCTATTGACTTGTAGCCAGCAACGAAGGGATCCTGGGCAGCCTTTATCAATACATCATTGTATGCTGCCGAGAACGCCGAAAAGACAGTGGATGCAGAGCTTTGTGAGTCGAAGCCATGCGTTTGGACGTGATTTATCAAAATCATCTAAAGGAAAGCAGCGATAAGGATAAGGACAAGGACAAGGACCACCAGAATGATAAACCAGCTGTATCTGACGAACCTGGGCGGCAATTTCAATACGGACGATTTGTTTAGACGAGCTCGAAGAGTACTGATCGTGCCATGCAACATCCTCGCATAGCCCTTCGCCATCCAGACCGTCGTCTATAAGGAAGCATTGTATGCCCGTTCGTTCCAAGCATAATTTGCACAATTCGTCATACTGCAGCGACTCTCGCTTCTCTTTCACAACCTCCCAGCTATTTGCGCAGCCAAATAGCTCCGAAAGCTGCCTTGTCGCTCGATAACAGGCGAGTGTTTGAACAGCATCTTCTGTCAGTGCAAGGCCTTGAGCCTCCGAAACGAGACCCTCAAAGGCAAAGTCATTTCTGTGTGAAGCCGAAAGCAGTGGATGCGAGTGGTTGTCGATTGCCGGGTACCAGAAGGCAGCCTGAGCCAATTCCTTGAATTCGCTCGTAATATTCATGTCTACTTGGACTGAAGGAGAAGGCGATCGGAGTTATTATATGGTGGTAACTTGAACGTACCCCATGAATGCATACACATTGAAACAGCAATTGCAGAAAAACACAGCCATACGCACTAGGTTACCTCCCACATAGTGGCATAAAGTACCCCCCTCAAGGAAAACTTGTGTCAACAACGGTACCGGTAATAAGTAATGAGTGATTATGAGTCCTAATGACTTAGGAAGTTGAAACGTGTTGATTACGACCGGCCCTAAAGCCGAAGTTTTGCATCTCTCCTCAAGTAGCTACACCTCTTGGACGAGGATCCTCATATTGATTCCCCCTCACCCATCTTGCTTTTGCTCTTCCATCCATCTGCAGCTAGGGGTCGTCCCCTTGTCACCTCTTATACTCCTGAAACTGTTTAAGAAGGGCTCCTGCGATTTTAGCGCGCATATAACAGGAAAAATCAGCCACGATGTCGTTACCAGATGCAGCAGAACAAAATATTCAGATGTGGAAGATGAAGAAGCTAATCAAGAGTTTGGATTCAGCGAGGGGGTACGAGCTCTCGCGATTGTGCGATGGGTAGATTGTAACGACTTTGAACAGCGCTGGGACTTCCATGATCAGCTTGATCCTGCCTCCAAGGGTATTCAATTTATTCGCTATATTATGCGTTTCGTTGCTGAGTCCTCATCTCCAAAGGACCAAATCTCGCGGGCGTCAGCCATGTTGACTCAGGAGTACGGCACGGCGTCAAATATCAAGTCCCGTGTTAACAGGCAGTCTGTCTTGGCCGCCATCACGAGCACTCAACAACGTCTGAAATTGTACAACCGTGTTCCGCCTAACGGACTGGTGCTCTTCGTGGGTACGATTTTGACAGATGAAGGCAAGGAAAAAAAGGTTTCGTTTGATTTCGAGCCCCATAAGCCTATTAATACGTGAGTGGTGGCTACCATGATGAAGAGGCGTGGAAGTAACGTGTTGTCCTGTACAGCTCACTCTACCTTTGTGACAACAAATTTCATACAGAGGCACTGTCAGAGCTGTTGGAGTCGGACCAGCGCTTCGGTTTCATTGTCATGGATGGTAACGGCTCCCTTTTCGGCACGCTCGCCGGTAACACGCGCGAAGTCATTCACAAATTCACCGTCGACCTTCCCAAAAAGCACGGCCGTGGTGGACAATCTGCGCTACGTTTCTCACGTCTTCGAGATGAGAAACGGCACAACTATGTGCGCAAAGTAGCCGAACTGGCTGTACAGCACTTTATCACCAGTGACAAGGTCAACGTAGCTGGTTTGGTGCTCGCCGGTAGCGCTGATTTCAAGACCGAGTTGAGTCAGAGCGACATGTTGGATCAGCGTTTGACTGCCAAGATCATCAAAGTCGTCGATGTAAGTTACGGCGGAGAAAACGGATTCAATCAGGTGCGCTTCCTCTGCTCGATGAATCGCTCAATTACTGAGAACTTGTGAAGGCGATTGAGTTGGCGGCCGAGTCTCTCGCCAACGTCAAATTCGTGCAAGAGAAGAGATTGATTCAACGGTACTTCGATGAAATCAGTCAGGACACTGGTAAATACTGTTTCGGTGTTGAAGACACTCTCAAAGGTCTCGAACTCGGTTCTGTTGAGACCCTAATAGTCTGGGAAAATCTGGATATCACGCGTTATGTGCTTCGGAATGCCGCCGGTGGTAAGCGTGTAGCTCGTCTAAGTGTTGGGCGGCTGCCTCACTTCTTTTTTCTAGAGGAGATTATTGTACACGCGAGCAAAGAACAAGAAAAGGACCGCGAGAAGTTCACTGATAAGTCAACTGGGCTCGAAATGGAGCAGTCGCAGGATCCACAGCCACTCCTCGAGTGGTTCGCAGACAAGTACAAGGATTTCGGTGCGAACCTTGAGTTCGTCACAGATCGCTCTCAGGAGGGTGCGCAGTTTGTGAAAGGTTTCGGTGGTATCGGAGGTCTTCTCCGGTACAAGGTTGATTTCACGAACCTTGCAGCATTTGACGAGGACGAAGACGAGTTTTACTCTGACGACGACGATATCTGACGGTTCTGTGGGCTCGCTTGTGTCGAGCCCCGGAGATACAACGAGGGTACTCCGGGGCCTGTGGAGGGGAGGGGTTGCACTGTGAAAGAGATGAGTGGTGGCGTTGCGGAGTCAATGATGGCGTTATGTTGGTCGGGTACAAGCTCCCGGAGCCCGTCCACAGACACGGAACGCCGGAAGATGGCAGTTGGGCTCTGTCGGGGTCCCCGCAACTGTGAAGTCCGTGTCTGTAGTTCCGTCATCAAATGCCTTTTCGACGATCGCATGAGGATATCCGAGGTTTGACGTTCTTACATTTGACCCAAAGCCTTTTAAGGTACGTATCTAAACCTAATCAACTCCTTTTCACCCAAGATTCCCGACTGATTTCGCTGTCCTCAGGTAACTGTATCGATTGAGAGATTATCATGTCTGTAAGGTGGGATCAATATTGGGTGTATGTACTGTACGTCCGTGTCGGATTGTGCCAAGTGAATGCGATTGTGTTGTGCGATGCTTTATCTTCGGTCGTGCCCTTAGCTCACGGTGTGTGCTCGAACTTCTGCCCGTGTGTGAGAACGCGCTACAACCAATAATAACTTCCATCCATGCTGTCTTCTCTGTGAGTGTGCTGTGATGCTTCTTAAGACGTCCATACTTAACATCTTGGGAACGGGCGGTATCCATTGAGCGCCGCGCAGCATGGCCAATCGACCACGGGATTGTACACGACCCTGTAGCGTGCCTTCTCCCGGTCAGAATTGTGCCGTACAATACTTTGGACAAATGAGCAATTTGGTTCTCCTGGAAGTACAAAAGCTGACGGAGAAAAATGTAGACGACAGTACACGATGATGGTGCACTTCGTACTCGCGTTTTTGACCGCCCTCGTAGGATGTGTGTATGCTGTTCCGGCCCATTTTACGGAGCCATTGGTGAAGCATGCTTGGGCCCAGATCCCAGATGATTGGGAGGTCCACAGTGTTCCTTCCGCCGACCATCCTATCACGTTGAAAATAGGACTGAAGCAGAGCAGGATCGATGAACTCATCAGTACGTTGTACGAAGTCAGCAACCCGCTGCATCCAAATTACGGCCAGCATCTGTCTCGGCTGTGAGCCCCTTTAGTGTCCACAAATTCAAACTTGTTTACTGACTATCCGCTAGTGAGGTTGAGGAACTGGTGAGCCCACATCCAGAGTCTGTGCATGCTGTCCATGCGTGGCTCTCCGCACACGGTGTCGATATAGCCTCAGACGTCGCGCGCAACTCTGCTGGTGACTGGCTCTCCGTCCGCCTCCCGCTCGCACGCGTTGAGGAGATGCTCGCTACTGAGTATCGCGTATATCGACATAAGCGAACGGACGAGCGAGTCGTCCGTACGACCTCTTATAGTCTTCCTCGCGCATTGCATGCACATATCGACCTCGTGCAGCCGACGACGGTGTTCGACAATATGCGCAAGATGCATGCGACATTCCATGTGGATGGACACGTCGCGCCAAAGACTGATTCTGCATCTCCGTTTGTCACCGGGCCCGCGGGGCAGAATATTTCCGCAAGCTGTAACACTACAGTCACCCCTACGTGTCTGATGCAGTTGTATCGAACTGAAGGATACGTACCTCAGGCCGCGGATAAAGGGAATCGTATCGGTGTCACTGGCTATTTGGAGCAGGTTTGTCTATACATGTTATGATTAAGTATCAATGACACCTGATTGGTACATGTTTTTAGTTCGTAAACTTTGCGGACCTTCAAGTAAGTATTGGTTACGATTGTATATACATAAAAGAATCACGTTAGGAACGTTCCTACCACAGACATTTTACACTATGTTCCGTCCTGAAGCAGTTGGATTTAACGTATCGGTTCTTTCCATTGACGGAGGCCTTAACGATCAAACAATGCCAGGTGTCGAGGTTCGTGTCTTCTTCCCAATTTAATTGACTTCGTTTATTCTTATTGTCAGTGAAGGCAAACCTTGATAATCAATACACTACTGGCCTGGCATTTCCGACGCCGAATATATATTACACCACTCCGGGTACTGCACCTACCATAAACGACTCCGTAACTCCTCCACAACGGGACGAGCCATACATCGACTGGCTGAACTTCGTATTGTCCCATGATGACATGCCATTCTCTTTCACTACCTCATACGGCGGAGACGAGTGAGCTACTCTGTGTAAAACCCTTTTCTTTTTGCGACGACCCTAACCCGATGCATATAGGCAGACATTCCCTAAAGAATTCGCTGTGTGCGTTTCCTTTGTTAATCGAGCTGATCGTTTAAGTGTAGCCGTTTATAAACTCAATCAACAGTCGTGCATGTAACCTTTTCGCGCAACTTGGAGTCCGCGGAGCGTCAGTTATGTTTAGTAGCGGAGATGGTGGAGTCGGTGCAGGGACCTGTTTGACCAATGACGGCACAAACCGCACCATCTTTCAACCCGTAAATTATCTAAGAGCCTCGCAACTTCATCAGCGATCGTTATGCTAAGAGGCGTGTTTAGGTCTTTCCGGCAACCTGCCCCTTTGTAACTGGGGTAAGTTGGTCTCGTCACGTTTATTTTAGTGATACTGCAACTTTTCAGGTTGGGGCAACATTCCAAATTGCTCCCGAGCGAGGCATTGGCTTCTCACAAGGGGGTTTTTCGGTATACTTCCCGCGTCCGTCATTCCAGGCCAACGTCGTCCCCCCGTTCTTGGATAAGCTGGGTGATACTTATGCTGGTTTATTTAAGTAGGAATATTGTTCATTGATTTTTTACCTTAATGATTTTCCAACTGATGCCCTGACCTCACTGACACTAAGTCCTGGAGGACGAGCTGTACCAGATGTCAGCGCACAAGGAGAAGGGTAAGTGAAAAAACGGAAAGCTTGTTTGCTGTTACGATTAATATTTCGTATCGTTCTCCAGTTTCCAGGTCGTAGTCGGTGGTCGCGTAGAGTCGGTCGGAGGCACATCAGCCAGCTCGCCAACATTTGCTGCCATCGTCACATTGCTCAACGATGCTCGGATTGCGAATGGAGAGCCGCCACTAGGTTTCCTGAACCCTCTTCTTTACTCTGTCGGTGTTACGGGTAGGCGCACAAATCTTTCATTATTCGTGTACCTGAGTTTCTTACTACTTGACAAAGGCTTTGTTGACATCCTGGCTGGGAATAATCCAGGGTGCGGTACCCCAGGTAAGCAACGACTACACGGCTAGAAGATGTCTGCTAATACTGAACCGTTCCTCACTCATAAAGGTTTCAACGCTACTGAAGGCAAGCGGTTCCGCTCACACCCTCTGGGTCTGGACTCATTTTCTTTCCATCTTGTAGGTTGGGATGCGATCACGGGTCTGGGTACACCTGATTTCGTCAAGCTGAAATCTCTGGTGGGATGATGTTAACCCTACCAAACGTTAGATATCTCGAGTAAGGGAACATGCTATAATTGCCATTTTGAATGAATCCCAGCCAATGATGGATCGTTTGCATGCGATAATGCGAAGAAATACACACGCTGAAGAGACTCGTCTCCACTACTAGTAGAATTCCACCAGATATAAGTGACACAGGACAACAGGATCACCGAATCAACAGAATGAACAAGACTGGGATCAGACAAGCCTCTGAAGACGACCCGGAAATCAAGGCAAGGTTTTCAAATTTCGACTGTAAGTCCACAGCCGCGAGTGTCGAAGACTCGGAAGCGGAGCTGCAGCGATACTCGAAAGGGCTTCATCGATTTTGAGGAACGCATGTATACACTGATATAACTCTATGTACTCTAGAAAGGACCGCCTGAACGGTTCTTCATGGTGTATCGTCGTCGAACGTTCTTCTGAGATCTTGTTCCTCACTGTATGCGTTCTTGCTGTGCGAATACCTAACAGATGGTCCTCACCTGAGTCATGCAAGAGTTCACGTTACTACCGTTCATCAAGATCACGGTACTAGTACATATATAAACCAGTCAGACAACATTTCAGACATCAGAAGAGGACGGGGCTTTTGTGAACTAGATTTACAGTATATGGTCGATTTCATGGGCATCATTAGTCTTCCTTCTTTACAGGCGCTGTGTGCTCCGACTTGTCCGGCGCCTCAACTCGAGTCTGGTTTGTCCTGCCTTTACGCAGACTGTCCAAGACTTCGGCGACGCTAGCAGAGGGCTGCCGTAGTGTATCGCTTATAGGACTATCCTTCCGCGTTTCGTTTCTTTCCAGAGATACGACTGCCCATTCTCTGGTCAGACTGTCTTTCCACGCTCCCTCAGTCCTCCTTTTCCCTTGGTCACGCTGACTGGAGGCGTTAGCGAAGGCGCCGGAGAAGCGTTTGCGACCTCCAGACGGGCTCAGACCGCCAAACTTTCTCTCAAAGAGCGCGATGAGCTCCTTGCTATTTGGTTCGAGTAACTGGACGTCCGTGATGTGCCACCAACCAGCAAATTCAAACTTTTTAGAGGATCCATGTTGGAAGAAAGGAACCTCTGCAAAGAGTGGGTACTCCGTCGATGGGAAAGGCGTGTCTGGGGTACCAACTAAGTCCTGGTTGTCCGTGAGATCGTTAGGGATCTTGCGGAGGACGTTTAGGTTCGATTTGCAGAGGATCTTATGAGCAGACGACCAGTCAGGGTGCTGGCCTTCATGCAGTAAGATCGTAAGGAGATCATCAGGAGATGTGGGTGACACGGTAAGGGTGTTGAACGAGGACAGTGGTATGTCGAGTTGGGTACTGAGCTCGTGTAAGGTGTAGAACTGACTTGATGTAGTCGCAGGTCTAGCGCTGTTAGAGACACCAGACAAGTCGGATGGCTTATTCTGCCTGTTTTTGAGATGAGGAGGCACATATGCCATGTTGTTATTCAAAATGCAAAGCAGTCTCGGTCTGGCTGCTACTATGGCAGCTGATAGACGCCGAGATACATTTAAAGCGCTAATACGCGCCTTTACTTTTACGATGAAGTTTTTTTGGTAGCAGCAGTGAAGCAACGCGGAACCGATCAACGCAAATTGAATGGCCTATGTTTGCGACAGTTTGAAATGCAAATGTAATGAGCTCTGTCGAATTAGAAAGAGGAAAAAGAAAGGTTAATGAGTCCAAGCGAACCGGGACCGCCGCGGCCTCAGGGAGTCAGGGGTGGTTGTTGCCGTAACGTGATATGTATGTTGTGTCACGCGTCAGTAACACCGCGCCGAATGTCACGATGACTACTCTTCTCCATCAACACAACTTATCAGGATGGTAAAGCTTCTGTGTCTCTGCAATCCAGCTCAATGTGATGATTTTATTTAGCCAGACGGCGACGGCGATAAAGGACAGGCCATCTTTGTTCAGGGAGAGAACAACACCCCTGTGCTCTTTCATCTGCACAGAAGCGTTTCAGGCGGCCAGAAGGTCACGCTTGAAGCCGACATTTTAGTAGGCCTAGTCTACCAATGTCCCGTATATCATGCTCATAACCTCGTCTCTAGCGATACGGAGGAGAATTATGCGAGGACGAAAGGGATGCGGATACCATTATTGTTCACCACGACCGTCTCGCTATGATACACAAGAAACACCTGCATAACAAGGGTGTTTACGTGGAAGAGGTTAATTTTGTTCATCGCTGCATCGAGCGGAAAGTGTACTCTCATGAAAAGCCACTTAAAAGAAATATTGGCGGCAGACCTGCTGGTTCGGTGTGAGACTATTTCGCATTTCCAATGCATTCACGGTTAATGACAAGTACGATCTAGCCGCAACGAGTATACTCGGAGTGATGATCTCAACCTTGTTCAATATTTATCTGAGCAGGTTCCGTACAAAGAAACAGGTGGACGCACCGGAAACACTATTTATCAAGAGTTGTGCAATGAGGTAAGCCGACAGACTGACGCGAATCGCCATCGCCTGACAGCTATGCGCAGTTTTTTAGCGAGAACTATCCTTGGGCAGAAAGACACCCGTGGCAGTCATGGAGAAATAGGTACAAAAAAAACCAGGGACGTTTTGATCAAGAAATCGACAAATACCTGGTGATCCATCCTCCCCATCCTGACCACGTGGGCGAATACAGTTACAGAAAAAGAGCCGATGATTTTGGAAGATACCGAAATGGTCGGAGACAGAGAGTGGTTAACGAATACAGAGTTGAGGAGGAAGACGAAGAGGAAATCGGTATAGAGGGATACGGGTTGAATGAAAACGCAGCAAGGGACCGACTTGATGAAGAGGAGGATAACAATGATGTCATTGAAATTCCGAGACCAAGAGCGGCTCAGCAAGCCGCAGTGAGTATGACATTCAGGGCTGATAGGGAGCGCTTGAAAAGGAAACTGGCAAGCGGCCGCGAGGGTGGGGACACTTCCCCCCTGGAGCAAGGACGAACAAAGCAGAAACAACGGCGGAACTCCATCGAAAATGAAGATGCCGCATCCTCTAGAGAATCACTGACCGACGCTCAAGATAATAATATGATGCGGTGCGCGCTTTTGCTAACCGATATCGTACGCCCGCTCATCAACAACATCCATTTAGGCTTGATTACAACCCCGAAGACGGATTCACGCCAAACCTTGAGCAGGAAAATTTAGCAGAGTCTCTTACGGTTGAACCGAGTAACACGCAAGCGACGCTGGTTGCAACTCAGGTCCGGCGTCCCGCTGCAACTAAAGGACCTGTGGCTGGCCCATCTTCGCTGGCATCCACTCAGGTGCGCGTCCGAGCTGCACGGAATAGCGAAAGGACGCGAGCTCTTTTAGCGCAAGGCGCACGTCTGAAGACAGCTACCATACTACCTATCGACACCCAGGCAACCGCAGTGCCCAGTCAGACTAACAGGCATGCTCAATTGCACCAGACTCAAGAGGGGCCAGCTTCTGGTACACGTGTTCAAGAACGGTCGCCAAGCCTAGGTGCCGAGTTTGTCAGTGCGGCAAACAGTCCCCAGCATGCGTCGCGCCAAGATGGGCAGGCGCGACGTGTCGAGATCGAGGAGACAACCGTAGCTAGGCCAGCTTCGACTCCAAAGGCATTGGATAAGAAGAGAGAGAGGGCCGCTCGCAAAACGCCGTCGAAATCGGCCATGCGCCCTCCCACCCAGATTGTTCTTCGTTCATCATCCCCAATTCCTGTCCCTGGTCCCTTGAAAGAGACTCGGAACACGAGGGTAAACCAACGGACAGCTGCGGTGCCCTCGGCGCCTCCCGCTCCTACTAAACCAAGCCAAACTCAGACGGTCAGCAGAGATGCGCCGTATCGCAACACCCGTGCGCGATCCCGGTCAGTGGAGCCACAGCCTTTGCCCACCACGAACCACAAAGGAAAGGCGGCTATGCAAGCCGTGCAAGAAGAACCGGCTGAAGTGGATTTCATTTCGGCGGATCCGCCTGTAGAGACCGAGAGCTATAACGAACAGCAGTCCGTTGAAGCAGTTGAGGACGCTTTGGATATTAACGAAAGTGAGGAAGAGGAGGAGGAGGAGGCTGGTGATTACAGTAACAGTTCCGACTCTGATTCAGATGCCGACAACGTCATACGCGACACGGCAAAGAAGCTCAGAGAAAGCGGTTTGCATCATGGCTTCTACGGTACGTCTGACGCAGGCTTGCGCTCTACCTTCGCATCACCCGCGAGTCTTGTCAAACCCCCAGCGGTATCCACCCCAAAGCCTGCTTCTTCCGCAATCAAGACGGATGGGAGCGGCAGACGGACTTCATTACTTGGCTCGCAGATCCGTGTCAGGCACGCGACGCCCGCCGCTGAAAGCGAGCTTACATCCGAGCACGCCTTCCCGACGCCAGGTACACGTGCAGAGGAAGAGCGCAGGCGACTCGCTCGAGAGGAGGAGATGCAGCCCTACGTGCCGGCTCCTGGGACGAGGGCGGCGGAAATACTCTCCAGAAAAGGGAAGCAAAGAGCACGATAATGTGTACGATTGTACTGCTCGTGCGCGCCTTCGGGTCAGACACGCCCTTTTTCTCGATGTCGTTTTATTATTAAATGTTCTATCAGCAGGCGTTAGAGCGATTTCGGCGTGAGGTCTTATACCGTGTCTTGGTTGCGGAGTCGTGGAAGCGATACAGCAGTCTACCTCCTTTTTCTTTTGTACGCTTGAGCTCCATTTTTTTTGTATTCAGCTTTGGCGGACGAAGCTCGCGTGCTCACTTTGTGTTCTTGAAACGAGTGATTTAATATGTACATTTGTTTTGTAGTATAATAACAGTAACGTCGCTTAAAATTACATTATTCTTACAACTTCATGGTTCCACTGGAACACCTTAATTGGCGATTCATTTTCTCTTCAAATTTTATATCCTTAAGTGCTAGTAATATGTGTACAATTTGGTGTTTTTCCAATACAGAGGCGCCAACTGTCACATGCACGTGCACGTCTTACGCGCGACGAAGAACGCGAAATTCACCTCTTTTCTGCTTCAATCGAGTCATCCTTCATCCTAACGGTCATTCGAAGCTTTCGCGTTTTCAGTCGATAACCCCAAATCTGGAGCAGGAATCTTGACTGCTGTTAGGCGCTCTCCGAGTATCCAGCGCATTCTATTAATACTGATGGGAACGGAGCCGATGACCTAGCGGGGTGAGCGCCTTTCTCGCCTATTCTTGTCAATTGAAATGTAATCCACTGAGCGATCACGACGCACACACGCCCCTCGCTACGGTTATACCACACGGGATTAGCATCTTCGATGCCGTAAGGCTTGTCGTAAGGGGACAATAATAATTTTTTCAAAAATAGTGTATGTACGTGTTCAGCGTATTGCCCCTGAGATTTAGTACGACGGCCAGAGTACAATCTCTTTACCCTTGAACGGATGTAAGATGGCGTGTGTTATGACGTTTGCCCCGGGACGTTCCTAGAAATCGATTCTGATCTATTCGGTTCGGGGATGCGCGCTGGTCAAAAGCTTGACTTTGTTTATTTATATCAGGGTGTCCGTATGAACTGGTCCCTCGCCATCAGAGTGTGTCAATCGGATAGTGCAGGCCTTGGTGCTAGTGCTAGGGCCGGGAAGCCGGTTGTGTGGGGGAAATGGTGTTCGCTGGGACGGATTGCTCGCCCCATCGATTCATCATCAAACGTCTTTCAATATATTTATGCATATGTGACCGCTACAGTGAATGTATGTATTTGCGTCAAGCGACATGTAAGCCCACCCTCTCCGGCAAGAGTAACCATACCACTCTCGCCACTTGCACATGTAGCGGCTAGTGTAGGGGGACATCCTTTCTTCGGCGGCAAGACGGTGAGTGAATTGAACTTTGAAGGCTGTCCTAAGGGGCCGGGACGATGCGCGTGCAATTCAGTGATCCGTCGGCTGGGAGCAGTGGTGGCATTCGGTAGGTAAAAGGCGTATCAACCGGTTATATGCTATACTGTATTTAAAGTAAACTAGTGAGATACCAATCAAGTGGCTGATATTGTTGCGACGGACCGACGATGCAATGCAATGCAATTCTCGACTGCAATTAACGGTATCAATGACACCATCGACAGCAACCTTGGACGCGACTAGGTCGCGCCCCAATTGAATTTCTCTTGCCCAGGAAAGCTCGTCCCTTATGATTGCACTAGGGGGATGCGATCAAAGCAGCAGTGCATAAGGACTACTAATTTTGACAAGGCTTTAATATTTGATAAGGTTTATAGACGTGTGTTATACTACCAATGGCGCCCGGCGCAAGCGTATAAAAGGACGCGAGTCTACCGTGTAAACAATGAGCACTAAACAGGGACATTCAAGTATTAATCTAGAACAATGTAACGGTCCAGACTACACGGCTGGGAAAAAAGAACCATGTAATGTGAATACAATATCGGGTACTGACCGAGCGGTGAGTAAAAATAAACGTGGGTGATGAAAAAGATAATGCCATGGAACAACCCTATAAACAAAGAAGATATACCACTGCTCACTAAATAATGTGTTAGAATTACAAGCGTGTGATTTATGAGATTAATTCAGGCTACATTCTCGAAACCAATTGCGAGATAAGCAGCTTCCAAGTCATGTTTAGATCGCTCCTATTAAATTTCATCCTCCTCCTCCATCTCTGAAGCCGCAGAAGTAGCACTAGGAGAACCTTCAAGTGGCGGCAGGTCAACACTGTTTCCGCTGCTCGTTATGATATGACGGGGAGGATCTGTAACCTCGGGAGCCTTTGTCGTGTCCGTGCCGGCCGAGCTTATCGATGTTTGATTTTCCCTTCCAAGGTCATCATCATCGTCGATTTCGTAGTCGCAGCTTTGAATTGTTGAACCACCTTCCGAATGAGCTCTCGCTTTGTTGACCGAACTGTCATTTACGTCCCAAGAATACGTGTTTTGAGAAGCACCCGAAGCGACGTGGTAGGCCTGATACGACGCAGGAGACGGATGGAAGTACTCTCCACCATCGTCGCATTCGTAATCATCTGCCACTTGAGAGGAAGACGGATGGCCGCTGGAGCCCGTGGGGTCCTGCCCCGATGCACCCATGAATGGATCAGATCCAATCTGTGCGGGATGCCATGACCTTTTGGGACTGTGCATTTGCTCGTCCTGGTTCTTGCCATTTTTTCCCTGGTCTGCCCCGTTCCAAGTGCGTGTAGCGGGAGCAGTTGTGCGCGAGCCCTCCGGTTCAGGATATAAGTACGTGCACATGCGGTAGTGGCGGAATTGCGGCTCGGGCGAAGCCGTCTTTCCGTAGGGCATGAACACGCGGCTGGCGCGCTCAGAAGATGACTGCCATTCGTGCGCGTTTGCTTCCCAGACACTCGAAGGCCTTTTCTGGAGTTGACGACGCTTCGTTTCATGAGTATGAGGTGCATTGGATTGAGTCGAAGACGATGGGGCAGAAGCGGAGTCGTCGGGATCGCCTTTTGGCTGTTTTTTCCCGCGCTTGCGTGGACGCTTGTAACCGTCGCCCTTGGTGAAGTCAACAGTCCAGTAGTGGCCTTTTCCTGGAAGATGAATGTCCATGGGAAGTTTTACGAAAACAGACAGTAGCGAAAGGCTATGGCGGATGGATGTCTACGTGCTGGCGAATGAGGTTGACAAGTAGCAATTGATGAGCATATATCAACTTACCTTCCAAGCATTGGGGTTTTCGCAATCCTTGAACCACTCGAAACGATTCTGCAGCGCCTGGTAAATGCCGGAAAGCGTCAGTCTGCGCTGAGGACTGGACCAGATAGCGAGCTTGACAAGCGTTGCGTAAGTATACGCAGGCTTCTGACCGGGAACTGGGTCTGCGAGGCTATCGAGACAGATCGGAGTGCCGGGGCTCAGGCCAAAATACTGATGAATGTCAAAGGGGACGTGATTCTCGATGTCCTCTTCGTCAGAGTCGTGGAAGGAGGCGGGAACAAGCGCGGGGAGAGCGTTGTCTGCCCAATGGTTATTCTGATACTGGGCGATCAT
Source organism: Coniferiporia sulphurascens (assembly GCA_002794785.1). NCBI lineage: Eukaryota > Fungi > Basidiomycota > Agaricomycetes > Hymenochaetales > Hymenochaetaceae > Coniferiporia > Coniferiporia sulphurascens. The sequence continues at coordinate 1,383,258 of NBBA01000009.1, read as the reverse complement.
GGTGCATCACAAGAGGGGAAAACGGGGGGGAGGACACTTTCTATCGAGAATAATGAGACACGAGCGCTGCACGAGGCTACCTTCAGGAGAAGCGCCTGTTCGCCAACTGAGACGACAAAGTAATCTCTGTGGGTCCAGTCTTCCGGTCACGCTGTCACGGGCGCACATAATCATGTCACGCCGCTCGGCTGCCGAGGATCGGCACGCCCTCCGAGAGTAAATATCCTTCCATTACCTCAGGCTGCAGCTTTCTCTCTACGCGACCCCCAACAGCTTCCTCGCGATCTCTTGTATCCCATCGACTGCTATGTCGGTGCCTACGGAGCGCGATCCCCTTCTTGGCTCTAGCACCCCCGGGCATACTGTTCCGTCTGCTACCAATGGCGCGCCGGCCCTGGCGCCCGCGCCCGCGCCCACAAAAGACGTCAGATCAAGGCCGGGACCATTGGAGATTACGAGGGCGAATAGATATGCCATCTTGGCTGGCATATGGGCAGCGACGTTTCTCTCTGTAAGTCGTGGATCGCCTCTAGAAAAGGGGGTCGTTGCGCTAATGTGCCATTTGTCGCGTAGTCTTTGAACAGTAAGCCCCTTTCGCATAGTACTTGCGCGACTGTAGCTTTTTTAAACGCTCTTCAATATTAAGCGACGCTGGTGGCCACGTGTACGTTAACTCGCTACGTTTATTCGCTTGGCTCTTATGCGTTGAACTCTAGTACTGTCTTCCATTTCGTCCGAGTTCAAGAGATCCAATCAGGCGAGCTGGCTAGGGACTTCGTATGGACGTTTGTTTCAAAAGTATACACCTTACTCACATACGCATATAGTTATTTGCTTGCCACGTGTACCTTTACGCCTCTGTATGGGCGACTGTGCAATGTACTTGGACGTCGTGGCGCAAACCAACTGGCCGTGGTTTCAGCGGCGCTCGGGACCCTCGCATGCGGTCTTTCACAGAATATGGAAATGCTTATTGTTGCAAGATTCGTAAGTCACCGTTCTGATCTACGTCGCATTTAGTGCTTAGGAGGGCCGTTTAGCTAAGTGGGCTTGGCGGTGGTGGGATCTTCACGACTTCACAGTGAGCAGAGGAGACTAATGCGACACGCATTGTCCCTCCATAGCTAATCTCTTGAGATTAGGATCATCGTGAGTGACATGTATAGTATACGGGTGAGTCATACCTCGTCCCTTTTTCTTCAAAGCCTTAATCCATACTTATATCTGGTAGTCCCGCGGATTAGCGCAAGGTGTATCCAATATTTTCAACGGGGTATGTCCGTTGTGTCATTATTGCGATATCCACAAACTTGACGATTTACAGCTTGGGATGGGTATGGGCGGACCCCTCGGTGGCTTTATAAGTGACCGGTATGGACAATTGTTTCGGGGCGTATCTTTGTCACTGACTCACAAAATAGCTTCGGGTGGCGTTGGGCGTTTTTGATACAGATGCCACTCTTCGCCATATCATTATTTCTGACGACTATAAATCTGAACTACGTGACTCCGGTAAGTGTACACTTAGGTTGGAGACGACGTAGATTTCCGTTATAACCATTATCGAACTAGGGTAAAGGTAAGAGCGCGAAAGAAGTACTGAAGAGAATCGATTATGGTGGAACTTTCACTCTGTTTGGAGCCGTAAGCCGTTTGCGATTCTGGGGTTCCCAATATTGAGTGTTCGTCTTTAGGTTCTGTCATTCCTTTTCTTCCTCAGCAACAAATATAACGAAGAAAATGACGTGCGTTACGTCCTAACTGTACGTGATCTGCAGCTAACCAACACCGCACCTCACTCAGTGGCAATCTCCCTCCGTCTATGTGCCAATCTCCGTCTCAGCAGCCTTTGTTGTGATGTTTGTGGTCATTGAGCTTCTCGTCGCCCCTGAGCCCGTCCTTGCGCCATTCCTCCTCCGCCAGAAGACACCTGTTTTGATTGGGATGCAGAATTTCCTTGTTGCGAATTGTAACTTTGCTGTTATGTATTTCTTCCCTATGTGGTTTGAGACAGTTGCGTTGACGAGTGCAAGCAAGGCCGGTATGTCTTCTAATTGCAATCGTGAAGCTATTACTAAAAATGAGGGCAGGCGCACACTTACTACCGAACAGCATCTCAATGTCTTGCGGATCCCTTTTTGCTGGGTTAGTTCGTTTAAACAGATCTTGATCGTATCTGTGCTTATAGCTGCTCGCCCTAGTTACATGATGCATCGTACTGGGAAGTACAAGCTAATTAATCTTGTATTCGGGACATTCCCTTTCATCGCCGCTGTCTCTATATCTCTCCTCAGGGTGGATTCAAGCTGGTTCCGGATGTGGTTCAGCATTGTACGATTTTCCACATATACACTACTCGGTCACCTTTAATTTATGGATCGTAAGATCCCCCTTGGATTTGGCAATGCCGTAGTGCTCCAGGTGCGTCCCTCGTTCTACTGAAATCCAGCGCTACAATTAATTCGTTGCCTTTTAGACTACCCTAAGTGAGTGCTCACCAATGGCCGCTATCTACTCCTATTCATTCTACACGTAGTTGCCCTCCTTGCACATATTCCGCGTGAGTCCTTTTCTGCACTAAAATTTATTTTTCTGACTTAACGCCTTCCTACATTCAGACTCCGTCATGGCCGTTGGTACTGGCTTTGGTCAACTCTTCCGCGGGGTCGGTCAAGTTTGCGGAGTTGGCATCGCTTCTTCCATTTTCCAGTCCCTCCTCGACAGAGAACTCCATGCACGCATCCAAGGTCCAGATTCTGAGCGTCTCATTCGAGAGATTCGCCACTCGTCTAAGCTCGTCGCAAAACTTCCCCCAGACTTGCAGCGCGCCGCGAGGGACTCATACGCCATCTCGCTGCGAGCGGTTTTTATTTATGCTGCGGTCTCAACATTTTTGTCTTATCTTGTGCGCCTGCCGGTATGACAATCATCCATCACATTATGTTGAACGTGACTAAATCGCATTCTACATAGATTCCAGAGAAGTCCTTGGACGACCCCCGCGGCGGAGTGACGCGCAAGCCTAGTATACACATCGAGTCCGGAGCTACGCCACCCGGAAATCAAAATCAGCAGGACCGCTCAGTCAACGCACTGGAGTACGTCGAAAGTGATGACTCGGACGAAGAGGAGGGAGTACATTCCCATACTGGAGATACTAGACCTTCCGTGCCTAATCCACGCACCATCGCACCCGGGAGAAGACGACGACTGTCGACATTTGAGTCAAATGATGCTATAATGGATCTCGAATCAGACGCTGTCGGTGGCTCTGCGAGGAGCTTTATGGGGTGATAAGGCTTGACCCTTATCCCTTTGGCGCGGCGAGTTGTGGCTTACGATGCAGCAAGTACAAGTGCCGTCCCGCCCCCGGCTTGTTAAAGCCTTGAGGCAAATCTGCACGAAGCAGTGATGACAAGATGATTTAATGATGACTTGTTACGGTTATACAAACGACTGAGACAGGAATTCGCAATCGTTTGTTAGTGCAGTAGAGCTCTCGCCTGATAAATACACTTTCGTCGATCTGCCGTCAACCTGTTTGGTGGCTAAAGCGTCAGTTGAGCCTTTTCTGGACACGAAAGGGGCTTACTGCTGAGGTCGATGAATGGCGGAAACTTTAAAGACGTTCATTGACTAGGATGGGTGGAAGAAGACAGAAATCAGGTGATAGCAAATGCTAATTAGTGTGCATATATGAGCCCTCGCCTGATAGTTGGAAGTAGGCGCATTGAAGTGGATTCGGGGCGATAACGAGTGCGGCTCGGAGTTCGGCTGGACTTTTTGAGACTCGTTGAGTGCTTGTTCTGAGCTTGCGGTGTATGCGCAAAATTCGTTGGGTTCGCAGTATAAACAACGTGTATAACTCGAATCTGTAAGCCACGGAAATTCCAGCATCAATACTAGCGAACCCAAAGACGACACTGGGCTAGATCAGCCGGGGCAGCATAATGATTAATATCTATAACCCCTGAGTCATTCGCCACCCAGTGTACCCACTAGAACCTCGAGCCTCTTTCACCCGCTAGTGCTCACCATGGGGACGGTATCATACTTTAATCACCCACTATTATGACTTCCCCCGCTCACACCAGACACGCAGAAGCTTAATTCAAGAAGTCTCGTTGTCCGTATCACCCCGTACTATCACCCAAAGAATTTTCGTATTTACCATTCACCGTGGCCGAGATTGATCTTGGTGGCCACCGCCACAGCGGCCACTCTAAGTTTGACGACGGTAACCGTGACGGAGGCAATTGCCGCGGGGCTGGTCTGAGATCTCGAGCTCGAGCCACCCCCGCCAGACCGGGGATCGCGGACAATAAGGGACGGTGCGCATACCACGCAGCAGAACTTCCCATGACTGGCTGAGATCAGCACCACCAGTATGGGAGGAGGCTTTAGCTGTACTAGTGCTCAGGCCACAATCCGAGGCCGGAGCGTATATAAAATCAGTGCGTGCATCGCCTTTTGGAAGCCCTGCTTCTGGCATACTCTGCTTCCCCCACGACCTCCCTCCTCCCCTCCCGTCCTACCCCGCTACCTCGTTTCCGGTTGCCAGTAGCATGAAGAAGATATTCGGCCTGAGCCTGCGCGACATCCTCGCACCGCCGCGTCGCCTCCGGCTGGACGCCGACCCGCACCAACCGTTGTATAAAACAAACGCGCAGAGCACAAGATCGAAGCGGTCATCGAACAAGTCCAAGGCAAGCACCTCAGATGCAGCCGTACGGTATGTATTACCCACCAAAGAAAGTATCGCCGTTTTGGATCGCTGATGACAGACCTCGTGGCTTTTAAAGAAGCCTATCCGAAACCGGGGTGCCGGAGCGCGGCCGATCACTTACCCGGATACACGGCCAGCCGTCGGACAGGTCAACAATGGAGAACGGCTTTCATGGAACAGAACAAGTTGCGTTCAAGCTGGAGGCGGATGATTAGGAAGCTGACTTGTCCAAGTTCATCGACACACTGCAAATGAATCGTTTTAGCGCCCTCAGGCGCCGTGCCTTGTCGGACGTAAACTTCAACGACAAAGGCGGGCAGCCTGCGTAACTAAACGCCGACCTACTCAAGAGGAGGCGAGTACCGTAACGAGTTGAATGACGGACATGAACGATGGCACGATAAAAGCAACAGATGGCGCGCGGATCCGTACGTTGAACTTGAAGAATTAGGATTGACTTGATTGTATGAATGTGGATTTAAAAGGATGTATTTATAATCTTGAGATAGGTCGCCACTGTTATCAGCTTTCATCGTTTGTATGTAACATTGATCGGTATTGCTCACCGAGACCGTTTGAGAGGCGGTGCCGTACACAATGTGGGGCTGCGTTCCTGATCGACATTCGGGGAGAAATTCCACTTACTGTACAAGCCACTCAATAACGACACCGCATTGGAAGATTGATCGACCTCAGCTTTAGGGATTAATGATCACACAGGTTGTATGAGGTGATCTCGGTTCAACACGGCTGTGTCCTTTAGAAGTGCATTCAAAACAAGGCGGAACCTGCACAAGACGTAACAGATGCGTGCATCAACTGGCGAAGAGGATGAGCATCACGCTCACATTTTTAATCGACGGCCGTCTCGAATTCGAAAAGCTGGCAGTTCGGAGGTCTCAGGACAAAGATGAGCATGAATAAAATTATAAACATATATCGAATAGTTTCATTACACAGGGTCTTCATAACGCCATCGAGGAGCGTCTAATAGCATCTGGTACAGGTCGAATATACGTGATGGCAAAACAGAGGAGAATAGATCGACAACTAGCCTCTGATGAATGGGTGCACCAACGCCTCCTTCGGGGTGATCCTTCGCGCAGGATCAAGCATCAGGCATTTGTCGAGTAAGTCGATGAAAGATATAATTAGCTTCGCCTCCTCGTCACTGGCCTTTGAGACCGAAGGCATCAGACGAGTGCGCAAGTCCCTAGAAGGTTTGGCCATGTGCACTTTTCGAATTACGTCCTGCATATACGTTAGTAACAGCGGGAAGAGGGTCTAGAATAACACTTACAGCTCCGGTCACCCTGTCCCGTTCAACGCTTTCGAAAGCACCCATTTCGTCAAAGTAGTGGTCGCCGAATTTTGCTTTTTTGATTGTCTTTGAGTTGAACCGCCCTTTCAGCTCCATCATATATAGAAGCATCTGGTTATTGCTTCGCCCCGGAAAGAGAATCTTGCCTGTATAGAGTTCGTACAATGTACAGCCTATCGACCATATATCGAGCGAACAATCGTAGGGAACCCCCATTACTACAGGAGTTGCATTTAGTAAGACTTTTTAAATCCGGAGATGTGTACTTACTAATTTCCGGAGCTCGATAGAATCGACTGACGAGATAGGGAGTGATTTCATTTTCCGAGGCATCCGAGGCGGAGCCAAGATCGCACACTTTGAGGACCGTTTTCTGTTCATTTACCTGCAGTTTGTGGCAATTAGTTCGGAAAGAAATAAAGAAAGGGAGTAAGGATACCAACCAAAATATTGTCTGGTTTAATATCCGCGTGCATAATATTGCACTTCCGCAAAAGACTCATAGCAAGAAAGAGTTGATGTGCATACGCACGCACAGCCCGAATGTTAAGGCCAATATCTTTGCCAAACCTCTTTACAACCTCGCGCAGGTTCATGCTAAACATTCAGTTAGTCAAAATCCGCGATACGTAAATACGTATAAAATTAACCTCATTGATTCAAAAACTAGGCATAGATGACCACGATGTTCAAAAGTTCTTTCCAAACGGACGATATGCTTCTTGTCTTCCGGGTCGGCCTCGCCAAGTTTCTTCAAGATCTGAGCTTCCTTCAAGCCGGCCTTGACCCTAGAAACGGCACACTGTCAGAAAACATTCTAGACGGCTGCAAAGGGCACTCACATTGATTCTTGAGAGCGAATTATTTTTATCGCAACCTCTTTACCGATCTCGTTTAAATCACCCTGGAGCACTCGGGCACGTACAACGTTTGCAAACATGCCCTTACCCAAAGATGAGAACACTTGATATCGACCACCATCAAGCTGCTCTCCCAAAATGATTTGATAATAGCCCTCTACGTCAGCAGCAGAATCTAGGGTCGTCGTAATAAGTGCAGGGGCCACAGGTTTCTAAGCAATATGAATAACAGTCAAATCCAGCGTGCCAAGGAAGATACCAGCAGACTCACCGAGACTCTCTTAACCTTCTTCTTCTTTTTCTTCTCTATCGTATCTAGGGCGAACATATCATCTACGTCATCCTCTTCTTCTTCTTCTTCTACCTCAATCATCTCAACTTCCTCATGTCCTTCATCTTTGGCGACGACAGCTCGCACACGTTTCTGCTCATCCTCCCGTCGGTCCAGACTAGGGTCGTAATCCGCAGCTGAGATTTGTTCAACCGTTCCATCAGCTGGCTGCACCGCTGGGTCCATCTGCTCATCCTGCTTCGCGAGGTCGAAGGAATCAATGATTGGAGACGCCAATGGGGAGGCTCGTCCACCTACAACGAAAAAAGGTAATCATGAATAGGGTTTCCGTGAGGGTATGTGAAACGTACTTGTATTTACTCCGACTTGAGTGTCAGTGAAGCCCGGCGTTACATCTGTGCTGCGACCCTGAGATACAAGATCAGACGCGGAAGGGGTAGGAGGCGGCTGCGAGACCGCACTGCTAGGTCCAGGGCTCGGGCTTGCCGTCTCATTGACACTCAGTGCAGCGGAGGCGATCCCCGCATACTTTGCACGAATGGCCTGCCGACGAGCGCGACGCTCAGCGAGAGTATCCTCTATAGGTTTGGATACGTTCTCCGTTTCCAAGTCCAGTTCTAATTCTATTTCGGGCTGCTTTGCGGGCTGGGGAGGAGTGGAACCCCTGTTGGATACCTTGGTAGAGTTGGAAGGAGTAGGCGTTGAGGCCCGACTTGCCGCAGGTGAAATCCTTTAAAGTGTGGGTAAGCCAAGTAAAGTATGGAAAAGACTGCCTCAACGTACTCTCCCTCCTCTCGTTCAGAGTCTCGCGTCTGGTTTCCCGCAGACACCGGATCCTGGCCATATTGCGAGCGGCTGGGGCTGCGGGGTTGGGGTCGAGGACGGTCGGTTTCCCTGTCGCGACGTCCTTTATCATAATCACGACCTCCCCGTCCACGACGGTCTCTATCTCTATCCCTTTCGTCCCGTCGGTCTCTGTCATAACCCCTGTCTCGTCGCGACTCCGGTCGGTAGACGTCGTGATCACGGTCTCTATCCTTATCTCTCGAACTTTCCCGACGGCGGTCACGTTCATCGTGCCGTCCACTCCCAAGTGAGTCTTTACTCCTCTCGCGCCTGGTCCCGTCTGCCTTCAGATAGACATCCTTCCAGTCTTTCGGTCCTTCTCGCGCGCGCACCCGCTTCGATGCATGGCCGTTGCTTGTTCCCTCCTCCCATGAACGCTTTGTGGTGCTAGTTCCTGGGGGCATGTCAGTAACGGGAGCGGATACAGTTTTGGTTTTAAGAAGGGCCGCACGATGGAGAAAAAAGGAGTTAAAAGAGGCAATAAAAAGACCTTGAGCGCAGTACTAAAGTATGTCTGGACTCGCACAAAGCTGAGACGTTCTCCGAGTAGATCCGTGACTCGTAGGGGTCGTGTCGGCCCTAAATATTTTGTTTGTCATCATACGTAGGTAATCAACAAGAGCCAAATGGTATTGAGAAACTGCCTGTCGCCGTCTCTCATGTTCCCGTACAATCAATGCATGCTGTAATTCTCATAAGACGACCTATCTGAAATCCGACGTACTCCTCTATTTATCTAGATTTATAGTCGACATTCTTCCTCTATAATATGGTTCAATATATCTCGCGTCTGCTCCAAGGGCATAATCGTCTGGACTTCTTCACATACGACGATGGACACCCAATCAAGTTCAGAATCCAGCCTGGATTCAGTATCTCGTTACGGACAAGATTAACGGAGGACATAATTGTGCGTTGTTTCTTCTGCCATCTCAATGTTCTTGATACTTATTTCAACGCGACACATCTTCTTTACAGACGAACGGCGGAGTTGTCATGACCGAAATACCCATCGACGGTATAGTCGTTGTTGATCCTAACTCACGCACAGGTCGCAAACTTGTGCGGGACTGGTCCTGGATGGAGCGCCCTGCACGATACTTTGTGTCGTATGTATTTATACAGCGGTGCATCGACGAGAAACAGTTGCTTCCACCTGCCGAGCACGCTCTCATTTCAGGTGCCGTACAAAACACGCAATCGACAGCGTTTGTTTTACTTCCTATACCCTATCTCAGTGACATTCTCTGACTGTATGAGCGCATATAGTCGTCCCGAACTTTCTGAAATTGCAAAAGAGAAACTGGCGCTGTACCTTGCAAAGATCATACCTCATCCGTCTTCCGGAAATAGGTCCTCAAACAAAATTTACCAAAGACTTGTGAAGAATGTTTGTATACTCATGTGAGCTGGCAAGCCATGCGTGTCTGCTGATTACTTTCTGCAGAGGGTTCGTTTTCCTTGGGTTGGGGATCATAATTGGCAAACGTACAGAAATCAATACTGCAAGAACAAGAGGTACTATGACAAGCTCATCAAAGCAATCGTGGATGAGCGTGAGGAGCTGTCATCGTGTGAGCTTCCTCCCGCGGGCAAGGGACAAAGGCTGCGGATGGATATCATGCATCCTGTTTCTTTGAGGACTGACACTGCCGCCGACAAGGGTATTAGCGGACTCGCAGAGGCAGTAGCCATTGAACGGAAGCGCAGGTTTGGGGACGATATAACAAACCTGAATGGAAGCGCGAGTATAACAAAGCCAAACTCCAACTTAATACTCCGGGAGTCTCCGTCATTCATGGGAACAAAGATGAGGACGTCCAGCGGACCTGCGGAAAAAAAGGCTCATCTGATGGAACAGGGTACCGGAGTTTATTTCTATTTGCCGCATTGAATAGTTCATTCAACTCTCCGATTACTTGCAGATACTGAAGAAGTCGAAGTCTGCAGAGCAACGACCAAACACAGGAATATGTGTACCGACGTTTGGGCTAATGAAACTTTCGGAGATGATGGGTAGGATCTTTCATATCATCCGTATAATGACTGACCTTTCCAATTCTGAAGCCCGGATATGTCCACAAACGCACGTACTATCGACGGGAAGGATAGCACGAAAGCGGATGATAGCAGGAGGATTCTAGGCTCGAATACTTGCGATCTCTATCAACACTCGCTTACGTCTTATGGAATGGATCTTGACGACTTTTGCTCTGCTGCTGCTCTGGATGCTTCTACTATGAATAACGAAGACGAAGAAACAGAAGACGAGAAGCGTGTCGTCGAACTACTGGAATTCCCATCTGATCAGCTCGGCCCTGTAGTCCTGGAATACACCGCGTCAAACAAAGAACCGACAAGACCCATCACCACTTTTGAGAAACAGCACGGGGATCGCAAACTTTCCGCCGTTCAAGATCTAGCTCAGAATACACTTTTCACGCTTGAAGAAGTGCAACAGAAGTTGACTAGTTTCTCTGGCGATTTGAACAAGACGCACGATTTCTTTTCGCGGTGTCGGCAGGCCGTTGACAGCCTTTTCGCCTGGTATATCAATGATTGCCGGGCTGCGTCTGCGCCCGTCGTTTTACTCATCACGACAACCCCTACGATGGCCGTCGAATCAAGGTCCTGACTCGACTTTACGGTTGTGCGTCAAGTGCGGCAGGGGTGGCAGCATGGGCGGTCAGGAATAATAAAGAACGCAACTGTGAAAGATCAATTAGGCCGATAGGGCGCTACCCGTGGAGGTAATAGTTACGAGACTTCTAGAGATGTTCTATGAAATGTGAAATGTGCTGCGCACTGCGTGTATTATGCACCATTTTTAAGTGATGAAGGACTTAGAGAGGAGAGATCAGAAAAGGGGCGTGGTCGGCCTATAAACGTACGCCGCTTACTTTATCAGAATCGGAAGCGGAAACGCGTGCCACGCACGGGTACGTCGTGGCTTGCCGCATCCTCGGCCGCAGAACTCGTCCAAGGCTTTATTACCGAACGACGACCTGCTCGTGCCGTGAGCATGTTGTCCTCGTCCCTAGCGCACACTTGACCCATATATACCCTCCGCCATCTTCCTGTACGTGGCACGGTTACGAGATGTTGTGCAGGGCACTTTGCCTCGTTGCTCACGCGTTTTACAGGTCGTGTTCCCGAAGTTTGTCGGTTGCAGCTGCACCGCCTACAACGCTCTTTGACGGCTCTTAGGTTGTATAAATATCATCGTCTAGTCCATTGCAGACCATCTTGCCCGCTGCTGGCTTATTCTCCAATTTTACCGCGCAACTGATAGGGCACGCGATCACGATTATTCTCGGTTGCTTGCCTGCCGACCGGGCCTCCGCCTCCTTCTGCATCTCTTTATCTCGGACGTGGCGGTGGGCCTCGAGGTGTCTAGGGAGATGTCGGCAAACTCCCGCCATTCTTCTGTCGAATTCTTACGTGCGCCAGTAACGCGGGCCAGGGAGTTACAAGTGGTTGGTTTCGAATCTGACAAGGCCACAGCGACGCACGCAGGTGCTGGTCACACCCATCCTTCCAGACCACTCTGTCTTCCTCCTTCTCCACCCTACACCAATCCTCATTTAAAGCGTGCCATCCCTCTACCATCATTGGACGGGGGCGAACTCCGTAGCTTTGGTCCGGTGGGTGGTCCTATGGCGGACTTTGAGGACACGCCTCGGAAGACACCCCCGTGTAGTGGGAATGGGGCTGAGACACTGCTCTCGCCACCGTATTCGCCGCAGAGACGCCTACGTACGTTGCTGAGCGTGGATGAAGAGGAGGAAGAATCATGGAACTGCGATCCGTCTTCCGAGCCTTCCTATGACACCTCGGAACACAGCTGGGGTCGACCTGACCTGTCGGAGGAGTCGGATCAGTTTTCACTGGAGGCTCTGGATCTAGAGGAAGATGATGACGCTTGGGATGACCCTCTCTTCCTGAACGCGCCATCCGCTTTAGAGTCGTCATCCGATGGGCTTGAGCTCAACTTATTCGGCGAGTGTCACTCTAGCGATGACGAAGACTCGCTACATCCGCGGCCAGACCACATACTTTTGCCATCCAACCGGTATTCATCGTCCGACTCGGAAGATGAATCTTACGAAGAGGATAAACCTCTTTTTGATCCGTCACATTTCAACGTCTTTGAAAATAGCTGGGATAGCACACCGCCTGATTCAACTCGGGCATCGCTAATCTCCGACTCGTCTCACTTCAGCCACCATATTCTGCAACAAGTGGGAAGTTTTGTTCCCGACGAGTTTGCTCAGATTGCCCCAGAGTCGCCTTCTCGACGACTTGTCATCGACCTCCCGGAAGATGAAGCACCCCATGATACTGGCTTGGACTCGGTAGACGTACCGGTACCTATTTCCGATAGTGACGCCGGAGGCACACATGCTGAATGCTTATTTGAGCAGTTACCTCTCCTCGATCGGACTTTAGACAGTCCACCCCCACACCAGCTGTTTGACATGCCCTCCGAGATATTCCAATCCCCATTTTATGTTCCGCTTATTGTCGCTCCTTCGGGAAAACATTCTCCCCCTGTTCGCAGTCTCCTTTTCGCCGCGCCCGAACCACAGGATATTCCCCTCCCGGACTCCCCAGCGGGTCGAGTCGTGGAGATAGCCGACAGCGACTTCATTGTACCACTACATATACTCGAAGAAAGTCGCCTCCGTTCGATGCAGCAGGAGATGCTCTTGACGGAGGCGCACGCAAGGAGCAGGGAGGCGATGCTTACTGAGTATATTGCTCGACTGAACGCGATGAGGCCCCCGCCGCTCCCTCAGCCGGTTTCTATAACAGTGCCCTATTGCACGTCCCAGTCCGCAATCCCGATCCCTATAATGGAAGGAATCCGGAAGACTGACCAACATATCGAATTCGCTATGAGGTTCGATGTATCCCATCTTGAAGTGCGGCAACATCTGTCTCCCGTCCAACCGGGTCCTAGCGTCTTGTCCCATAACATGCTGCTGCAAGGTTTCGCTCCACTTGATTTCTTCCAAGCCCGTCGCCGTGAGGTGCAGAATGCAATAGCCATGCGTACGGCGGAACGCCGGCGACGAAAACGTGCGAAGGAGCGCGGGCGGGAGCTTGAGGCGCTCCTTCAGCTTAAGATTGGGCAACTACACGCAGTGACTGCGAAACTCTGCCTGAACAGGGATGCGGATGATGAAGCAATCATGCTCGCTGCCTCAGGCCCGGACCGGCATCTTGCCCATGTCGCCTCGATGCTTTTTGACACTGCAGATATCTTTGAGCAGCCGTTGAAGGGGGGACGCGATGAAGTCAGGCACTTAGTGGCGAAGATGATTTTTCGCAGACGCGACTCGCTGCGACCGCTGTCTGGGAAGCCACCTCCACCAGTACACTCATACGTGCGCTCGTCACTGTCTCGGTCCATTCAGGTGGAGGTCGATAGCGTTGACGAGATACATGATATTAAAGAGGTGCAGTTGAGCTAAAATCGGTTTTTACTTCCCTTTTCTTCCTTAATGCATGTGCTTCCCATCATTCGCCCCTCTCATCTTTCTTATCTTCTGACTATCGTCGTTATCATCATCACGCATCGCTGGAGCAAAGTATCCGTCTGTTCGGTGGGTTGGGTCATGGAGGACTATTATATCGTGAAAGGAACCTCAGGATCGCGCATCCTGCGTTCTTCGCAATTATCAATCGCAATGCACTGCAAAGCAACTTGTACGTTTATAGAGAAAGTAGTGTATGTATTTCACATAGCTGTATCAATACAATGGTATCCCAAGTCGCAGAATAACAGGAATTAGTAGTAAGGCCTTTGTATACATTTGAGATCAATAATCGTTGGACAGAGGATCGATTAGTCGAGATAGGCATCAAACGAAAGGTCTGCTCCGGTCTCTGGAAAAGATTCCCGCCCGTCCGAGGTAAGAGCGAGATGCTGTAAAGTCTCCTCCCCTTCGCTAACATGGGGCTGTAACTCGTCGGATTTAATGCCACGATACTTCAGGGCGTAATCTCTGCATGCCTTACGGCTATGGTCGAGTGCAGGATCATTGTGATCGAGAGCGTAAATTCCGAACCCGGGGAAGTTGTACTCCAAAAGACCTCTTAAATTCGGTAAGAGCATCGCGTCTGGTGAGTACGTGCCAGAGTTGTTATCAATCACGAGCTCCCACGCGACCTGGTCGTCGCGCGTCTCGTCGCTGAAGTGGTCCCAGCCGCCGGCGGGCCGCAGATGGAACTCGCCACTGTAGCGCACGTGCTCGGCGCAGTTCGCGTGTAGCGCGTGTTTCGACGCGAAGTCGACGAAAAACGTGGCTCCCGTCTCGGAGAAACGGAACGTGTCGTCTTCACCGATTATGTACGTGTACACTGCGGGCTTTACGCGGTGCGCTGCTGCGCCCTGTCCGCCGCGCACTAGGCTGAACACGTCCTCGGGCGTCTCGATAACCCCGAAGGCGTTTTGTGTCGAGCGTGCGTAGAGCATGCGGTGCGCCGAGCATATGGAGGAGCGGATCAGCTTCGGGCCCGGACCTGGGCCAAAGATCGCCTGTGCCGCCCGGTACGTGGTGTTCCACCCCTGATATCTATCTCGGAAGAAGGTGTGCACGCCTTTAATGTGGAGTTTCCAGGTTGAGTACAGGCGCTCCCTGTTCAAGTTAGTGAGAAACCCGACAGTAGGGGAAGGATGGCGCGTGAAGCGGATAGGCCCGTCGAAGATGTAGGATCCCTCCGCTGGTTCCAATGTCGATGGATTAATAGATATCTGGGGGAAGAGCATGAGAATTACCGATTGTGCAAACTATTTGACGGAAATTAAGTAAATTCTGGACTTGCATTCAGCCAAAATCGACCTCTCTCCCGTTTCAATATTCCAACAGGTCCAATGATAGCCGACTCTATCTCACCGGACGAAATCGATGTTGAGAATTTTCCAATATAGTCGTCTATAGGACGGCCTTTGTCTTTATCCATGACCCTTACTCTGAGAACGGTATCCTCTGGGACATTCTTGACGTTCCACGTCTCGTCCCATCGAGGCTCCAGGGTATTCTGAAGTACTGTCGATCTAGGCGATAATCAGTGCACGGTTTTCATTTACCTTGAGACAGACAGACTCACACATAGGTTATCTTGCCGTCGAGGTCAGCGACGAAGTACGGATCCGCTGACCCAACGATATCCATCTTCGGCAGACCTTGCGCACGAGAGAAATGGATCGTAACATCAACGAGCTTAGAATCAGTCGTTATTGCAGCCATGTGTTGACCGCTCGTCCAGGCGCGGTGACTACTTGAAGTCGGCGTCAATCAGGTTGAGGCGAGTCAGAAATTCAGCGGGGAGAATAAGGTTGACTTGGAGTTACCTCGTGGATGGTCTGAACAGTTCGGAACCGGAGACGGGGAAGGGGAAGGTGCGCGGACGATGCAAGGGCATGCTCTGAAGGAAATCGTGATTAAAACGCGAGGCCGCTTTGTTGCAGCTCGAGCTTCAGGATGATGCCTCCATCAGCTAAATACTATCTGCGCCAGGCGCAGGTTGTACGCGATAATGTTGGGCTTCAATGCAGTGCTATATTTACATAAAGCGGCCTTATATTATGTCACGTGGTCGTACAGCCACTCATCTTTGTGTCTTGGCGCAAATCGCAAATTACCGGTCTCACACTCAGAATCGGTAGCGAGAGCACTCGCACACTTTTCAGAATTCCGCGAAAAACCACTGTTTTATGGCATAGGAGGAAGTAGAAATAGATATGTTCAGTGGCGCATTAATACCGTCGACATAGCTATACCGCCGTGAAGAATCCTATGCCCTTGACTCGCCGTCCGGTCTTGTACGGATGTGTAAAACAGGGTCCTTGATGGAAGGGGCGGCTACATTTGTAGTTATCTTTGTAAGTAGGAGGACTTGTGTACCTCACGTTTCCGGAGTTGCGTCTTCCGGGGACCTGAAATGAATGAGTCAGCCTTGAAGCCGCATAGTGATGTGTGACAGACGCGTTGTCACACACTAAATTGCAAGGGGTACCCTCGACGACTAGTTAATTAGCCGCTCCGAGTCTGCAATTCGTTCAGGAGCTCAAACATGAGCAGAAACAACGTCCGCGGCCCAACTTCGGCGCTCACAGAATTTCTACGTGTAAGGTTTCTTGCGCATATTTGAAAGTGTTTCAGTGGTGCTCAGCTGCGCGCTCAGGAATCTGGTATCACATCGACCCTGTTCGCAAGACGCGCGCGACAAGCGGATAGGCAGGCTGAGGCAGGACCTAGTAATGTTACCAATGATGAGGTCGAGGAGCAGGCTGAGGAGGCGCAAGCCAGTCCACAGAGGGGTGAAGCCCAAGTAAGCACTGCAGTCAACTGTCCTTGACTCCAACGCCCCTGATGAAACGGTCATAGACCGCACCCGAATATGACTCGGACAATTTGGATGATGAAGAGGGGGATTACAAGCCTGCTAAGAAGCAAAAACTCAGCAGAAAGGAGGAAGCAAAGTTGAAAGCAAAAGAAAAGGCGAAGAAGAAGAAAGGCAACGACGACAGCGAGAGTGACTCTGAGGAAGATGAGTACACTGCTTTGTCCCGCGGCGCAGCAAACAACAGGGCTAGGGCTATGGCATCCGGAGTGAAGCCGCCAATAGGAAACTTCGAGAACTGCGCGAAATGCGGAAAGCAGTTCACTGTGGTAAGTTTAGTTGGCGACTTCGCATTTGACTGGTTGCGAGTCATGAACTCTATAGACGCGTTATACCATGGCTGCTAGTCCAGGACCCGGCTGGCTTTGTCACGAATGCGCGAAGGCATCAGGTGCAGACCCTTTCAAGAAGCCGGCTGCGCCTCGCAAGCGTAAAGCTCCGGAACAAAGACGTAAGGTCGCCAGCTTTGAAGACAAAGATTTTCCAAGTTTGGCATCGTTATGCATTAATGTCAGTTGCAAATGCAGGTCTTGTATTCGCGATCATAACTTACATGTTTCTGCTCAGATTGTCAGCCAGTACATTGAAGACGTCGAAGCCCTTGGTGATGTCGGTTCTGTAAATAAGACTGAGATCGGGAGAGTCCTCTCTAAGAACAGGAGATTGTAAGTGTGCCCTGGGCTCATTTGAGTTAATTACTAAACGAGTCTAATATTCTTCAGGACGATTGAAAACGCCCCGCTCTTGTACGACGTGAAAAATACTGAGCTCTCGTTTTACGATGCCACAAGTGGGTCTCATCACTATTTCCCCTGTGACTGTCTTCATATCACTGCGCAGAGCTCGGCCCGAACGCGTTTAGCACTCTTGCCTCTCTTAACCCGTTCTTGGAAAGTCTTCGGATCGACTTTTGTGGACGAATCGACAACGAAGCCGTTAAGTACTGGGGAAAGCATTTCTCTAAGATCAGGAGGATTGAGCTGCTTGGCCCCTTCCTCGTCAGACCAGAAGGGTGGCGGTCTCTGTTCGTCGATTGCCCGCAACTAACTGGATTTCTCATCACTCAATCCCCGCGCTTCGACATAGACTGTATGTCGTGCCTCGCTCAACATTGCCCTGGTTTGACAGAACTAAGATTAAGTCAAATTGGCTTGATGAGCGACGATTTTCTGGGACACATCGAAAGGCTCGAGAATCTGACAAGCCTGGACCTGAGTGAACCTACGAAGAGCCTGAGCACAGAAGCGGTGGTGGCCTTGCTAAAGGCCGTCGGACCTAAGCTCACGCACCTCAACCTTTCGAAGAACGATCTCCTGACGGATGAAGTCCTGTCGGAAGGTTTCACACCGAATTTGCGCGTGCTTACGTCGTTAGTGCTGAATGAAGTCCCGGAGATCACAGATGGAGCGATGGGCGCTTTCTTTGCCAACACCACTAACATTCCTATGCATCACATTTCCCTGCGTCGGAATCACTCTTTGTCCGATGAGGCGCTCAATGGACTCCTGGAACACTCAGGGGCCACCCTTACGGAGCTTGATATCAACAGCTGGAAGACCGTATCAAATGAAGCGCTTCTGAAAATCGGCGAGAACGCGAAAGCACTGAGGAAACTCGACGTGGGTTTCTGCCGCCAAGTTGACGCCTTTGTGATTAAAGCAATTATCGACGACTGCGAGGAGATCAAGGACATCTCGGTGTTCGCCTGTAACAAGCTGGCAGAGAGTTGTCCAAAGAAGGTGAGTGCTGACTCTGCTCCATCGAAGCGTCGTTTTCTTATAAGCGGTATGTGTGCTTCTAGCGTGGCGTAATTATCCGTGGTATAGAAACGTATTCAGTGTAGAAAGGGAATGCTTTGTACAACTCGGAGTAATGATCACCGCTTGCTGCGGTCTGTATGTATATGCGCCGTTTAAGGAAACCAGGTATTGATGGGATTATAAAGTTGAGGCTAGTCGTACTGCCAGTATTGGAATTTTATAACACATGCGCAGACGCCGTGGAGCTCGCATCGGACTCGCGTCTCTCCAAGCCATGATGGACTCCAGCACCGCGAGCGTCCTCTCCGTCGTCTACGGCATACATAAACTATGTGACTTCGTCGTCGCCCTCGATCGTTCGACCCCACCAAGTTGCTCACACTGACATTATATTGTACGAAAAATGAAGACCCACCGCCTCTTCAAGCAAACCGGAGATATGCTGCCTCATAGGGCGACGTACTCTCCAGAAAGGCCCATAAGCAGCGTTCATGATTTACCAAAGCTGCAGACGCCATATCTCGCTGCGTTAAGAACTTCGGATGTAACGGATGAGCCCTATGACATGGAAACGTGAGCCTTCTATGAAGCGAGCTCGGACTGGGGACAAGCTGACACTCCTGAACAGTAAATCTCGATCTTCGTCGACAGTACGTTGCTCTTCCCGCCGCAGAATGCATTTAAGAGTTCTTCTCATTACATGACAGTTATGTCTTCCGACTGGTTGGAATTCCTACATCCACCCCAAAGGCTGGGTCTACTACTTCCATCCAGACTATCGTCTCGTCACGGATTACAAAATTGAATACCCACTTGGCCTACAAGAATTCGAAGCAGCTCTCCGCGAAGTAGAGGGCTTCCCAGTCGATCGCTTGCCAAAGGAGTGCGAGCTTTGGGTGGATTACAGGTTGGAATCTGGGCGCAACGTCGCGGAGAAACTGTTTGTGGATCACAGGAAGAGGAGACTCACCCCGAAGGCGCCTATCCACCGTGCCGGCTCACTAACTGACGATGGGTCATGGCAGAATGAGAAAATTAGTGCGAGGCAACGTAAGTAGATAATCTCCCTCGAGGGCCTTTCAAATGTATAAATGATGTTACGTCCAGAGCTGTTATTTGAGCAGGCGTACTGGGAATACATTATGGATCATCCCTGTCATGCAAGCTTACCTGCCCATGCCGAGGAAGACGCGATTGCAGCTCTGACTTGGTACACTCAAGGTATGTCCGATATTGCTCGCCTGTGTCCGACTCTGCCTCTAACTTCTGTTCTTGCTCAGACCGCTTAATAAATCCTGAAGATTGTATCGCGCCCTACTCGCAGGATATGAGCAAGAATCTCCTTGATGTCCTGACGATCATGTCCAATAATAAAGATACATTCGAATCTTCGCGGAACGGATATATAAAGACGCACCTCGTAGCCAGTCTCCTAGAGCGAACAGGTAAGATTCCTCTCAAAAAATTTATGTACAGAGGGGCTATATCCAGTCTACAGCTGGCGAGCGCCTACGCCAACACTACGGAGAGCAAGACGCGCGTAAATTCCTCAAGGGTACCGTGAAGCATAGGCATGACGTTTTGGACGAATATCAGTCGCCGTCATTTGGCCGTGTTTTTAATTTCGTAATGGCTGCCCTCTGTTTTGGAGCACCTTATGCATACTTACGCCATATAAACGAATTCTTCACGAATGGGCCTGGGAGAACGGATACAATTACCGAACGTTGGCAGTCATTTGTCGACGAGAACGTGGCGGATTGGACGAATACAAATCTAGTGGTACGCGCATAGTTAAAGTCCAGCCCTCGTGCCGGCGACGTCCCTTCCTCGCTTTTACAAACTTCAATGACAGGCGACTGTGTTGGTCAGCGCTTCAGTAGCGTTGTTGGCCATTCCAGGGATCGATCACGTCACTCGCATATTGGGTATAACATCGACACTCTTTTCAATCGCGAGCATCGTAGTTGGTCTGCTTAACGTTTGGCAGCATCAACATCAATCCCGTTCGAACTTAGAGCTCACCGTAATTGTATGGCCTTTTATTATGCTTCATGAGGGAGAGGATATCTAACATTCTTTCTTTAGTTTGACTTTTTCAGTAAAGCCGAACGCCTCGTCAAGACCGACAAACTCCTTGCTATTCTGTTATCCCTTCCTATGGTCTTGCTCATCTGGTCTACGATCATGTTTGCAGCGTCTATGGTCACGTTCGCATGGTTTGGCGTCGACGAGACCGCTGTCGAAGCTGGAGATGGCGGCGGTGGCGACGCCCTTAAGAACAACAGATTTGGACAGCCTACCGCCTGGATTGCGACCGCGTGCTTGAGCTTCCTGGCGAGTATGGTTCTCCTGTCTTTCGTGTATTTCTGGCGGGTAGGTCTCGCAGCATCTGCGGAATAACTTAAAGCCCTCTCATTGAACTTATCCTCAAGGTTTGGAAGCCGTCAAGTTTTAGGAAAGTAATCAAAGACAAAAGTAAAGCGAAGCGGGGAAGATGGTCTAGATTTTTCCGCTAATTGAGGAGATAGCCACTCGTTTGACCACAACTTTATGGGGCTGTGAATGGCAACATCTATTTATAACGTATACCAATGAAACAGAGTTCACCTACTTCCATCATGGGCTGTGGAGTTAATACCTCGCTTGGCCATTTTCCGGCGCTCTATTCATTAATGTGCATTAATTCTCTCGGTCTTGCCACAGTTTAACCCGAGAGATGCCGAAGACGCTAAACCCAACTTGAAAACAACTCTGATGGACCCATAGCTGAACCTGCACCTCTGATATTGCAAACACGCCAATGGTATTATGCGTCTAGACACGTAAAGGAAGGGCAGGGGAAGCGATTCCGGGTTAAGAATTTCGTGGTGTCCGCCTCTCTGCTCAGTGTTCTCAACCCTCACTTCAGAAGCCACGATCCTGTTCCCTCCGCAGAAGCACTCGCACGCCAGCCAGGGCACACTTGTGATGCTTTATTCAGTCTTAAACCCTCGTTTTTTCCGCGCGCTTAGTGCTCTGTCAAAATGCCAACCCCAAAACCCTCGCGGCGAGCGCGCCGTCGACCAGCTTCGGCTTACTGCCGCTCTAACACGGTTATTGGCGGATTTGAGCCTTGAGGGTTGCTTTTTTCCCCATTCTTGTGCCCCATTCGGCGGAGACAAGTATCCGGCCGCTGTTTTGATTTACGTTCTGCGCGGGTAGATCGCCAGCCCCGCATGTCGGATGAACTGCAGCCCTGTCTAGACTCTGGCCTTGCCTTATGCCTCGAAGAACGAAGGAAAGAAGATGCAAACGTATTGCCGCAAAGCGGTCTGGTCCTCTGGTCTGGAACTGTAAACCTTGGTTCTGGCTCTCACTTCAATCCCAAGGCTGAGTGCATAAAGAGTCGGCCTTGTGAGCAAGGGTCATCATCCTTTGGGAGACCTGAACTCGTCACCTGCACTTCGCCCGCGGCCCATGCCTAGTGCGCGCTTTTTCACTTGTGTTTTCACTCTGTTATCTAAGACGTTCCTTGCAGTAGCAGGCGCCGGTGAAGCGGCAGCGGGGTCGGGGTCGGTCATAGCCCTTCCTGTCGTTACAGACCTTCCGTTACCTGTGTCCACACGACCACTTCTCGAGCAAAAAAGCCTAGTGTGAATTCTTTCCGCTACTCCGCGTACTCCGTCGAGTATACATTCTGACCCCTCCACTGCTTTTCCAGCCACACGCACGAGACCAAGTCATGGTGTCGCCGGGATTTGGCCATTGGGGCCATCGCGCTCCTTGTTAGGGTGGGTACTGCCCCATCGCTGGGTGAGTAACGTAACACGATTGGCGTCATCCAATCACCCGTCTCTCCTTCTGACTCGAGGATATCTTAGGATCGAGTTCCCGTCGAGGCCCATCGCTGGTGCCGTACCCATCCTAGCAACGAGCGATGACCCGAGCGGGCACATGCCGTCGGCCCAGGGCTGTCGGGACTCGGGGACTCGGGCTTCCATGTTACATACTTACTGTATATGCTTAAGTTGCTCCGTTGTGCACACACCACCGTCATTTCGAATAAACTCCGCAAACTTAAGCCGCATATAGTGCTGATAGTGATAACGCTCTCTGCTGTGCCTGGGACGCATCCCGACTGGCTCGCGTAGACTGCTCCCGGGCCCGACGAAATTAGCGAATGGAAAAATCCGCCCAACGTGCCTCCGCTCCACTCGACGACCTGGGGACTACCGGAAGCCAGCGAAGCCTATAGGTGATATCAATTGTCTTTAACCCCAAAACTCAGGCTCTGGCTTGTACGCGGTCGATCGACGTCGATCACTCGGGATGCAAGCGGGCCCTCCCCCGCATTTTTTCTGTTCCCGACGTCTGACGGAACGCATACACAGATATTTCTATTGTACCACGGGTTATAACAGGACTGCACTACAGACGGGACAGGGAGATCGAATGGATATGGTAGGATCGACACGGCCTATATGTATGTGCGTGAGAGTATAGTTTGGAATAAGTCAGCAAACCGGATATATAGGAATGGAGATGAGGGGGCGATTATCGAACCCCTCGGTCGGTACTGGGGTCGTGAACGGGAAAGGGCTAGTCGAGGACGGTGCACAACGGCTAAAGGTCATAAAAATACAGGAAAACTGGCCTAGATCATGTTATATCCGATACATCAACGGGGATAGCCTCTGGGTTGTCAAACAGACCAGCTGCTTCACATCGCTGGAGGGGCAACCTGGGGTCAGCTACAACGACGAAGAGGAGACCCGAACGAAACCCACAGATGGGGAGCACACGGTGATACAGGACCGATTGGGGGGCGGGCAGCAGGCCACTCACGGCGGCACAGCGGCGGCAACAGAAGCCTCCTTCGCTACGCCGTTTGTGCTCTGGCCTTTGAGCGGCACGCCGATGTCCGAGATCGTGCGCTTGAGTAGGTAGGCCTTGCCTCCCGCACCCTTTTGCGCACTGTCGATGCGCACGGCGTTGAGCAGGTTAAGGGTGTAGAGGTACAGCTCCTTCGAGTATGCACGCAGCAAGTCCTCCTCCGTCTCCGGCTCCTTCGCCTGCTCGCGCTCTACTGTGGCGGCAACGGCGGGGGCGGTAGAGGGAGTGGCAGCGTCCTTTGCTACCGCAGGGACCTTGACGCCGTTCTCTGCGGCATACTGGTGACCATTTTGCTTCTGCGTGCCCTCCTTGGCTCTGCTCGCGCTCGCGCCCGAGCCAGTGCTAGTGGCAGTACTCGAGCCCTTAGTAGTCGTTGATGGCATGGTTATATGCGAGGAGAGATGATAGAATACGTGAAGGATCGAAGAAAGGCAAGAAAAGGATTTCTCTTGGCTGCGTGTATGTGCCAGACGAAATCGAGGTGTTTATGAGGGAGAGGAATATAAAAGCAGAAAGCCTGTACGGAATTCGGGCCTTGTCCGGTTATAGTCGTATGCTTATCTAATACAAGTTACCTCGTCCGTGATCACGCTCTCGGTGAAAGAGCTCTTCCCTCAAGTCGAGACCCAGTACACGAGCCCGTTCGTTGCAGGGCACAATGTGCCCAGCCAGCACATCTGCCCACTCTAGGCCGTTAGCGGGTCGCCCACTTATCGACTTGGCGGATTTCTCGGATAGCCAGTCTGAAGCACTGAAGTTGTTGGCGAGTCCATAAAAGGCACAAAGGATAACTCCGGCTAGTGCAGAGATCGCCTACTTACATGAATCCGCAAACAACGCAAAGTCAGGCTTTGCCATCGCATTTAAAGGCTTTTTCGCTTTGCAGACACCCGCGGAGTTCTCCTTGTTTGAAGAATAGAGAAGAAGGAATAAAAACTAAATGCAGGCTATAACTCGTTCTGTCTACAAATACAGTTTGCGCTTTTTGTCCTTTTTGTCCCTCCGTGTCAGACCGTTATTAATCCAGCGTCTCCGTTTTAGACGGAACTAAAACCGGCCCTGAAACAGGAGGAAGGTTAAGCCGTACCCCATTTGGAACCGGGTTGACTTTGTTTTCAAGCTCAAGTAGCCCGCAGAATGCTTCGGTTTGCGGATTTGTGTACCAAGGCGCTTTGAATTGAAAAAAAAGAAGGAAAGAAACGTCAATTTTTATGGTTAGATCTTCGTGGAGAAAAGGAGAGAAGGACAGACGCTGCATGAATCGGTTGGGCCCTTCGCTCCCAGGCCCTGGTGCGGTTGGCCAGAAGACCTGGCAATCGTGTACGTCTCTTACGCCGTCACATTTTTCTCTATCTCCAACATTCTGCTGTACCCACTCCAGCTCCCTTTTTATGCTTTGCGCCGCTTGAGTTACCTCTGGCAAACGAAGCTGTGTGCGCCCCGTAGAAAGATGTAAGTGAAACGCGCGGGTGATAGCTAGCCACTCCGGGTCAAAGGTCAGCCGCGGCATCTCAGGAGAATCAGAAGACGGGATGTCGATGACCTGTGAATAGATTTAGATTAAATTGCAATTTAAATGAGAACAATAATGGACACCTCTAGGTAGTGCCGCCGCGGAAGACATTTGTCCAATGCAAGAAACTTGGTCGTACTTGGGACGGGCGGTGGTTGGACCACATCTTCCATTTCATCTTCGAGTAGAATTTCATCCGGGTTAGTCTCGGGAGCATGCGTTCGGTCCACTGCTACCGAGCCAACAGGCTCTGACAAAGAATCCCCGGTCTCCTTATCACCCTCCGAAGGAACTGTATCATCGAAGTCGTCAATGATTATCTCATCTGGGTTATCGACTTTCGTCGGCTCTTCAAATTCGTCCAGTCAGGCAACACCTGCACGTCGAACGTTTTGTACGTACCTTGAGCTTCTCGGGGGGAGCCGTGCGCAACTGCTGCCTCGAATCGGCAATGTAGGTGAGCAGCAAACCACCATTGGGGCTTGAGCTTCTGCAGGAGCTGCATTGCCGGTGGAGAGCCCAGCTTTCCTGTTTCTATGTCGGAGCGGAAGTATGGCTTGCGGCGAAGTAGGTCATCGGCGTCACCGTGACGCGTGATACCAGCGGGCCAGTCATGGGACAGGAAAACATCAACCGAAGTGAGCTGAAACGATGGGGAAAAGCTATTTTAACAGGTCCAGTGGGGTTAAAGAGATGACTTACTTGTGACAGGCGAAACATGTCGTATTCCCGTATATGATAGATACTTCTCATTGACCCGTTGTCATATGGAATAGTTTCATAGTGGCCTGGAAATCGGCCTTGAGCTTTTGGAAAAGTTTCACCAAAAACCCCGAACACGCCTACCCAGTCTATAATGATTTGCAGAGTAGATTCCGGACGCTCCAGCGATTTTGACTCCATTGACTTGCACACAGCCCGCGAAGCCAAGGAAGTAAATGTTAGGTGCGAGCCAGCCCCCGTGGTACCTAAGAGATATTGAGCCCATTGACTTGGCCATGCCTTCGTCCGCAGGTGACCAGCATATAATGATTCTTACAGCTCCCACATATAGTTAGACGCCTCGTGGTTCCCGCCGATAACGAGCGTCAAAACAGGTGCTTCCTTTTCCCCGGTGTAGTATCTGCGATAATTTGCATAAGTCACCCTTTTCTTTCTGTGAGGTTTTGTGTGTCCGCTGGAAGGCCAAATAAACAGGGATTTATATCGGCGGGCAACTGACCCTCGAGCTCAAAGGGACAGGCCCACAACAGGAAATATGGGCGAGACGTCAGAAATAAACCCACACCTATAAAAGCCGCCCAGTTTCTTGTACTTGTCCGGCACGGCCATGCATTGTAAGTCCTGGTGATTCCGGATAGCCTGGAAGTCTCCACAGACGAGCAAGCAGTCAACTTTGTAGTTATTTCTCCGTTCCAGTTGGGCGATTTGGTTGTAGATCGCGTCGAGTTCTCCATGACAGCAACCTTGGACGGCAATCTAACCAGACTGAACTAAGTCGGACAATCGAGCTTCTCGATAGCAGAGCAGAAACCTTCATTGTAAGCCTTCAGTCGAGGTAGCCGAGCCAAGACTGTCCAGGAATTTTGGATAGCAGAGGTCGTAACGAATAGTACGGGAGTCCGAATTTTAAGCGTCGATAGCAATACATCACGTGATGCAAATTCAGATAAGAGAGCTGATCACCCCGGAATGGCTTCTTTACATTTGTAGGTACGATGAATTTGATACAAGCCTCTAAGTAAACGAATGAAGATACATGAGTGTAATTCCGATGATGATTCACATGCAAGTGTAAGTAAATAAATGAAAGTGATGTTAAGAACATGGTCAAATAGCGTAACATCTATGATACCGCGGTAAAAGAAAACATTATCGTAATCGTAAGAGAATTTTGCCGTCTGTGGGCGTTATATGTCCACCATCATATCAATGTCAAGATTTCGCCTTAAATCGTTTGCAACAGACTCTTGTATTTTCGCGAGGAGCTCGTCTAGCCTGTACGGCTTGATCTGGAAAGGTCATGCGCGCAAAAAATCAGTTTAGGCAGGGTCACACTGTAACAGGTATGCCCACGATGACTTCGTCCATGCCGGCCTCCCGTGCGCTCTGTATTTGGCCCGCACGTGCATTTCCCGTGAGAGCGAAAATACGGTTACGGATCGGGAAGTCCCCCGCTTCTTCTAGTTTCCGGATCTCCCGGACAGCGGTAATACCGTCCCTGTAATCGCAAAATACAATTGTTAACAGAAGGTTCACGCGAATCGATATAATTCGCACATGACCGGCATTTCACAGTCCATCTGCACAGACGTCAGCGCTCTTTACGCCTTGACAGTCAAGCAAGACAACTTACCAAAACTGCATCAAACGTCGTACAGCCATTCGTTCTGACAAGAAGAGATCTGATCTTCTCGATAGCCTGAAGGCCGTTATTGGCGAGAGATGTGGTACATCCAGCCTTCAGTAGTTGGCGACTGTGTTTTGGCCAGTTAATTTCGCACAATATAAACGGAGTGAAAGGCACCTTACTTAAGGACGGTCTGCGAGACGACCATCAATACGGATTCGATAATATAGTAAGGAAGGAAAAGAAGCTTACTTGGTTTATGAGATTGTCCTCGGTGACAAGAATACTATAAATCAGGAGCAGGCGCGCGTTAGCCTTAAAAATAAGCAAAATTTGAAAGTACGAACTGCAAGGGCCCTGACGCCTTGACGACTCCTCCCATTATCACACTAGGATCCTGGTCAGATAGTTGGCCGTGAACGCGGAAGACGGGGGGTGCTGTCGTCGCTTCCACGAAGAAACGGAATGTCGCGCCCTCGCCATATATGCTGTCCACCTTCGGACAAACCCGATTAGATTCAGATAGAACTGAAAAATCCGGACTTCGGAAACCTTACATCTATACGTCCGCCCATGAGGTCACATAGTTTCCTGGAGACAAAGAGGCCGAGGCCAGAACCTCCAAAGACATTGTGCGAATTCTGAAAAGATTGATTAAAGATCTAGGATTCTGCATCTAAGGCGTCAATACACCTACGGAGCCTTGCTGGAATCTGTTTACGGGATGAATCACGTCAAAATTATCAACGCAGATCAAAAGGCTTCATACCGCTTAAATAACAATGCGAGATCCCCGGGTTTTAACCCTGGACCTGAATCTTTTACGGCCACGAATACAAATATCCTACTCGGCAAGTTTGGATCCAATGGTCCCTCGTTCTCGAAATCAGTCGGTTCATCCGGAGGAACGCAGGGCCCGTCCGGAGCTGGCTCCCGGAGAGAAACATCCACATTGACGTGGATGTCGCGTTTATTGTTGGATGTCTACAGCACAATAACTTAGACTATTCGTCCAAAGTGAGGTAAGCGTAAAGCCTTACATCTGTAAACTTGATACCGTTACTTAAGAGGTTTGTTCTGTGTTTAAAAAATACCATAAACCGCAACTCGCGTAATAAAGTAGAGAATTTACGAACATGACCTGTCCAAAACGCGACTTGTCTGAGAGAACGCGCTGAATACCGAGTCTTTTAAATGATTGACCAAAATTTAGGTTTAGATTAATTCCTTTCCTAACAAAGGAAGAATGTTAGTAAACTGACAAAGAGGGAAATAATAATACGAACATTTTTAACTCATTGCGGAAGATGGAGACAATTCTTTGGACTTCTTCGACAAGTTCAAACTCAACTGGGTGAATGGACAAAATCTGCAGCTGAATTCGCGATAGAGACAGGACGTCGTTGGCAATCCGCTCTGTCATAGCAGTGAGCATTCTGAGACACCGATCTATCCTGCGACTAAATACCTTGTGCAAGTCCGCACTGAACAAAAATTAATAATCCGCACCACAAGTTTGACTTTTCTAACACACCTGATAAATCGCGTCAAGCGCCTCGAGATCATCATCGATTGCTTGCAAGAGTTCGTCGGTGGGCTGGAACAATCGATTGCTGGAGTGCAGGCGAGCGAGCTCGTCCCGATGTCCGGCGAGGTTCGAACGCACGAGACTGGAACAGTTGAGGATCGCAGATACAGGCTGCCGGAGCTCATGCGAAGTGACATCTATTAAGAGTTCTGCAAATGTATGCACGTTTAAGTCTTGACCTTGAAAAATCTTGATTTTGTGAAAATATCCCTTACCCTGGCCTCGCCTCCGCTCGTCCGCTTCCCTCCTCCTTTCTTCCGCTTCTTCAGCGCGCTTGCGAGCGAGCGCCTCTCTTTCTTGTGCGTGAGCGAGGCGGGAGGCCTCATACAGGCGTTGGTCAGAGACGTCAGTGAGCGTAGAAATCAAACCCGTCACTTAAAAATCTGTTAGTTTGGGTAGAAAGTTCGGAAAAAGGAGGACTAACAGATGCCATTCGACTTCAAAGGCTGAAGAGACCACTTAGCGTACGTTCCATTGTCGAAGCCTTATATCATGCATAATCAGGACCGATATAATAACTGAGAGGGAGGCCAGGACTTACGGAACTCCAATGACGAACTCTTTTGAGACTCAAAAGCCGACTTCCAAAGATCCCTTACAGTTTGCCGGTCTTCTTCCTGGACACTACAAGAGCCGGTCGTTAGATAGGCGTACGCAATTCAAAGATGCTGCACTTACCAATCAAACCTGCAACCGTAAGACCTCAGACAAGCACCAAATTTTTTGTGTAAGCGCTCACCATGTATTACTGCTTAAGACAGGATCGTGCCCGCTGATTTCGTACCACCGAGGATTCACTGCACAACTTTAGTTGAATATCCCCGCATCTTGCGTATTTACATACCATATAGTACTCTTAAGCACGAATGATCAAAATCAGCTGCTGTCTTAAAAGTGAACTGCGTGTTCCTTACTGGCGTCCGGCATCGGCTCTTCGTTATATGTGAGGTGACGGGAAATAAAACACAAGATATAAATACCTACCTGCAGATTCCAACAGGTGATAAATCGGAGAGCAGCTGAATTTCATGTGTCCTCTCTCTAATAAGCGGTGTCAGTCCATGGTTCGACATCTTCGGTGGTCACATACAAAAACTTCGCCTGATAAAAACGAACATTAGCGTTTCCTGAATTCTTTTTGCTTGCACCGGTGACTTACCTCAAGTTCTATTCTGCGCTTACCCAACTGCATTTGCAGATGAACGCGTGCAATGAGTTCCTTTCCCTGATACGGGAGGGTGTGCCTTGTGCGTTGGTCTTTCTCCGAATTTTGGAAAATAACTCACTGTGAACGGCTTGCTCATATAGCTGGGTGGAAAATCTCAAAACTACATTTCGAAGAAGCAGCTTCGAATTGCTTACTCATCTGCACCTGAGAGCTAATAAAAGCCTTAGTTTTGAATATTCTTCGTCGCATAAGATCAACTGAAACTTACAAGGCCTTCCACTCTTGCCTCCTCGCTCTCTTTGGCAGTTACAAGGATTATTGGCGTCAGTCCTGCGACACGTTTTAGGATAGACGAGAAGAGAGCCGGGACCAAAAAAACAAACTCGTGTCGGTGCGCTGTCGCACATGTGCTATCAGACCGTATCCGTCCAAAACTGATTATAATGCACTATGAGTCCACACACGTTCTCGGGCATGGCTGAATTAAAGAACGTACTTGGCATCATGACATCGCTTAGGATTAGGTTCGGCTTGATTTCGTCAAGCAAGTGGAGAGCTTCCTGGCCATTGCTAGCCTCGACAACCCGACAGAAGGGGATAAACCTTTCGGATTGTATGGGTATGAATTAGATAAGAGGACTTCCCGAGTAGCAACTCGTACGCACAAGGATTTGATATACTAAACGAAAGTGTGAATCGTCATAAAAATGAAGTTAAGTGAGTTTGTATGCTGTTTCGTCGGCACTCACCTTCCGCATATCGGCGTTATCATCAACTAGTATTTGATTAGACACTGATTCTTTATGGTTAACGGGGTTTAATGATCCACGTACCAAGCAAGATGACATCACTTTTAACAAAGAATAGTGTGGTAGGATCCATCTTGCCACTTTCGCTACTTCCTCCAGAGTCGCTAGATTCACTCGGTGTTCTCTCATCTGGCTGTCGAGAAGACCACTGAATAGCCTCGTCGACTATGCCACGCGCGTACAATCGATGCCGCGGGAGATCGGTGATGTCTTGTACGATATGGGCTTCCGGGAGATGCTCTTTCCCAAGGGGGAGCACGACGGTAAAACAACTGCCGTGTTCCTCAGCCGACTCCTCTTCGGTGACTGATCTCACAGAAAGGCTTCCTCCGTGCAGCTTTACAAGTTCCTGGGTGACTTTTAGAGCTTGATGGTAAAGTATACGGTATGGAACCGCATACCTTTGTTAACGCTAGTCCAATCCCCGTGCCTTCGTGACTCCGACTGATGGCCTTTTAGAAAATTAGATCATCAAGAGACACTAAGAGGACGGGTGGTCGTTGGTAGCTTACATCCACCCTGTGAAATCGATCGAAAACTTTATTGATGTCTGATACACCTCGTGTCAGTATCGGATTCATCGCAGTTCTAAGTAGAATGCGATCATACCGGACTCGGGAATTCCAACACCTGTATCTTTTACGTGAAAGTAAGCGTGGTCATCGTCGTATTCGAGCATAACTTGAATGGAACCGCGCAACGTGTCTATAGAAGGGGTGCTGTCATACGGATCCAGCCGATACGAACCTTATGTATAAAACGTACACTTGAAGGCGTTTCCAATGAGGTTGAACACAATTTTCTCCCAGAAGCTAGCTAGTGATGAGCGAATCAATTGTAGAGGCTAAGAGGGCACGCCTACTCTGGGTCAATATAACTGGCTTGCTTGTCAGTAGTATCGCAGTCGACGACATACTGCAGTCACATTGTTAGCCAGGTGATCACGAGCGATGGGAATTCGAGTCTCGCCTCGATATTGCTTTTCTCTATCACGCTGTTCCATTTCGATAAGCTTTGTCTCCCAGTGCAAAGGTACCCTGCAAATAGCGCACCTTCGGAACAGTGAAGCGAGATCCGCTGTGTACCCTCCAAGCTGAACGGGTCTGAAGCGACCTGTGGTAACAATAGATTGAGCATGAGGAATTAATCATAAGTTCCGGACACACCTTCTAATTTGTTTGCAGCAAGCTTGCTGAAGTCCATGAGCGAGTCAACGAGTCGGGATAACCGCACTACGTTCCGCGCAGCCATTCTTAAGCTGTCCTTAACATTCGATTCTGGCAGGTTTGCAATCGAGTCCTGTAATGGACCCTGTATAAGAGTCAAAGGAGTTCCTTCAAAGCCTATCAACGGAAGAAGTTAGGTGGCAAAAGGACCTCCAGCTTACGCAGCTCGTGAGAGGCATTGCTAAAGAAAGCCGTTTTGGCGCTATCCAATTCTGCGAGGTGTCTAGAAAAACAGTGTCAGTTTGTTTGGAAAAGACAAACTGAAGCAACTTCATTCACTCGGCGCGTATGAGATCAGCCTCTCTTCCCTTAACGGCGGTGAGTAACGCATTGAGCGAGAGTCGGAACAAGTCGACCCAGCTGGCGTAGTCTTCGTCGTACGGTCTTCGGCTGTTCAGTCCCATGACTAGCATGGCAGCAGGAATGTCAGTGTCATCCATGACGATCGGGATCACTATCGCCTCGCGGGCATGCTCTCCCCAGCTGCGCAGCTCGAAACCCTCGACGGCGTAGTCCGGGATTGACGGAACGTGCACGGGTTTTCGCGAGCTGAACGCGTCCGCGAATGGCCATATCACGGGAGGCTCGAGAACATTCAGAGGAGAGGAACTAGAAGGAATGGGCGATCCGGACGAGTAGGTGTAGGACCCTACTGAGGGTACAGCTGTGGCCGTAGAGGAGGGTGTCAAAGACGAGGAGCGCAGACCTGAGGGCGACTCCCTAGAACGGCAAGACGGAGCGGGTGAAGCGCTCCCCGATCGAGATTTCGTGGCTGCATGGAGTGTGAGCGGGTCGAGGTAAATTTCATGTACTTGCGGAACCGAGGGGTGCGAATCAGGCACGCCTACTACACCAGCACAACGTAACTCGACCCTTATAGGCGGATCATCGACGGACCTGCGCAGGTACGAAGTACGGGGCTGATGGGACGATGAAGACCCGGTTCCTAAGATGATTTGTAAGACAAATGCCAAGGAAGCGGGGCCGAGACTATATCCTACCTTTCACAGACGCGGTGTAGAAAGCAGCAAAGGGACAACTACAAGTTTTGATCGTTATAGTCTCAGGGTGATGATGTAATACAATGTCCTCACTCAACACCACACGTACGGAGCACGCTCAGTACCGTGGAAGCAAACTCAGCTTGAGTCCTTGCCAGTCCTGCAATAGCAATGATAAAACATGCACGATGCCGCGACAAGATGAACCCCTCACCTGCTTTGTTTGCGACGTCCCGTAGAAACAGCATCCTTCTTTCTGTGATGACTTTGGACGTATTCTCTGCGTTACATCAGAACCTGGAACGCAGAAATAGGGCAGGGGTCAACTCACCGAAAGTGCCATTGATGAAACCCTTGACTATCCCTTCTTCCTCGATTGGAACCTTATTGAATTAGCCTTTAGTCAGCTTTTGATATGTTAATGGGGCAATGCTCACCCAGCTCCAGCTATGGTAGGTTTCTTCTGGAAGCCTGGCCTCAGTCATGCGGTCGATGAACAGAAGATCTGCATGGGCGTCAAATCCTGATAATAGAGTATTGAAGTGGCATCGCACCATCCTCCCTGGCCACAGCCTCTCCTGCGAAGACCTTCTTCACAAGTGGCCCAACGCTTTCCCATATTTTGGCATATGAGAGGCTCCCATATTGCGCAAAGATTTCGGGGTGCATATAGCCCGCCGCTTCCTTGAACGCGTCGTTGTACAACAAGACAAGCTCGGGACCCCACCAAAGACCAAGCTATTTTGAGTTATTATTGAGTCCATGTAAAGTGCCGTTGGCTAAACTTACCGGATATGGATTCGTAAGAACGTACGAAACCGCCATCTGAAGGGTTGCGGACCAAGAGCTACGCGGGCCGAGCGGAGTAAGGTGCCAAGCGTAGTTCTCGATCATTTCCCTCATCCCTGGCTCTGGTTTCTGAGACGGAGAGCGCGAACTCTGTGTGAAAGCGGGATATGCCATCGGACCCATTTGAGATGGGTTAAGATGGGCTTGTGAATGCGGAGGAGGGAAATCGGGGAACCGCATATTGAAATCTCGACCCATACGCGACGAAGAGCTTGGGCTCAAGGGGACGGACGATGGAAGCCATGCTTTTGGTAATGGAGAACGCGGGGTAGACGTACAGACGGTGTAATCATCAAACGCTGTTTGTGTGAACTCCAAGAAAACGGAGTTTGCATCCATCGGAGTCCAGGAAAGGCTCATTTCTACCACAAGCATCTCCTGGCTAGCCTTAGGATCATCCCGTGCGCTATCTATCCACGAACTAAAACTCTCCGCCTGTTGTACCGTCTTCAACGCTTTCCAGAAAAGAGGCCCGAGTTCCTCCGCGTCTGCGTCATGCCCCAACAGCAACGACCGAAAGGCAGGATTGCCGAAGACGGGATCGAGAGGACGTGCACCATGACCAGCCGGATGCTTAGCTTGTATGATAAACGCAGGGTACGGATATGCTGTCAGGAACGATATGCATGATAAATCTGCCACAAAGCGAGCCATGCAGGTGAAAGGGCCTATGGTCGATTAATCCGCGCTGATGCGGAATCAGCCCGAGCCTTGTGCACGTTTTCCGAAGGGGCCAATGGACTGCGTCGGCCAGACTGTGTCACGAGACGCGCTGAGAGCGCAGAAGATAGGGAAGATGAGAAGAAAGCAAGGGGTCGAGCCGCTGGAGGGAGCGGGAACGAGGGACGTGCGAGAATGAAGCCGGCGAAAGCCTTCATTTTACTACCCTGGCAAGGCAGTAGCTGAGACGGGTCCGAATCCCACTGCGCTTGCCTGATTGGGGCGGCTGCCACCGAATCAAACTCTGTCGATCCCGATTCCCGACGCCTCCGAGCCCGTACCGGCTGGAAAGTCCCCTGCTATTTTCCTGTGTACACACATTTTGCAAATAGAATCGCATTGATACTGCCAACACTTTATCCATATTCACTACCATCTGAGAAAGCACAGTTCCGATGTGTCGCGTTCTGGAAAAATATGCCCTCCGGATATCTCCACCCGAGTTCCGTTGTTGGGATCTTTTCCCTGTTTGGTCTTCATGTACAGTACATATACATACGCTGAACTGGCGTGCGCTTGAACCGTCTCTGCGAGAGTCGGTCTACCTAATCACGCCCTTCCCTCAATCAGAACATCTTCGGAACACTATCCGGGGTATCAAGGCCTATCGGACCCCTTTTTGAGTTCTGCTCGGCCGGAACAAATACGCCGAGTTAAGTCCTCTTGCCGGGTTGTGAATGCCGGTCCGCCGACGCCTGCTTGGATCCAATAAGTCAAAGACGATAGGTAAGCGTTTATACTCCGGCCAGTTAACAATCGTCAGTCCAACTGGCCATTTTTGGAGCCGGCTGGTGGAAAAAGTACATAATTGTGATAAATAGTCCTGAGATTGTCGTACTTGAAGCAATTGTGGGGCTCCATGTTGTGCACATCCTTTATTCCCCCAGAATCCGGATCCCCAGATTTTTGTCCCTTGGCGAGTCTCCTTACCCCGCACGTGGACGCTGTGGAAGAGGGATGCTCTCCGAAATGGCACATCCGACTCACTCGGCGGCGGATTGTCGGTCAAATGATAAATACGTACAAATATATGGTGGCCCGTAACGAGCTATTATATTAAGCACCTCCATTGCCGCTCGTACCTCCCCCTTGCTCGTCTCTCCCCCTCTGTCCACACTATCGTGTCTCGTAGCTGAGACTTTACAGAGGCACCATGGCACCTTCGGACTTTGCAAATGCTGATATTCCCAGCGTAGTCGAGAAACTCACCCTTGAAGAGGCTATTGCACTCATTGCAGGTGTTGGTTTCTGGCATACCCATGGTGTTGAGCGTCTTGGCATACCTGCTATCAAGGTACGCCTTGCCGATTATGAACCACCATACCTTCCTCAACTTCAATTCACACACAGGTTAGCGATGGTCCTAACGGTGCATACTTTCCAAATAGGAACATTATAAAACACCTACTGACCATGACATTACGTTTAGGTGTGCGGGGTAACTTCTTCTTTATGGGAACCCCTGCAAAGTGCCTTCCGGTACGTCTTCCACCGTTCAATTAGATGTGAATGCCGATATACTCGCTAAACGAACACAACCTTATTAGTCGGCGACAGCGCTTGGTGCAACGTGGGATACTGAGCTCATCAATGAAGTTGGTGCAAAGTTGCTTGCGCCCGAGGCGAAGCTTAGATCGGCATCTGTAATCTTAGCCCCGACCTGTAACATCCAGCGTGTATGTTCCAATATCCCTCACTCCTGTTTTCCCTCACTCACCAGCGATATCTACAGTCGCCGCTCGGTGGAAGAGTACGTAAATGTCGATCCTATATTCCCGGCGGTGTTGACTGGAGGTGCCTTCCAGAGCTTCGAGAGCTTCTCAGAAGACCCCATTCTCTCGGGATTAATCGCAGCTGCCTATGTTGCTGGCGTTCAGTCCGAAGGCATTGGTGCTACAATCAAGCATTTCGCGTGCGTCCCTTCATTTGACCGGTAACTTCTACACTTATGCGTTTATTTCATACAGAACTAACGACAAAGAGAACGATCGGATGGCATATGACGTTATCATCACCCCTCGCGCTCTTCGGGAAATCTACCTCATGCCTTTCATGCTGGCCGAGAAATACGCGAAACCCTGGTCATTTATGACTGCGTACGTACTGGAGAGTTTCGACAAATATGAATTGATCACAGAGCTATTATACTTAGTTACAACCGTACAAACGGTACGCATGTCTCCGAAAACCCACTCTTCCTGAAGGACATCCTACAGAAGGAGTGGGGCTCCGATGCCATGACCATGAGCGACTGGTAAGTCGTTCTTTTTGTTTCCATCTTGGGTAAGCAATTTCAATAACGCATGTATCAACAGGTTTGGCGTGTACAGTGTAACTGAGAGTATCAATGCTGGACTTGATCTCGAGATGCCGGGTACCAACAAGTGGAGGACATGGGACAAGGTTTTCCGCTCCATCGGCTCACGTAAAACTACAGCGCGCATCGTAAAAGAGCGTGCCGCGAAGGTACTTGAGTTTGTGAAGAAGTGTGCACAGGGCGCCCCCGATGTATGTTTACATCATTCCCAGCCTTTCGTGCGGGTAGAGTAACCCATTCACGATTAGGTTCTGGATGGCGACGGGTCAGAACGCACCCACGAAAGTGAAGAGGATATCGCGCTCATGCGCAAGGTGGCCGCGGAGTCTATTGTCTTGCTCAAAAACGAGGGGAACATCCTCCCGCTCAAGACGACAGGACTCAAGAAGGTTGCGATCGTTGGTGGCAACGCCAAAGCGCTCGTCCTTTCAGGAGGTGGTTCCGCGTCGCTCAAGCCTTCGTACTTCGTTTCACCTTACGACGGCATTGCCAATGCTCTCGGTAAGGATGTCGAGGTTACGTATACCGAGGGTGCCAGAGGTGAGGAATTTACTTTGCAATGATTTCCGGCACGATCTTAAGTCCTCGCTTCAAGCCACCAAGACCTTGCCGTCGCTCGACTACGAGCTTGTAACCAAAGACGGCGAGAGGGGTTGGATCGGTACTTGGTACTCTAACGGACCGGACGGATTAACTGCCGTCGGCGAGCCGGTCAAGACGCAAGTCATCGACGAAACCAACGCCTTCATTTCCATTGACAAGCCGAAAGGCCTCGCTTCGCACTTTACCCTGCATCTCCGTGGTCTACTCAAGCCCAGACCAGTTGACATGGAGTATGAATTCGGTCTAACTGTCGCTGGACGTGCGAAGGTGAGGACCTCATTTTTTTCTTTAGTCGATATAATTCTCTACTGAAACACGGTTTGTTATATACAGTTGTACGTCGATGGAAAACTTGTGATCGACAACTGGACACGTCAGCGTCGTGGCGAGGCGTTCTTCAGCTCGGGCTCGGAAGAAGAGAAGGGAACTGTTCACCTCAAGGCTGGTGTCCAGCACGAGGTCCACGTACACTACGTTAACGTGGGGGGCCCTGCCGATGGAGACGAGGACGAGGTGCTCATGGACAGTAACCCGGGTGTAAGGCTTGGTGGCGCGCCTGTGGTAAACCCGGATGAGGACATGGCGCTTGCCGTGAAGCTGGCGTCGGAGGCGGACGTCGCAATTGTCGTGGTTGGGCTCAACAGCGACTGGGAGTCGGAAGGCTACGACAGGACGACGCTCAGTCTTGCGGGCAGGACCGACGAGTTGGTCTCGAAAGTGACTGCAGCGAACAAGAATACCGTTGTTGTTACTCAGTCGGTTCGTGTATATGAGATTAGAGTTTACATGCGTGCTCACTCGTCTCGTTAACCAGGGGTCTGCAATTACCATGCCCTGGGTCGACTCCGTCCCGACCATCGTACACTCGTGGTACCTCGGTAACTCAACTGGTGACGCGATCGCGGACGTCCTGTTTGGAAAAGTCAACCCTTCTGGGAAGATGTCGCTTACGTTCCCCAAGCGTCTTGAGGATGTCCCTTCGTACGGCCACTTCCACTCAGAGCACGGCAAGGTGCTCTACTCGGAGGACTTGTTCGTTGTGAGTATATCGATTTTTTTTAGACTATGTGCGGTGAAGGTTTTTGCTCATTTTCTTTCTTTTAAAGGGCTACAAACACTATCAACATGTCAAGGTCGAGCCCCTGTGGGCTTTCGGGTAAGCGGCAAATCTTCTTGGCAGATTCACTCCCTTGATGCCTTCTCTCAGTCACGGCCTTTCATACTCCACTTTCGAGTACTCGGGCCTCAGTGTCTCCAAGGCCGAGGTCATCTCTGTCGACGCCAAAAAGGACCTATCCATCACCGTATCCTTGTCAGTCAAAAACACAAGCGCAGTTGCCGGCAGCGAGATTGTACAAGTGTACGTCTCGTACCCGATAACGTCCGAGCTCACACAGGTGCCGCTCGCGCTGAAGGCGTTCAGGAAGGTAAAGGACATCCAGCCCGGGGAGACACGCACGGTCAAGATCACACTTGACAAGTACGCGGTGAGCTACTGGGAGGACCGCATCGGTGCCTGGACGATTGACAGTGGCGAGTATGGCGTCCTCGTCGGTCCGGCGTCAGATAAACTCCCATTGAAGGCACCGCTCGTGCTCCAGAGAGCCAACACGTTCGAGTGGAACGGATTGTAAAGAAAGGAGGATCAGCGTGTTTGTATTATGCATGCAGAAACTAAAGATAGTGTAAAGGCTCTTGTATTATCGGCCAACTATTTAAAAACGAGGATGGATATGACCGTGGCGTAAGTGTTTCTGCGTCGACTCAGACTCGGATCTATCGACGTGTCCGCAACTCCTGTCAGCGTTGTTCGGATATGAATTTAATACCCTAAGATAGTTGCATGCGTGCTTCTGGTGTGACTGTATCATGATAAGTGCCGTCAATAGCTGTTCTGTATTGTCGTGTGGGGGTGGGTCGCGCCGCCGATCGAACATCAGGATTCGCCGCTTTTCGGCTGTGTGCTGTTAGCATCTCCAAGGCTTGGAGAATCATGGCCTTGTCTGCAGATGCACGCTTCATCTCGGTTGATTAAGCTACGCTGGGTTCATTCACTTGGTTCAATATGCCGGCGGAAATACAATTCAATGGTAGTATTCGGAGCGGCCGGGGACTGGAATTGGAACGTACCTTGGCAGGGCGCGGCCGGGGCTCAGATCACGTCGATCATTCGGCACGTGAAATTGTCCCCGTCAGTAAGCAGTCCAAACTCTGGTCAAGAAGTTACAGCATCTGCACCGGCATCAATCCTTGATCCTTCGCCTACCTTGCAGAATGATGCGTCCTAATAAATATCCCCCGGCCCTCCTCACCGATACCCCTTCTCTCAGTTCCTTCATTCGCTGTCACTCCTTTGTCCTGGCCCACCCCTGGACCCCTTGGCTTTCTCCTTAGTCGCGCCCCCCGGCCCCGCTACCACCTGCATGTTTCTCTGACGACCTGAACAGATACGACGCCAACGATGGCGACGAACCTCACCATCGACGACACTTCGCTTGATATAGTTTATTCGGACGACTGGGCGACTCAGGCTGACGACGACCCCGATATCGACCACTTCTTCCAGTCCACTTACCACAGTGCGCAGGCTGATGGCTCGTCTGCTAACTTGACATTCACCGGTGCGCCCGCCCGCTCCTCCCACGCACGCAATAAATATTTCTGACGGAACTAAACGGACAGGTTCTGCCATCTATATCTATGGAACTAAGGGCCCCGACCACGTTCGTGCTCGCTATTTTCGAGTTGGCGCTGCTTTCGTTGATTAACCCAATACAGGCAAATTACAGCGTGCAATTCGATAACTTTATCATCTTCTACTCTGCTATGGCGGAAGAAACAGGATATCAGGAGCCTCTGTTCGCATACTCCTTCAACGGTTCGGGGAACCATTTTGTATCCCTCACCTCGCATCACGTCCCGGGGGGTCAATGGTTGGATCTAGACTATATAACGATCACTATAGATGAGAACAACGGGTATGTGATAAATCAATCCTTTCTTCTCATCGCCACTATTATTGTCGAGGATCTTACGATATTGACCTTCTATGCTCCACTCTTTTCCATAATGTACTAGTAACAGTAGTGGGCCTTCTGCAGCTCCCACAACCTCTTCTCAGTCAGCTTCGCAAACCATGACCCCTCCGTGGCTCCTTGCGTGGGTTTTTTTCTGCCAATCACCACATGCTCGGTTTTCTGATTTTTCAAATGCGGCTTTCGCCACAGTTTATCTAGTTCAGCATCCGTATCATCTTCATCAACGGGGAGCGCGATAAATCCCAGCTCTTCGTGAGGACGTTCCTTATTATTGATCCCCGCATCATCCCTGACCTTCGCTTCCATCGCTCCTTCCCGTTTTATCACCACTCTCGGAATCACATCTAGGTCCTCCCGTTCATCAAGCTCTGAGCCGGCGCTTGCCCTCTCCATTGCATTCGGTGCGATTCTAGGCGTCACATTTATCCTGGGCCTCGGATTCTACGTTATCCGTCGTAAGCGTGCTTGGGTGGCACCGGGCAGTGGTGCCACGTTCGACTACAAGCCGGCGCCAGCACCGTCGAGCTCACTGCTTTCCCCACCATTGTATTCCGGGCGGGCCGAGCCCAGCGTATACGACAGGCAATCGCTGACGTCCCGCACAGACCCGTTCTATCGTGATCCGACGTCTGCAAACGAACAACCGCGCGATGGCCGACGTAGCCCATGGAGCGCGTTCAGCCAAGGGGGTACTACCATACTCACCGCTGGAAGTACGACCCATCTGCTCAGGTCGCACGGGCAGAAGACCTCGCAGACTGATCTCCAAATGCGCACGCTTGATCCCACCATCCAGCCAGGCATCCGACCTCACACGCAGATCCCTCAACCCGTGGAATTAGGGACGCAGCATGTCTCTCGTCCCCTCCCTGTACCAGCTCAATCCGCCTCTCGACCCCTCCCCCAGCCTACCCCACTCCGCGCTAACCATCCCACACCGGTGCCTTCCACCTCGGCGCAGGCCAATGAGCCACCTAAGCGTCCGAGACGTCCAGCCGACAACCTTCTCGACTGGTTTGGGAACGGCATCGGCCTCGAGCGTAGTAATAGTGCAAAACGTCGGCGACACGACGCAAACTCTGAAAGGACTGACTTCTTAAAGGTGTAGCTTCTTGTCAATCACTGTCCCGGCCTGGTTTCGCCATTCCATTTCTTTTTTATTCGTAATGGGTCGTATGGTTATCTGTTGTTGTAATCTGGCTATTAAGTATACCTATGCGGGACAATCGGACTTTGATTTGGGTTGCGAGGCGACCCTGTTCTTTAAGGTGTTTTGTCCGTAATAGCAGAACTGTGAGTTTGGGTATAAATGGCTCAAATTCCGTTCGAAGAAGATAAGGTGGGGAAACGGGTGTACACGAAGCGAGAAAAAGCGTAGTAGTTTGGAACCATACTCTCAGGGACCTATCCACCAGCTCACAATCCGCCAGGTTATCCAGAGACCGACGACGATGCCGACACAGTATAAGATGTTTCTCCACTGTTTGACGCCGCCTGAGAGACCGAATGCGCGCGCTGCACGCTGCGAGGACTGTGATAGTGAAGAACCTAGTGACGTAAAGGCATTCGACTGTTTCAAAGAAGGACCGGGTCAGCTTTCCCGTTTTGTGCGGGTCGCACGAAGAGCACATACCGTTTCGTCGAGGGTCAAGTGTTGGCGCTCGACGTCCTGGTATATGTCTGTGGTTACCTAGCAATAATCGGGAAGGTGAGTTGGCGTGCAGGAGCGTGCAGGAGCAGGGGAGGAGATGCGGACTTACGCCACGCAGCGTCCTGATCTTTGCATGGAGGTCGTCAAGACGCTGGTCATTCTGGGACTCG
Source organism: Coniferiporia sulphurascens (assembly GCA_002794785.1). NCBI lineage: Eukaryota > Fungi > Basidiomycota > Agaricomycetes > Hymenochaetales > Hymenochaetaceae > Coniferiporia > Coniferiporia sulphurascens. Next base: position 1,341,163 of record NBBA01000009.1, on the reverse strand, counting down.
ATCTGGTCTGCGTCGCGAGAGGACGACATAGTGCATGGAGGGAGGGGAGTGCGGTCTGGCGGGACTCGGGCTGTGGACGGCCATGGACCCCTGGGCTGTTGGGCGTGGGAGAGCTTGGTGATCGGCGCGAAGGCTACCTGAAAAGTAAATATAAAATCCCGTCCTCTTCGACAAGCGAACATCGGATATTATAGGATTACATATTCCGATCGACTTCAATTCTTTAATTCAGGTTAAAACGGCATAGCGCGTATGTATGCCCGTGGTGAATGCATTTTATACATAGAGCTTGTCACGCATGTCCTGCCCCTTCTTCGCTTTCGCTCTCCCTGCGCCGCCTTCGGCCGCCCTCAGCTTGCTTTCTCCTCCCCCCTTCTCACCTCTTCTCCGTCTTAGTCCACTTGCGCGGCGACGGCTTCTACACGGACGGGCACACGCGCACCTCTTCCCGCAGATGATTCCGGCTGGCCGTCAATCCTCCTGAACTCCATTAAACCGAACTCAAATGTCCGAATGGTCCGTCTTCCTCCCGCAGAACGTCTCGAAACACCCTGCCCAGTTCGTCGGGCCCAACATCGCTGGCGCAATCGTGCAGAGCATTGAGACCGGCATACTTATCAACCAGTCTGTCCGCTTCTGGTCCCGAGCATCCAGTGAACCCGGGATAATTAAGCTCCTCGCGGCTTTCGTGTCTACCGTTGCATTGTGCGCTTTCCCCATGATCAATGAGCGCTGAACTGCGGACTTGACTTATTTTACTTCTCCCCTTTATTCACACTCTATAGGTTTCAGACGTGTATCGCGATTTACAATACATGGCGGGTAGTGGTGCTGGGTTTCGGGAATTGGGTATGGCCGTCTGCCGGCATTCTGCGCTAATTTTCTGATCCTATCAACTTCTTAGGAGGGCGTCGTTTTTCTGGAGTGGCCTGATCGTATACAGCCCGTACTGGTATTTACACACCCCTTCTCAGTATTTGCATTTGACCTCTCATACTCTTGCTAAAGAATTGCGCAATGGCAGCCCCATTTCAAGCATTCCTGATATATCGATGTTGGAATGTCCGTCAATTTCTTATTTTATTTTCGCTTCTCTTTACGTTCTGAATTGAATCGCTATCGTTGCTCCACAGGTTATGCAGCGGAAATGGATAATTCTCGTAAGGCTACCAACCGTACGCGCGTATCCGGGTAACTCATTGACTTCGGAAGGCCCCTTTAGCTTCGCTTTTGATAGCGAGTATCGGCATGAACGTTTACATTACTGCGGACATTTTCTATGTATTCAGGCTCCCTCTGCTTTCGCTGATATCCACTGATGTCGCGTCTCCAGTAAGTGCTTTCTCTGACGTATTTGATTTTCCCTGACGTAACTTTTGGCAATAGCGGGGATGTGTGTGATAATTCACTAGCTGATTTGGTTTATCCATGTGCTGAGAATTGTTATTTCTCAAACAGACATGTCCGCTTTTATAATTACTGCCAGTGAGTCCCTTGCATCTATCCAAAAGAGCTCTTTGCCGACAAGACCGCAGCTTTGGACATATTAGTTACGGTCCTTAGTAAGTCCCCTCAGACTCCGACTTTTTTGTTGTTAAACTCTATTTTTAGTGCTGTGGTTCCTTATTCGCGCAAAGTCCCAGGTTGTGTCAAGAAGATTGGACAAAGTACGTTTTCTCCGATACACCGCAAAAAATTTCTAATTGCAGGTACCGAACAATAGATTCTTGCTCGCCTCAGCCGAATGATGTGGGAAGCTGCTGTCCCACCGTGTGCCTGTGCAATAGCCGCTTGCATTGTCTATATAAGCATGGTCTGTCCGGGTTCCATCTCCCGCTGACTTATACGTTTTGACTAGTATCTTTTCAAGTCTCAGGAGAATTTTTGGGACGTGTTTTGCCAATCAATACTTGGCAAGCTATACGTGATTTCTCTATTTGTAATTCTGTGAGCCTGTCCGACGTCCTCGGATACTGAATTGGCTGTACTGAGGATACGAAGTAATGGAAGTGCGGACCTAAGGCGCGCTGCTCCTATCACTCCTTCAGCGGGCATGACAAGGTATTGGATAACCGACGTACGTGGAGAGTTCCGGGTTCATGTGAGTAACTCCGCCTTTTGTGACTTTCTTTCAATCTCTTAACCCCACTTCTATTTAATTTCGCAAACCCCCGTTTCGCGTCGTCAGCTCACCAGCGCCATCGATCTACAAGACGGCACAAGCGCAACTTCGGGGGTGACACCGACTACGGACTCAATACAGCCGGAACATACAGGTACGGGGGGCTACGGGCATAAAAGTGGGGGAGCAGACGGACATGCCCTTCCACAGACAGTCACAAGCAGTATGCTGAATCGGCCACCGGCCGTGCTGCATCGGACTATCAGAATGGGAGATAGACGGTTGTCGTATTGATACCAGGGGTCTACGTTATTTTCATCCCCTGGGTGGTCCTTTCTTGTGTATATTAGTGTGCGTTGCGTCGGGCCAATTCTTCTTGGTAGAAAATAGCTGGAGCTCCTTAGGTTGGAGCAATTAAGGTTGAATAGCTTACGCTGCGTGTTCGGCATTGGCGTGATTCCTAGGCAACCAGGAGTGGTTGCGGCAGGATGTGTTGGCACGGTAGCACCGACTCCACCTTGAGTCGAAGAGTCGATTTGGAAGCCGTAAAAAAAGGGGAATGAGGATCGATATATTTGGCGTACGGGAGGACAATGGACAGGATCTTCTACAGCGAAAGAGGGTGCACTAGCCCAGGCGCCAATTAATCCAATATATGTGTTCCTTGGGGTGCTATGAACTTGTGAAGTCGTGAAAGGGGATTCCAAAAAGGGCAGAGGTGCGCATCACCCGCCACCGACGCGTCTCTGTGGACGCGTCGTCCTCACACTAGTACTACTGGTCACGACATGCGTCACGCCTTAACCTGCTCCAACGTGGTTGCCTTTCCTCAGTCAGCTCCTTATCTATTGCCACCCACTACCATTTTGCATTGTCTACTTGCAATACGTCCGTTTGCCCTTCTTTTCCTTTCTTTTTCTTCGGGCTCCCGCACGGTTCTGCGAGCACCATGCTGCTCTTTGCCCAAATCGTAGAGCTCGCGTTCACGTTCGTAGCGGCTATAGGGTTCATCAAGGGCCTCCGCCTAGCCGACAGATACGCGTTGTTACCACATTTACCCAACGGCATCGCGCATACATGCGACAACTTCCTACGGGTTTTCACGAACGGCTTCAATAGTATCGTCCCGGATACTACTTCCGGAGTCCTCGCCACCGTCCTCTTGAAGCGAGATTCAGGCCCGATCGACGACCCTACCCACTGTGTCTGCTGCGACCCGCTCTATTTTGCGTTCCACTGCCTTGGTGGCGTACAGTCAATCACCGGCTAATGGGACAATGCCAGTCACTGAAACACTTGGTTAGAACATGCTGTATCCACTCAAATTTCTTCATTGTTTTTGCATTTTGCAGCTGGAAATACACCTCTGATTCAGAATAAAATATTTCAAGCTTTTTGAGCCAGAATTCAGCAAGAAAACCAGAAATTACTCATAAAAACTTCGAAATTAAAAATTGTCAATAAAGAGTTACAGAAAATAGTACATATAATGCTGCATATATGTGTTAAATTTTTGCTGTATATAAATCCAGTGAGTGTGGGCCTCATCTTGGAAAAACAATCATTGCAATTGATAAAGAAATGGTGTAGAAAGAAGAAAAACAAAAGTTACTGCAACCTCCCGGTTACTAATGTAGATCTATTTGCCTCTTATGGAAGTTTCCCTTTGGTCGCCACGATGCTACTCCTTCCTTTTTCAGCCTTTTCCTATAGCCGAAATAATTAATTATACTGTAACGAGTTTGACTAATCGTGGGAAAGACCTGTGCCAAAAATTGGTGAAGGCCCAATTTTGCCAGATTTCTTCATTCTGCTATGGCTTAGTCAATTCTGCTCAGATTCCTCTCAAATTTTGTATATAGATAGCCACTTTCTCACTGAACATGAATATATTTTTTAGTTTTGAATGTTGAGTAATGTACGGCAAGAAATAGCTTGACAATCTCAGGTATCCCATTAGCCGGTGATTGACTGTACCAGAAGCGGTGGACATCGCTAATGTGGATCCCGTTGACCGGTCTGTCGACGGTCCGGGCTCACGTTTGGAGAGCCCCGAGCTCGGTGCTGCAGCTCCCGCGGAGGGTCCAGTCGATGTGGATCTTGCTACTCGGTCCTCGGAATCTGGCGCGGTTTCCCCCTCGTTCGGGTATGTTGGAAATGCCTTCAAAGTGAGGGATGTTAATCGGCGGTTACTGTAAACAGTGGCTCCCGCCGCTTTTCACCTAGCTGCGCGATCAGAGAAGCAACGATACCAGGTGCGACCGCTGGCGCTATTGGAATTAATCGGATTTCGCTTACGATTCCATGGAACTATCGCAATTGGCTGCGCCCAAAGCTCACTTGCGGCCAATGAAATCGTATTTTGACGTTTTTATCCCCAATGCGATTAACGCCCCCATTTTTGTAAGCAGGTCTGCACGTTTGCATTCGTTAGATGCTCACGTATTGATTGTCCAAAGACGGTTTTGGCTTGTTTCGCCTTGGTTAAATCGAGAGACATTTTGAGATTAATCGCATCCGTTGTTGATGAGGTAGGTTACCCGGTTTATAAATTTATCATGCCCTACCGTGCTGTGCTTAATCGCTAGAAAATAGCCACGGGTAGCTGCATCCCAGTTGCCTCATGTAGGTGCCGAGTTTATTTGGTTGAGCATATTCTTACGTTCTCGCTTCGTTTTACTACGCAGGTCCTTGAGTCTGCAATTCTGCGGCACGATCTGGAAAGTGTGCAATGTGTACGTCGGATGCTGATAGGTTTTCCCGAATAGAATTGATGTTCGTGAATTTTACAGTTGCTAGTGTCTATGCTAATCGCAGCACTGCTTGGTGTGGGCAGCCTTGCGCACGATATAGCGTTTCTCCTTGCCGCTGCCCTGACCCAAAGCATTCGCGTCAGGTCCGCACGTAGAAGCGTTCGGAACTCCGTATGATTTACCCTTTTAGCTAACGAAAAGTAAATTCATTCGGGACATGCATAGGTCCACATTTGTGGGACGATGTTGGAGGCCGCTGTCTCGGCTGCCGGAGAGAGACTGGGCGCCCTTCCGACGCGTTTCACTCTCGACATGCTCTTGTTTGTCGTAAGTTTTATGGTAATTTAACACATAACATGCTTATTCCCAGCAGGGTCGGAACATCCGCACAGACACCCTGCCTTTTACGCGCAAGCCTTCGAGTCCTTGCGGGAGCGAATTTGCAAACAGAGAGGAATACGCTCACTCCGTGCGTTTCGTTATCGTCTGCTTCATGATTTATTGACGCCATTCTCAGTGGTCTAGCGGCTCAGTGAAGGACTCGGATTTGTCGTCGGCTGAAGATGCTCGGACTGAGCTACTCGGTAGAGAACAATCTCTGTTCGATGCCGAAGACACTCTTTCTGGATCCCCTAAGCTGGACAATAGAATCCACGATATGAATGACGGCGAGCTATCTGCTATGAACTCTGCCGTTTACGATCCAATGAATGGCTTTGACTACGAAGGACCTATGGGATTCACGAGTCCGAAGATAGATGGACTGACTGATCTAAGCGGTATTGAATTGGCTGGCAACGACAACCTCGTCTCTGCTCTGCACAACAATGTCGTAACCTGCCAGACTAGTAACGGAACAGACAAGTTTCGACCTGAGGCGACTACCGGGATACAATCAATTGATTTCGATCCGGTCTCTTTTCAGTGCTCTGTTGGAAATTCAAACTTTGAATCGGCTGGTTTTGTGGACCCCTTGGTGATGTCTCTGTCATCTTACGCGACACAATCTGATGCGACGTCGGTACCTTGTGGTTGGCTTCTACTGAATCATGACTGTTCTGGTCCTATGAATGCAACTTGCGCCAAAGATCAGAAGCCCCGAAAATCATATTCTGGGGCTGGGAAGGGACTGCCTAACGAATCATACCCTGCGGACTTAAGGACGACAAACGGCGCTAGTGTCTGGGCGTCGGGCGCAAGCGAATTTGTCGTGCCTAAGCTCACCTCCGATTTTTTTGATTTTGAGTCTTCATCACCTCCGAAATCGGCTTCGTATATATATTTGGAGTCCCCAGTGGCTACTAAGAGCTTTAGAGCGCTGACTGAAGCAGAACCTTCATTGGATGTCCGTCTTTCGGGCTTGACGGCCGCTTCTTCTGGCCCGACGAATCGGAGCACCGATGTTTTCTCACCACCTTCTCCTCTACTCGTGTCCCCATCACTCCCACCCTCAGAGCTGCTAACTGCCAAAAGCTCATCTCGTCTTCCTGCAAGTGATAAAGCTTCTCCGAACTTGCGTTCCCCTCTGTCCTTGATCACCAACACTCAGCCCTCGCCTCCGTTACTGTCAAATAATACCATTAGTGCTGTGCCTTCATCGTTGCTGTCTGGAGGGAGACGACTCTCTGGCAGGGTTTCCGAGAATTCTATGATGGCTCTGCTATCGGTTTCTGGGCTGTCCGGATTTGATGCATGGAAAACAATGAAAATCCGAAGGTGGGAAAGCTTCAACAAATGGCGCGTTCCTGGTCCTGGTGGGGATTCTGAGAATGAAGGCGCTGACAGTTTGGTGCCTTTGACCGAAGGGCCTGACGACGGTGTGTATGGTGTGGGACTTGCGGTATGATTTGACACGATAAAGCTCCGGCATCTGGGTACACCTGTATTTATTCTCCCTTCATAGACATACACTATTCATGTTCATCATAAGTCGGATTTTGTATCTTTTTTGTTCACGTTACTTTTAGATTTGTACTGCGCATTTCGGCGGGGATAATTAAATATACAGTGTGTATGATTAGAAAATCAGTTGTGTGTGCGTTACAGCGGGATTCCTGCACAAGAGTTGCAGAAGACAGCAGCGACTCCTGACACCAGCAGTATGTAGGTCTGCTGAATTTGGCGCGTTGAGATTTGGAGCTTGACGCGTCGCGGCTTGCAAGCACGTGCTGGCTCGGGAATAACGCTGAGACGGCAGGTAACACGCGCCGCTAAGTACTTACTGCCACCACATACTACATACATCCACACCCGTAAAGGCTGCTCTGTGACCAGATACTGACTTGATCTGAACCGGTTGCTTATCCCTAACGGACACATGCCCGAGTCTCGATAGCCCACAGTGCAGGAAAGGACACATGGAGTCCGAAGAGCCCACAGATAAACCTGGTGTTCTGCACATCCCGGAAGTTTACCCGGGTCTAGCTAGCGCGGGAGTTAGCCCTATAATTACCTCTACCTCGGTCCCGCCATCGCCGAGGAAAGAAACGACCCCGTCCCTTGCCTCGCGCAATTCGCACAAACCCAGCACCAGTGCGACGCCGACTGGCGGACCGCGGCCGTCCCTTTCATATGTTCCGCCGCGCCAGAACCAGAAGGGCCCGTTGGCGCTGAACAAGTTCATCCTATATGAGGGTCGTACGCGGTTTTATGTCGTCGCGTCGAACACGTCCGATTCGCGCCACCGTATCATGAAGATCGACCGCACGGCACAGGAGGAGCTCATCGTGCACGAGGACGATGCGATATACACGGGGAAACAGATGAGTGGTCTGTTGAAGATGTTGGAGGACGGGAATAGGGCGAGCGGCGGGCTGGGTAAGGCAAGGGTGATATTTGGGATAGCGGGTACGAAAGACTGATACTTGTATGAGGACAGTGGAGTGGAACTCATCATTTGTGGAATAGGCTTTATCAGGTTCACGGCTGGCTGGTATATGGTCGTTATCTCTAAGCGCTCGGTCGTCGCGCTGCTCGGCGGACACTATCTTTACCATTGTGAAGACACCGAGATGATTCCCGTCTGCTTTAACCAGAAGGTTGAAAAGCCGGCGGAGGAGCAGCGCCTCATGAATATTTTCAAACAAGTCGATATGTCCAAGAATTTCTACTTCAGGTATTCTATTCGGTCGTTAAATCTTTGTGTATCGCTCCCACTAATATCCGCGCAGCTACACGTACGATTTAACATCGACTCTCCAGCATAACCTGACAAAGCCTGTCCCGGCCGAGATATCTGACAAATGGATGTTTAATGATCGCTTCGCATGGAACTACCACATACTTACAGCACCCTTTGAAAATCGTGAAGAGGGCCCCATCAAGTCGCACTGGATACTCCCCCTAGTGCATGGGCATGTTGACCAAGCCAGTGAGGCGTTCGGTTACATCAGCTTACTGACGTACAATTTAATTCTTTTTTATCAGAGCTGACTGTCCTTGGCCGCGTTATATTCATTACACTTATTGCACGCCGATCGCGTCATTATGCAGGGGTACGGTATCTTAAACGTGGCGTTAACGATGAGGGAAACGTCGCGAATGAGGTAGAAACGGAGCAGATCGTATCCGAGGCATTGACGACGTCATTTTATTATCCTGCGCCACGAGACTTTGCCGAGAACGATGAGCCTCGGGCTCGCCGTGCACCAAGCCCGTATTACACGAGTTATGTTCAGGTGAATTCATATGTTTTGTTTGATGGGGCTGATCGCTTACGAATGATCGCGATAGTATCGAGGTAGCATTCCCGTATATTGGACACAGGAGACGAACGCAATGACACCAAAACCACCTATTGACAGTAAGTGTCTCATAAATCAACCTATACCTCGCACTTACAGCGCATAGTCAGTGTCGTTGACCCCTTTTTCACGCCTGCATCACTACACTTCAATGACCTTTTCAAGCGATACGGCACTCCGATTATAATCCTCAACCTAATTAAGCGTCGCGAGCCTGTTCCGCGTGAAAGTAAACTACTGGATGAATACACGCAGTGTGTCGGGTATCTCAATCAGTCTTTACCAGAGGGGAAAAAGATGATTTACCGTGCGTGGGACATGTCGCGAGCCTATAAAGAGTAGGTTTGAGTCTTTCCATGCTGGGCCGGGGGGCGTTGACACGTTTTCAGGAAGACGCAAGATGTTATTAGCTATTTGGAAGACATAGCTGAGGAGGCCATCCAAACTACAGGTTTCTTTCATTCCGGACCCGAGCCCGTGTCTCATTTAATGCGCAATGATTCTTCCGTTCCATATCGCTCGACAATCTCTTTGCAGAATGGAATCTGTCGCACGAACTGTGTTGACTGTCTGGACCGCACGAACGCCGCACAATTCGTGTTCGGGAAACGCGTACTTGGACACCAACTATATGCGTTGGGCGTCGTCGACAGTCCAAACCTCTCATTTGATTCGGATGCGGTGAACATGCTGACGGAGATGTATCACGACCACGGGGATACTATTGCACTGCAGTATACCGGTAGTGCACTCGTCAATCGCGTCGAGACGTACCGTCGTATGCCGCACTGGAATAGTCATTCTCGAGACATCATCGAAAACATACGTCGCTTTTATACAAATGCCGTGCTAGACGCAGACAAGCAGGCTTCGATAAACATTTTCCTCGGTGTACAAGCAGAGAAGACAGTTTCTTCGCCCCCACGCCGCGGTGGCTATCGCATGTGGTATGATCCCGCGAACCTCGAGCCGGCGTATCGTCTGGAAGATTGCGAACAGGGTCTGCGGGAGTTTGCGGAACACCGCGCGGATTTTTGGATCGAATATTACAGACCGCTGTTGTTCACGAGTCTGGGAAAGCACTTTGCGTACTCTATGAACAGCACGCTGAAACTTCCTGGGTGGGTGGGACTTGGCTCCTTACCCACACGCTGCCTGACGTAGTTTATTTATGTTTCAGAAAGACGGCAAAAGATGTTGATCACAGCCCGTTTGATCCTCAGAGAATGATACAGCCTGGGTATGGCGATACCTTGTCTTTTCGTTTGCGAGGCCCAAAGTGACACGTTATTAGTCTCATGCAAGGCGTTCGTCGCTGGATGGGTGCACAGCCCTCATCGAACCTTCACAAATCAATGAGAAAGGCAGTGAACAAGGCCGAGACCAAGCAAACAAAGTATGAAGTGGAGCCGGGTGAGAAGGTATCGACAGAGTATATTGCGAAGCAGCTCATGAACCCGGAGGTCTCGGAGGACGAGCTCAGACAATACAAAGGGTATGGTTCCTTTTTGCTTCCATTTGTTAGGTGCATGGCTTATTGGTTTATAGATACATCAACCAATATCAAACTCTGCTAGAGGAGGAAGATAAATACCCGTCGCGGCAGGAGCGCGAGGTGTATGCATTAGCAGTCCTAACCGCAGAGGGAGACAGGTCAGACTGGGAGATTGAGAGCCCGCCGGAGGAAGCGTTCGTGCGTTATGTGCAGCTGTCTGCGCCGAGTTTCTTGGACCAGTACTTCCGCGACACAACGGAAACGGGTCGGAGGGAACCGACAGGGACTGGTAGTAGTCTGCCAGTGGGCAATCCGTCAATTTTGGGTGGGCAGGCGACGATGTTTAATTACGAGAAATGGGTAAGGGGAGGGACGCAGAGGAAGGTTACCGGCGATTTTAGTTTCGTTGGGTGATCTGGTGTAGGGACGCCGTTCTGTGCCTTGTAATTGGATGTATAGTAGTTTCGTAGTTACAAACTCACGATTGAATATTTTGGGCTCTATTCTGCGCGTATGTACATTATGTAATGTTATTAGGGGATCGACGCTGCTCGCCACTGCAGTGACTGCACGCGTCCGCAGGGCTGCTAAGCATCCGTGTCGAGTGTCGAGCTCACGCAGGCTCATGCGCCTCCGACCGAGTGCGTCGGTATTCTCGCGCCTTACATACCTTGCCGTCGTCCTCATCACCGGGTTTCTCCTCCTTGTCTCCTGCTTCTTCCTGCTTTCTCAGGCGGTCCGCACGTCGCCCCATCGCACTTTAGTCCGGAATGCGAACGCCGTTGTCATAGGCGGGGCGTACATCCTCGTCGTACGTAGTTCATCTGCACATCATGCAAGCGTGAAAAGCGTGAAGCTGGGGTCGCTTATCGGCGAGTTTCGATACAGCTCGTATTTTCTCTCGCGTTATGTCTGAAACGACGTCTGTCGGTGCGGCTCGGGCTGACGAGGATTCCGATGGGCAGGGTCGCAATTGGTAAAAGAGACGTGCCAAAGGTTCGCAGAATATCCTACGTTTCTATTTAGCTAGTGCTCCATTCCACCCGACCGACCGAAAACGGACCGCAATATCTAACTGCGGTGCTCTATAGTCAGTCCATATCTTCATCGAAGAGGAGCTCCTCCGATCGTGCGCTATTGCGTACGCTGCGCAGCCAAAGGTAGCCCGGCGTGACGGATGGGGGACCCCAGGTACAGATCCTTCTTTCCACTCCACTCGCTCTGCGGTGCTAAGACATTGCACAGGGACCATATACGAGGGAGTGCGTTTCCGTGTGGCAGTCCTCGACACCGTCCCGAACATCGGTGAGCCTCCTGTCTTACTTTCCACTTGCTTGTCACTCCCTTTCACTTTCAGCCCCATTGATATACCTTGCACTGCAGATGATGCGGCGCGGAAAGTTATCCCGTCCATGCCTCCCCTTTCTCCTCACGTTTCTCTTGCCCGGCACCTCCGGCACATCATGCCCCTTGTGAGCGCCGATGCACAGGGAGAAGCGTATTTCCAGATATACACGGAGGCTGTAGAGAAGGCGCGGTATTCTGACGTCGAGATGACCGAGGAGGAGTTCGAGGCGGCGCTAGATGCAGAGGCAGCCATAAGAGAAGTGTGCGTGTCGTTCACCTCACCATTACCTCGCGGTGATACTGATACTGATACATGTCTCTTCCCTTTTCGCTTCCAGATTAACTGCGTATCAAAGGGCGCTTAATGACTGAGCAATTGTACAGTACACTTAAACTGCATTCGGGATTTTCAGTGTAATTTTAGTCAACGTTTATGTGGACTTCGGTTGATACTCAATCACCTCAGTGCGACCGCAACGTTAGGGCGCGTGGTGGCATTGCGTATCAACTGCACTTGATCGGGTTCACATTGCTATGTTAACAGACTGCGACTTCACCGCGGGAGGCCGTTATGGTATGCACTTCTGGGCTGTGGCAGAGGCTTCTCCGTACGTCGTTGCCTTTAGGGTCCGACTAAAAGACGAAGAATCGCAAACCTTGTGGGCGCCTGTCTGGTCTTATCAGCTACGTAAGTTGGTTTCGTGTCAGTAAGCAAACATATTTTTGGGTTGTTCACGGGCTTTTGTATTTTGGCAGTATATGCTGGTAATCATACCGGACTAATCATTTCTTTTGCCTAGTAAGCAACGCTTAGTACCCAATATCGAAGATTCTTTGACGGGGAGACAAGGCTTCGGCGAGCCACCCGCTCCTCCCCGTAAGTTTTAGAGGCTGCATTTAATGTTCTAATTTGAGGGTTCCCTATCACCGAACGACCTCGTACGCGTGCCAGTGAAGGCCGCGTGGGGTCTAGCCCGGATACAAGTTCGTACACTCGGACCACAGTCAAGAAAGAAAGAAAATCGACATCGTATTCTCCTTCGAAAGAACACTGGGGAGGAAGCGGCAGTCGTCCCGAACGGACCTAGTTCAAAGACGACCTAGTTCAAAGACTATGCTGTAGTTCGCTTTCTGTGTTGACCCGAATGCACTTGCCAACGCTGGGCTAACGTACATCTGGCAAAGCTCCCAATGAGAAGAACAACAAGTTTCTCAACCACACTAAAGATGCCAGCGAAGTCTAAGGTGTTTCCGATGGTCTCGCATTATTCCTCGGTACGGGCGCTGTGCCCTGCGGAGATTCGAAGAACTTTATGGTCGATTCCGACAAGCTCGCGCTGCCCGACGTAATTGAGCGTGGCTACTGCTTGTCCACTAGGAAACAATCAAAGAGTACGCGCCGAGTAAACGTCGACGTGGGGTTATTAAAGAGTTTGCTCCAAATTCGGACCGACAAGTCTTATTTGACGGAGGAAGACTTTATCGCTCCCCGCAGTAAAAGAATCCCGAAAGGAGAAAAGCTCGACGCAATACACGAAAAGCTGCTTCAGGCGAGACGTGCATAATTATGAATATCTTCGGGGGAAAACATGGATAACGTAGACGGATGTTACTGAGAAGGGTGTCCCTAAGGAGTCCACGTCGACCTGGATGGGCATGGAACAACTTCTAGAAGGCTGGGAAATGCCGAAAAGTGAACTCACATTCTCCGAGCTTAATACGGACCAATATATGAGGGACTATTTACGATGGCTCGCAGGGGAAATGATAGAGGGGTGATCGAAAAGCTCATCGTGGCACGAGCATATCGGCGGCCGATGGATAGCGTCTGAGGAATCTTAATATGGAACTACTCGATATTACGGGGTTAGAGACTACATCCTGATAATTAGAGAATACGCAGTTTGATTTTGGATGATTTTCCGCAGCCTCTAACGCCACTGTACTTAACGCCACCCAGGCTTACATAGTACAGTTACTAAAATAGTCCAGCCGCGGCCACAAAAGCGTTGCAATTTGCACTTGTGTTACGCCACCGTGTGGCCTAACCGTCTCGTATTGTCTGGCGACTCTTTCTTAGAATATCGGCCCTCAGGAATATTTTGCTTTGCTTTCTCAGGGCTCATTTTGCGGACTCCTGTGTGGGACTCTGGTTGTCAGCCTCAGTATCTAACACTCTATTCTTAATCCGCCACGGGGACGGGCGGAGCAGCGCACCTGGAACATGAGGCTCGGGAGATACACGCTGCATTGTCATATAACTAGACTACACACAGTGTGGAGTGCGTGAGGTCCAGGGCTGTGAGTTGTCCTCTGAGTCAATGGGGCGGACAAAGTGATATACCCAGCCCCACTTCTTGCTTTTCTTGCCTGCGTTGCCCTGAACACTATCAGAACTATTGTCCCCTTCTGGTTGTGGCTGACCCTTTGGAATAGCGTTTCGGCACACTTCTAGCAGGGTATAAGTATCGAGTGGGAACCCGCTACTCCTCAACCTCTCTCTTCTACCTTTCTTCTGGTCCACCCCCCAGACTTTTCTTCAATATGTCTACGCCTCCAGACTTTGACTTGCATCCTTTCATTCCTTCTACAGAACGAGACTCTCGTTCTCCGTGCCCCGCTTTGAATGCCCTCGCGAATCACTCTTATATGTACGTACTCCTTCGCTACGCTTCTCCTATTTTCACTTATGAAAAGCTTCCGACTGCGTCCGCCGCTAGCCCGCATTCAGGCCACTCAATTCCCTTCTTCGAGCTCTTAAAGGCGTTACGCACTGTGTACAATTTGTCTATTCCGCTCGCACTTCTGCTCTCCGTCGGCGGCTTCCTGGTGTGCGGGCATTTTACTGGCTCGGGTTTCTCAACACGTCTTGAACTCAGCCTGCACGATCTCTCACGACACGGACGCATTGAGCATGATGGTTCCCTTGGGCATGCAGACGTCATACCAGGAGAAGTCTTTGCACCGTGCAGACCCGACCCTGCACGTATAAACGAGCTCCTTAACATAGGGATCGTCAGCGGAAAGTCCTCAGCGAATTCCGGGGCGCTCTCATTTATCGACCTCGCAAAGGGACGCTACCTGCGCGACCGCGCGCTTGACCGGCCACTCGATACCGTGCACGCTGAAATCGCGCATGGAGAGGTTGCGCTGATAATACTGACGCTCGGCCTTAATGTCGGCGGACCGCACGCCTCATCAATTTACGAGACGTGTGCTGTTCCGCGCGACCAGATTGCGCAGTGGTTCGGCGAGGAGCGGCTGCCGGACGGGTACACTGTCCCGAGCGCGCAGATCAGCTTGCTACGCGCGGCCGGCCTGTCGCGGCGCGTGCGGGCTGAGGTGGCGCGTTTTGCACGATTCGGCTGAGGCGCTAGATTCCATCGCCCCCTAGGTGGCAGGCATGACGGAGGGGAGGTTAGTTCCCGACTTGGCTTCGCCGGTTTCCTAACCCCAAGCGGAATCCATCCGTCATTGCACCTCGTTCATGATCTCACTTTGCCCCCTATCTCCCCGTGCTTGTACATCTTTCTTTCTTCTCCCTCGTCCTTCCTTTTCTGTTGGCTACTTCCCGAATGGACGACGAACGTTCGCAGTACAGTAATAGACCGTGGACACTTCGAGGGGCCGCACAGACCACCTTCTGATCACGGGATCGGAATCATGTACCGATGGACCCTTCACTCTCGCTATGTATCGCCTCGTACTGTCCTTTTCCCCTCACCCGCATGTCTGTATTTTACCCGCATCACAGAACTATAATGCCATCGCATTCCCCATAAACGGAGCCAGCATCGTTCTCCCGACCCGCATAAGGCAGTATTCGTATTCTCGTTCCTCGGACCCATCACTCCATCGCCAGGCTACTACCCAGAACACACGTTTAGACGTCCTTCTCCCGCCCCCGCCCCTATCTCGAGCCCCGTTCTATCCGCTCTGAAGTTACCTGATTTTGCTATGTGCTCAGGCTGTGCAGATCGGTTCTGGGGTGCAACGTGTTTGACGAGCTCTACTGGGTACCCCCCCCCCCCCCCTTTTCTTCCTCTCTGTGCCTTGTCGCTTCTTTTACTCAGCTGCTCTTGCTGGGCTGTGCGACCTAGATTGTATATTATAATTTACAATTAATATTACCGCGCACCCCCCTCCCCTCTTTTTCCCTTATTTCCCTCAGCGCTAATTGATTAACGATTAATTCACAGCACACCGCTGGCATATCACAATCACTCAAAATCGCAGTCCCGACTCCCGAGCCCCCACCTTCTTGGCTTCTAAACCAATTCTTGCTAAGTCGCTAGTCGCTAGTCTGCCTTTTAAATCTCAATTGAAATCGATATATGTATGTATTGTACTACATGATGTACATGTAATGCCAAGCAGCTGATGCGGCGGGTCCCCAGTGGAATCTGGATCGCCCCCTGCACAAGGAAGACGCCGAGCCACTAACATCGCGCCGCACTCCGACCGATACAATTCACTCGCGGACAATCGGCCCAGGGCCGCGAGGGTCCACATAAGCATAATCATAAGTGCAGGTACTGAATTCTAGGCGAATCCAAACATCGCGATATGCTATACCGTCCATCGGACATAGGAAATGAATGTGTCGAAACAACTTGAATGACCGTATATCATCAAAGGATTATATCAAAAAGATGGAGAGAAAAAAACGATACGAGACGAGACTAAGGAAAAACCAGGCCGAACTGACTTGAAAGCGAGGTACTGCATGAGACAAGAAACACGACTAACTATGCACAGATAACGAGGTCAGAAATAGGACGACACAGAACCAGAATCGAGACAAGACGATATAGAGAAAAAGCGGAAAGGAATGAAGCACGACACAATAAAAAGAAACAGAAGGTGAGAAGAGACGAGTACGGGGAATAATGGGACAGGAGGCCCAGATTGACAATAATGTTCACATGTCTGTATACATGCATGGAGCGCGGATTGAAGATATCGCTACGGGACGTGAAATTTAGAATCACAAGTAAAATGGATATAATAATATACAGTAAAATGAGACGAACCTCGGGTGAATGAAGGCAGAATGGAATAGGAAGAGATGGGATTTAAGTGTGAAGACGATAGGAAGGGGTGGGAACAGATAAATTGAGGAAGCAACGTCTTCCCCTGCCTATTGGTGCATATTATGGGTATGATATGATACGACGATGGATGAATGATGGATATGCGGATGAACAAACAGATGCGTGATGGATGCTATGCACAATGAGGCAGGTCCTGAAAGACAAACCAAGCGCCTGAGCGTACTCCAGACCTTTTAACATCACCATGATCATAATCAAGAGACATGGGCGCAGTCATGAGACTAGAGAAGCACAGACGACTTCGGCGCACATCCGCGCAGCTGCTCAGCCCAGCTAGCCAGGCCGGACGAGTCAATGAGATAAAAGATAAAGGAGAATGCGGATGAACATTGTGGAATGCAGGTGAAGAAAGATGCACGAGCAAGGAAGTCGAAGGTGGGGGGTGTGAGTGGGGAATTCGGGTGGGCGGCCGGGATATGCACACCGGCTTTACGAGGTCGGGTTCGCATAGAGGGCTTGCACTAATATTTACGTGCGTCCGGCAACCGAGCATGAGAGGCGCATGCTTCACGTGGATTGCGCCTGTAATACCGCGGCCACGCTTACTCCTTGTGTCGCGAGACCTTCTCGACGCCTGCGCCAATGGCAGTCTTACGCGTTTTATCCTGTAACTAATAAAAATAGTGAGAAAAACGTCAGTAAGCCGCACGCATCAGAAACAAATAAAACAGGCCGGATAGCGACGAGGCATAAAGTATCAAAGCGAAGATAAAAGGCCGAGGTTGCGGATTGAAACAGCACTTCATGCAGGGGTAGAATATGTCGGGGGGGAAATTACAGGAAAAAGAAACAGGACTTACGTTGCCCTCCCCGCTTTCAGTGTCCTCATCTTCGTCTTCGTCCTCATCTGCTTCATCTTCATGTTCCTTACCAGGAGTTTCCTCCTCGTCTTCGTCATCATCTCCAAAGCTTGATCCCGACGTGCCGGCGCTCGTAGGGGTGGACACACCCGAGACCTCATTCTCTCTCGCACTCGCAGCTACATCGAATGGACCCGTGTTCGCACTTAGATCCTGAGTACTGTGATCGGCAA
This sequence comes from Coniferiporia sulphurascens, assembly GCA_002794785.1. Lineage (NCBI taxonomy): Eukaryota > Fungi > Basidiomycota > Agaricomycetes > Hymenochaetales > Hymenochaetaceae > Coniferiporia > Coniferiporia sulphurascens. The sequence continues at coordinate 1,323,556 of NBBA01000009.1, read as the reverse complement.
TTGGGGTGTTGAACGCGCTAGAGAGTGCCAAATGCACGGGCGTCACGGACCCGGGGAGTCCGGAATTCGACGAATGCGAATGATGGTGATACACCTTCGGCTTCGATGCGGGCACAGTCACAGCTGTGTAAACATGTTCTGGCTCCAGTTTTTCCGTCTTTCCTGCTAACTCGGTAGCAGAAACCCCCATCATCTCCACACTCTCCGCCTTCGACACGGACTCTTCCGCTTTCGTCCCTGATTCGCCGTCGTCCCGAACCTCTTTCTCCTCGCTAGCATCTGCAGGGGCGACCGGTCCCGACACATCCGCTCCGGTGGTAAGTGACTTACTCAACGCCACCTCCTGCATCGATTCAGAGTCCTTCTTTTCAGAATTAACCTTCCCACTTCCATTTGTCCTCTCTCGCTGTTCCCTTTCCTCGTTTTCTTTTTTCTCTCGTTCCCGCAGCTCCCTCCGACGTCTCACCCAGCCCATCCCACTCCCGTCATCATCGTCCCCAGGCCGATCACCATCCGCAACGTGTCCAACACTGAGTGCCCGGCTGCTCTGCAGTGCGGTCCATGCACCTTCGCTTCCCGCAGCACGAGCACCACGCACGCTACCCATCCCGCCGTGACCCCACTCGACAAATTCCGGTTCTGTGTCCCGCGCAGTCGCAAATAGGTTTGTGCCCAGCGCACCTCGTGCGCCGTATACACGCCCATTCAACAGGCGCGTGCCGCGGCGCGCCGTCGGTGGCGCTGAACCAGCACTCATGTGTGTCCGCACATATGCGGGATTCTTTTTTGCAGCGATGTTGGGTGAGGAAGAAGTATCCGCCTCACTAATGACAGGCTTAAGCGAGAATCCGCCCCGTAACGAAAAGGCGGGGAGCACAGCGCTTTCTGCGCCCGCACTCTTGCGACGAGAGGGCATACCCCCGAGACTCGCAGTGCTCGCATTCGCGTCACTTACAGACAGGCCCCGCAGGGAGCATACAGATGTGGTGGATCCGCGGGACGATGAGCGAAAAAGGCCACTGAGGCCAGAAGATTCGTCTGGTAAGCGGGAAGCGCCCGAGCCCTGTCTAGGGGGTGCGTGTTTTGTAAGGCGTAGAAGACGCACCCAGCTGTGTGGCTTCTTGATAGGAGCGGCAATCTGTGTATCATCAGTGCCGCAGTCCGAACTGGGGGCAGTATTGGTTTCAGTAGCCTGTCCACTGTCGGGCAGCCCGGGTCCATCGAAGGAGAGTCCGAGCGTGGAGCAGGAACCGGCAGGTTGCGACACGCTCAGTAGATTGGAATCAAAGACAGAAGGACGGGCAAGGGTTGGCGGGATGATTTTTGGTGATGCAAGCGGGGGAAGAGTATTTAGCTTTGGCGAGGAGGCGGCACCGTCGATCTCTGACAATGCGCTACCGGGAAGCTGAAAGTCGTCGTCGTAACCGTCGCGACGAGGTTCGGGGAGAGGCGCGAAGCGGATCTTGCGACTGTTATGCTGGTTCTGTGAACCCTGAGGATTCAGGGCTGGGGTGCCACCGTAGCTAGTTGCCGAAGTGGAGGCAACGTCGTCAGTGGAGGACGTAGATGAGGCGGAAGACGAGTGAGAGGAAAGAGACGAGGGGATCGCGTTGCAAGGAATAGGTGAGAGCAGGTAATGCGCAGGCAAAGGCGAATTGGGGGCGGACGAGCAAGGAGAGGCGTTGAGGAGGATGCCCGAGCGGGGCGCGGGGGCGGAGTGGGTGGTGGGCATGAAATGGCTGCCCACGGGCGGGGACATCATAGCAGTCATAGCGCCGTTCGTCGGCGTCGGCAGTGTCGGCGGCAGTGGCGAGCAAGAAAAGTTGGTAAAATTGGCAAACGCAGAGCTCGCTGTTGGGGACGACGAGGGAGGGGGAGGAGGAGGTGTATGGGGGAAAGTAGGCGGATGATGAAAGGGAGAGGCGTTATGAAGAGCTCAAGCGGAGACCAAGTTGCGGTGGCCGGGGTCTCGCGAGTGGTCCAGACCACGTGCGCCGCCTCTTCCCGAGCTGCACGTGCTCGGCTTCTTCCGTCAGGTATTCACACTTCTACTCATCTAGACATACCTCTGGTCAACTTGCCAGGCCTCTTCCCTGCAGATAACAGCCCGAACGCCTATACCACCTTCATCCTATTCTGCAGCCCCACCACGACTCAATGGCCCCTCTTCTCTTCTGGCTTGGCTGTTGGCCGGCTGCCGTGCCACCTCCTAGTAAGACGCCCCGTGTCCTGCTTGGCATGACACACCCGGCGCAGACGAAGACGAAGACGAAACAGTTCGCTACCTCGAAAACGTTATGGAAAAAAATGAACTGAATTTTCTAGGTTCGCGTCTGGGTGAGCGCTTCGGCCCCGTTTGGTGTGATGCGGCAGTGCTCGCCAAGCCCCGCTTCCTACGCGCTCTTGATGGGTGGTTCCGCGGTACAACACGCGTCCCTCTGCCGTCCTCCCGGACACACTCGACAACCGGTGGCAATATCAATATCAATGCATTTCTAATTGAGCCCACGACGAGCAGGACAAACTCGGCGTCCGTCCTTACACACGCCCATCGCTCCCGTCTCGCTACGTCACCGCCCGGCGTGGTCGTGGCCACCCACGCACATCATCTCTGTCCTGGCGTGCCTGATCGAAGGACGCGTCGGTCGACCCTAGTACCGACTCCGCCACTTTTTTTAAATTGCTACCGTCATCACTACTCAATATATCATCTATCCGAAGCTTGGCCGCAGCCCATACTTCCCCTCCTTGCTTCCTAACACGCCTGCTACATCGCCGACGCACCCCATGTCGACGCTGATCCCATCCTAGACCGGGGTGACGCGGCCGCGAGCGCTGTCCGCCCATATAAATGTGCGATCGCATCGATGCACATACGGACTGCTACTACCAGCTCGCCGACCCGTGGGCGTGTGTATTCCGCCTCCGCGATCTGCATCAGCCGCGTTCCGTATGCTCTCGCCCGTCCCCTTACCCTACACCCCCAAAGCTCGGCACACACAGCCCTGCACGTATGGTCCCTCGATGGAAACGCATTCCTCAGGCCCCGTGTGAGTCATTGCGCAAAACCGGGGGTGGCGACCCAATCCCACCCACGCGATCGGCGATCTGAGTGTCTACCTAACCCCCGTCTCGTGTATCTGATTTGCAGCAAGATGCACAGATACTACAGATAGGAGCCCACAGAACGCCTCCCCCTTCATTCGTCTCGTGAGAAGAAGAAGCACACGCATACAACGCACATCCATGAAAAAGTTCGTTCTCCGCACCCAACACGTCCCTTTTTTCCCTCGGGCCTTCATGGATACTCCTTGCGATGAGTCAGCAGTATGTATTACCGGGCGCGCGGCACCTTCCAGTGCGCATCGTGGGTCGAGGCAACCAACTCCAAAAAATATAACACGCGTGGCTGCCGACGCAATATACCACAATCCCTCGCCCTGATCGCCGCCGCCATCTAGGACTCAAGTCCCTGGATGGCAGCTTACCGGACGGAACCTCCTGCCTGAAATGTCTAATCGACCCATTATTTTTACTTGCATGACAAGTCACTTTCCCTCACTCGCCCCTCGAATTGGGTATGCGCTTGCGTGGCGTCTGGAACTAGGTCTGAGACAAGATGGGGACGAGGGGGAGCGCTAAGACCGCGCGATGAGATCGGAGAAAGGAAAAATGCAAAAGAGCAAAAAGAGCGAGTGCCCAGGGGACCACCCGCCCCTAGCCAAAGCCAAAAGCGCCGCCATCACGATGGGACTGAATCCCAACAGCTTCTTTTTTTACATTTTTTCCTTCTTCCGTCGTAAGGGAAGGAAGACAAGGAAAAAAAGCCGAAGCAAATGAGAGAAGGGGTGATCCGGGACTTCAGAGTCCGAGGCTAGCACTTACGTGGTCATGTTTTGGCTGCTGCAGCTGCAGATCTGACTCTTGAGAGTTGGGACTGGCAAATGAGACTTCTTTGATTTGCACGCGCGCCGGGTGGTGGGCTGCCCTGGGTCTTTTCGCCGCCGGACGCACGGTACACAGATCAGAGATCTATCTTGAGAACTCACTCAGCAACATCCATTTTGCACCGAACACGACTGATTACTGCGTTATAGAGTTGTGGGGCTGCACAGTACGTGCGTGTGTCCGCGTGTTGAAAGAGGGGAAAACGGTTCTAATATCACGTGTTTCCACGTCGGCCTTCCCCGGGGCGGGGTTAAATATAGTATGAATGTGAATATGAATATGAATGCGAATACACTAAATATATCAAAGCTACCCTGCCCTGCGCGATCAGAAAGAAAGTTAATTTAACACTAGTGTTACTAACGGTAATATATGTATTGTACTACCAATTCGTGGTGCTCGACGTTTATAAGTATAGTTCCCGATCGTGATGGCGAGCGACGCGAGCACGAGCGCCGGGTTGCTGATAAAGTGCTTCAAGTTCAACAGGTCCAACTGAAACAGTTTTAGCTCCTGGATTATAAATACCAATATACTATTACGTTGACGTTCTTTGTTGTTGTACCAGAATCTCGTTCTTGCTACACAACCCTCCTCCCTCCGCAAGTTCTGCGCATGGAAATTAAGTCATGGGACATAGTTTAGTTCGTGAATGAGAGACCGGACACGTGGCTGCAACTTGTAGCACGACGAGTGAGAAGGAACACCGAACAGTAATAGCGACGGCCGAAACTGCGAAATGACTTGTTCTTCCTGGGCCCAAAGCTTCGAAGTACTGAGGCATGTAGGCATGTACAGTAGTATATACATGTATGTAGTAGTACGTTTATGGTTTTGCCTGCCAGCAGCTGCACTGATTGTCCAGGATTACTACAGTATTAGCGTTAGCGAATTGGCAATTCAATTTGATCTCTTTTCCCGGACCCGATCTTGAAGGTCGTAAATAGCACGGGCAAAGCACGAAGCACGAAAACACCCCCACCCCCAGCTCGCGCTGGGGTCCGCCTTCCCACACGACCCCGCTGCGTGCTGCGCAACGCAGCCTGATATGTATATACTAGTACTTCTAGATAATAATAGGCAACCCTCGGGTTATTTATGGAGTGGCGCACTAGCGTACAGTATGCACTTACGGCTCTAGCTAGTGATAACTGGTAGCGCAGCTCTTATAATAGACCGACAATAACGAACAACTTATAGTTATATTGTCCACATGAGTAGCGCACAAGTCTATCAGGACAACGGCAACTTATTACAGTCCAGTCGACCTCGACCCTCCAGGCCGCTCAAAAGCAAATTAAGGTCGCGAATTCCCCCGAACCGTGCAGCATTAATTCCTACTCCGACTCGAGGTTCGGAGGAACTCGAGTAGCGAAGCCCCGCCGGACTCGGACGCTACATCTTTAGAACCCAAATTACTCTCCACGTTTCTCGGGCGCACCGCTGCCACACCGGAAACGAAATAGATAACCAGGATTTACAAAATGGGACTTGAAGGCGCCAAAGGCGGTGCAGCAACGTTGCTTTGCGACGCTCTCCTTTCTTAGTTGTGTCCTTTGTCTTTCCATTTACTTTGTTACGTTGATCATGCACGTCAACCCGATCCAGAACAGCTGCGCGTTGTTGTGATACACCGAGGACTTGCACGCAGCGGCTAGTGTGTGACCGCGGCGGGGGTAGGGCACTAGACCGAAAGCGTAAGCATCTATTTTTATCAAGACAAAACAAGTACAGAACAGAAGCACAGCGGCGTGTAGACAAGACTATAATAGTTTGCGAATGATGCACAGAAGCGAGTTAGAACCTGACTTCGGTGTTTTGACAAAGCGAACAAGCAGACTAACCCCACTCGTCACGATCGACAGCCACAAGTGAAAAAAAGCATACGAAAAGGACGTCATATATTCAAATTCACCTGCAGATACCGCCTCCTACCGCCTCACGACGTACATCTCCGCAACAAGTACCGCGGCAGCGGCGACGGCCGCCACGCCAATGATCGGGAGGTTCAGAAGCGCGAACTGCTTCTGCCGGACGATGATGCCCTTCTGGCGGAGAATGTCGCGCCAAAGCAGGCCCGCAAGCGAGGCCGAGAACGAGAATGTGAACGCTCCAAAATTCGTCCCGATCGCTAGCGCGTAGATCGAGCCGAGCCGGACCTCCTTAGACACGACCTCCGGAGAGGTCTTGAGCCAGGACTGCAGCACGCGCGCTAGAAGGATCGTAGTCCCGATATTTGTCCCGCACAGCTGTCACATGCAAACGTTAGTTAGAAGGTTTCGCTTAGACAAAATGGAGGTTCCCTACATTACAGAGTAAAATGCTGATCAGCAACATTCCGCCGATAGCTCCCACTATGGCGGAGCCGGACCCGCCTGCGGAACAAACACGTATCCATGCTGTCCACCATGACGCAAAAACTTCGACCCACCCCCTAGTCGTCAGGGCCTGGACAAGGATGAACATGCAGAATGCGAAGAGGACCAGGGAGAAAGGCAGACGCGGAACGATGGAGGATAGCGTGGGGAGCTTAGTCTGCTTGCATTCAGAGATAAAAGAAAGTATCGTCGGCTCCTTTTTGTCCGATTGAGTAGCATACTGCACCGTACAAGATTCGGCACTTGCGGGGATGTTTTCTAGTTCTACGTCAGACGAGACGTTTGTTCTTTCTTGTCCTTGTGCTCCAATTCTATCTGCGGCCGGGGACTTCCACCATCTTTGTCTGTCGTACCATACGTCTCTAAGAAGCATCATAACCGCAGGAGGGACAGTCACTTCCCATACCGGAATCTTCAGCGGTGAAGTACCAACAAGGACGACTAATGCCACGGTAAGTAGGATACTTCCAAAAATTGCCCCATTTTTATCATTGAGCGAGCTCAGGCCATGTATGGCGCGGGCGGGCGACGGCGGTCCAACCGCTTCCAGGTCAGCCGAACGTGATTCAGCTTCGACGGCCGTTGACGATTCACTAGGGTCTTGTAGTGCAATGGCGTTAATCTCACGAGGAATGAAAGTCCGGGATGCAAAGAGTCCAAATGTGACGACAGGGAATACTGCAGCTGCAGCTGCAAGAGCAGGAAGGACAGTGTAGGCCGGATAATCGATGAAAGTGATAGAAAAGGCACCAGTCAGGACGAGATTGGTTAGATTGGAGGGAGGAAGAACAGCTGAGCCTGGTTTGGATTTTTAATACAGCTGATAATCTCAACGAAGAAATAAATGCTTTACCCATGTTCGCTACAGCAAATTGCGCAAAGATCCAAGCTGTTGGAGGAGTGATTCTTGATGTGACAATGTTAGTATCAATCAATATCGGTCACGAGTAGGACTAAGAGTATTCACCCAGTAACACGCGAGAAGTGCGCCAGGAAAGGTGTCCCGAACAAGACAACAGGATCCTATCGCGATAAGATCTCAGCATTTCAAGAGAAAACTTTCAAAAAAGACGACCTTACATTTCCGACAGCAACTCCGGAAACGAAAAAGAAAAGATACAGATAGAAATACAGCCTCCTGCCTGAGGCACCGCCTTTTCGGGCGACCCAGAATGCCAAAAATCGAAAAAGCCCAGTAGTGTCTAGAGATATAGAAAGGTATGCCTGCATTCCAACCTGATCAGGAAGAATAGCCCCTTTAAGAACTTATCGCGCTTACCAACGAGATGAAAAGGGCCATGATACTAATGGGCTTCACGCCATTTGTGCCCACAATACCCTGCCTCACGTCCACACCATGCAAGACGCGTGTGGCAAGAAGCAGAAAAACAGCTATTGGCGGAGCTGTCTGGAAGTTTATTGGGACCCTATGCCAGCGGATAAGCCTGCCCTGCCTTCCGGCGGACTTGTCATACTTCGGATGAAGAGTGCAACATGACTGCGATGGGAAGCATATGCGTATGTATACCGCAAGTCTTGCAGTTAAGGAGGATAGCGAGGCTGGGAGAGGGACTTTGACGTGAAGAGGAAACACTCCGACTAGATCTATCATGAGACAATGGTAATTAACTGCTATTCCAGGGCATCAAACCGATACTCACTAGTAAGAAGAAACACGACGAGAGCAAGTATACTCTGCCAGGACGAAATCATTTTGCCTTCTGTCGTTACTCAGGCCCGGGTGTGGACGCTGAGGTGCCACAAGTTGAGGACTTATAAGTAAACTGACATCATGAACTTTTAATGCGGAGTTATCTTTTTTGCTGCTTGTGTAAGACTTTTAGTTGCTTTGTAAGTTTATTTGTAATTTTACACAAGATTACTAACGTGGGATAATTGTGCTTAGCGGTTACATAATCCTCAAGTCCCCCGTCCACCCGGTCTCCACGCCTGGAAGAATGCAAAGCGGCCGTGACCTCGTCTCGACTCTCGATCAAACCAGAGACAAGCGCCTGCATTTTTCCGCACATGTAGAGGGCACGCGCCTCGCTCAGCCTTGGCATGTGAATGTTGAGTTGAAAATATGTTCCGGTTGAGGCACAGAATATTGTAAAATCAAGAGCCGTGACCAGGACGCGCCATAGGCGCCCCACTCAAAATGCGCTTAACCGGCTCTTCGTCTTCCTTCGGTTAAGCGAAATCTGAGGATGAGTACAGCCTTCCGAAATCCGCACAGAGTAAATACTATGCACAAGCGTCCAACGAGTTTTACCGCCGGTCTTGCTTGGCCCAAGGCCAGCTCAAACTGCCCTCAAGCGTTGATGGACTCACATGGAATATTGAGTGATCAGCTAAACTGTTTGATTATGAGTTGTTCTGGATTCTTACTCAGAGCCCATGGTTGCTCTTTGTCCAGTGCGACCCTTATTTTTACTCTGCTTTCCACCGGCGGCCGCAGACGACATCTTAAAGCTTGCATTTACAGTTGACTTGGCAATCTGGTACGAAATGGGGTATCCAGACTATCCCCACTCGCCGAAGTTTATACTGGCCCCTTTCGCTGCCAATCCCTTCTGGCTTAAAGGGCTCTTCAATCAAGGAGTCATCCAGTCAGAAGCGCAGACGATAGTGCCTCGTGGTCAACGGGTCCGGCCAGATTAGCAAGAGGTCCCACAATGAAGTTGATGGCAATAAGATATTTATAATGGCGAAAACAGCGCGTCCGACAGCTCTGGTCCTACACTTTGATCCTGCCGGTCACCTTGCAGAATAGCTTGGACTCCCCCTTTCACGTCCTTCTATTAGCCAAGTCCGAAGCGTCCTTTCCGCCTTTCAAAGCACGCTCGCTATGCAGACGGACTCGGAACTTTTGAGATGGCCGAATGAATCTCCAGGGAACTCACAAACCTCGGCCCATGTAAACGGGAACTTGCGTACGCCAAATATACGCCTCCGTATTCAAACCTAGATAGCTGGGGCGGTGCGAACCAGACCTGACCACTGAAGCAGTTATGAGGCGCAGATAGAAGCGTCAGATGCTGCTAAGGGTGAGCCTCAACCTGCAGGCAAGGCCCCGATACACCACGAACGTGGATGGGTTACTACCTCGTCGGACCCATACCGAAGCACAGACAGACAAGACGCAGCTCTATCAAGAGCGTTTTTCCCCGCTCCACACGCCCGGACGAGATGCCAGTGGACGCTGTTAACGAGGCGCGGCTTTATAGCTACATTAATCGCGCACCGTATTGAGCATTCACCCGGCCTGCTTTTCCAGCTTTTCGCACGCTTCCCACACAAGCCCGGATATCAAGTCGAACGCGTGTACATCAGCAGTGCATTTCTTCCTTAAGATATGCAGTTAAGTTCGTTTGGGGGAAGACACGGTGAGGTGAGTGGCGTGTATATTTCCGGCTCCGGCTCCGGCCAGGGTCACAAGCCGCAGAAGTGTCTCAGAACTTATAGAGCTTCTAAGGATTCACCGGATACTGCGGGAAAAGGTAGAAAGGGAAAGGGGGGGAGCTTCCCTCAATCTCCGAGCACAACGAAGCCGCCAAATATTTACCCATCTTGTACTTCATTGGCAATGTAAGAAACACCCCAGAGGGACTGATTTCACGTCGTCGCCCAGAGCACAATTGGTCAATTAACTGTTGTCACTTGACGTTTCCAAGAGGCCCTTCCAGGCGTTTGCCTTCTACTGATCATCCATCCGAAATGGTGACTTGCTTCAGTCTCGCTTCCCCTGGCCTTCACCTTGCACCAGTTCGTGTGTCAGACTGCGTTGACGAAGAACGGGTAGCTATTCAGTGGAGCCTTTCATTTCCTGTGCGCAAGATATATTCCTGTCATTTACGGAGTCGTGGCCTGCGCTTTCATGAGGAGACTTATAAATGCTTAAGTAAGCACAGGCTCGACAGACGTAGGGAAGGTGGGTATGAGACGACTCCCAGTGTATTTTGCACCCGTATGCACGCGGTCTGTAAGCCTAAGATGACCCGGATCTGGATTTAACTTCGTCACGTATTAGTTTAATTTCAGGATCTGTGCTCACGGCTGCGTCCGTCCTTTCGATATTTGGCCAAGATCCTCATTGTTAGGTGTGCTCTTCAACAAGCCAATTTTGTTCGTGCGAGCACATTAGCTTCGAAACAAATCTTATACACCCCCCACTGTACCCGTTAAGGTTTTCTGGTTTCTTCACTGATGAACTTGCTTTCCTCATCAATGGTTCAATATTCTATTTCAGGGGCAAGCAATTTCTTAGTCGATATTTTCTCAGGGCCAGACTATTTCGTGACTAACAACAGTGCTGTATGCGCATATATTCAGATCGACAACATTGACTATAGTGAGATGTGAGAGGATAGTCACCATGTGGATGCTTCCCTTTTCCATCGGAGTGACCACGCCTGAAACAATAGTCAAATGTGAGTAGTACTAAATCACACGCAGAGTACTTGAAATAAGTGAGAGTCTCATCGTGAGGTAAAAGTATTAATAGCGCGTCGGAAACGCCGCTGCCTGAGAACATGGCTGGAATTCGGCGCTTGCTCTCTTTGCCTTTATTGTGTTGTTCTTGCTCCTCTCTGGAATCTATATATAGCTGCTAGTACTTGAGTCATCAGAGGGCCGCAATCGGTAGGTGAGAGCAAGAAGTAGTTTTCCGGTGCAGAACAGCGAGTTCAAAAGTTAGTAAGGAGCAAACGTGACACCGTGTTGTATTTGGTTTGCATGACTAACATTAGAGTCACGTGAAATACGATGTGACGTAACGATGCGCGGCAAAAAAGTATATTAATAGAAATACGCGATCGTGGAGGCCCTAAATTTCAACTGTGACTGCGGCGACCAAAACCTCGTTTTCTATTCTTCTTTTTCCACCCGTAAGTTTAGGCAGGATTTGGATGCTCTCGCAAACGCAATGCAGTCCGTTTTGCGCGCTGAGGACACTACACCTCAGATGGTAGACCAAACATTGCTCTCGTCTATCCAGTTGAAACCGGCTCAGTCAGTGTCCGTCAAACCCCAATACAAGCCAGAACAGATCTTTTTTTTTTGAGGCAACGGATGCCATTCACAGCAGCACATCTCCAAGATGCTTGGACCTCCCGTCGATTGAACCCGTACAAGCGGATATCGAGCTATCCGCACTGGCTCCCAGTGATGCAACCTTATCTACGGGCCTCAATACTTGTGTCTCGATAATGACGAATCTATGCAAGCTGCTGATGAATCTCCTCTTAATGCCTCAGCCCTTCTACGTACTGAAGTAATCAAATCGAAATTTAACGACGATCAAATCCAATTGTCTTGGGGACCCCTGTACGGACCAGGCTGACGCCGTAACAAAAGACAGCGTTCCTGGATCAGTCCAAACTGTTAAAGTTGACAGATTCGAAGATAAGTATCTTCGAAAATCCAAGGCGAGCCAGGCAGCAGAATGGAGGAAATACTGGGCTGGCTTCCTGAAGAACCTCCAAGGAGCTGCTGGTGAAAAGCGGCTGTACACACTAATAATGAAGCTTCTCACGAAAATATGCTTGCTCGATCGCAAAGGCAGTAAGTTTTCAGTTAACTCCTGATGAAGCGAGGTAATGACGATTTCAATGCCTCCGTTTAGTAGACCGTTGTCTAGCGTTCTACAATACGACAGAGACTGGATGCTTTAAGTACCTTTGACGGGTCCGGGCTACGACCGGATATCGTCGCAAAGTGGACATCGCGAGAGAATGCTGCGAAGATAGCTCAGGGAAAACCAGACGGACCAAAAGTCTACTGGTATGAGATACAGTCATTAGTGGAAATTAGGCAAAAACCTAAGGGTCGTCTCTAGATCTTTAATCCTGCTGAGTGACTACCTTTTTTCCGAGCTTTCAATGTTTTGCTTAAACTCAGGAAAAATCTAAAGGAAGAAGGAGTTTTAATCGACTGGGACAACGCTGCAGATTTAGGAGAAGACGTTATGGGAGATTCACTTACAGATCAAACGGCACGTTTACTTTCGCAGCACACATCGAGGTTGGTCTGACAAATGGTAATACAGATAACGCCGAAGTTTGTTTCAATCAGTCTCGGTTCCGGTACTATAAGGGATGAAAATTACAGAGGCAAGTTTCCCAGGATGGAAAGCGAAGCAAAGCTTCTATACGTTCAAGCTTTCGGGCAAGAAAAATACGATGGATACATTGAAGCCGTGGCTCAAACAACTGCTTACGTGATTCTCGATGGCAGGCCACAATACAAACACTCCCCGTACCACGACGTAGAATCCTTTTTCTGGGTACTCATCTATGAGTTACTCTTAGCTTGACCGGAGGGCGGGGAAGAATGTTTGTCGTGACCGCCTTCAGCCTAATCATCCAATTTCGAAGTCACGCTTTTTCGGAAGATGGATGCGATTTCCCGTCCAGCATCTTGTCGAAGAAAAAGAAGTTTTTTGAAGGCGTTCTGCATCCACGCCTGTGGTGCCTCGCCGAAATGCTCGCTGGTATGGCCGCATGCCTTCGTCCGGAATGGGCATTTTGGCCTAGTCTACCGAAGGATCATGTCCACGAAGCTTTTAAAAGGCTTTAAATTGTTGCCGCCCGAATCCTAAAATCTGATCCGATTCTCTTACGCGCGGAGGTGAGGGGCCCAAGCAAGACTGGGACACCTCTGGATATCGTTCACATATCGAGAACAAAGAAAGAAGCTCGCCGACTCACTGTGACTGTGCCTTAAAAAGGTCGTATGTGGACATGGCCAGCGCGCAGGAGGAGCACTCTCGCAAGAGATTGAGGAGAGGAGATAGGCTTCACGAGGCTAGAGAACGCAGATCACCGCCCCCGCTCTCGTTCCTGGCAGTTCCCAGTAAAGGTCGCAGCGGGAGAGCAGCGACAGTAAAGCAAGAATTGATGCTTCCGCCTCCAGCTTCCGAAACCACTGGACGTCGTTCTTCGTCTAGTTATGAAAATAAAAACAGACGAACTTCGTTGAAGGGGGATGGGAAGATGTCTTCGCAGACTCTTACAGAGCATGAACGAAATGCCACTGACGAGCAAACGTCCACGCTGCGGAGGAGCTCCAGACTGCGTACTAAATTAACCGGTTCCTGCTTTTTCCCCAGTGACTATACTTAAGGGGGTTTATAAACGGACAAGAATACATTTATAGCACGTAGGTTTCTTTTATCGTGTTTTCCTGAAGGAGGGTAGATGGATATATCTGTAATAATTCCGATGATGTCTATTATCTTCACCGCCACGCTTCCTTGCATTTATCAATTGTAGACTAGCTCACACTATGCATATCGCTCAATAGTATTGAGCTCCTCGCGCCGGCGGCTTTAATGGTCAAATGTGCTGCTTAATGTTTGGCTCAATAGGCGTCTTGTAATTCACTGGTTTCTTTGCCTTGAGGCTAAGTCAGTAGAGACTCTCTCCAACTTGATCATCTTTGACAGGATCTTCAAGGATCTACTTCCGACTCGTAGTCCGACTGGTCATCCGGGCGAAAGAAAGGTACGAAGCTAAAAGAGCCCGACCTCGCACATGATATGCTTTCTATAAAACTACATATCATACCGAAGTAAATAGTTGAGCCTATTCATCCACACAGAACAATGGAATACTCGGGAGTATACACATTTGAGGTTATGAATGCGAGAAAGCCATTGATGTCCGATTCTTCCTCGAAGATGACAGATATATGCTTTGCAGGACATTATTATAGTATACTAGTACATATGTAGTTTCGAAAACAAAACAAAAACAAAACCTCTCTTCCGCCCAATATACTGTACATACACGTATGCTCGTACAATGCATTCTTCCGAACATACCAAAATTAGCTCCTTTTTACTCACTCTTTCCAAGGCATTCCACCCTGACCATTCCGAAAATATCAGGGGACTCGTTAGGACCAGTGATATATACTCCCTTCAAAGCGGGAGACTAGAATCAAGAGCAAAGAGTATCCGACGTCTGTCCGCTGTTATCAACCCTCCGCCCTTTGTGCGGTGGCTCATCCTGAGCGATAAGACCGCTCGGATGCTTTCGCTTTTTGTAGGACGTGTTTTGTGACTCTGTCGCCTTGTCATACCACTGGAAGTCAGGAAATTTGTCCCCCAAGTGCCACCTTGGCGTCCTCTCCTTCTCGCGTAAAGGGATTGGGTCGGTCTTCAAATTGAGGATGGCAGGAAGTAAAAGCCTCTTCAAGGCTTCGTGAGCGTGGTCATCCGGTAAGTCTTTCCAGTAAGCCCATTCCGTATTAAAGTAGGAGCCCATTTCACAAATGGTTTCGGCAAGACATAATAGTCGAGGATGAAGAATTTTCTTCCAGTATTCCAGGTTACATGATGGCAATGCTCTGCGAATGTCGAGGAATTCGTCCATGAAGTCGTGTTTGTGCAACTCGAACATCAACTGACTAGCTTGCATGGATAATTCATCCTCTTCACATTCGGGCCAGGCGACGAGCAGTTCATAGACAAGAACCCAGAAAAAGGATTCCGCATCATGATACGGCGCGTGCTTGAAACTGGGGTCACCTTCCTCGAAAATGTATCTGGGAGATTCATTTATGGCAGTAATGTAGCGATCGTGTACTTCCTGGCCATAAGCCCGGATGTACAGTTGTTCCGCTTCGCCTTCTAGCGTCGGAAAGCCGCGTTTTCTAAAGCAACGCGTGTTCCTGATTTCGCCACTTCCGACGCTCATTGCAACAAACATCGGCGTCCCCTACATATCAGTTTCTTGAGTTAATTTCATCATGAAGAGAGATTCAGCAGGTACGAACTGTTCGCCCTGTAAGTCCATCATCGGCGTCCTCTCCATCCAGGTCTACGGCTCTATCCCAGTCGATTAAAGCCCCTTCTTCCTTCGCATCGGCCCTTGTTAGCACGAGTCAGTACACTCATGAGAAGAATATAAGATGAGGCATAACTCACATAGCGGGGTCGAGAACTTGGTTAATGCACTTGGCTTTCTGTTTGAGGTCCGGTTCGACATCATAATGTACGGGGTTAATCAGGATATTGTATCGACTGATATCGCAGTATAGAACACGTCTTTCATTCACACAAGTCTGATGAGCTGTCCACATGTCAGAGAACCAAATGGTAAAGGGGAATTTGTCGTCCCTCACCCTGTATACTATCGTAGATCGCCATTAAAACCTGACGCACGCTTTGACGCTTCGACAGAGGATCGCCCTTAGACTTTAACACAAACCTTTGCTTTGCTCGTCTAGCAATTCTCCTGTGCCCATTGAAAGGTAAGACACGGTCGTTTCCAGAATGCAACTTGGAGGTGCTAAGGTCTTGTCGGCCGCCTGGACCCTTCACTACTTCCGAGAAGTCAACCTGCACGACGCCGGGTACGCCCTTGACTTTCTCTAGAATTTTGGACTCGGAGAATTTCTCTCTAATATCGCACCATTGGTCTTTGATTATCCGTTTCTGAGTATCATCCCAGAAAACACAAGTCTGTCGGGAGTGTGTTTCAGTCGCACAAATCAACGAAGCGCGGAAGGAAGCCTTGCTGCAGTTGATGTTCCACATTGGCTTATTGGGGACGTCAAGATTGATGGTCATGGTGGGGTCGCGAACGGGAAGTTTGACAAGAGGGCTGGCAACAGTGTGGACGTATCGGAGCAGCACATCCCAGCTGTCTTCCTGACTCATCTCATAACGGCGAGACCTGAAGGCACCAGACGCGTCGGACCAGTACAGACAAAATGCATAGGTATCCCAGGTCAAATAGAGCATCCCAGCTAAGCTCGGAATCCCGCGCGGCAGGACATGGAGATACTTTCCTGTGTCCTTACTCGAAGGTATATCTTTGAGCTTACATTTGACCTCTACCAACGACTGTATCTCATGCCAGTGAACGATAGCTTCAGGACGGTCTCCTCCCGCTATTTTCTGCGCATTTTCACGCGATGTCCATTTTGCGATAATATCGGGTAGCACCTTTGACCCTTCAAAGTCCTCTAGGCACACACGGATCCACGTATCGTAGAATGCCAGACAACGATTTTCTGTACGACTCGTATGGTCAGTATTGATCAGTGGTGAAAGCGTCAGGTAAACTCCTGCGTACCATCTTCACATGCGAATAAACTTATTTCCGTGAGAAGCTTCACGACAAGGTAGTGATTCGTTATCCCTTCGGAGAACCTCGTGGCGGAATCGTTTCGGAAACTTTTCCACTCCTTCCTTCGGACGACCTTGGAAGTCCTAAGGTAGTGGTCTTCGAAATTATCGATATAGATTGAACGGGTAGGTCCCAAAAAGACATCCTTTGTTTCCTGGGCATTCGAATGTTTGGGGGATTTGGATTCAAGGGCGGAAGCACTACTTCCTGACATGTTGGTTTTCGTGAAAGGTTGAACGGGTCGAAAGCCGCGACTTCGGCGCTTATTATAGAACGGCCTGTTACCGAATTTAGGCGAACGTGGTGATGTGACTGGACGCGATATAATGTGACGGATGGAAATACAAGGTCACCGAGGGCCATTTGCGGCGACGATGGTTACAAAGACCACGCAGAAGTTCTAAGCCCGGGCCGCGGACGATTTATTCTCCAACATTAAATGCACCGTCTTCAAGACATAAAGTCATCCGGAAACGACTTTACCAAGGGCCGGCATGAACATGAGGGTGGGGCCCTACAAGTGCAAATACTAGGAAAGCTGTATTAGGAAGGCCGCAAATCGGATATAAACTTGAAGCTTGTAAGCATGGAATAGAGTCGTTGGCGGAGGTCAAACGAAAATTTAAGGACTGCCTCTGAGACCTCGTTGACATCTGGTACTTATGTTGTCATTGAATACGTCCGGAGTCTTTCGGTCTTCACCGATGCGGCATTAGCAAGGAAGAGACAAAACTTGGGAAAGAGTGACGGGAAGTCATGGAGTCCTCGTCAAAGGCAGAAACTGTACCTTATGACCACGCTAATTCTTTAAAATCAGAGGCCCCCCTTCCGACCACAGCCTAATGAACCGACTGGTCAGTATAATTGCGCGGCTATACCGGGGCGCAGGATCATCGCACAGACGCAGTCGGAATCCTGTGTTCTACAGGGGATTGAAATATATTTACGGCGTAAATACGACTTGAGGATTGGTTCGGCACGCGATTACGGGCGAAGCTGTTCGGATCATCTAGGTTGTTATCCCCCGGCCCGAGGGAATGCTAGCTGTATTTTTGCCCCCATTACGAGTCCAGAAGGCTCAATTTGAATAAGCACATGGAAATTGGCGGTGATTCTGGATGGACCATCGGCGCTGCGTATAAACATAGCTTTTTAGCTCACGCTAACACCTATAAACGTATCTGGAATCTCACAATACAGTTAAACCAGTCGTACCTCGGCGCTGTTCCTTTCTTCCGTCCTCGCTTGCAGTTGTTGATTTAGAGGATTAAATGCGTACTATGGCGCTAGACAGACATCACAGAGTGGTGGAAGAAAGAGAGAAACGATCCACATAGTACGAGCGCTGCTCAGGTATTACATCTTTGTCAGGCTTCTGTTCGATCTTTACTTCGGGAGTCTGGTCTGAGTTATCTGTGCCCAATAGGAAGCGCGCGAGATGATCAGATTAGATCAGCCCAAACGAAACTTTGGTAATCTATCTCCCTTTGCCTGCACCACTTGGCGCACGGTCACCACCATATCGCTGTTCGCTTGAGTTCGTTATGCCCGTAACCCTCGAGAGCATCGAGAACACACTTCGCGAGGCCATTCCAATCTCGCATCTCGAGGTCACCGACGTGTCGAACGGCTGCGGCGAGAACTACGATGTCTTCATAGTCAGCGAGGTGCGATAAAACATGTCCCCCCCAGTCGCACAAATGTCCGGCAAAACCGTTTCCTGACGCTGGTAAAGGCTTTCGAGGGAAAGATGACGCTCGCACGCCACAGAATGGGTGAGTACAATCCCGAGAGGGGCTGGGTCTCGTGGCTGTTTCGCTGATTTTGTTTTCGATCAGTCAACGACCTCCTTAAGAACGAAATCGCCCAGATGCACGCCTTCTCACAGGTAAGAGATGCAAGCACACGCCTCGGATCACCATCTTGCTTGTTGGATCAGTTTTAACGCAATTTCAAAATTCAAAGAAAACCATGACGCCGAAGCAGTACAACGCACAAAAGGCGAAGGAGGCTGGTGCATAGTTTCAGCCATGGGAAATACCAAACGCTACCATTTTACGAAGCACCGTCCGCGAACCCCTACTGCCCGTTGCGCTTCCCATGTACATGATAGTGCTAGCCATCTAGCTGTGTAACTATTGATATAGTGTATTTCTTCCATTGAAGACCGGGGCTATCGTTATGCCGGATGGCGTGAAGTAATTTCATACAATTCGATCGCAAAGCATGGGTGATCGTGAGTAGGGTATGGGTTATGAATGAAGAAGAAAGTGAGTGAACTCGAAAGAAAATACGATACGATAAATAGGAACTATGCCCCTCCTCCTCCATGTATGATTTTCTTCCCTTTCACAGATTTCCACTCAAACTGTCCATTGTGGTCAGCGGCTGAACTATCGACAAAACTTGAGATATACTCACGAATAGTGAAACGACAAAGGCGCAAGCAGCCACGGCTATTGGTAAGATGAACGCTCTGTCTATGGCGTACGTGTATGCCAAGAGTACGCCGTGAAGCTGATCGGCAGGAACGACTTTGCGGAGGATCGTCGCCCCGCTCGAGGCGACGACGGCCGGGTCGACGCCAGTCGTATACTTGGGTACCTCCTTCACAAGCGTATTCGTGAACACGTTCTGCGCGATAGAGATGGAGATGGCGCCGCCGAGTGAGTTGAAGAACATGATTATGGCGTCTGAAAGGGCGGGAAGGTCAAGATGAGATCTATAACGCAGACGCTGAGAGACTCACTCCCAACGGGCATGTCTTTCGCATTCAGCACGGCCTGCACAGCTAGGAACGGCACCTGAAGACCCGCCCCGGCTCCCAAACCCGTTAGGATCTGATACCCAATCCACTTGCCCGCGCTCGCCGAAACCGAAAGCGTGAAAAGTAGCCCCGCGCCTACCGTGAAGACAGCCGCTCCGATCCAAAGAAAAGGCACGTAGAACCCAATCTTCGTGATGAGTGCACCAACGATGACCGAGGATACGGTGATGCTGACAAGGTACGGGATCGAACGGATACCGGAGCCCTCCGCGGTCGTACCTTTAACGGCCTGGAAATAGAACGGCAGATAGTAGATGTGGGTGTAGAGGGCCATGCTCAGGAAGCATGTGTATATCGCACCACTGCGCACGGTACGCTGGCGGATAAAGATTCGTGGGGGGATTGTTGCATCGTCTCCACGATAGACCTGGATGGCAATAAAGCATATTATTATAAGTCCGAATCCGAGAAGTAGACCCCAGATTTTCGGAGCATGCCAGGGATGTGTCGTTCCACCCCATTGCAGGGCCAGAAGAAGGCAGACGATGGCGCATATAAGGAAGACGGCACCAAGGATATCGATTTTCATAATTTTTTGCATAAGGGTAAGATTTCCGGTGTCTCGCTTGGGCGGTTTGAAGAACAAAAATACTGCGAGGAATGCAGCTCCACCAAAAGGCAAATTTATCTGTCGATTATTATTATTTATAAAAAAAAGAGAGACGGGAATCCTCTGGTAAGACTCACCCAGAAACACCACCTCCATGAAGCCTTGTCCGTCAAGGCACCCCCAAGGATCGGGCCTACGACGGAGGCGATTCCGAACATACTCGAAAGAGCGGCAATGTATATCGGCATTTTTCTCAAGGGAACCGAGAAGCCGATGATCGTCATGCCTCCGGAGAACAATGCGGAAGCACCCGCACCCGCGACCGCGCGTCCTATGATGAGCGCAGGCGAGCTCTTCGCAGTGGCACAGATGATGGATCCAACTAGCAAAAAATGAGAAATTTGAGACGAAGCGGAGGACGAGAGATGTGCACACTTTCAAAGAGTACGAGGGCAGAGAGGTACGTCCATTTGACATCGAAATATTGGTAGATTTTTCCGAACGACTACGGAACGGCTGTATTTGATGATTGGGTAGCACTGGGCATAAAAAGAACTCACAGGCTGGAGACTGGTGGTGGTGAGGAGGTAACTGGACCCATACCAGCCGACATCGTCCAGAGAGTCGAAAACGGATGTGATTGTCGGGATTGCCGTCGCTGGACGAATTCACGTTCTTTAGGAGCTAAACAAGCAAAACACAGAAAAGGATGTCTACCTATAATTGTGTTGTCCAGTGCAACCTGGAGCGCATATGCCGCGAAATTATCGATACCATGGACAAGCACGACCACTGCAGGTACTCACCACGAATATCACGAGACACAGTCCGACCGTCAGAAGCGCAAGCGCAGGCCCCGAAGGATACACGATCTCAACAGCTTCCGTTGTAGCAATAGCATTGCTCTCGTCCTCTTTGTCCACCATACGCTCGTCAGCTTCGGCCTCTTTGTCCTTTTCTACGATGTCCACGTCCAAGTTGGCGCCGACCACATCGTGTTGCCGCCTGGCCTCAATGGTCGTGCCGCTGGCGGTGACGGACTCGGAGCTGTGGCGGGCTGCAGCGAGCTCTCGGTCGGCGTAGGGGGTCTGCGTGGCAGTCCCCATGGTAGGCTCAAAGGGGCGGGAGGGCTGAGAAGAAAAACATGCTGGTGATCTTATATTTACAGTACTGCATCCGATTGTCCCCCATGTCAGGCGATGTGCTATCAGCCAAAGCGCGGACAAATAGCGCAATGCGCGGACACGCTCCGCCAGTCGGTCGGCGTCGCCCTGGGACCAGCGTGGGTCTCGGGCGGTCTACGCTTAATCTGGTCAATTTTTCCAACAAGCCATCACCGAGTTCAACCGAGCCTGGTCAAACGCACGAAACGCATTATACACGCAGCAGAATACATTCGACCGTTGTCAACTAGATATCATTGCGGGGATATTCGCTCCCAGAGTCCAGGTATAATCACTACAACATGCAAATGGAGACGCTGCAGTCCTGCATACCGTGGGTGTGCAGTCGAAAGGGTACAATCGGCAAAAATAAAATTTAGTCTTGCGATCAGAGCATCAGGGCACTACCTAGGCGGCGCCTAAGCTGTGTTCGTTCTGTAGTTGCATTCCACGAGCAACGGCGCTAGGCCTTCCGGCGTTTTGAAAAAATCCATGAAAACCCAGCCTTTTGGCAGTGTACCTCCCGAGGCGGACAGCTGGTCCAACAGCCATTTGCCAAGTCGTGCGTTCATACCCTCAACACCGAGCTTCCATGCCGGCCATCCGAATCCCTTAGCCACGGGAGGAGGGAGAGCGAGCGGGAACGAGCCTGCGGAGAAAAATGCGATGTTCAGCGTTGGCTGTGTGTATCCTCCAGGCGATGGAGGAAGCAGGACAGTCGTCGCTAGGGAGAATTTCTCCGGTATGGACATCAAGGAGGGAATGTTGTACCTAAAAACAGAACATTAATATTGTCAGATCACTTTCACTGACGTACAAACAAAAATCATACCAATCGCTAGTCCGAACAAGTGTGTCTTTCAGCGTCCACTCAAAGCCTTGTTGCTGGCTATCCGGCCATGTCGTCGGGTGGATCCCCATCCCTTCCAGTCCATTCTCCCAGCCCGCACCGTCCCCACCAAACCGGCTCAGCATAATGACTTTTCCCCTCACCTCCCCAAGTTGCGGGACGCGGTTCTCTAGGAACCACATGCCACTCCCTCCTGGGCCACTAAACAACTCGTCATGTACAAGCGTCGAAAACTCGGTAGCTGGCGTAGTTGCAAAGTCCTCCTGCTTGATCGAAACAATAATGGTTTCGCTGGATGTGTGCGGATCAGTGAGGAAAGCGTGAATGATCGTGAGGACCTCTTGGAAGGGCGTCCTTTCCGGAAATATCCCATGATGGGCTATGAGGCGCCCATTGACGACAGCCATCCGAACGTCAAAGGCGCGTATACCAGACTGCAGTTGCACAGAGAATGGTGTTGCTTGTGCTTGACACTGCGATATGGGCCAGCCATGGAGCGAGAGACTTAGGAAAAGGGAGCATTACGTCCTGCCTGAAAGACATACTAACTCAATAGAACTTACGCGTCATGAGTAGCTAGAAAACGTTGACTATAAGTGAGGAATTTAACGGCATAAACGCATTTAAAACGCACAAGGAAGACAGACGTCTGACAGTGCTCGTGTGTCCTCCACATCCTTCAGGAAGCAAGACAGGTCTCTCTTCGGGAGGACGAGGATATTACATTCGGTTATATTGTCCACCTTAATCTGCGAGCGAGCTGTCCTGTTCAGCAACGTGTATTCCAGTTATCCTTCTCTTGTACTTACTCGGGTCAGATAAACCTTCCAGCCAGACCGTTCCTCCTGTTCGCTGGCGACCAGCGCCCAGTCGAACCTCCGCCCGCGAAACGCGAGTGTATCTGCACTGAGCTCACAGACATGGGTAGACTGCTCTGCCTCGCTGCGCAGAAGAATCCCCGTGCGACGTCGACACAGCTGGCGAGCAACGTTGATGGTAAGAGAAGCAGTCGACGATGTGGGAACCAGAGTCGCCTTGACGTCCAAGGGAAGCGAGGGGATGGCGGAGATGTCCTGGGAGGTGAGGTTGAGCACCGTGATCTTCATAGCGCGTTGGTCCTGCTGGGGCACACCAGTGCAGTGACTGAGGGCGAGGTCGTTTCAGAGCAGTTGAGGCCATGGTAACCGCAGTATTTGTAGTGGTTGGCGGACGCACTCCTGGCGCGGTTCTATCAGGAAGTCGCAGCAGGCAGACCAAGCGCGGCTGCCTCAGCCTTTCAGCTCAACTCTTTGCCGCACCACTATGGCTGCCCCTTTGCTCTGCTCTTCTAGACGTGATTCATATTTGAACGTTCCCATCCCCCTGAAACGTGTCTACGAAAGCCCATTCAATAGGGTGGGATGATAGAGACGTTACTTCCTAGCCACGTTGTTCTAAATCGGTTGTTCGTACAGGATAAATTTGTCTTTTCGCGTTGGGTTGAAATGGTTTATGTCGCACTCTCATGCAGAATGACGGACGCTCTGTTGGTGCTGTATAGGCCTCATGACTGGCGACCATTTTAGCAGCTCAAGAACGTGGTCGACCTCAAAAACGAGTTTGCTGCATCAGTCTGTTGTTCCGTCCAGACACTTGTGGCCCTGAAAACTTCGGTGGATAAGGGGAAGCATGGACGGGGAACCCTGCTTGGTCCGTGGGCTGCTGTTCGTAAATCCTAAGAGTGAGCCCTAGACTGCCGGACACGAGTTTCTCTGCATCCTAGGAGGCACCAATGTCTTGTTTTCAGGACTAGTTCCTGGAAACATGTTGTACTTCACGCCTCAACATTAGATACCCTGTTCCAGGCTTAGGATGAGAACACGCCACAGGTTCCGAGGTAAACCATACAGACTGGTGCGGCTCAACCTCTGAACATACTGAAAACAGGTACAAATTCGCATATACTGTGCGCACAAACCTGCCGGGAAGGCGGGACAGAAGGTAAGCGGCCATTAATATTCGCATGTGAACTAACTCGAGGTAGTGTCATCGTGCCAACTAGTTGATAAGTTTATAATCTAGAGATCTGAAAGAATAGGCTTTAATATTGGTCGAAATCTTGGTATAACAATTTAACTTAGAACTATCAAGTATTTTTCTATTTGAGGGATGGCCCAATCTATCGTTCTGTTGAAAATCCAAGTAGAGTCATGTGACTCTATTTGAGTCTTGAATATTTCTGACTCAAGCGCATATTATTAGTGTGCTGTCTCTGCGAGTGCCAGCACGCTCTCCTTTCCAGCACCACGACACATCATATCCTGTGAGGCCAACCATGGCTGAATCGACAGCGTCCGTATCGGACGGCGTCTCGGGTATCTCGTTAAAGGAGAACATCACCAGCGCAGAGGCTGTTCAGACGTGTGTGTCGATCTGCCTCTTGTCTCCTGCTAGCCCTGAGCCCTTCATAGTGGCGAAACTCTCGGTGCATCTACTTCATCGAGTGCCCCGGCGATCAAACCTGCAAACCCGTCAGAGGATGCACACGAACAGGTAGTCACGCC
Organism: Coniferiporia sulphurascens; assembly: GCA_002794785.1. Taxonomy (NCBI): domain Eukaryota; kingdom Fungi; phylum Basidiomycota; class Agaricomycetes; order Hymenochaetales; family Hymenochaetaceae; genus Coniferiporia; species Coniferiporia sulphurascens. The sequence continues at coordinate 1,299,161 of NBBA01000009.1, read as the reverse complement.
ATGGGACGTGCAGGGGTCCGTCTCGACGGACGGCAAGCAGCTAGCAATCGACTACGACAAGCTCATACAGCAGTTCGGCACTCGACGCATCGATGATGAGTTGCTGCAACGCTTTGAACGTCTCACCTGTCGGAGACCGCATCCGCTCCTGCGTCGTGGAGTGTTCTTCTCGCATCGGTGAGCATATGTGAGATATATACAAAGTCGTATGTGATGTTGAAAGGCTCGCTTTAGGGAGTTCGACAAGATTTTAGATCGGTATGAGCAGGGAAAGCCGTTTTTCTTGTATACCGGGCGTGGGCCCAGTAGTGACAGTATGCATATGGGACATATGATACCATTTGTCTTCACAAAGTAGGTGTATGCGCCTCCTGGGTGTCTGACTGAATATAGATCCTTTCTTGGGTTCCCTCAGATGGCTGCAGGATGTCTTCGACGTGCCGCTGGTTGTACAACTTACGGGTGAGTATACGTAGAGGTAATCGTGTGATGCGCGCTGATGGGGAACAGATGACGAGAAATTCCTTTTCAAGCACGAGCTCAAGGTTGAGCAAACACATAAATTTGCTTTGCAGAATGCCAGGGACATTATCGCGGTCGGTTTCAAACCCGAAAAGACCTTCATTTTCAGCGATTACGATTTTGTTGGAGGGGCATTTTATCGGAATGTTTCGAAGATCTCTCGTCAGATCACTTTGAACCAGGCGAAGGCCACTTTTGGTTTCAACGACTCGTAAGTGTTTCTATTCTTGAATAGGGCGACTATCGGTTGACGATTTGAACGTAGTGACAACATCGGCAAAATTCATTTCGCCTCTATTCAGGCCGCACCTTCATTCTCGAACTCGTTCCCGCAGATCTTTGGTGAAGTGTCGAATGTACCATGCCTCATACCATGTGCGATCGATCAGGACCCGTACTTCCGCCTCACTCGCGATGTTGCTTCGAAGCTCAAGTACCCGAAACCGACGCTCATACATGCCAAATTCTTCCCGGCTTTACAGGGTCCGCAGACTAAAATGAGCGCGTCGGATCCAAACTCGAGTATATACATGACGGACACGCCGAACCAGATTAAGAATAAGATCAACAAGCATGGATTTTCCGGTGGAAGAGAGACGGAGGAAGAGCACAGACTGTTGGGCGGAGACCCAGACGTCGATGTCAGCTATCAGTACTTGAGCTTCTTCCTGGATGATGACGATGAACTCCAAAAGCTTTATGATGTGCGTAACCCTCGTTACCGATGGAAAGATGAAATGTGTGGCTTATCGGTGAACCACAGGACTACAAGGCGGGCACGCTACTGACTGGTCAGCTTAAGGCGAGGTGTATCAAAACGCTGCAGGAGTTCGTCAAAGAGTTCCAAGATGTGCGAAGTTATCTATCCTTCGCGGCGGAGGCGAGTTACTGATATCAATCTCTCACACAGAGACGGTCAAAAATCTCAGAGGAGGAACTCAAAAGGTTCATGGACGGCTCTAGGAAGATCGAACCCACCATCGGGAAAAGCGCTGCAGCCGCTACGGCATAGGCCCAAATTTGTATATGTGTCATAGGATATATCAGGGAGGAGTTGCGCTATTATCTTGTATCTTTGCAGCCGCTGCAACTCGTGTGACGGTACAGGGTGTGCCATCCTTGACCGCATCAACTGACCGGTATCAAGAACGCGCGATGCTGTGCTGTTGGTAGCCCCGTCCGAAGACTGCGGATTGATCCAAAGATGGACAGCTACGATTGTTGCCTGAGCGTCTGTTCATCGTCTTCGTTGGATTAAGATGTTCGGAAAAACCCGTGCAAGCAGGGCTATGTAAGCTTTAAGCGCTGAGATCTGAGAATAGGAAGCATATTCGATAAGATGATTTGGAAATTTGTCTACTGTGTCCAAGGGCAGTTGCTCGTGGCTGTGGACGCTTTGGAAGCATGCCCCTTACCCATAGGCCTGTTCTGGACCTAACGCAGACTACAAAAAGGCAGAATGGTGAGTCAAAGCAGTCGTGGTGGTTGCCACCGAGAGAACTAAGAGCCACCACAGTGACTAATAAAGAAGGTGGTTCGGGCGGAGCTTGAATTTGGATGGTATATAAGAGGCCAGGATCCCGCGACCTCGACTCCCCCGTTTCAGCCCCCTGCACAGCACAGCCACTCACGTGCCTCAACTTTTTTTCTTTTTGCCATCAGCTGCCCTCGTCGTTGCTCAACATGTCTTTGCCTTCACGCCAAATTACTTTCGGACGTTCGCAACCGCAGCAGAGTCAATATGTGCAGCAGCAGCTTCAGGCGCAACATCAGGCTCAGCAACAGCAACAACAACAGCAGCAGCAACAGCAGCTTCAGTCATCGCTCGCGCTTCCAGGTCCTTCGAGCCTCGCATTGCCGGGAGGTTATGTGCCCCCTTCGCAGCCAGCTATGACACAGCCGGCGTATCCAATGAAACCTCAGCTTTATGCACCGAGCAACGCTGGGGCTGGACCTTCGTCCATGGCGCCTCTTGTCCCCATTGCAGCGCCCGCGACACCTGCTCCGCTCACTCTCGAGCAGCAGCACATCACTGCTGTCGAGGGCATCATACCTACCCTCCAAAACATTGTCGCGACTGTGAATCTTGACTGTCGTCTGGACCTTAAAACTATTGCGCTGCACGCACGAAATGCTGAATACAATCCGAAGGTCAGTATTCCATGTTATTTTATCCGCTAGGTGCCTGTGCTTCTCTTGCACATCACCAGCGTTTCGCAGCTGTTATCATGCGTATTCGCGACCCGAAGACGACCGCTCTAATTTTTGCGTCGGGAAAAATGGTCGTGACGGGAGCCAAGTCCGAAGATGACTCACGGCTGGCGTCGCGCAAATACGCGCGCATTGTGCAGAAACTCGGCTTTGATGCTAAATTCTCCGAGTTTAAAATTCAAAATATTGTGGGCAGTTGCGACGTTAAGTTCCCCATTCGTTTGGAGGGGCTAGCGTACAGCCACGGACAGTTCAGCAGCTACGAGCCTGAGGTTCGTATAGTCACATGGTTCTTTTTCGTACGATTCTGAACATGCAATAGCTGTTCCCTGGTCTCATCTACCGCATGATTAAACCGAAGGTCGTGCTGCTGATCTTCGTTTCTGGCAAGATCGTCCTCACTGGTGCAAAGGTGATTATCAGCCACTTCATTTATCATCCATTCAACAGTCCCTGCCGTTGGCTGTTCATAGTTGGATGTGTTGCTAACCCTTCCTTGCGCCATGAAGGTCAGGGAGGAGATCTACACAGCTTTCAATACAATATACACTGTGCTTTGCGAGTTCCGCAAACCGTGAGCACGCCGCGATGTGCTTCGCTCATCCTTTTCTTTATGGTCGCCGTGGCATCCCATACGCTCGAAGCAAGCCAGTCCCTCGCCGACAAACGCAAACTGTGGTCACGCGTGCGGACTCTGGGTAGTTTGGAGTGGATGGGGGCTACTGCGACATGGTCCTCTTCAGTATTTTCCGCTTTTTTTGCCTTACCTTACAGCCCTCCGCCATTTGGCGTCATTGTCGAACACTTTTGTTATTTTCTCCAGCAATATTCACACACAACCATCATCCAAGCAAGCCTTCAGTTACTTTTCTTTTTTTCTTTCTTTTCTTTCACTTTTCTGCGCCACCTCAAAATAGTAGTGTACATTGCGCACATGTCGCATCGTGTAGAACAGCCGTCGATTGTGTACCAGACTTCCGATGAATGCACAAAGTCTTTACACAAGAAGTCCAACTTATTGGTATTGTCGATGTTTAGTATGTACAAATTAAAATTCGACTTGCTCGCAAGCTAAAGGCAGCCGCCGAGGAAATTGGGCTTTCCTGAGTTAGCGAATTGGATTACGGTTCTTCCCGGGACGGCGGGGAAGGAGAAGCCTTCGTCGATGCAAACCGTATGGTTTCGCCCTCGAGCTGGCATCGGCAGCCTCCTCCAGCAAACTGCAAGGATACTGCTAGACGGTGAATGCGACCACATGTCTAAACTTCAGACCCTTCGGGACAACAGCCTTGATTCCCGACTCGGAGTCCTTAGCGACGACAATTTGTGGCCTGGCGTCCGTCTGGGGGTGGCTATACGAAAGGAGACTCACTGGAGGCTCGGAGCCCGTTTGGTTTTGGGTCTACGCAACTCGAAGATTTATTAGTGCCTTAATAAAACCGGCGTTCATCAGCACCGTTTTTTTTCCGACTGAATCGCTTACAGAAAGGCGATGTGCTCGTGATACTAAATGGTCTGAATCGGGACGTGATTCGTACTTCCCCCATGAAGACGCGGTACTGATTCCGAGTCTGTAACGAACTTTCTCTGTGATGATCTTGATCCTTTCCCCGCTAGCGGCTGGCTTCGTTACTGGCGGCCTGCCCCATGAGGGGCGACGCTAACTTTGCTCCAAGATCATGATAGTCGCTTGTAACATCCGCCCATTGCCACCGCCATCATCAATTAATGTCCATACGAGCCCGGAATACACAAACTTTGATCAGACAGTACGAAACAGACATTGGCACTGGACGAGGCTGGAAAAAATCGACAGCGAGGTCTCTGCAGTGACAAGTCTGTCAAATCAGATCCGGACGTTCTACCGAATACCACTGGACAGTGTTTGCGCTGGCAAAAAATGCGGGACAGTTTTTTAGACGCGGGACACTGCGATGTAGCAATAGGCGCGCGGCCAAGACGATGTACTGTACCGCCACAGAATATGCGCACCTGCGTCCGAGCACCGGGGGAAGCCCGAATATGAATGGTCATCATTACTACATACCAAGTGCTGCGGATGCGGGTGACGGCACTGTTGTACAAGTATAAAGCCTCCTCGCCTCTAGCATCCCACACTCCCCTCTTTTGATTCCGCGTTCATTTCTTCCTCTCATTTTCCTCTCTTTTGCACTCCCACGAAGCGAAGATGAGCTGGTGAGCACTGACACCTCTGACCTCTCGCACATTTGCATGGCATCTAATTCTCTATTTCAGTTATTCGTCTCGCACGCAGCCTTCGCTCTCGAAATCGTCGGTCAGGCGGTTCTTCAAAAAACTCACTTGCATATCTTCACACTCAAACGAAAAACCGTCCGGGACAACTTTCCTCACTTCGGATGATGTCCGGCGCCGGCGCGCAGAGGCCCTGCAGGCATGTGGCCTTCTGCAGCAAAGCAAAATCTATGGACAGGCTCCTTACCGCGATGAAGACGACGCGCCGGAAGAGTGGGGGCAAACGAGAATGTCGACGGAGAAGAACTTAATTGACTTCGATTTTGTAAGTAGAGTTTGGTTCTAGAAATCTTCTTTACGTACCACATATTGAACTATCTTCTAGGATGATGAGTCCCAGTCCGAATGCGATGGGGAAAAGGCGCCCGAGGACGTCTACGCGCCAGCACTGGCACACACAGCCGTTCCCAGCGACTATCTAAACCTACCAGAAAATTTGCAGCCTCAGCCTACTAGACCCTTACCTGCCTCTTTGCGTCAGAGGGAGAGCCTGATGGTCGACGTCGAACGGATAAAGGACGCAGAAAGCCGCCGCCTTACAAAAGCGGCTTTTCTCTTTTAAATGACTCCCCCTACCACTCCTTTCTGGCATTGTATTCCGCGAATCCGGCACGCAACAATCCAACGCTCCAAATAACCCGGCATTATCTATCGCGACCTTTCTGCTGTGTATCATTAAATAACTTGGGACCACCTGAGTGTATCTATACGTATCTATCAGTCCCGGCTTCCCGACACCGGCCTATATCCTGTATTACCACGATCATGACTTTCTTGTCATATCCGCCGCCTTGGGGCTTGTGTTATTTATCGTCCTCCCTACGCGCCTTTCACTCACTTCCTATTCGTCAACTTCGCCTTTGCATTTTTTTCGAGTAAATACGCATAGTTTACATTCTTGATGTATGTACTAGTACAAGATCGGCCCATGAACTATAATGGAAAAAAATATACCCCCGGTGAGATTGCAAACAATAAGGCACGATTTTCTTTCACAAGTTATTATTCGCGGGTCCACTCGAACACGGCAAACCCGTTTCCTCAAGAATATAACAGGTATATAGTAGATCTAGTGGGTAAAGGTACAGTGAGTCGATTTAAATGTACATGTAGCGATTACGACATATTTTCATATAGCTGATAAATTAGGTCAACCGAACCCATCTATATAACAACGCAACGGCTCTCACGAGGATCCCCTCGTAGAGTAGTATACTTCAGCTTCGGCGCTCGAGTCCCTCGGGGAATACTTAGTAGACTGCCTTGACGAGGTCGAGGCCTTGCGCGGTCTCCCCTTCTTCCGGGGAACGAACCTGCTGAACTCGCCGAACTCGTCCCCAGAACTCGGCCTCCACGATTCGAGATCAGAGAGCCGCTTGATCTCGGCGGGCTCTTTTGTTGCCTGCGCGCGCAGGAAACCAGCGCTCGACGCGCGGTGTGTGAGACAGTCGGGCGCGACGTAGCCTTCGAGCGTGCCGACGAGCGGCGCGCCTGCCTCGGATTCCATCGCGTGACCGTCGCGCCATAGTGAGCCGCCGCGTGTCTTCTCGAGCACTTTGGCGATGTTCAGCGACTCACCCGGGGAAATGGGCGTGGGCTGCGAAGGTGTTACACATGGAAGGTCTACCTCTTTGCGGAGCACGTGGTCGACGTCGACGGCGGAGAAGAACGCGACGCCCTGGGGAAGGTCGTCCATGCCGAGTCTATGGGCGAACAGGCAGCGCGTCCATAGATTCGCTATCTGGAGTGCGAGGGCGGCACGGTACCTGTCTTCCTCCTTCACGAGGTAACGCAACTCGTCATGAACGGAGAGGAGGTACCTTGCTTTAATGTCGTACTTCGCGATCAGATGTTCCATGGAGACGATGAGAAGGTGCAGATAGTCAACTCCCGAAGATTGTACCACCCAGTTGATGCGCGACGTCATGTAATCAGTTCCAAAACCAGGGGGTAAATACTCCTTGGACAAGGCATAAGTCACACCGCAGCCTAGAGCAGGTGTTAAGGGCTTATCAGACATGGCGATTTCTTCAAGCTTGTTAAAAACATAGCTCTCGCTTCCACCAAACCAGAACTTCCGACCAAAGTAGTCCGGTCTATGCGTGTTCTTGCCTTTTGTCGAAGAATATAGCTTCTCTGCCTGTTTCTGCGCGACTTCGGGAAGCATGTTCGGATTAGATTGTAGAAGCAATAGAACCGCATGACGCATTCCGGCGCCATAGATACGGGAATAGTTGAACACCTTGGCTTGATCACGAGAGATACCAAGGATACTTGCAGTCTTGGAGTGCAAGTCTGTACCGGACGCTTTCGTGCCTTCAAGATTCATCCATCCGAGCGCTGTAGCACCGTGCAGCCCAAACTGAGCGTCACCCATAACACTGGAAATCCATAACTCCTCAGAATCCACGTCTGCGCCGACGATCGCATAGCCCGCGGGAGCACGGACCATAGTCTTCAACTCCGAACCTACCCGATTTGCTTTCGCGTTGCTCGCGGTAAGCCATGTCTTTTCAATAGCCCGGCGTGTGACGGCGCCCATTGCGATCACCTGCGGAAGGATCATGCCTACCTTCTTGCCAGGTCCGAGAACTTTCTGACTCGTGTTTGCGCCCAAGCGTACCCTGTCGCTGTCCCAGACAACCATTTGGTTGAGGATACGGTCGCGTGAGCTAATCCAATAGCTGCACTGCGCATTCATGTCAAGCGCATCCTTTGCCTCATCACCGGGACTAGTCAGTGTCCCATCCTGCGCGTACTTCACAAACGTCTTGCCGAACGGACTTCCGACGTTTGCGGTCTCGCCGTCCTTGTGAGGAAGTTTATAAAATAGACAACCATCACGAAGCGACGCCTCCTGCAGGTGTGCATCTGCAGGATCGTAGAAAGCCAACTTCTTGACGCGGGTTTCGTAGTGAGCATCAGCAGAAACGCGGAAGATCCAGCCATGCTCGCGGGAGTGGAAGAGTGGCCAGCCAGCCCAGCTGAGGTGAAGAAGCAGCGGAGAGACGCGGTTGCGTACGGTAAGGTCGAGTGTGCCGGGGGGCTGGTCCTTCTTCGGCTTTGCAAGCTCCCAATACCACTTAGGCCAAAGCACAGGCTTCGGAGGTTCAGTTTCTTCGAGTGTCACGGGTTCAGAACGATTCCAGTTAAGCTGGGAAATCCAAGGGTCGTCAGAGAGCTCTTTTTCATTCGCAAGAACTTCCTTCGCGAGTGCCATGATTTTTTTAACTAGTTTGTCATCCTCTTCGCCATTCGCGATGGCCATAGCACTTTTGATGTCTACACAGGACAACCTCCCACTCGAAAGTTCCTTCAAACCTACGGTCTTGCCCATAATTACTTGCACCCGTGCGTCGCGTCCATGCGGCCTCTTTACTTGTCCGTCTTCGTCCACGTAAGTCCAGCCCTCGTCGGAAGAAAACCGGAGAGGTTTCTCGTTAAAGGAAAGGCGGAAAAGGAGGGGGAGGATGCGGTTCTTGACGTAAGGATAAAAAGGACCATTCGTAGACAGCATCTCGAACCAAGCAGGTTGGCCAGTTGCGGAGGAAGATCGAGATTTAACCTTTGATTTCTGTTGATACATTTCAGTTTGTGGTGCTGCAATGAACAGTGAAATATTTACCTTGACTTTGGCCGGGACATCGATGCCTCGCGACTTGCCGGCGACCTTCGGCGTCCAGTCGAGCTGGCTGAGCCACACGTCGTTTTTCCAGCTTCCGTCCTCCATGAGTGCCTTCGCCTGCTCGGCCATCTCTACTAACCGTTTCTTGACCTTCTCGTCTAACTCTCTATACACGCCCTCTGCATTCTTCAGGTATTCTTCCCACTGCTCGTTAACGGTCAGAAAGCTCGAGCCCATCGTCATTACCCCAGCAAAAGACACCGGGCTGGGGCACGCACGCAAAAAGTCGGGGAATACTTTTGCATACACGGCATGCGTGACCTCCACGTCCTTAGAGCAGTATTCCATATAATCTTGAAGATTATCAAGAATCTCTTCGCGTGTGTGCGTCATGAAGTCGTTACGAATCTCCTTGTCTATGCCAATTCCGCAATGCAGTTTGGCGACATCCGCGAGTGAATTTGCGGACGTAATATCCTCCCAACGCTTTGAGGATGACTCTGCTTCACCGGATTCATCATCAGCGATTAATTGTGGAAGGCTCTCCTCGATTTGTTGTTGCAGGCGCCGCAAGTCTGCGCGCTTGACCGTGTCCACTTCCAATGAATGCTTTTCTTCAGTGTCGTGCATATATTCTTTAGCAACCTCGTAAGCTTCATCCATACGTTCTTCTTCCTCTTTCTTCGATTTCCTGTATTTCATCCAGGCGGGTCGCTGATGGGACGAAATACCCTTGACAGCCACGTGCAAAGACATCGTATCAATAAAGCGAGAATTTGATCCGTCAATGCGATATTCCTCAAGAACGCGTGCGCGATCGTAAGATACATTATGGCCGATAACCACTCTGTGTGCCTTGGGGCTACCAAGGGAAATGAGATGCTGAGGATCGTCGGTCTCCCCCAGAAGCCACGGCGATACCCAGGAGTACCAGTGATTTTGAGACATGGCACACGCCATGACTGCATACGGGTGGTGAGCAGGCATCGTCTCGATATCGAACGACAGCATCTCCTCTTCAGGGGCAAATACAAGTTCATGGAAACTGGAACCATCTTCCCGATAATGATATTTCGTCCACCCCGAATGAACGTGCCAGTATTCCGACCTCGGTGGTATTTGCACTTCAGCAAAACGCTTTGCGAGACCGAGCCACGGTTGCGCAGCTTCTGAGCCTATACGGTAGAAATGTTCGTCGATTGACCTTCCTTGAAGAGGTGGAAGAGTAAAGTCGGTGCTAGGCAACACTGATCCTTGCGACGAGTCAAGCCCATGAGAAGCAAGGTGCTCCTTGGCCAGGCTGACGTACACTCTGTTTGGAGGGGGAATGTCACGCCCTTGAAGATTTGTGCGTGTAGTCTCCGAGACAAGAGTTGTACTCCGAGCTCGTTTCTTTTCACTGTGTGGAAATGTTAATGGCACTGTCCTAATCTGCGTCTTTTACTCGACGTACCATAGCTTTCGACTCCCTTCCTCTCATTTTCGGACACAAGTGACCCCCCCTGCCTGCCCCGATACGTGTTCCCTGCACTCCAAGATCCATTCCTCGGGGGCCAATCCACGCGCGGCTTTTTCTCGAGTTGTCTAAAGACGTGAACGGAACGAGACGACTTCGCGTTGCGTCTCGTCGTCTGTCGCGCAGTAAGGAGCATTCCGCTCACTGGGGAGAAACTAGGCCAAGAGATAGTCTGGGGCTAGTAGCGGGCAGAAAAGCCTGATTATTTGAGGTGAAGTAAATAAGAAAAGTGAAACGGACGCGAAACGGAATAAAAAATGATTCAAAGAGTACTAACCAGGGCGTCTCGGCTAATGCGCGCGAAAGCTCAGTGGCTGTGTGACGATCTCCCACAAAAGTCTCTTGCTCTGTAAACCACGTGACTCGAGGCTAGTAGTGAAGATAATAAAATAAAATAAAGTCGAGAAAAAAATGTTGCAACAAGAGGTTGCGCATAGAGTTTGAATATGTTTATTTGGCTGGTTAAGAAAAAATTTTAGCTTGTGAGTTGCGGTTCTGCAGTCGAAATGAGGGGTGCCGAGTTGACTGTGACATGTGTGACGGCAAGGTTGAGCCCGAAAAGTCAGGAAACTCCGAGTCCATTCTGCAATCGGCACCGCTGAAGTGCCCTTTCCTCAGAGTTATGGTGTTGCCGCGGTTCAGAGCGTCTGCTGGGCGTATTCATCTTTTCAATCTCTCTCCTGCACCCAGGTCCCAGAAGAACGTAAGCTGGCTTTTGCTGAACTTGTACCGCACGACACGCTACTCAACTTCCGAACTTCGTCTACATGTTTTCTTAGCAAAAACGTGTTGGACGTGGTGACGGCTCCGGGCGTGGTGGGACTTCCGGGAAGGGTAACAAGGGCCAGAAGGCACGCGCTGGCAATGGGAAACCCAAGGCTGGTTTTGAGGGTGGACAGACGACTATCCTGAAGAGGTTCCCGAAGAAAGGATTCACCAACTTGTGCGTGTCTGCTGTTTCTTGTGCGGGCTGCATACTGAGCTGGAGACTACTCACTTAGCACCAACAAGACATGGGCGCCTATAAACCTCGATAGGCTGCAGCATTGGATAGACCAGGGGCGGATTACTTCGTCGCCCGAGAAGCCCATTACAGCGCGCGAACTCCTGTTGAGCGGCTGCGTACACAATGTCCACGACGGAATAAAGCTCCTGGGAGACGTTAGTACAATTTCTAACCTACCTCGTCAAGCAGCTCTGACGATCTATTTCCCCGTGTGTTATAGGGTGCAGAGCATCTGAAGGCACCAATTCATATTGTGCCGTCGCGTGCTTCCCAAACTGCCATAAAGGCGGTCGAGAAGTTGGGAGGCTCAGTTTTCTGCAAATACTACAACGTTTTGTCGCTCCGGGACTGCGTCAAGGGACGGACGGACAGGAAGGATGCTGCACCGTCGCGGAGGCAGGACATCGGTATGCTCTTCCTTTTACCTCTTTTTTTGGCTGGCTCTAATGTCACCTTGCGCCGGGCAGAATGGTACATGAACTGGCGCAACCGAGGCTACTTATCGTCGACTGCACTCGCGAAGAATCCTCTTTCACAGGACCGCTGGAAGTCCATTTCTGCAGAGCTGAAGAAGTTTAAATCTGAAGAGTTCGAAAAGCCTCGTTAATATCTAGACACATATTACTATTACTAATACAATCTACTACCCTCTGAAACCCGACGAGTGAGATACGAAATATTTACTCTACGGGAGGCGCCGAATCAGCGTCCATCCGGTCGGGTGAAATACTTCGGCTGCGGGACCTATATGGTGATTGAGATTTTGAGCGTGAGCGTGAACGTGATCGAGAAGGGCTCCGCGAAACGTATCGCGAGCCTGCGTCCGACACAGATGCGCTCCTCCTATCCGGCGACCGGCTATCCCTCCCATTCGCAACTCCATTCGCAGCCCCATCTGCACTTCTGCTTCGACTCCTGTCGGACCTGTCGCTCCTGTCTGCACTTTTGCTGCGACTGCGACTGCGACTACGACTCCGCTCGCGTTCAGTTCTACCCTCCATAGCGTCTAGCAGGAGACTCTTCCGTGGCCCCAGCTCAACGTTTTCTTCGAGCACCCCGCGCTTGGCGATGCGCGGCAGTATGATATCGCACACACGCTCCTCTGTTAGGAGCTGATCCACAAACTCGTCCATGTATGTTAAGGAGTAACCAGCTTTTATCACGATTTTATTTTCGGTCCGAGTCAGAGGTTGTGGAAAGAAAACCATGCAAAAGAATAGGAACGCACCCATATCCCTCAGCCTAAGTTTCCTATAGTCTTTTAACAGCGGCTCAAGAATCTCGTACACTTCCACAGCACGGAACGTCAACCGTATGTATATTGCCGCAAGGGCCCTTAAATACCTGCGGACAATATTACACAGGTCCATTAATACACAGAGGCGAAATCACGTACTTGAACTCGTCAACCTGCAGATACTCTACCAGAATCTCCTTCTCCGGCTGTATCTGAAGTAGCTTGAGGAGCAGGCATATGAACTCCGTGGGTTTCTGGTTCCCATATACACCCCCGATGGCCTTCACCTCGATAGCACGGTCGATGAGGGTCTCCGCTGAATGCCAAACCATCTCAGCTATCAACGCAAGCGTGTGGAAAACGGCAGAAAGCGCACCTGTAAGCGCGAAACAGTGCTCCTTCCAGTATTGCGACTCGTAAATGCGGTTGCGAATGACGGTCTCGACTAAGAACTTCAGAAGTGTGTTAGCTGTCTGTCCTCTCGAATGAAACGACGCGGAGTGTTTACTTGTGGATTTTGGCCGTGAATTGAGAGGGCATTTCGGACAGTGGTATTCGCCATGGTGGCTAAGAAAAGACTAGAGAAGAAAGTGGAAAGGGATACCAGTCAAGTGTAAATGCAACAGTATTACTGCTTCTGAGACTCGGGGACGCGTTGGGCCTTGAGTCTTCGCCGACTTCCAAATACGGATGCGGGAGATCCAGATCCCAGATCCAGTGCTAAACTTTCCTTTTCCCATACAGCGCCTTCACAAAATTCACTTTGGTTGGCCGAAATTTTCAGGGAACATTTAAATATGTTAATGTATGTGGGGAGCCCACATAGAATGGAGAGGCGACGCTATGCCACATCAGCTTAATCCTAGTTGAGCAAGGGACAGCCTATTTTCAAGGGGTAGGACCGTAGGAGTATGCTCCTGCTGACTAATCTAGCTTTTGGCGGCTAACCGGCAACCGGAGGGCTTCGCCCCCCCAATAAAACGACTAACCATTTGGTTTATTAGGCTGCGATCGGAAAAGGCGCCTCTGATTTTAAGGAATTAGCGTGGTCATAAGGCACAGTTTCTGCCTTCGACGAGGACTCCATGACTTCCCGTTACTTTTTCCCAAGTTTTGTGCCGACGGGGTTCTCTTCCCAGGCCTTGCTATGCCGCATCGATGAAGATCGAAAGACTCCAGACGTATTCAATGGCAACATAAGTACCAGATGTCAACGAGGGCTCAGAGGCAGTCCTTAAAATTTCGTTTGACCCCCCGCCAACGACTCTATTCTATGCTTCCAAGCTTCAAGTTTATATCCGATTCGCCTTCCTAATGCAACTTTCTTAGTGTTTGCACTTTAGGGCCTCACCTTAATATTCATGCCGGCTCTTGGTAAAGCCGTTCCTGGATAACAACCTCTGCAAACTGACTTTAAGTATTGAAGACGGTTCATTTAATGTTGGAATAAATCGCCGTCGGCCCGGGCCTAGAACTTCTGCGTGGTCTTTGTAACCATCGTCGCCGCAAATAGCTCTCGGTGACCTTGTATTTCCATCCGTCACATCATATCGCGTCCAGTCACATCACGGCATTCGCCTAAACTTGGTAAGAGGCCGTCTATAATAAGCGCCAAAGTCGCGGCTTTCGACCCGTTCAACCTTTCACGAAAACTAACATGTCAGGAAGTAGTGCTTCCGCCCTTGAATCTAAGTCCCCCAAACCGGCTTATGCCCAGGAAACAAAGGATATCTTTTTGGGACCTACCCGTTCAATCTATATCGATAATTTCGAAGACCACTACCTTAGGACTTCCAAGGTCGCCCGAAGGAAGGAGTGGAAAAGTTTCCGAAACGATTCCGCCACGAGGTTCTCCGAAGGGATAACGAATCACTACCTTGTCGTGAAGCTTCTCACAGAAATAAGTTTATTCGCATGCGAAGATGGTACGCAGGAGTTTACTTGACGCCTTTACCACTGACTCGGATCAATACTGACCATACGAGTCGTACAGAAAATCGTTGTCTGGCATTCTACGATACGTGGATCCGTGTGTGCCTAGAGGATTTTGAAGGGTCAACGGTGCGACCCGATATTATCGCAAAATGGACATCGCGTGAAAATGCGCAGAAAATAGCGGGAGGAGACCGTCCTGAAGCTAGCGTTCACTGGCATGAGATACAGTCGTTGGTAGAGGTCAAATGTAAGCTCAAAGATATACCTTCGAGTAAGGACACAGGAAAGTATCTCCATGTCCTGCCGCGCGGGATTCCGAGCTTAGCTGGGATGCTCTACTTGACCTGGGATACCTATGCATTTTGTATGTACTGGTCCGACGCGTCTGGTGCCTTCAGGTCTCGCCGTTATGAGATGAGTCAGGAAGACAGCTGGGATGTGCTGCTCCGATACGTCCACACTGTTGCCAGCCCTCTTGTCAAACTTCCCGTACGCGATCCCACCATGTCTATCAATCTTGACGTCTCCAATAAGCCAATGTGGAACATCAATTGCAGCAAGGCTTCCTTCTGCGCTTCGTTGATTTGTGCGACTGAAACACACTCCAGACAGACATGTGTTTTCTGGGATGATACTCAGAAACGGATAATCAAAGACCAATGGTGCGACATTAGAGAGAAATTCTCCGAGTCCAAAATTCTAGAGAAGGTCAAGGGCGTACCCGGCGTCGTGCAGGTTGACTTCTCGGAAGTGGTGAAGGGTCCAGGCGGCCGACAAGACCTTAGCACCTCCAAGTTGCATTCTGGAAACGACCGTGTCTTACCTTTCAATGGGCACAGGAGAATTGCTAGACGAGCAAAGCAAAGGTTTGTGCTAAAGACTAAGGGCGATCCTCTATCGAAGCGTCGAAGCGTGCGTCAGGTTTTAATGGCGATCTACGATAGTATACAGGGTGAGGGACGACAAATTCCCTTTTACCATTTGGTTCTCTGACATGTGGACAGCTCATCAGACTTGTGTGAATGAAAGACGTGTCCTACACTGCGATATCAGTCGATACAATATCCTGATTAACCCCGTACATTATGATGTCGAACCGGACCTCAAACAGAAAGCCAAGTGCATTAATCGGGTTCTCGACCCTACTATGTGAGTCACGGTTATACCTTATCTTCAATTCTTCTCACGATTGTACTGACTCGTTCTAACAAGGGTCGACGCGAGGGAAGAAGGAGCTTTAATCGACTGGGACAGAGCCGTAGACCTGGATGGAGAGGACGCCGATGATGGACTTACAGGGCAAACGGTTCGTACTCGCTGGTTCTCTCTTCACAATATAAAAGCAAATCAAGGAAACGTTATATAGGGGACACCGATGTTTGCCGCAATAAGCGTTGGACGTGGCGAAATCAGGCGCGAGTGTCGTGGTAGGGAACGTGACTTTCCGACGCTGGAAGGCGAAGCAAAACAATTGTACATTCGGGCCTTTGGTCAGGAAGTGCACGATCGCTATATAACGGCTATAAATGAATCTCCCATATACATCTTGCGTAGGTCAAAGGAAATTAACCCCAGTTACAAGCACGCGCCATACCACGACGCGGAATCCTTTTTCTGGGTCCTAGTCTATGAACTGCTCGTCGCCTGGCCCGAATGTGAAGAGGAAGAATTATCCACGCAAGCTAGCTACCTGATGTTCGAGTTGCACAAACACGACTTCATGAACGAATTCACCGACATTCGCAGATTATTGCGATTAGGTGATCTGGAATACTGGAAGAAAGTTTTTCACCCTCGATTATCGTGTCTTGCCGAAACCATTTCTGAAATGGGCTCATACTTTAACACGGAATGGGCTTACTGGAAAGACTTACCGGAGGACCACGCGCACGAAGCCATGAAGAGGCTTCTACTTTCTGCCATCCTCAAATTGAAGACCGACCCAATCCTTTTACGCGAGAAGGAGAGGACGCACATGGAGGGCAGATTGCCTGACTGGTATTATAGCCTGAAGACGACAGAGTCACGAAAAACGTCCTACAAAAAGCGAAAGCACCGGAGCGATCTTATCGCTCAGGAGGAGCCGCCGCACAAAAGGCGGAGGGTGGATAACAGTGGACAGACGTCGGATACTCTTTGCTCTTGATTCTAGTCTCCCGCTTTGAAGGGCGGACATGTCGCTGGTCCTAACGAGTCTCCTAATATTTACGGAATGGTCAAGGTGGTATTCTTTGAAAGGAGTGAGGGAAAAGGAGCTAATTTTGGTATGTCCGCAAGAGTGTATTGTACGAGCATGCGTGTATGTGCAGTATATTGGGCGGACGAGTGGTTTGTTTTTGTTTTGTTTTCAAAGCCCATATGTGTACTATAATACCAGTAATTAATGTCTTGCAAAGCATGTATCTGCCATTTTAGAGGAAGAATCGGACATCAATGGCTTTCTCGCATTAATAACCTCGAATGTGCATAAACTTCCGAGTATTCCATTGTACCGTGTAGATGAATAGGCTTAACTAGTATTTGCTTCGGTATGACATCCTCGTACCTTTCTTTTGCCCGGATGACCAGTCCGACTCGGACTACGAGTCGGAAGTAAATCCTATCAAGGGTCAAGCCGAAAAGAGTCTCTACTGACTTAGCCTCAAGGCAGTGAAACCAGTGAATTACAAGGCGCCTATTGTAAGTTTTCACGACCCTTAGTAATGGAACTCAGAATCGGGTTTTCCTTCACAGTATTTTCTTTCAAAATGCGCCACTCGCACCGTCTATTTCTTCTCAGCTTTTTGTGTCCGAGTCAACAATCCCGATGTAAATAAAGACTTAGGAATGAGATAACTGTGATAATGTTTGCCCAAGTTCTGTGTAATACCATTTAATGAAAGTCCAATTTCACGCTAAGAAACGTTATGAAGAATATTACGCCCGTAATTGAGTCCCCGCCTAGCATTTTGCAAGCCCCATTGAGACGAGATCGTTCCCAGCCTAAAAGATGGAAAATCAGAGGATAGTTGCAATTCTCGGACCTGAACTATACAAATTGTTTGACTTACTTTCACATAGTAGTAATCGCCTTAAGGTATAATTTATCAGCTTAGATAAGGACATAAACCTTGACCTCTATTTCAGAATTTAGCGTACCGTATACAATGCCGGTCAACTCATTGGGTGGTGAGGCGTGGCCGTTAACTGTCCCGTTGGATAATAAACTCTGCCAATCTGGATTCCAAGCCAAGTCCGTGATTTTGTCGAGAAGCTGTTCGAATTGTTAGTCATCATTCCCGGCTAACGAGCATACAGTGTATGTAAGGAGCGGAATCATACAGATATCGCAAAGTCGCTCCATAGTCTGGCGCCGGTCACGTTCGGAGGATGAAGGCTGCTTTCGATGCGGGAAAGTAGTAGCAAGCCAGTCGCTGCTATGGTAGCAGCAGAGCTATCTGCTGGGCGCGGTGGAGGGACCGTGGGGGCGTCAAAGTCCCTTTAATGGTTACGATTTGTGAGAAGAAAGAATGATAATGAACGAGCGGAAAATACCACGACACGATACCGTCCTCAGGCATGGAGTTCAAGAAGAAGGTTGCCATGCGTCTCGACGTCTCTAGGTAGCGCTCAAACCCTGTACTTTGATACACTGTTTACCTCAAATCGTGAGTACTATTCCTCTCAACATAGGACTTTACTAACTATTGGCGAAGCCATAAATTCCCCAAGCTTGGCCGCGCGTCCACGTGCTGTTGTTGGCGTACCCTTGAGCAGTTATTCTGTCGATGACGTCGCCAGTTGTTGCGTTGTATTCGACGACGTGGAACGACGAGCCTTGAGGTAATTACAAATCAGAAAGTGTCTGTGGAGAGAGGAGTTGAGATACAGACCGTCTGGGCGCACATGGTTTAGCATTGTGTGGTCTGAGTGATTAACTGCTATTTCGCGGAGAGTGTTGTTTCCTGTGATGTCCGCCGAGATTAATAAAACCTGTATCCAGCGTTCATTTAAGCATGGATCTGGTAAAAGATGAAGGACTCATTACATACACCGAGGTTCATCATATTGTCAATTATGACCTTTTATCGCCGATCCGGCGAGGCTAGTTAACACGACTGGGACGAGTGAAGCATAATATACCATCTTACTTGAAAAAGGGTTGGATCGGCGGTGTCCCAACTCCTCGTGCATCCTACGATGGGACTATAGCGAGCAGCGAGGTCATTTGCGAAATTGTTGACGGCTGTAATCGCTGTCGCATTGTGAGGGTTTCTGACGCGACGTGATCATATGCCTGACTTAGCAAACAGCGAAGAGAATAGCAAAATAAACAGAAAAAAAGAACTTACAAAGTGAGCTCCTCCTGAAATGGGAAGCTAACAAAGCCGACGTCGTGCTCGAGTGTATTCTTTAATTCAAGCGGGACGATGGCCTCCGCCCACTGACGACCGAGGCTGAGCCAGTTCACCGAGCGATCGAAGGATGCACCCGAGCACAGCGATTGGCGCCTGTGCAATTCGTAAAGCGCCGCCGGGAAGAAGCCGGTCGTCCATGTGTTAGGCGAGAAGTAATCCCACACGCCCTTTACCGTATCCGTGTATTCTGGATACTGTGCCGGATTTGGCTCGTTGGACGCGGTTGCGAGGAACTTTTCGCAAATAAGCGGCGAGTATAGTTCTGGCGGCGGAGTGGGCTCAGGATTGTGCGCCGGCGAGGCGTGAGCCAGGCAGGGGAGGAGCAGGAGAACAGCGGAGGCCGTGTGCAAGACGTTGTGGGTCTTCATAGCCAACACTGCGAGCGTCAAAAGACCACTAGGCAGTGCATTCTGTATTTATATCGGTCATCGTGGCATAGGACTACTTAGGGCTTAGGTGGCATGATCATCGTGCCCCTTGTTAAGTGAAGAGGCGAGCCGTCCCGAGTACTGTCAGAGCCCAATACGCATTTCGGTTGTAGCCAAGCGAGCGGTCGCAAAGGGATTTTAGTGGAAAGCCGAGCACGGGGGCGCTCTCCTCCAGGTCGCCTCAGGACGGGCGCTGGTTCACCTGACCCGACCTGCAGATGCTTCAAGGACTTCCCTAGGTACAGATTTCAGCCCGGTCCGCTTCTTCAACATTAATTGTGTTGCTGGCAGAGTCGACAAATCGAGCCTGGTTAATTATACGCTACGAGTCAGCCGCTCTATATCCACCACTTAACACTATGAAGCATTACATACCTGTAGGCACGTATGTAGCAGTTCGAGTTTAACCCGACCGTGGGCACTCAAGCGTCTATAACCGAATTACCAGTTGGCACGTGCGATTACGCAAGTACTGTAAAATGAAGCACGTCAAGTGATCGCCAGATCGACGCTCAACGAAACGGGGACGCAGAGTGCAAACGGAGCCAAACCACCAAACCTAGCTGCAATAAAACAAGTAATAAATATAATTACATGCCATCCAGGTCTACAAATACATCCCATTAGATCATACACCAGAAATAACTGCACAGATGCGACCGTGCTGAAGATGAAGCAGATAATGGCTACGCCCTGAGCTCAGAGACGCTCAGTAGCTGAACTCAAAGTCGTATTGCTCTCTCCCATTGTCGGCGACAGCCTGATTGCGCAGTAGAGGGTCCAGCGAAGCTAGCTCATCCTTAATTGCATTTCGTGCAAACTGGTCGAGCTCTTTAAGGAGCTGGCTAATGATTTTCTGCAGGAAAATGTTTTTGTTAGATTATCCGCTCTCCGATAATTCCAGAGTATACCCTTACTTTCAGTTTGCCGTCAATCTTCAGGATTACTTCGCCAAGGACGGGTGTCCAAGTCGCTGGCGGGCTCATCATTACATTGCTTGCTGGTACCCCCGTCGCAAGCCCCCCATTCGCAATTCCCCAAAGGCTGCCATTGCCTCCCTCTACATCGTTCGTATGTGCGTTGTCTGAGCCCTGAAAGAGGTATGATACGCCCGGATGTGGCGTGAGTACTCCCAGTGGGCCCATCATATAATGACCTGAGTGCGGAAAGGGCGAAGGTCCAAGTATCTTCGACAAGCGATGGTACACCTCCGAGAGAATGTCAAGCAGGGAAAGTAATGTTTGGTGGTAGTCAAGAGGGAAAGGCTATATGCTCATCAGAGGCCAACCCTACTATGACAAGCTGAGTTAGGACGTACCACATGGGGCATTACGAGAAATGATGTCTCGCCAGCCTCGGGTACTGTCATGGCATAGTCGTTCATCGCGTTCGTCTGCCGTCTAGGCATTTTATTCGATTTAAAGAATCGCTGTAGATTCTCTCATAAGCAGCGGGGAAGGAGGCGAAGTGCGTGGTGCGTACACACCATCTTGGGCTTATAGTTTTCCTCTTTTGATTGCTCGTGCTCTGTAAGGATGTTGAGAAGGCTTTTCAAGAGGTCATTCGTGCTAGTGTTGTCAAAAATGCTGGAGAGGGACATTCCAAGGATGGCAAACGATATGGTGCTTCACAGACAACATAATGAGCTGATGGTCCACATGGTCAGACGGGTCACACACCGCTTCCTCATCTGGTGGTTGCTGAAAACTTTGTCCAGGTCGGCGCGTGTCATCATAACGGTGTTGAACCAGTGACTCCGCCTGTGGGACGCGTCGTCTGCAGTGAGTCTCGGTCGGAAAGGCTGGAATGGCAGTAAGCATACCCTTCATGCACACTGCGCAGATACGTCAGGGTGATCATGCGCTTCATCACCAAGTCCCGCAGCGACTCGAGGCTGGTGACCTGTGCGAGAGCTGGGCTGCCACTTGCGTCGCTGCGGCCGAGCGGTGTGGACGAGGACATGGAATCGGACTTCATTGACTGGGTATCCCATTCGCGCTGGGTGGTCGAGACGGGAGTGGATGCGCCACCTTGTGCGGGGGCGGGCGGTGCAGGGGGAATCTGCATGGTGAGCTGGGTCGCCGGAGCGGTGGGTGGCGGGTTGTTCACGGAGGGGGACTTGAACGAGCTGAGGAGAGTCTGTGCGGAGGATTTCCGGCGCATGCTGGGGCGTGACTGCCCGCCGGCGCCTGTCGACGCCATCGCTGTCAGTCTACGCCGCAGCCCGCAGCGCGTCTTGCGCAGGCATTGCTTTCGCTTACGTAAGCACGGTGCCGATGCACCCTCAGCCCAGAGACCCTACTAGTACTCGCCACTCCTCCCCCTCTCCTCGCTCTCTACTACATCGCGTCCATCGTCTCTCATATCACTACAATGGCTGACGCGGCAAAGCCAGACATCGACAACATCGCGAAGCAATTCGTCGATTTTTACTATGGGATGTTTGTCGGGAACAGGCCCGGTCTCGGTCCTCTCTACGTGCGTTGCGTGCACTCCTTATGACCATCGTCACCAACTTATGTGCTCCCCGTATTCCCCGCAGCGGGAAGTCTCGACATTCTCGTGTAACAGCGCCAGTGTAGCGGGCGTGGGTCCCATTTTGGAAAAATTGGCGGTACGATCCAGCATCTCCTATGTCGCCACATGTTGATTTCTTATGACAATTGTCAGTCGTTGCCTCGCGTGAAATACGACTCTAGTGGAATGCAGATGTCTGCGCAGAGATCGTCGCCAGTGTCGAGCAGCTTGCTCGTCAGCGTTATTGGCTACCTCACCGTATGTCGAACACGCTATTCTTTCTCTAATGGACGCGTTTCGACAACTGAATTCATTGCCTACATCATTTCAGATCGATGAAGACACCAATAAGGTCCCATTCAGCCAGGTCTTCCACCTCGTTCCTGACGAGACGGGCTACTATGTGTATGTGGACGCATATACTCTCTTTTCACATCAATTAGCTCACGCTTCGACCTCCCACAGCTACAATGACATTCTTCATCTAATCCTCGGCTGACCTCTTTCACCAATCATCAACGCCGTACTACTAGATTAATGTTTGATTATGAAGTTGAAGTCTGCGTCCTTGCGGCGCGTGTATTACTTGAAGCGATGGCACGAGTCGATTATGACCCAGTAGCTCGCGCCGTAGCGTTCTGTAGTCTTTCTAAAACTGTGTCTGATTATGCTTGAGCTGCAATCTACATCCCTGCATAATGCGATCTCATGAAGTGTGTGCCAGAGTCTATTTCTTGGCCGATTTTAATGTCGTAGTAATTATGGGGTTACTATATCGTGACTTGGAGTCACGCCTCAGAGGAACGCGCGTGCACCCTGATGTCCGCAGCGCACGACCCGTCGCCTGTCAATCTTTGTCTTTCCTCCACAATGTCGTCGGGAACAGGTCTGGGTCTTGAAATCGTCAACGTCGTCAACAAGCTGCAAGATGTCTTCAGCGCTGTTGGCTCCAGCGCCACGCAAATTGACTTACCACAGATATGCGTAATTGGAAGTCAGAGCTCTGGAAAGAGTAGTGTTCTTGAGGTGCGCAGCACATCCAATTTCGTGGTTGTTTAAACACTTACACTATTTACAGAATATCGTCGGTCGGGATTTTCTGCCACGCGGAACGGGAATCGTGACACGAAGACCGCTGGTAAGTATTAAAGAGTACTCAGCTACTGGATGGTTCAGTTGACTTCGATACCGCAGGTTCTGCAACTAATCTACCGTCCTGCACCTACTGCAAATGGCTCGGCTACGACACGTACGTACGAGCCACATAGTTTCCCGTCCTTGTGTTGACTCTATTCACAAAGCGCAACCAAACGGCGCCGATGGCGAGAACAAGAACGAATGGGGCGAATTCTTGCACCTGCCCGGCGAGAAGTTCTACGACTTCAACAAAATCCGTGCGGAGATCATACGCGACACAGAGGCGAAGACAGGGCGCAATGCAGGCATTTCACCTGTCCCAATTAACTTGCGCATCTTCTCGCCGAACGTGCTCACGCTCACGCTCGTCGATTTGCCCGGTGTCACGCGTGTCCCTGTCGGCGACCAACCGCGCGATATCGAGAAGCAGATCAGGGATATGTTAATGAAGTTCATCTCAAAGCCCGCATGTATTATCCTCGCTGTTACGGCCGCCAACACGGACTTGGCGAACTCGGATGGCCTGAAGCTTGCGCGTGAGGTGGATCCCGATGGGACACGGACGATCGGTGTGTTGACGAAGGTCGACCTTATGTGCGTTCCTTTAAGTCTTTGTTCTCTTTGCACGAGCTGACTTCGTATATCAGGGACCAAGGAACGGATGTCGTGGATATTCTGGCTGGTCGCGTCATTCCTCTCCGCTTGGGCTACGTACCGGTCGTGAACCGTGGACAACGGGACATTGATCAGTCCAAATCTATTCAAATTGCGCTTGAATCCGAGCGGCAATACTTCGAGAACCACCCATCCTACAAGGGGAAGAGCGCATATTGCGGGACTCCCTTCCTTGCGCGGAAGCTGAACATGGTTAGTGCCTTGTTCTCAATACGGTCATTGTATTGTACCTAAAAGCAGACTTTAGATTCTTATGCACCACATTCGTGCAACCCTTCCAGATATCAAGACGCGCATCTCTGAACAATTGCAGAAATTCAATGTTGAGCTTGCATCTCTTGGAGGTCCTATGGGCGACGGAAACTCGGGCAATGTCGTGCTCAATGTAATCACCGAGTTCACGTCCGAATTCCGCACTGTCATTGATGGTAACACGAACGATATTTCGGTGAACGAGCTCTCAGGTGGTGCTCGTATCGGATTCGTGTTCCACGAGCTCTTCAATAATGGCGTAAAGTCAATCGATCCGTTTGACCAAATAAAGGATGGTGATATTCGAGTTCTCCTCTACAACTCCTCTGTAAGGCTCTCTGATTGAGACCGTCATTTATTTTGACTGACCTGTCTCTAAAGGGTTCGACGCCATCCCTTTTTGTGGGTACGACTGCTTTCGAGGTGATTGTCAAGAAGCAAATCAAGCGTCTGGAGGAGCCCTCATTGAAGTGCTGCACGTTGGTGTACGACGAGCTGATCCGCATTCTCGGACAGCTATTGGCAAAAATAGTAAGTGATGCTTTATGCTGGATCTTTCATTTCTTAATATCAACGCGTAAACAGCAAGCGTTCAGACGGTACCCACAACTCAAGGACCGATTTAACTCTGTCGTTGTCAATTTTTTCAAGAATGCTATGAACCCTACGACGAAACTGGTCACTGATATGGTGTCGTAAGTCTCGCTTTTCCCTATAAGCAAACACTAGGTTTCTTATTTTGGACCCTAATAGCATGCAATCATGTTATGTGAACACTACTCATCCCGATTTCCTGAATGGCCACAGGGTAAAGTCTATTTTAATATGCTTTTCAAAAAATGCTTACACTCGGCTCGAAAAGGCCCTGGCTATAGTTCAAGAACGCCTTAACGCAAACAAGCCGCCTCCACCTACGGGAGACCCTAAGACTGGTAAACTCGCGCCCGGTCAAATAAACAACAACAAGGACCTCGATGTCGAGATTAGGAAAGAGGAGCCGAGTTTCTTTGGTTCCTTCTTTTCGGGCGGAAAGGCAGTCCCGAAGAAAAAGGGTGGTCCCATAATGGAGTCGGTAAGTTATAACGTTCTGGAAAAGCGTGCATTAAAATTGAACGTAGGCTGGCTCCGGATCATCAACTCGTCCCTCGACGCCTGTCCCGTCTGTGATGGATCAGCCTCCTCCAATTATCCGTCCTCAAGCAACATTGAACGAACGGGAAACGATGGAGACTGAAGTTATCAGTGCGTGTTTTGATCGCACTAAGTGTGCTAAATTATGAGCTTAATTCTCGTCGTGACTTAGAACTTCTCATCCACTCATACTTCAACATCGTGAAGCGCGAAATGATCGACATGGTGCCGAAGGCGATTTCACTGACTCTGGTGAATTACTCGAAAGAGAACCTCCAACGCGAGCTCCTGCAAGAATTGTACAAACCAGAGGTTCTCGACGAGCTTCTTAAGGAATCCGAATTCGTTGTCAACCGCCGGAAGGAGGTTGTATCAATGGTGCAGGCCCTGAACAAGGCTGAGGAGTATGTGTTCATTTCGGTCCTACTTTGACTCTGACTGACTAAGGATTTTCCTTCTTATCAGGATTGTGGCAGGCGTCTAGACCCATCCATTTTCCTTGCCTTCCTCTACTTTTTTCCTTGCCTCTTCTAACGCGATGAACGCCCTTACGCCCCTCACCTTCTATACATCTTTCCTTACATACTGCATGACGTGTTTTTGTTCGTATGTGTAATCTTCCTAATACCCATCCCATACACTGGTATCCACTGCAGCTCAAACCTGGAGGGCGTGTTGCTAGATAGACCTGTCCATCGATCATCATTCGAGACGAGACCCGTTCATGTCCGCGACTTGGTTACGAGTCTTTACGTTCTTTTTGTGTCGTTAGTGTGCCTTTTTAATCTCACTCTGGAATTATTTCTGGTCTTGAGTGGGATCGGCGAATGTCGATATTCTATTAAGAGCAAGCAAGGATGACTTAAACTTGAATACTGGGGGAGAACGCGCGCGTACGTAATCATGTCATGCCGCGACGCGTCTTAATGTCCGTCACGGACGCGTTCTGGTCACGAATGTCCTCAACCCGCCGCGTGACTCCCTCCGACTTACCACACACTGGCAGTCCCGAGTACTCTGATTTCTCTCGGGTTCACCGCTATTTCTTTGTACAAGTCTAACAAGCGCAGAGCCACAAGCTCGGAACACTACCTCCATGCTTGATGACCTACAAAATAATGTTTCAGACCCGACCGACTTCCCGTCGGAGACTCATGCACCAGGCCTCCGCCAGCTCGACAGCGCGTTCCGGTGTGGGATTTGCGGCGAGATATACGATGGGCCGATGATGCTTCAGTGCGGGCACTCCTTCTGCTCCATGGTGCGTCCTCTATTACAGCTGTAGGGCGCGGTCGCCGGCCGTTGTTGAGCTAGCGAGTTAAGGAGTGTTGACTGTTCGACCGACGGCGCTGTCGCGGCCTCTTGTCTTTCGATTTCGATGTAGTGTGCTCGTCAATCTTTACGCGAGAGGCATGAATGCCCGCAATGTCGTAGGCCGGCGGAGGAGATTCACCTTACGAAGAACGTTCAGCTGGAGGAGTTGGGCGTCAGCTGGCGCATCGCGCGGTACGCTCTTTACATTGAATGCTTTCCGAATGCAGATTCACATTTCTGCCGTACCCCGTTTTCAGGGAGTTCACTCTACGGCTTTTAAAGAAAGTAGATGAGCTGACGAGGGGAGCTGCGGATGTGACTGAACGACCGAGGAAGAGGCACAAGCCGGACAACTTGGCTACGCCAAGGGCGCGTCGCAACGGTGCATCACCAGCCCCTGCCATGCGTGATTCGACACCGAAGTCCGAAAATCGAAATAGCTCTGAGGTAGCTGAGGTCATTGAGGACTCGGACGACGATGTGCCTTACCGCAACGGAGACTACGTGCCGAGTTCAGACGCAGAGGAGAACGAAATAGAATGTGCGTGTGGATCTTGACGTAGACGACGGTGGGGTATACACTTCCATTCACAAGGCTCAACGGATTATCTAGCAGAACAAGTCGTCGCTTGCCCGATATGCTCCGGTCGCATCCTCATGAAGAATGCTAACGCACACATCGAAAGCGGCTGCACATCACTCATTGTCGGATCCGATGAATCCAAGACGCGAAGCAAGCGTACGAATACCAAAAACGCGTGGGATAACATGTTCGTTGGGTCTTCCACGAAGCCCGGCCTCCGGTCAAAAGGGAAAGGGAAAGAATCGAGGCAAAAGTAAGTGTTCCCCCTCATCTGGGTTGGTCCCACTAACCATAAATATTCATTTTTTGCAGGACTCCTTTAGAGGTTTTCGATGTCACCGTAGAGCGATTGCCTAAACCCTCTTACCCCGTTTTGAAGGAGAAGAAAATCCGTGAGATGCTTGCAGAGCACCAGCTGTCAACGATTGGAACCAAGGAACAGCTGGTGGCTCGACACACTCAGTGCGTCTATGGTTTTATCTTTGATATCCAACATTTTTATTCTGAGATACTTGATACTTAATCACAAATTCATACAAACAGATTCGTGCTTATGTTCAACGCGAATCTCGATCGAGCGGAGCCGCTCCGAAAACCAATGAGCGAAATAAGGAAGGATCTAAAAAGATGGGAAGAAGGGGTGACGGCAAAGAAGCCGGCGATGAACGACACACACGCCTATTTGGTATGTTCACTTGCATCACCGCTCTTTTTATTTGTTCTCTGGACTTTGTTCTACAAAGTCGGAAAATATGTGGATTCCAACTTCTGACCTGGTTTGCTCATTTCAGAGAGCGAATAATTCGGATTTCAAGAAGCATGTCGAGGCAGCTCGGGCAACCTTGGCTCACACGAAAACGAAGGAAAAGGGAGAATCCGGGCCAAATGTGGAGAATAATGAAACCGGTTCCAATGGACTCGATGCTGTGAACGATCGCGAGGATACGGCCCTGGAGACAACTCGACGACTGGACTCGAGAACTATTGAGGACACTGTCATCGCCGACTCACAGGAGGACTCGGGATTTTCATGAATCAGATTCCTTTTACATCGCTTTCTTGTCATTCGTGTATAACTTATTCCATTTTCAATTTCGAACTTTTCCCGTTGGACCCAATGATTGATTTGTGACTCTCCTGCTGCGGTGACATGTGAGTCTCTACTTCTTTCCATAGTAAACGCGCATGTGCGGTAAGCTCTAGAGGATATTGAGCATATTAGGTACGCCCACTCGTTCATCTGTGTGGTTATATGGTATGTTTACGGACCACTTTCAACTAGCCACAAAAGGCACAGGCAAGAATTAAACTGTACGCTTCCACTTTCCTGTTCGCACCGTTTTTCTCAGGGTATGTTCTTTGTTTATTCTAAAACAGATGATTGAGCTACGGAAAGAGAAAAAAAGCGGAATTTTGCCCTGCATAGGCGATCCGGTGGTTTGGGTAATCTCTATATCTGGGTGTATTAATCCCGTCATCGAGACTGGTGGTTCGTATTTCATCCGAGCAGAAAAACAGCGCTAAATTGCCGGCTATTATGCCAAGTCAAATTTCAAAAATGGTACAGGTTGACCGGGGCCGAAATTTCCATTCTCCAGCTCGTTCAGACCTCTGAGTCTGCGAGCCACAGGTATGCATTCCACATGCACAGATTTAATCCGGCACGCACATGACTACTTACCGTTCCCAATTGCGTTTAAGCGAGCCTGATCGGAGCGACGTTCGTACTCCGCGCTTATACGTATGCCCCACAGCCATCATTCCGATAACGAACAAGTGCCGGGAATGTACTCGATTCGTCGCGAGTGGCATTAATGGGGAGGTTAGCCCATTGTCTCCGCGCTGCTGGAGATCGCCTGGGTGCGAAATTTATTACAAATGCAGTACATGCGAGACTGGTCACCTGAAATGCCTTCAAAGGCGGGTGTGCTCTCTGAATTTGGAGGTCTTCGAAGAACCCCGAAAATACCGCGAGCCTATGTCACGTGGGGCGGGTCACAGATGAGTAGGTCAATCGACGCTTTACATCCGAAAAGATATCTTCGTTGGATGGCGCTGATTTGAGGCTTGGAAAACGGGGAATTTCGGCTGCGAGACCGTACTTCTCGAATCGCGGTCACGTTGGTCATTATACGATTGACGTATACGACACATTCACCCAGCATGCGGTCGAAATTATAGGACGGCCATCCTCTCGTTCCATGACGGCCCGGTGATGACCAGTTAAAAGCGTGGCACAGTTAAGGAGGAGTAGTCAAGGCGCATACCGAGGACCATAATCCTCTATTTCCACTCGGAGGTTCTTCTAGTTCGTGCATATTCTCTCAAGACACCAAAAATGAAGTACGGGTTGCTATACCTTTTCTTTTCGCTCGCGTCGCTCTCCTTCGTCTCCGCTCTGGGTCCTGAGGCGGGACAAATAAAAAACCTAGTCACCTTCGGAGACTCGTATACAGCCACCGTCAGCACAGGCGACGGCGGCGTCCCGTGGCCAGTGTATGCCGCGGGCTACGGGGGGTTCACGCTGTTCCCGTTCGCGCAGAGCGGTGCGACGTGTTCGAACAACCTCACTTACCGACCGTACCCGCCGGTATTCGGCAGCCAACTTCCGCTGTTCTTCGAGGAGCTCGCAAATGGGACACTGCGCGCCGTCGCGGAGGACCAGCGTGCGACGGTGTACACGCTGTGGATCGGTACGAACGACCTAGGCGCGTCGGCGTTGATCACTGGCGGCCAGGCTCCGGGCGTAACCGTTGTCGATACGACGACGTGCGCCGTCAACTGGGTGCAGGCGCTATATGAGAAAGGAGCACGCAACTTCGTATTCCAAAACGCAAGTGGCCGTACGCAGCGATCAAAGACGCCTTTACTTATTTTATCTTCTACTTTTTTCTTTGAACGTTCGTAAAAATCTGCTGCCTTCGCGAGAACAGATGATCCCACTCGAGAAGACCATCCTTTACTCCGCCAACACGTACCCGAACCGCTACTGGGCACTGGCGCATAACGCAACCGACTGGAGCCTCGCGATGACCGAGATGACCACGGCGGGGAACGCAATCGCCAAGCTGATGCTCGAGAACCTCGCGCGTACACTGCCAGACGCACATATAGGTTAGTAAATCACTTGGTCAAACGCATTTGCCGAGGGCCGACCTCGCTCGTCGTGCGTCGATCAATAAACGATCATCATCGTGCTGATCATCATGTTGTCGATCATTTGTATCGTCTCCCTCCGCCCCTGGCTCGCCCGTGCGTGCGTCCTAACAAACTCTGACATTCAATCCTATTATTAGGCTTGTTCGACTCGCACGCGCTTTTTACCGATATCATCGCGCACCCTGCGTCGTACCTGAACGGCACCGCCCCGCTCAGCGTCGTCGATCCAATAGACATGTGCGTTTACCAGCTGGGCGATACGACCGGAGTTACGGCGAACTGCACAGTGGCCACAGGGACGGACAGGGACAGCTACCTCTGGTAAAACATATCCGATTTTCTCAGAAACTGTGAATTTCAGGAGCTAATGTCTGATGCTACAGGTACGATGAGCTGCACCCGTCGGAACAGACTGACAGGGTGATAGCGAGGCAAATCACAAATGCGATATTGCGAAAGTCGGAGAATTGGACGACGTGGTTCAGCTAAGCCAGTGAGGCACTTCTATGCGTAAGAAAATAAAGAAGTTGAATTCGTTGGAGTCATGATAATTACGCTTTCTAATATACAAAAGAGCGAAGGGCGAGACGTTGATTACGACTGAGCAAATGCCAGGAAATTATTTACTAAGCCAAAAGGAACGTATCGGCGCATCTAGACGACGTCTATACAATAGATACGTCGGTCACTGGTTGCCTAGCGTATTACATGAGTTTTGTCGTACAATGTCCAGATCAAACCCAAAAGAAGAGAGAGAGCGTCCAGCACATGAAAGCCCGTTTATAACAGGAGCCCAAAAACAGCGCCGAAAACAGTGAGCGCAACAACGGCACTCGTGTGCATGTGCATGGACATCGCACCCGATGTCGGCGATGGGGAGGAAGTAGAGGTCGACGATGTTGAGCTGGTAGACGTTCCGTTAAGCTTCTCAGCGAGCGCCTGGAAAGCCGCGAAGTTATTTGGTCCACTCTCAATCGAGTTTGCGGAGAACACCATGCCTTGACCTGTAACGCCCGTGTGTCAGTTCTATTATAGCCAGACCGGAAAACATTAATGAAAAAGACTAACCACAGTGGCCGGTCTGTCTGCAGTACGCCCAGATTGGCTGAGTGTCGTTCACGGTGATTGTGAACGTCGGGAAGTTCGTGACGTTCGCCGCAACAGGCATGAAACCCGAGTCAAAGCCAGCTTGACCCGTTGTGGACGTCTCAGCAAGCGCGCGGCATGGGTCGCTGAAGCTCGATTGTGTGGCCGTGTGGTTCTTCACCATGAACTGGAATGTGATCGTGTCGCCGGGCTGAGCAGTGATATTCGAGGGGCTGAACGTGAGCAGATTCGTGCCGCCGACGACAATTTTGTGATCAGTCGGACCCGCGCTCGTCGGCTCAGCGGAGCCAGGATACGAGCCGTATGTCGTTGTAACGGCCTCGCCATCACTGACGGTGACAGTCGCGGTGACGGTTACGACGGACGGGGTGAAGGCGGCAGATGTGGTGGAGGCAACAGATGTGGTGGTCACAGCGGAAGTTGTAGTCCCGCTAGCATTCGCGGCGGCCTGGAAGGCGGCGAATTGGGTTCCCGGGTTAATGGCAAAAACCATGCCTTGCTGACAGTGTCCAGTCTGTCTGCAGTATACCCAAGTAGGGTCCGTGCTGCCGATCTGGAGAGTCTGAGTGGGGAAGTCTTCGGTGACATTATCCGCAACCGGCATACTGTAGGAAGAGTAACGGTGAGAAGGGTGCTCCAAGTTGCGGCGGAAATTCTACCTACAATCCAGTGTCAAAACCATTAGCGAGAGCGGAACAGGGGTCCGCGAAGGAGCTCTGTGTGACAGTATGATTCTTTTGCATAAAAGTGAACACAATCTCATCGCCTAGTTCGGCATTCTAATAGCGAGTGAGCGGCGATCCTTTGGTATCAGATACATGGGGACGGCGACATACCACGAACTCCGGGTTGTAGCGCAGCACACCGGGACCTCCGACGGTAACATTAAACACAGTAGCCCGGGCGGGGATGGCAGCAAGGGACACAAGAGTGAGGGCGGCAGCGGCGTAGAGCATCGCGTTCGGCTGGGACGGAATCTAGGATGTTGAAGGGGGACAGAGAAAGAGGGGAAACGATGGGCCATAACTTCCTCTGTGCGCACGCTTTATAGAACAAGGATGGAGGAGAACAAAGAAACGGAGTGCAGGGAAGGCGGTGTTAGAAAGTTAGAAGAGCGCCGATCAATCTGCGGCCAAATACGAGCACACGCGGCCCCGGTTCTGTGAATGGGCATCCTTCATATTGTCCAACCACGACGCGTCGTCGTGGATACATTTATTGTTGTACACCGCATAAAGCATTCTCTGTCCTCATTACAACTACAACAAAAACTTTTCATTGCAAATGGGAATCTGCCCCACACAAAGACGGCGAAGCAGGAATGACCCGAGGTGTCCGAGCATGTCCCTGTGCATTCACTGTGTTCACCGTCTGTTGTTCGATGGCGCCCTGAGCCTTCCGTCCAATCTCCAGCCTGGTTCAGCTACATGTGCTCATTGACAAACCGTCCCCACCTCTCGATTACTGGCTTTACAATGCCCTCCCATTCCTTCCCCTTGAGCGGCCCCGTAAGCGGACGCGTAAACGAAAATATTTCCTTGTGGACAGCTCCGCCTGTTCCCGAAGAATTGACATATACCCAAACACCGCGTTTCGGTTAGACAGCGGCGCATATCTGAAGACAAAAATGAATACGGCTTACAATCGGAGCAGGGCTTTAGTGGTCGAAACCGTGCAGGCGATGCTGGTGCGGCGCGACGCGGCGACTTCACTGGTGTGTTTGGGCTGGAAGCTGTGCCGTCATGCGCTTTTGTCCCTTTCGAGCTCGGGGAGTCCGGGGACGGGCCACGCGGAAAGTCCTTGTGCAAATATTGACCATGGACGACGAGGTCCGCGAGCTCGAGATGGACAAGACGTTCGAGGCGGTGGCAACACGGGCCCCTTTCCCCAGGCTTCACGCGTCCCTTCATTAAGCTCACTTCGCTTTTACCCTCTATATTTCCCGGCCACCAGCCACGTAGGACTTGATGATTCGAGCCACATTGCTTACCCCAGTCGTCGATCCGCTTTACCAAATTGACCGAACGTCCAACCTTCAGTTGAATTCTTGAGGGATTCTCGGAATCTGCAGGGGAAAAGTCAGCAGACCGTTCAAAAACGTTTCAAAGCGAACAGCCAAATGGAATGCACGACAGGGTACTTGATGAAGGCGTAGACGCACCTCGGATTTCAAACGTGTAAATGTAGCCCGGAACATCGTGTTCAGATCGAGGTTTCTCCATTTCTATACGTAAAAGAGCCTGCGTATCCGAAGACAGGTAGTCTGGTATCCATTCTAGATCTGACGTAAGATGGAAATGTACAAGCAGAACAAAGGGAAGTCTGTGTACCAGAGAACACTACCAGTTTGTCGTCCGCATGTGCCCTGGAGTAGAACCCTGGCGTTTTCATTACTTCGTCCCGATGTTGGAAACAGAACCGCTCGACAGATGCATCAGGTTGCACAACGTTCAGAGGTGGGTCCGCCCTGACCTGGCGGGTGCATCGTTCGCCTTTCTTCGTCACCCCGCTGCATTGAGTTCGCTCGCTTCCACTTTTCCGCGCGGATGGACTAGCAGAGATCGTCTGAGACTGAATCGGAGAAGATATGGAACGCTGCCGAGCAGGAGCAACAGCAAGCTTCCCCCGACGCGGCACTGGTGAGTTATTTGTGCTAATGCTTTGCCTTGGTTCATCTGAAATCGAACGTGGAGGGAGGGCGGGAGGAGAAGGATGGGGTTGAAGTTTCTCAGGACCTTCGGAGTCGTCCGGAGGCAAAGAGAGCGCATACATCATGGTGCGAGATGGCTGGGGAACTTGTGCCTCGGGCATGGAGAACAGAAGCTCCGGTGGACGCGGCAGAGGTCCCGGGGACATGGTTGTGTGACTGGGCATCGGGAATCTTGGAGGAGTCGGGGGCAGCGACGCTCCAGGTGTAACATCGTGGCTCGGGAGCTTAGGTCTGAGAAGTAGTGTGTAAATATCCCTTGGGATTCTACAGGTATGCAAAGACTCACCTGAATCCACCAACAAATCTATGCCCTTCGCCATCCCCATCGGAAATGTTAAGGAATCCAAGTGCACTAGCTAGCGCATCCTGATTTTGCTTTTCTGAGCGCGAAATATCCTGAGCTTTGAATGCACCAGAGAAGTCATCCTTTGGGGGTACGGGCGGGGTCGCTGAGTCGTGCTTTCTAGACTTTGAGTCGTTCTTTTCAGCAGATTCGCGCCTCCTATGACCCTTCTCAGCAAGCTGAGCGACGCGGCGACGTAGTTGGTCCAGATTGGCGGGATTCCGGGCAGAACAGCAAAGTGATTCGGGTTCGATCAGCTAGAAGTATGACTGTCTCTTTCCTAGCGGCGGGGGAAAAGCGGTCGTGCAAAGCAGCTAGCTGTGGTAGCGTATTATAATGAACTCATTGTCGACCGCATTTAAAGAGACCATTGGCCACTTTAACCCAAGGAAGAGTAGCGCCGAAAGCTGTACTCAGAGCTGCGGTGCAACGGTTGCACTGTCGAGTACAAGATCAAATGTCTATCACTGAATCGTGGGAGGAAGATGTACAAGTCGGAATTCGCAAGTCATCGAGCGCTGGCCTTTATACCAACGAAACGTTTTCAATGAATAATATGGGCCTCGTTGTTAACGGAACCAGATAGCTGCAAACGACGAGTAGTCACCTCGAGAAGGCTGTGAGTTCGCGTACCAATGTGCGCCACATTACAGCCATATCTGGACATTTCATTTTCCACGGTATTTCTATGCTCGCTTTCCTTTGCTGCTACTTTCTAATCTCACGACAGTGTCGTGGACTCGTTGCTGTGGGATATCGCAGTGAGTACCGATTTCATTTTGCTGTTGCGACTTTACACAGATGAAACGCACTGGGCTCTGAGTTTACCTCGATGTCACGCATTACGCCCCTCTGAGGGCGGCGGCCTAGAAAACCGTTAACTGATCTTTCTACCACCCTTTAAGCCAAACCACCCGTAAACACACCGTACTTACTCGTTGTCTTTCACAGAAATAAGATGGCGGACACTCAGAGCGACCAGCCCGAATTCCGCGACCTCTTGAAAGGAATGTCTTCCAGCATTTCTGCGACTCGGGAGTCCATTAAAAAAATCTCGACCCAGTAAGCTAGTCCACTCAGGATTTGCTCCCAATCAGCTAATCATTTTTTTTTAAATTTCTAGGATGGACCTTGACACAAAAGACGGCATCTCCCTCCTTTCGCTCAAGCACCATCTCATGTTATCCTATCTCCAGTCCTTCGTTCTGCTCTCCGCCCACCGCGTGTTGGGGCACACGCTATCCGATGAGAGTGCAGTCAGTAAACAGGAGCCATTTAGTGTAGCCGAACGTGCTCCCCGTGGGTCTCGGCCGGGCGACCTCGTCGGCTCGATGGTAGAGAATAGGGTTGTCTTGGAAAAAGTGAAGGCTCTTGAAAGCAAGATGAGATACCAGATCGAAAAGCTCATCCGATTGGCGGAAGAGCCGGCCGGAGAGGATGTCATTAATGGTATGCTTTTAATATATACCTTATTTATTTGCAGCGGTTATTTACACCGTTTCCTACAGACCCCCTCGCCTTCCGGCCCAACCCACAAAACCTCATGAATCAAGATGCGGAAGCTTCTGGTTCATCAGATAGCGAGGGCCACGAGGGCCAGTCTCAGGACGGCATCTATCGTCCGCCGAAATTCGCACCGGTGCCATACACCGAGGAGTCCGGACGGTCGAAGAAAGAGCGCAAACGGCCTGTGCCCACGGCGCTCGCGCAGCTGGGCCACCTTGACCCTCACGTCGAGACCACGAGCGGGCTCGGCAGCGTTCCCGCGTTGCAGAGCGCACGAGCGAAGGAGCTCGCACGCATGACCGAGTTCGAGGAGGAGAATTTCACACGTCTTGTAATGAAAAAGAAGGATGCAAAACGCCGGAGGCGTGATGAGGAGGATATCGCGCTCGGGGGTACAGGCGCTGGATCTGCTCCGGGCGTGCTCGGTCGCGGGCGCCGGGGATTGGGTCTGGAGGATGAATTCGCCGATGTATTGAAAGCAGTTGGGAGGCGCAGGGACGGGGCTGTGGGTGATGGGTATGAGGAGCTTCGCCAGCGTGGGAAGAAGGGCGATGCGTTGGCCAGATCGAGGATGAGGACGCAGGAGGACACGGAAGGCGGAGATGAACCAAAGAGAAAACGAGGGAAGTTCGAAAAAGACCAGGCGGCGATGAAGAAGGTATTGAAAAGGAAGATGAAGCGATAGACCTCCCCGTATGGCTTTTATGTATCCTTATTATGGTCAATTATTTTTGGTGCAACGATCCCAGGGACACATGTGTGAAATGCGGAAGCATAGAGCATATATTGGGCATAGGGGCATGGAAAAAGGTATGTGTGGCTATCGATACAGTGATGTGTGGGTCTGCCATGCTTATTGCATTGGATACATGGGTAAAGTGCTGGGTAAAAAGTATATATACTTGCATCGAAGTTCGAATGTGGATGAGAAGCTTTAAAAATCCGTTTATCAGGGAACCCGCCTCGAAAATGGCACGCAGGGAACATGCTGCGCACGTCAGTCCTCGTCTTCGATAAGAAAATCCCAATTCCATGTCGACGTGCTTAACGCGCAACTGCGCGCGTTCCTTTCGCTCGCCGCACTTTTGAACACGCGGCGCCACACATCGCCTGCACGCTTCTGCGTGCCTTCGGGCTCGGGTGCCCGCGCGAACACGTCCCATACACGGAAAACGACAAGCCCTCCCGTCGCGATCTCGATTTGGTCGCCTGCCCACGCCCGCGGGACTGTGCGATTCACATGCGCGTTCGGGAGCACGCGCTCGACGAACGCCGCCGAGAAAGAGGCGCGCGCGCCAGCACATGTAATGAAGCCAGCGAAATTCGAGGGCACCCAAACGACGACGTCCGAAGAGGCGCCACCTGAGATGGCGAGGTGGAAAGAGCGGTTGAGTGCGTGTCGACACTTTTTAAAGTTCGAAGCAACAATAAGCTCTAGGTGCCCACAAAAAAAAAGAAGTTACATACCACTTTTATGTGTATGGGCCCCGATTCGCTGCTCAGAAACATACCAGTGCGGTGATTCTCTGGCTGCAGTCGCGGACGATGGGGAGGCATCGCCAGGCTAAGGTTGATGGGGGCATTCTCCGTGCATCCTTCAAAGTCCCACTCTTTTCCCGGCCGGTATGAGACCTTATGAGTGCCAACGAGCGGATCCTCCTGCAACTAAACGTCACCTAGGTGTTAGTTGCAAATAAGGTACTAATATTTACGTAGGGACTTACACTCGAAGCACTTGAGTTAGTAGGTTTTGCGGCCAATGCAAGATCACAGTGTTTCTGGCCGAAGATATGTGGCATGTCGAGTGGGAGCAAAAACAGGGGCAGTCTGGGAGACCTATTGGGGCTTGTGGGCGACCATGAGGAGGGGGACGGTGTATTTAAAGCGTCGCGCTGAACCCAGATCCGACTCTGGCTGAGAAAGAAAAGAACAAGGATGGCCATAAACTGAAAGCGGACAGGGTCACGTGATCCAAAAGAATGCCAACCACGCACTGGCACGCAGTCCAAATCACCGGGCTCCGTATGGTTTGCTTATTGTTTGTCCCTTCAGCTTCTTTCGTACACTTTTGTTGTCTGAGCCATAACCAGCCCAACACTTGTTGTGCTAGTGGCTGAGATGCCGGATGTAGATTATCTCAGGAGAACAAAAGAGTCATTGCCCCGGGCTAGAAGTTTCTTACAATGTTCTCTTCAGCTCTGAAAGAAAGCATCTGCCACGGCCAGGGGATGCGTGACCGATCATTGCTGGTGCTTTGTGTCCTTGTCTCGGTGATACCCAAAGGCACGCTTCGAGCTACCACTTTCGGCCGGTCGTTAATAGCGGAAGTAGTACTCTGAATGACATGCGCACTTTTAATCGCCAGTACCCCTGTTCAAGCGAAAATTTGCGGCGAGACTGAGATGTTGGGTTTGGCTAATGATAGCTGCCTCCTTCTTTCCCATGAGTTGTTGTGAGGCCGAGGGGCACCGGTCAACTTGTGACGAAACTGGCAGTCTCCCTAAAATGGCGAATTGATGGATGGACATGCTCCTGCGTTTGACGGCACAAACGTGGAGTCCAGACGCTATCCTTGCACGCTATGCGCATGTACAACGCCGGCTTCGATCGGATTGCGGCACGGAGGAAAAACATAACCGGCAATTGCCCTGCAAGAAAGTCGGAGATAAGATGTTTCAGCACAGTGCAAACCGGCGGCGGCGGCGGCGTCGGCCAAAATTAGAGAGGCGAGTAGCAAGCAATACATGTAGTCCTGAATACCCGAGCTGTGGCGTTAAGCAGAGCTACATATGGTCCCATGTGCAGCGTTGTTAAGTAACAAGGCGGTTGCAAGCTCCGACAAGTACCGAGAAAGTCCGTGATATTACCGGGAGAAGAGCGAGCGAGCGGAGTGTCTCGGGTTCCGGTAGGGTGTCGCGAGCTGAGATACGCGAAATCCCCTTGTAAAAAGCATGCTGTTTTGTGACGAGTGTCAATATGTTGGCCGCAAACGCCAGGAAAAACATGAGGAAACCCTACGAACTAATTCCCAATCTCCATGCCACGAGTCGGCACCCCATCAAGAACCGATTCGCAGCCCGAAAACAACGATACAACGTGCATATGTACGCCACTTGCATATTACAGGAGTGAAGTGCCCCTATGAAAATAGTATGTCGGCGCAATCAGCCGAATGCGAACTGAACGGGGACGGGATGTTAGATAAAAGACTCACCTTATAGTTTGCAAATCCCGGTATCCGAGTCGGCCATTCCTTATTTTCCGGCTACCTTGAATTACTTTCCAGGTGAATCGTTCTGGTTGCCTTTCATGTATCCCACTGCCCGCCTCCACCAGTCTTCCAACCCGGCACGACGCATAAAAGAGCCGACTTCGTTCATCTTTTCCACCATCACTACACCGTTCCCTATAATATCGGTTTGCTCGGACATTTTAAGGTCAGAATCTCTGAGGCCAGTTGTATTATCCGCAAGCACGCAGGACGCCCAACGTAAGGACTGGAAGGGTAGCAGCAGTAGTATTTGGATGGACACGTCGAGTAATGTGATACTAAGCTTTGCGAAAAAACACAAATTTAGTCGGATGCACCTTAATTTCTCGCACGTAGCGCCCAACACATTCTTCGGTTCCTTCCACAGCCAGAACACCAGGATAACCAACTTTGCATATCCCTGCAAGCCTCAAGTCGCGTGCAGAGTGCCAGATAACACGCTTCTTCTTGGACGATAGAATGTGGTGGAACGTGAGCAAAGCACGAGCGTTAGACCCGACGGGAGTTTTCATCGAGCCCTAATGCAGACGAAACCGTGACGGCAGTCGAGGCTTGCGGGAAGAATAGGGAACACGGCAATTGCCGGGTGCATAGGCGTTTAAGTGTAAACGGTACCTTATGCGCGTGACTTACTGTGACATTGTGTAAAAACAAGTGGCGCGGCGGCATTGCCGCGATTCCCGCGTAGCATTGGGCCGCCGTCAAAATCCGAAAGACCACATCTTTCTTTGCCATTCTTCACACCATGCCCCCCCGAGTGAGCTCCTATTATCTCCCATTCCTTGCAAGTTGTTATATTCACCCTTGTTTCAGAAGAAAAAGGCCACTCAGGATGCCGAGGACTCTGCGTCTGTAGGCGCTGTACGGACCCCGCGTAAATCAACGCGTACGAAGGGTTCCGATGTGCCAAAGGCAGCAGGTGAGCTTACAGAGTGACAATCTCGTCCTTTGGCTTGCTCAACAGGACGGCACGCGTTTGAAACTATCTAATATTGTGAGTTCCATACGCCCCCATTCCGTTGTCTGTCCTTATGCATGTCGTTACAGAGAGGAGGTACGTTGGCCATATAAGCGCGCAAGAATTGTCTGACAGAACACAAGGCAACCGCCCCGGCTGGCAGGAAAAGGAAGGCGGCGTAAGCACCGTCATCGCACATAAGTCCCGGCCCGTGTTAATTACCTTCCAGGGCCAGCGGTCAAGAAGTACGTCCTGTTCTGTTGTGGGAAGCCGGTCGGGTCCTGATAACAACTGTTTAGGGTGATGGCTACTTTCACCACTAGGGATGCAATCGTACGTACGTTTCCTATACACTAGCCCACCGATGTGTGCTAACTTGGTCTCAAGTGATTTGTCTTCAGTAAGCAAAGCATTAGTTTCCCCGAAAAGGGGAGGCTCATGAAAACCTTTTACAGGACAAGAAAGGCGCCAAACGGACAAGGGGAACAACTTCTGCTGCTGGGCCATCCAAAAGGTGAGCACTTTCCTCGTCCTATTTTTTCCTCGGAGAACGCGTCGCGTTGAATGAGCAACACGTGACACCCACGTGGTGCCCTTAATTATAATTATTGCCACCGCTTAGCTTGCTTTGTGGCGGCACCCTTTGTCGCCGACGCCGACGCTACTTGTCGTCCGGTTGTCTCGGCCGTCGCTATACCTTTGTCTAGCGGCACAGATATAAGGCCGGAAATTACCCACGCTTCTGTTTCCATCGTTCCTCCGAACGCTTTGTTTGGGATCCAGCTCGTCCACGCATGCCTCTTTGTTCATGGTGCATCTCTGACAAGGCAACCCGCAGCGATGATCGCGACGACGACAGCGACAGTACAACCGGGCATGGCAAGGCCAAGGCGGGAGCACAAGTAGTGGCTTCGCGTACGATTGCAGCGGGCGCGGGAGAACTCTTTGACGCATATGCCGACCCTGAAGAGCCTGACATCATGAATGCGGAAGGTTTAGAGCGACTGTACTCGGCAGCAGACGTTCCAATGGACGGTGCCCGCCCACTACTCCTTGCTTGGCAACTAGACGCAAAAGAAATGGGTTCCTTCACAAGGGAAGACTGGATGAAGGGGCTGGAAGTGTTAGGGTGAGTGTTTTTTGAGCCTAATTGCGCCATTACTTCTTTTGCTGACGTGGGCTAGTGTGGGGAACGTTCAGTCCCTTTCTGCGGTGCTCGTTGATTTGGAGGACCTCCTTATATTGCGGAAGACGCCTCCACCCCGTCTGGCAACACAGTCGATTTCGAAGAGCATAAAGTCAAGGCCTTCCCAGTCTGTCATCGATAAGTATAAAAAGGATCGTTACTGGGGCCATGTTGCGAACGTCGAGGCCGCTTTTTCAAAGTTTTACGTGTTTTTATTCACGCTAATGAAAAAGGAGTGAGCCCTTCATCTTTCGCTGATACCACCATTTACACTTATTGACGTGCTCTACCCGCAGAGAATCGCGCAACATAAGCATGGATGTAAGCTCTTTGACCATTTACCGACTCCTGTGCTGACTTTATCTTTTCAAGTTTGCTTTAGCGTTGTGGTCGGTAGTCTTAGTTCCAACGTATCCGATCATGTCGGAAGTTATCGAATTTATTAACGTAAGTAGATATATTATCATGGGATATCGTACTTGACTGTTTCTCCAGGAAAAGGGGACGTACAAAGGCGTAAACAAGGACTTATGGACTATGGTACGTTATTCCGTGCCTCTATGTTCACGAAGCACTTGTTCATACATCTCCAATCCAGATGAAGGAGTTCTGCCAGACAGTCGAGCCCTCGCTTGACGGCTATGACAGCGACGGAGTAAGTTGTTTTGTCCCCGCTTGGTATTTTGGCATTTTGACCTCGGATGTCTGCAGGCATGGCCCAGTTTATTGGACGACTTTGTTGCGTGGAAGAAAGGAAGAAGTGGGGCGGAACCAGATGCCACATCCGCCTGAATTACTTCCGCTCAGGTACGGCACAAGCCGTCCCTTGTTTTCTGATTTGAGAATATTTTCATGTTGTTTTCATTTGTCTTGGGATATTAACCATGGGCATATTCACATTTCATACTTAGTACTATCATCATTCATTGTTATGGTCCTGAGAGAAGCACAATACACAATATTACGCTCATCATGTATCTTGGCCAGAATCTGATTATCATTCGCATTACACGTCCTCGGAAATTATTTTTCGTCTTACAAAAGTTCCTTTATACATGTAGTGATACAATTGCAATATTGGTACAAATTAAGCCTTCTTCATCGAAGTCCGCCTCCTGCTTCCTTCCACATATACGTATTAATATTAATTGGCGTTGTCCGTAACTCAGCTATCCATACAGTCTAATTTGGTTTTCGGACTCCGTGAACATGTTGCACACCCAAGCGGCGACGGCGAAGACCCGGAGCGAGTCTGCGGGGCCTCGGCTTGAGAGATTGCGCCGCGATCGCGCGGAAGGACGCGGCGAGCGCTCTCACGGACATCCGCGGCGCGTTGTCCTCCTCGTCGGGCACGTAGACGGGAACGGGGTCGACGTCGGGGTCAGCGGGTTCTTGTTTGGCCAACTCGGAGTCCGCTGTTGAGAATGGAGGTTGTCTACGTCGCAGAGCAGGATTGAGTCGTCCCAAGCGCCGTCCGCGCTGCACGTTAGATTCGTCCGAACTGGCCAAAAAAGGTGGTACAATATCGGGGAGAGATACCAGCCCGAGCTCTGCGCGGACCTCCTTCCAGTACCCGGAAATCTCGATCTCGATGTCGTCTTCGGGCGCATCCTCAAGGTGACCGTTTAGAATAGTGGTCAAGGTAGAGTTACGTGCCGCAGGCAGTTTGGAGGCGTCCGGCCGACGCACATTGGAGCTTATATTCTTAAGGAGGACGAGACCGGCGAAGAAAACGAAGACGAAAGCTACAGTACGGCCGAGCGGGTATGACCTTCGATAGACAGCCATCCTGCGTGGTGAGGGACGTACAGAACCTAGATAGTAAGATAGCCATGGGCAAACATACACATTGATATAGGATTGAGGCATGCCAGCCACACCTCCCCGTCAGCCTATACCGCACGCCTTCAAGTCAGCCACGTCTGGCGCGACACGCCTTCCCTCCCGATTCACCGACAACTTAGAACACCAAACTATCTAATTTGTATTTGCATATGCGAAGCGCCAACGACCACAAAGGACTGCTTCCCTGTCATACTAGCATCTACGGCTTCAGCGCCTGCATAGCTTGCATAGCCTCCCTCATCTCGGTCTCTGCAAATACCGCTACCTCTTTCGCAACCACCAGCTTCTTTTCCAGTTCGTCCAGCGTCATTGGGCGCATCTGTCCA
Organism: Coniferiporia sulphurascens; assembly: GCA_002794785.1. Classification (NCBI taxonomy): domain Eukaryota; kingdom Fungi; phylum Basidiomycota; class Agaricomycetes; order Hymenochaetales; family Hymenochaetaceae; genus Coniferiporia; species Coniferiporia sulphurascens. The sequence continues at coordinate 1,255,990 of NBBA01000009.1, read as the reverse complement.
TCTTCTTCCACAAGTCCAGATTGCTCAAAGCGTGCCAACGTATTACCCACATGCGGAAGGAACCCACGCGCGTCCCAGCCGCGGTCATTCGAAGCGAGAATCGCACGCCCTGCAGCCGCATTCACGTCGCGATGCAACTCCTCAAGCTTCGCGAGTTGTATCTCCATCCATTTCGCGCGCTTGTCCATTGTAGGTGTCGGCGGGTCGGTATCGAACTCGTCATCATCGTCCGCATCCTCAGGCAGATCATCGTGTACAAGACCATCGAACGATGTCGAGCTGTGCAGCGAGTACTCGCGCTTCAGGTCCCTCAAGTCTTGACTTAGAACGTCGAAAATGGACCCCCATGTTGTCTGTGGAAGGAGTTGAACCAAGTCCGACATCGTCTGTGTCAAGGTCTCGAGAAGTTGTTGGAATGATGCGACGGTCTTATCATTTAGACGGGTCGATGCATTATCCGCAAAGGATCCTCCGCCAGCCGGAAATGCAGATAGCGCACGGGCCATCGTCCCATAATCCAAAGACATCTTCGTAGCGGGATTGATCTTTGTCAGGTCGAAAAACGGATGATTGTCCAAATAATACTGGCCCTTCTCCACATCAATCTCCTTCAGTAGCTCTGCAATAGATTTTGGCTTGGTCGCGGGCATACCACCGTTTACCTCATGCGTCAGGATGCTAGCGGCCGCTTCTGCCTCAGTGGCTGTGTGCACAATCTCAGAAACATTAGGCAATTTTGCATTCGGGAGCTGTGGGGTATCCGAATTCACGGTCACTGCAGAAGGCATGCTCGACTGGGAATCTTGAAGAATGTCTTCTTCCTTGGGGATTTTTATAGGCTTCGTAGTGGGCTTGTTTTTCTTCGGCATTTTTGACAGAATGGGCGATGGCGAAGCCAGTTCGATCGTTATGGATGCAGCTACCTTGGAGGCAGAAGATCGGGTTGTCACTGTCTTGGTAGAAGGACTAGATTGCTCCTGTTTACTCGTTGATTGCCCATGTGGTCTGCTTTGAATCGCCTTCTCCGCCTCAGGTTTTCGCTGTGCGGCTGTCCTTTCCTTCTCCATTTTCACCTTTTCCAACCTCTCTTTCTCTGCATCGCGTTCGGTTTTCTCCCTCATCATACGCTCCTTCTCCAGTTTTTGCTTTGTAAGACGTTCCTTCTCCTCAGCCTTTTCTTTTGCAGCACGTTCTTTTTCCCCGGCCTTTTCCTTGGCAACGCGTTCCTTTTCCGTGGCTCTCTCTTTCGCTATGCGATCTCGCTCAGCTGCCCTTTCTGCAGCCGCCGCCTTCTTCGCAGCTTTCCGGTCCAATTTGGATTGCTCTCTTTCATCCTTAGCTGCAGAAACAAGAATATGTGGTTGCTGACTTGTTTGGGGAGTGCGTGTATGTGAATGAGGATCAGAGCTTGTTGTCGGTAGAGCTGGAAAATCAGCAGCTGAGAGCATCGGGGATGACCCAGACGAAGACTCCAAAGCTGGGACTGGCGTGGGTGGAAGAACAGGCACAGAAGGAGCTGGAATGGAAGCTGCTCCAAAGTAGTAAAGAACATATTAGTACAAGCTCCCATCTTACGCATAAAGCCTAAGAGAGAAAAGGAAGATGGAAGAGCCATGATGGCACGCTCAACAGCGCAGTTGAGCACGCTGCGGGAGGGAAGTCTTCCGCCGCAGCAACCCGCACAGCATGTATTCATGACAGTAACAACTTCCGTGCTGCGAAAGCATGGCTCGTGGAGAAAGAACTAAACAGTAAAGTATGTTTTAAAGACGTACCCAAATGCTCTGGAACGTGACCCTGCGACTGCATTACACCAGACGAAGACACGGGCACATTGTTTAGGATCATAGGCGAAGGATGTCGTCCATACATAGGCTGGCCGGATTGCACAGACGTCTGTTGCGGTGGTTGGTATGGAAGGCCGGGGGGTCTGCTTAATGGGAGATGAGACGAATATCCACTTTCCGCCAGAATCGAGCCATATCCCCCGGCGTCACTGAGAGGCGGCGACATGTATGGGACAGATGACATGATCGCGGGATCCTGGAACGGCGTTCCCGTTGGTAAACGCATAGCATGAGGATTATTATCTGCGGGACGGGGCGAAAACGTGCGACGGGATAGTCATCCAGTCAATAGAATGTTAAGGCGGTGAGTAGAAAATTCTCCTACCGGGAGCCGTTGCGCGCGTTGTATGTCCGCGATCTCGTCCTATACCAAGCATATCCTTAAGTGATGCCTCACTCGCGCTCACGTCAAAGGGCTGAAATCGTGAGGCTTGCAGTACATAAGGAGAGGACTGCACCGATTGCGGCAACGTCTGTGCATGTGCGTGAGGTACTAGTGGCGAACCACGCGCTGAACTTGGCGTGGCCACACGTACGGGTAAGCCAAGTCCCGGGGGAGGTCCATAGTCATGGTGCCTTTGGAACGGCCAAGGCGCATGTGAACTGGTTGCCGATGGCGGATTCGGGTTCTCGGATAAAGACAATGAGGAGAGTGATGTGTTCGCGCTTAGAAGCGGAGAGGAAGTCACAGACAGTGATAATCCCATTGATCCTTGCCTCTCGCGCGCAAATCCGAATCGAGACATGCGACGAGAGGGATCGTCATCCTGGACAGGCGACGGTCTCTGACCAGAAGAATGCGCTGCTGCCTCCGAAGACTCTGCGAATGGATTGAATGACCCTGTGTAGCCAGATGGAGCTGAGGGCGTCCTTTCTATTTGAGGTGCCTTAAACGTCTCATAGAATGCTCTCGGGGGGTTAGCAGAATATGTGAGACCAGGCGGAGTTCCGAACTGTGGCGGATGGCTATCCAGGTGCCCACTTGAAAAGGGATTGAAGAAACCCCCCGCAAGAGACAACGCAGAGCCACCATCTAATTCCGGAAGCGAAGCATCAAAGTGATCATCGTCAACAGCAAGCTTCGGGTCTAAATTGAAATTGAAGCCCGATTCGCCATCGCCTCCGCTTAGATTCTGTAGTGTGCGGTCAAGATCAGGGAAAGGACTAAAGGGCGTTGAAGGAGCGGACAACTCTCGACGATTTCTGACATCATCAAGCAGTGCCTGAGCTTGAGTCGATATTTGATAGGAAGAAGCTGACGCCTCGCGAGTCAAAGACGAAGGGCTAGGTGCTGCAGATGATACAGAGAGCCCGGGAGGCGGTGTCATTAACCCGGGAGGGGGAGCAGGGAGACCAGGAGGGACACTTGGGATCGGGGCCGACATGACCACCGCGCTAGGTGCTGACAGGGCCGGTGAAGCCGAGACAGCTTCTGATGAGCCTAAGTCAGACTCCACCGCAATACTAGATGTAGGCGAACGTGGGGGCAGAGGATTTTGTGAATCCTTCCGTAGTCTTTGTGGCTTGGTGCTAGGAAGGGCCGGCGCGGGAGTGGTAGGACGTTGTGGTAAGGAAGCTGGTGCAGGCGTCGACGGCCGGGACGAAGAAGCCTGAGACGGCGTTTTCGTTGATGGCTTGCGATCCTGAGGCGTTTGTTGTCTATTTGAAGAGATGGTCTGCAAGCGACCCTCACCACTAGCCGTACCCGACCGAGTAGACCTATGTCCTCTCCGAGTAGCCCGAGCAGGAGATGTCCCGCTTGTGTTTAGCATAGTCAAACCTCCTAACACAGGCTTTTGACCCCAACCCGCGGTCCTGGGAAGACCACCTTACAAAAGGGTCAGCAAAAAAATCGATACACTCAATATAAAGAAAGGCTGGAACTTTATACTTACTACTATCCTCTGCTTTCTTGCTAGTCCTTTGTCGACTTTCGGTGTCCTTCATGGTATGTTTCCTGCATAGCAGACCAGTCAGTACGCCATCTAAGTTAGGAAGAGCCCATACTCACAATGTTGTCAGGTCCTCCTTCGTGAAGCAGTCCTTCTCGTCGCCCCACTCATGCAGATCCATGCAACCATTGTTCGTACACGATACTCCACGCAGAAATGCAATGCAGTATTTAGTGGTCCCATAGCTTGCACGCATGACGTCGCCGCCGCCACTTGGCGAAGGCGTCCCATCAACGGCTCCGATTACACGGGCAGCATCCTCTCTCCGATAATACGTTATGTACAGACCTAAGATAGGTGGTCGCCCTCCCGGAGGTGTTCGTTTCACAAGCAGAATCTTCGTGATCTTCCCGTACTGTCCAAAATACTCATTGGACCGGAGCGTTGGGATCAACTGAGGACGACCATTAGATGGACTCAGAAAAAAGCTTTTAGCTCTTACCTCTTCCTTTGCAAAGCGCGACCCAAGACCCACAACGTAAACCACGTTGCGCTGAACGACACGCACGTTGAGCAGATGGCGTCTCCCAAGGGTGTCGAGATCCTTGCGTTCGCGTTCCCTCTGCTTCTTCTGCTGCGTAAGTCGCTTGTGACTGTGGATAGTACACCTTGAGCAGGAACACAGATAAATAATGAAGTAGGGCATACTCTTCCTTGTTGATCGGTTTGAATTCCACCGCCTCATCTGAGTACTCACGACGGCACGCTGGGCAGCGTCGATTCAAATTCTCCTTAATATGGTGCCAGCAAAAACGGCAGATCTATGGAAACGCGTTATAGACGCTGTCGTTGGGGCTGTATGCAGAACGCTAACCTGATAGCCACAGGGACAAGGCTTGAAATTCAAGTCCGAAACATCCATTTCCTCGAGACACAGAGGACATTCTGCGTCCTCCTGGGTCGAATTGTGAGTATTCTAGCAAAAATAAGTGGCGTGCCACAAGAAATGGGGCTTACTGCCTCTTCATCGCTCCAGTACGCGTCCTGGACTCCGGCCAGTACGTGTGATTTCGACTGGGAAGTGGGCATATGGCTGTTATGGACGACGGGCGCAGGCAAAGACGGGTATAGCTTGGGCAAGGACATGGCAAATAGACGGAGAAAGTAGTGAAGAGGTGCGAGGTTGCGAGGAGATCAAAGACGACGCGGCGTACAGGAAGAAATGAGTGGCCGCGAGTAACCCTTTGTTCGTGTTTATACAATTTCCTTAACAGGGACCAGCACGTCCCACAGCCACAGTAGCACTGGCATTCAGTTGCCAGCGTCGGAGTCCCAGCAGTTCCGCTCAGCTTTTCTCTAACGGCCTGTTTTGCGATGGAAAATTTCTCTCGTCGGGCCTACTTCATTCTGAAACTTGGGCCGGTGGCCGGCGGGCTGCAGGACCCCCGGTCGTACGCAAAGTCACAGCTTCGAGTTTAAACAAGCCAAACCCTCCATCAAATTGTCCATACGCGTACAGTCAAACACTCGATTTGAATAGTTATTGGTGGAAAGATTTTCGTATGCAATTCACAGGGTTATGCAATTAAAGAGGTATGGATCCATATATAATGGATGGCTTGGTGGACACCAAATCCTATGCAAAACATGAGGCTATGCAGACCGAGGGAAATTCAAATCAAGGGGTTCGACTGTATGATCTTCTGCTCACCTCTGCGCCGGCTGATGGCCCTCTTGAAACGCAAAATACTAAAAGTCAGATCTCCTAACTGCTGGATTGGCATCAGGCAAATGCATCTTCCAACCCCTCGTACCAATACTTTCTCTTGCTGTCCAGTTGCGACCCTCCTCTTATACTACAGGTTTTCACTCTCGTCATCCCCGATTTTTCTTATCTGTTCACACTTTTACCTCCACAATCAAAACTGGACACGTGGGATTGGTGAGCATGCATGGATTCTGGTACAGAATCGGACCCAAGGCTGTCTTCCCCTTTATCAGTTCGTCGCACTGTTCCTGTGCTTCGAACGCAGTTGCTTCTTAAGGCCCCCAGCCCTTAATGGCACGTTTCAAGTCCGAAGGTCCAGACGAGGTCGCATATCGAGTCTTCCGACTGGCGCTCTGGCATCAATATTTTGCCTGCTCTTGGCCCCTTTTTCCATGTGCATTTTCAACCCTCACTCATTAACGGTTTGCCTTAAAGTAATTTCGTCCGTGCACGCGAAGGCGAAACGGCGTGTACAGGAAAAAAATCTTCAGAATCCTGATCACAATGAGCATATACGCACGATATCAAAAAAAATCACCACAACATTGTACAAAGGGCTGTACAGATTCGGAAAGGGTTCCGATTGTCTAATGTCCTCATGCGTGATTAAGCACATTTTCCATGATGCTGTTATACAAATTGTTGAGATCAAAGAGACGGTAACATCACAAGTCAAAATCAAAGTCATCATCCTCTTCATCAAGTTCTTTCCGTCTTTGAAACTAAATTAGAAAAACACGGACATTTAAGAATTGCATAGGATGATAAGGTAATTATTCATACCACTATAGCACCCTTCGCTCCGGACTTTGACTTCGCGTCCTCGGCCTGAGAAACAACATGTCATTAAATCAGCGGATGGCGACAGTTGTCAATGCCTACCTGTTCTAAAAGACTGATGAGCTGATCCTCTCCCACACGCCCTCGTAGCTGGCCGCTCTGGGCCATACGCAATAGTATGCTTTCGATCTGGGTAGATCGTATCGGGCTAACGAGGGCTATTCGTGCAACTAAATAAAAATGCACACCGGTTAGTTTTGTGAGTACGAGTAAAGTTACCCATCTGGCAAATGACACCCACGTCGTTCGCGTGCTTTGGAATCAAGCACGGTAGCCAGCAGATCTCGCCGCATCTGCTCTTCAGTCGCGCGCTTCGCCTCCGCCTCGGGGTCATTGCCGCCTGTAGGTACACCTTGTGATGAAGAGCCGGAGGAAGCCCCCTGACGAAGCTGTTGAAGCCTCGCCGCACGAATTGCCTCTAAGTCTTGGTCGCTCATTGCGTCCGGTGGCAAGTGTTCGCACTGGCAAGAGCCCTAAAGTACAGCTGCTCGTACTATGCGCTTCAGATTCAGGATATCTTCAGAGATCACGCTACTTGTTACTTGCCACGTGACGTATCGCGCGTCCGTTTTGTTTAAAACTCCGATTTAAATGCGATACGAAAAAGGGTTGCTGACGGATGCGTGATTGCACTATTCTGCTACAGTCACAAATCCAGTCACGATCCGACCTTGTCACTGAATTGCTTACTTAGGATTAAGAACTTGTCCACCATCATGCCTGCCGAAATGTATAACGCAAACCCGACGGTCTTTGAGCCATCGAAGCTCGCTAACTCTTCATCCGTACCCCATAAGCTATGGATTGACGAGGATGATTCGGCAGCAAGCACCGGGAGCGAGGATGAGGTCGAGCCAATTGACTCCGACGAGATATATGGTATGCACAGTGCTCTAACCTGGTCGGTTTGACTGTGCTGATACTCGGTCTCACTCAATCTGTCATGGCTCAGGTCATATCAGGACCGTTTATGACCCAGAACATCCGCTGACACTTGAGCAGCTCGCCGTGGTATCGGCACCGCAAGTTGAGGTGAACGGAAACCATGTCCTCGTCGAGTTTACGCCTACCGTACCACACTGCGGCGCATCGACGCTCATAGGTAAGCCCACTGAAATACCCCGCCATCTCGACATAGCTAAACCCTACAAGGCCTCTCAATTCGCGTGCGCCTGATGCGTACGCTCCCGCACCGCTTCAAAGTCGATATCCGCGTGAAGCCTGGATCACATCAGACCGAGACCGCTTGTGAGTGCACATGTACCCAGTCCTGACATCATTTACTCACTGCCCCTCTCAGTAAATAAGCAATTAAACGATAAAGAACGAGTAGCGGCAGCGCTGGAGAACCCGGCACTCCTGAATGTTGTCGAGCAGTGTCTGGGGCAAAAATAATGATTGTCGGTTCTCTGGAATCTGGATTTCTACTCGTTGCGCGCCCGTCATTTGTATCATTATCTGTATCCTCCTTTTCCTCCCAAAGCGTTGTCGTAAAAACACCGATTCTTCTACATTTATAAAAGTACAAACTGCAAGTACATTCAATAGAAAAGGATGCACACAGCACATGCGGAACTACAATACATAACATTGGCTAGCCTACTTCGCGATTGGTACCCCTCTACTCGCTCTTTTTATTTATCGGTGAGGCCGGCGCCAGTTCGGTTGGAACGAGCCGCCCGCGCTCCCCCCTCCACCCATTGGACCTACACCAAAGTTGGACGGTATGTGTCGAGGCACATGCGTGCCCTGAGTGCGGAAATCCGTGGCAAACGCCTGCAGCAGCGAACCTGGTAGCATTCCACCTGGGTGACGCATTGGTATTGCAGTCAGTGGCGCGGAAGTAATGACAGGTGGGGTGTTCTGGACGGGCGGCGGCGTAGGGGTGGGTGGTGGTGGTGGTGGTTTCCAGTTCTGTTCCATTATGTTACAATGACCAATTGAGCAAGCATTTTCTCTCGGACCTAGTAGTAGCACTTACATGTTGTCTGCCTTCACGATAAAGCTCTTCCAGTCTCTCATCCCATATGCCTTTCTCCTCGTACTCCTGGAAAGCACGAAAGAGGAGCAACGCACAGCGGGCGTCCTCGATAGAGTCGTGTTCGCCCGTCTGAATGTTCTGCTTTAAAACAACCCACGAAAGGAAACGTAGAGAAAGCCGCCGTTGGCGTGCCTCGATGAAATAGATGTCGACGGTATCGAGTACTCGATCAGGAGGCACGTACAAGTCTGATGGACGCGAACAAAAAAGGAGTGTTAAGCGTATATGCAAACGGATAAAGAGTAACGAACTGATTATGCGGAAGTCCTTTTTGAGGCCGTGACCGATAAAAACACACCCTAGATCTACGAGCAGCCTAAGCTTTTTGTATGCCATTTTTAGTGGTACAAGTGTGTGTCTTGACATGTGAGGGTCCAAGTCTCCATCTGCGACATAGTTAAGGTTTATACAAAAATCATCCACATAAGGAACACAGCTTACACTTGATACCGGAGTACTCTGTGAGATAATCCACGATCGCTTCGCTGGTGTGGATGTGATCGTCAATGAAAGGAACACCAAGCTTCGGCCCATCAGTTACACGAAGCACGGAGACACGCGCGAGACTCAGGCGGGCGGGTCGGAGAACTTTCTTTGTCCCATCCGATCGGTACTCCGATTCTTCCTAGTCAAAAGTAAGAACAAATACACAAACGGATGGGAAGGATGCAACCTGTTGCATTGAGACAAACTCCGCATCTATCGCGACCATCGTCCCAGGGCGAGGAAGTTCATCCGTACCTAATAGCTCGTGCTTAATAAAAGCATTGCTACGATTGCTGTGTTTGAGTCGAAAAAGTCAACAAACGAATTATAATCTTCGTAAAGGGTGTCATCCTACATGGATATATTTATGTCTCGCTGCAGGATAGATAAGTCAAGCTCCTGTGGTAAGTCCTTGTAACTGAGCTTGTTACGCTTGTCTATTCTTTCGTAGTACAGAATGGCTGGGACCTGAGCATACCAAGGCAGTGAGCAACCTGCCATCCTTAGGGGGAAAGTGGGACAAAAGGTACCTTCCAAATACCAGGAAAGCCGAGGGCATCGCGTTCGGAAACGTTTGTGACAACAAAATCGTTGAAAATTACCCAGGGGCCCGTCAGTCCTCGTCTCTCGGACTTAGGGACTAGATAGAGCCCTTGTATTTAGGAAAGTGAATATTAGTATAGGATAAACAGACAGACTTTTTACAATAGAGACGAGGTGCCCGTACTTCTTCCCTTCCGGCACAACCTCGACAATCATTGACTTCAAGGATCTTCAAATTTTGCTCACAAAATTGTAGTTGATCACTCACACGAAGCTCATACTGTACGACCTCTGCCTCATCGACACCGTCAACCTGACCGCGGATCTCAATACGCGGCCGGACGAATGTGCCTTGACGATGGCGGGTGTCTAGCCAAAGGCGATGCGTTGCGAGTCCGGGTTCGTATATTGAGGTATTAAGCGCAAGAACTGGGGGAAGGTCGGCACTCGGGATGGATTTGCGGCTCTCATTCGTTGAGAACTGTTTGCAAAGCGGACAAGTCGCCTTATACGCGCTCCCACGTAGGAGTGAATCGCGAACGATGGTTGAGAAATCGGGAAGTGGAGCAGGTCCGGCTACGCTCTGTGTCGAGGTAGTCTGGTCAGCAAGTCCCTAGTAGAGACAGTAGGATAAAGTTATACCGATTTGGGAAATATTAGGTCGACAACGTGCGTCATACCTTCCTTCTGCCTCCGACCCTTACAGCTATTGCAGTAGATGTTCGTTTTCGCATCGAGACCTAGGAGTTGCGTGACCGGTGCGGCGATCATCGAAGGTGACAGGTTCTCCGCAGGCACGATGAGCGGATTGTTCGGGAAGTTGTTGCCCTCCGAGCTGAGCTGGTCAAGCAGGAATCTGTGGAAGCCCTGAATCGTATCGCTATAGCTGTGTGCGGGTTTGCCGAAATCAATGTAGGCAATTTGGTTGTGCGCTAGGGGCAACATCATTAGGGTAATATCTTTGCCATTAGAATTTTCGACCCCTACCTTGAACGAGTGCACCAATGGTCTTACAGAAATTACTCGCTTGGCAGTTGACGCCCCGCGCATCTTCGAGCATACGCATGGCAAAGCCCAGCTCGCAGAGGAAACAATGCTCTCGATTGCAGTTGGTCAGAATGTGCGATTCAGCAAGGCGGCGCATCGGCAGGCAATAATGCAGGCTCTGAACTAGACAATTTGTGTATGAGTTCACAATGTGTGATTCCAATCCGCTGTATTCGGTCTTGTTGTAAAATCTGTGTAGCATCCCGTCAGCTTATTCAAATTATGACCGGAGCTTGGTCCAGCGTACGCAAAATCAAAGTCCTCTACACCAAATTTAGAGTATTGGATGACGACTTCACGATACGGACGTGGGATGTCTTCTGTGCTGTCCAAAATCGGAGCTTCCAGCTCAAGCTATAGACATAGTTTTTAAAAGCCGACACAGCGGAGACATGTCAACCTACCTGTTCTGAACGTGGCCTTCCGCTCCTGAACCTGGCCGTGTCCTTCTTTAAGCCCGAGAGGACCACGTTGCGTCTTCCTTGTAGCTCCTTCGGCATGGTAGCGTATGCGACGAACTCATTTACTTTGATTGAGTTCTCGATCTGCGTAGGAATCTTTGGGGGTGGGGGATATGCGAGATTTGAAGGCATGAACTTGGGCGTCCAGGAGGAGAGTAGCGGAGTATCGTAGTATGGCATACCGATTGAGTTTAAGGGGCTGATCACAAGTGAATGGATAGCTACAGCGACGCAAAGAAGGGACATTACGTGGTGTCTGTCCATTCGAAGTCGGGTACCGGTTCTGGGACGTCTGGCCACTCAATAGGTTGGCCATCGAATCCGTTAAATGGCAGTGACCCCTCTTCGTCAGCCGCTGTCATTAAATGTATAGTACCATCCGCGTCTCCGAACGCGAGATATACACCAGTTGCTGAGATAGCGACGGAACTGACATACGAAGGGATGTCCAGCTGCAGGAATCTTGATCAAGGAGGGAGCGCATATACTCAGTTGGATGACGTACCTGGTAGAATTCACCACCGTCCCCCGGGTTAGAGGTGTCTACAATATTTACTAAGCCTCTGGTGGAAGTTACAACAACGCTTGAGGATCTTCGTGGGAGGATATTGATAAAGCCTGGCCCAGCAGAGAAGGAAGCCGGCGGCAGAGCTTTGAAGCTACGTAAATCGTAGACCTTAACAAGAGGTTCGGGAAAGGGGCGCGACTGTCTGTTCGTACTATGGGTTTTAATTGATTACGGCTATTGGTTTATTTACGAACCTTACTCCCCAGCCGATAGAGAACACAAGGTTTCCGCTGACCTCCAGGCCTTGCACGCTTTTTGTATGCGCCTTCACGAATGACTCGGAAAAGTCGCCTTTCTTACCCACGCGAACGTCGTGCGTGCGCAGATATCCATCCGCAGAGCCAGAGATGAGCAGGGTATGGGAGGACACAAGATGCGTGATAAGAGACGGAGCAGTCCACTGTCTGACGAGTGCCCCAGTCGAGCTGTTCACAAGAGCAAGTTCCGGGACGCTTGTAGATACAGCGATATTGGGAGAAGCGCTGATGGAATTGGAGAACGTCGTCGCTGTGTGCAGTGATCTGACCGGCGTAGAGGGTCAATACACAATGCTTATAGCATCGCACAGGCGGCTCACCTGTAGTACCATTGGTTCACCCCGCCCTTGCTCCACTGCCCAACCCCGCGTCCAGCAGTGCCCAAGGCACGTACATACTTGTCCCCGATGAGTAACTTCTTGACCGAAAGGTCGCCCCCTACGGGGCAAGAGACGCCGCGCGTGCCGTGTGTGCCGTAGAAGGAGACAATGTTGCCGGCATTGTCGCCAGTCCAAAGGGTATCCGCGACGGGGTCGAACGCGAGCGCAGTGACGGGCTGCGCATAAAGGTCACGCTGAGTGAGGATGGGTGCTATAGGACGGTATGTCGACGACATTATTGCCGACGCGGGTCACGGTGGTTAAAGCTGGCCTCGTCCGAATGCGGCGGTGCACACACGCAAGTAGCCCTTGTGCTCTGCGATCATGGACCGTTGCGCGAGACCGGAGGCTCAACACATAGCGTACGCTCACCGCCATTGCTGCTACTGATCGATGCCAATGGTGACCTGCTGTCTGCGCGCCCACCAGCGCCGCATACGACCGCCTTTTTCGCTCAGACGCGCCACTCTCGAGGCTCAAGGATGCCGCCTTCGGGGGCCACCTCTTCGAACGCGTCGCCGGGGTGGACCAGGATGCCCTAGGTGTGGCGGGCAGGAGCATGGCATGGAAGGTTCTTCGCTGCCGCCTTTTGCTGTGTCTGATTGAGACCGACCTGACGCGCTCGCCGCAGCTCTTCTTGATCCCTACAGTTCCTCTGACACCTCCTGCGAACCAGACGACCGCAAGTCCGCCTCTAAATACCCTTAAATCTCTCAGGAAGGATTATGCATCTCTGCTACTTGAAAAAATGCGTGCGCCAGATGGCAGCTACGAAGAGGGTTTTGTTATCCCAGGCGTTGCTGAGCTGCCCCGACACGGCGAGGGCACAAGTGCGAACCTGCAGCGTAATAACCCACTGAGTCTACACGAGGATGTACGGAAACTGGCTATTTATAATATCAAGATATGCGCTCAATGTACTTGTAGAACCCCTGGAAAGAATGGTTCGCTGCTGTTGAACTTCGGAGAACCATTCGCCAAGACGTCGAGAGGACGTAGGTCGCTTCATTCTTAAATAAATAAGGACGTTATTAGCTCACGTTAGCTTATTAAAGATTCCCCGACTTCGACTATTTCCGTGACCCTGACGTGCAAGCCCAGCTCACGTATATTTTATACGTTCGCTCCGTTATGTACCCCGATATCGGTTACCGGCAAGGCATGCACGAGCTACTGGCACCGCTCCTGTATGCGCTTGACTACGACTCGTTGTCTCCAGATGGACAACTGGATCCAGACCTTGAAGAATTTTGCTCGCGGACTTGGATTGCAGCTGACGCCTGGGCTCTTTTCGGTGTGGTGATGGATGGCGTGAGCGCGTGGTACGAGTGGCGCGAGCCTACGCCTTTATCTCTACCATCCCCATTGAAGGCTCAGTTTCACCACGGTGCACCAGAGGGACAAATTGAAATTAAGCCTTACGTTGCGCCGATTGTGCTCGCGTGCCAAAGGTTGCAGGCCGAATCGCTGAAGGCCACTGATCCTATATTATGGCAAAATATGCAAAAAGCCGGTATTGAACCGCAGATTTATGGAATGTTAGTGATTTGCGCTTATTTTTTCCCTCAAAGTGACTTGATGTATTGTTTGTACTTGCAGTCGTTGGCTTCGCTTATTATTCACACGAGAGTTCTGTCTTCCTGATGCTATGCTACTCTGGGATGGCATATTCTCGTGTGATATTTCTTTTGAGTTGGTACCATGGATTTGCGTAGCCATGCTCATTCGCATAAGAAACCAGCGTGAGTCCTATTTTCGTCCTTTTGAATGACATCTGATTCATGCGTGCAGTCATACCCGCCGACTACAGTAGTCAGCTCACGTCCCTTCTCCGCTACCCACCACCACCCGCCAACACTGATACCATGAGCCCTTATTATGCTGTGCTCTTATTGCGGCAGGCATTTGCGCTATGCACAGCGCCGAATCCCGCCACTGGCTCATCCATTGCGATGGAGAACAGGAATCTTCTAAATATCCCACTCGACGTACCTGAGCCTATGGCCTCGCCGGCACGCACACGAAGACCCGAGCCATCGCGTCGCGTTAGTGTTGACGCGCAGCGTGGGGGTCCGAGTAGGGAGACAAAAACTCGAACTTCACAACAGTCGCTGCAATTAGGATTGCCCGAGCTCCTTGCCCGAGGGCTGCTTGAAAAAGGAGAAAGTTTGGGTATTAACAAGACCGTCATGAATGCAGTTTCGGAAATCCGGGTAAGTAATCTTCTGGCGTTTGTTCAGCGTCGCTAAATAAGTTTCTAGAAAAATATTCCAGAACTAGCCAATCAATTAATGCGGACACCCACAGCAAGTACTGCCGGTTACAGCTCTTTCCCGCTTCTCGATGAGCGCCCTCCAGAAGAAAGACCTCCGTGGGAGCACCGCACGCGCCTGGAGATGGAACGTGAACTCGCCGCATTGCGAACATTGCAACTGCAGCTGGGCACCGCAGTTGGGCTGGCGGTCGATGCACTGCTTCAAGATGAAGGTGACGATCGCGCCGCGGACGTTCTTAAGCGCATTAGAATCCGCAAACGCGAGGCGCTCGAGAGCCTTGCGCACGTGCGCGACCTTTTGAAGGGAACGACGATCGAGATCGACGAAGAGCGACTATATGGAGAAGAGGAGTATCAACGACGGAGGCAGCAGCCGCCCGCACAACGTCAGTCACCTCCTCCAAGGCCACCAGAGCCTGTAGCGGCCCCCCGTGTGCCGGTTGAACATCGTAGACAAAAGTCTTCCCCCGCGACACAAAACGCAGAATCTTCTTCTCACCCGCTGGCCTCTCTCCCGCGTACGCCTTCCGTTCCCCTGGTCACTGCGGTGCCCGTCCCTGCTCATCGTTCGGGTCAGACGGCCACACTGCCTCGCCGCGCGAGTGGGTCCGCTGCAATGGGAGCTGATGCACACGCATCCGGAAATGGGATGCATGCGCCATGGAACTACACGCGTTCGAATTTTACTGCAATGAAGATGGACACAGCAGCATTACCACGTCCCCCACCACGAACGTCCCAAGTCGTTCCACAAACTGCATTAGCCCGTCCAGATGGCGCGGCATACCCGGAGCAAAGCTCTTCGCGTCAGCGGAAGGCGAGCACGGATCCACTGGGTGTGATCCCGTCATGAGCAAGGAGTTTTTTTTAGTCGCTATAGTTGTGATCGGTATAAGTATTGATGTGTATGTATTACGGCCGTGTACTAGTTTGTAGATTTGAACCCGTCCCGGTTTGCTCCTGCATGAAGGGTAATCACGGGGATGTGATTGGCGGGGCTCTCCTAATCATCTGACAACCGCGCCGGGTCCAAACGGGACCCGGTTATCCCTACAGCTTTTCCTCGTCACACCTTCGTTGTCTTTGTCGTCGTCGCCGTACCCCGCCGTCGCTGTCGCCCATGTTGCGCAAGTCGCTTTCACGGCTCCCCAAGCGCTCTGTGCGCGCGTTCCACGCCTCGCCCGCAGCCCAGCGCGTCGTTGCGACAAACCCGGTTAAGGCTCAGGAAGTCAACGTGCGTACTGCGAAGGTCTCGGCTTGACGCGTGTACTCGTCTTATTTCGCAAACAATACAGTCGTTAGCTGCGCAGGGAAAATACCCAATATTTGAGCACGAATATGATGCCATTGTTGTGTACGTGCGCTACACGCCCCTGCGGTTTCGCGTATCGTGTCTGATTCGTGTTCACAAATTACAGCGGCGCGGGTGGTGCAGGTTTGCGGGCCGCGTTTGGTCTCGCTGAGGCTGGCTTCAACACCGCGTGTATCACCAAGTTATTCCCGACGCGTAGCCATACCGTCGCTGCTCAGGTTGGTGCGACAGTCTCTTTTCCAGTGCTCGAGAGCTGACCACTTTACAGGGTGGAGTTAATGCTGCCTTAGGGGTAAATACACTCGACTGCCTGCTCGACAACTTTTAATTCGTAAAATTTCTTACAGAACATGACTGAAGATGACTGGAGGTGGCACATGTATGACACTGTAGGTGCAGATGTTGATTCGCGATAGGTCCGTACTGAAGTTGGCTGAAGGTTAAAGGATCGGACTGGCTCGGCGACCAGGATGCCATCCATTACATGTGTCGTGAGGCCCCGAACTCTGTTATTGAAGTTCGTCCTATAGCTCCCCAAGCTTACTACATCTAATTGCTAACTATTCAAAATAGCTCGAGCATTTTGGTGTCCCCTTCTCGCGAACGAAGGAGGGCAAAATTTATCAGCGTGCTTTTGGAGGGCAGTCACTAAAGTACGGCAAGGGTGGCCAAGCATACCGCTGTGCTGCTGCTGCTGACCGCACGGGTCATGCAATTTTGCATACTCTTTATGGCCAGTCGCTCCGACACAACACCAACTTCTTCATCGAATACTTCGCGCTCGACCTCATCATGGAAGACGGTGAATGCGTGGGTGTTATGGCCATGAACATGGAGGACGGCACATTGCACCGCTTCCGCTCGCACAAGACAGTACTCGCGACAGGCGGTTATGGCCGTGCATACTTTAGCTGCACAAGTGCACATACGTGCTCGGGCGATGGCAATGGTATGGTAGTTCGTGCGGGTCTGCCTCTTCAGGATCTCGAGTTTGTGCAGTTCCACCCGACCGGCATTTACGGCGCTGGTTGCCTAATTACTGAGGGTAGGTTTTCATCCGCTCCTCTCCTTTGACTGTTGTTTAGTAAGCATCGGTAGGCTCTCGCGGTGAGGGAGGATATCTCCTGAACTCCGAAGGCGAGCGCTTTATGGAACGTTATGCGCCGACCGCGAAGGATTTGGCCTCTCGCGATGTTGTGTCTCGCAGCATGACGATTGAAATTCGCGAGGGCCGTGGCGTTGGACCTGAGAAAGATCACCTTTTCTTGCAGCTCAGCCACTTGCCCCCTGATGTACTTCATGAACGTCTGCCTGGTATCTCTGAGACCGCCGCCATTTTCTCCGGTGTTGACGTTACGAAGGAGCCCATTCCTGTTTTACCGACTGTCCACTACAACAGTACGTTCCGTCCGTTTATTCGTACTGGAATACGAAATTTACGTTACCATCTTAGTGGGTGGTATTCCGACAAAGTACACCGGCGAAGTCTTGACTGTAGACGAGGTCAGTGCTCGGTGGTTCAAGATATGTGCTCAAGTGGCGCGGGGAGTTAACAGATTGCTTTTACCAGAGTGGCAAGGACAAGGTCGTTCCTGGCCTGTATGCAGCAGGCGAGGCGGCTTGTGTCTCTGTGCACGGTGCAAACCGCCTTGGAGCAAACTCGTTACTTGACATCGTCGTCTTCGGTCGCGCTTGCGCACATCATATTAAGGACACGTTCACACCTGGCAAACCCCACAAGAAAATTGATGAGAACGCTGGCATGCAGTCCATCGAATTCCTTGACAAGATCCGGTATGCTCTTTCATCCTCTATACATCAGGGTATGTTCTAAAAACGTCGATGCATACTGTAGCACATCTGAAGGCCCCATCTCCACCGCACAACTGAGACTGGATATGCAAAAGGCAATGCAGACCGACGCTGCCGTCTTCAGGTTTGTCCCCTTTCTTAATGGTTGGTGAAGGCGTATTGACCCCCCTCCAAGGACGGAGAAGACCCTCGCCGAAGGTGTTGATAAAGTCACGCAAATTTACAAGGACTTTGACAAGATCGGCATCAAGGACAGGAGCATGATTTGGAACTCGTGAGTTTATTCGCATCCTAGGTGGTCATAGAAAGTGACAGGTATTCGTAGCGACCTTATTGAGACGCTTGAGTTACGCAACTTGCAGCAATGCGCAATCCAGACCATTACGGCTGCACTTGCGCGTAAGGAATCGCGTGGTGCTCACGCTCGCGAGGACTACTCGGAGCGCGACGATGAGAACTGGATGAAGCACACACTGACGTTCCAGCGCGACCCCTCAAAACCGGACGTTGAAATCAAGTACCGCAACGTGATCAGCACGACGCTCGACGAGGAGGAGTGCAAGTCCGTCCCGCCGTTCAAGCGGGTATACTAAAAGCGTGCAGCTCCCGACTTTCGTCCGCCGCAGAGTGGATGCCCGACATTGGCGCAGACCAATAGTCCTTTGATCCTACTTTTTGGCCACGCCTACTTTACATTAGCTCATTCGTGTAAAAGAGCTTGCATGTGCTTGCGGCCTTTTTGAAAGATTCTTATACGGAATACATCAATCACATCGAAAGTTGCCGAGAGAGAGTCGAAAGTGCCGGAAGGGTAGTATCGAGTGAGGGTCACTGTCACCGGTACAACTGCCTTACAAGAGTATCGGCGTGACGTCCCCTAGTAAGCGTAACGCGACTACCTTTGCTTTCGACTTCCACGACGCCATGGCTGCGCTCCCTCGTAAGGCTGGCGGCCTCTATGGTGGCATACAATTCTCTTCCACTGGTGCTCTTGCTCCTTCGAGTATTACTGAGCCGGAGCTCGATGCACAACACAACACCGAAACCGCCTCAACCTCAGCTTCGGTCCCGCCTACTTTTGCATCCACTTTCACAACTGCAACATTCGACCACCCAACGGCAATTGCAAGCGAGATTACGAAGAATGCGGAGCCCACCGCCGACGCTGGCGCGTCCGCGAGCAAAGCCACAGCCGGTATTCCCCTCTGTTGTCCGCAGCGCGTAGAGACACTATTAAAAACTGCCCATGACATTTCATCCCTTCCGAACCAATCGATTTGATTCGAATTCGACGCATGAAACCCGATGTTGAACAGGCTGGTCCGCGGCGCTTGCATTTGCACCTGTGCGTCGTGGGGGCAAGGCCAAGCCCAGACCCACGGGGGCGTCCTCGCGCGCAATACCCATCGGCGCCCAGATCGAGCAGGCCCCTATACCCTCGTCGGCAGTCATTTCAGCGCCGCCGGTCCTGCTCTCCTTGGAACCAGAGCAGTTAACAAAGTCAACGGAACCGGAGCAGCCGGCGGGTTTGGGGTGGGGGAAGAAGATTAAACCGCCGTCGATGGTACTCGACGAGGATGTCAACGGATTCAAGTCAGGTCGCCGAAAGAATAACAATGCTGGTAGTGGGAAAAAGAAAGGGAGAAAGGTGCGTTTAATTCTTTCTTGGGATTCTTGCGCACCGGGCTGACTTTCCTGTTCACTTGATTTTCTTTAAATATTTTTATGGACTACAGAATAAAAATGCTCCCATAGTCCCGACATGGGACCCCATGGAAACATACAACGCTCTGCGCCCGAATGATTACTACGAGTATAAGGCATGGAAGAAGCGCGAGCGTGTTGAGCGACGGGAGAGACTTGCTGAAGAAAGGCGGCAAGCGGAGAGAAAGCGCTTCAGGAGTAATAGCTATTCAGGCAGCGAGTACTCTTATAGCGACGATGATGAACGGCCAAGGAAAAATGGTATGTTATTGACACGTTTTTGTTGGGATATCTGAAGTCAATGTGCGTACAACAGCTCGACGCGAGGATGAGGATCCTCGTCATAATTATGATAAGCTGGATGTCGCGATGTCCAACCCTCCCCCTGTTGTGGTTGATTCATCGATGACCGGAGATGAGGCTTACGCACGCCGTCTTGCTCTATCCAAGGGTATCTCAATCGGACAGGTGGCGACCTCCGCCTTGCCGCCACCACCAGCTGAAACAGGCGATGAGGCATACCTGCGCCGAATGAGGATGAGCCAGCTCCAGCCGCGGATGAGTCCCCCGCCAATCCCGCATCGTTTTGCGCCAGAGGCCGAACCGAAACCAGAGCCGGAACCAGAACCTCCAGCACTTTCTTTCAACCCCTTCGCACCGCCGTCCGTGCCGCCCCCGCCGACGATGATGCCGCCTTCGGCCAGTGCTTCGGGCGAGGCGCAGGATCCCGAGTTCGAAGCTCGAGTGAAGAGTAGTCGAGAAGCGGCAGCGGCCGTTGCCGCACGGCTGGCGAAGCTAGCTGCACTTGCACCAGCTGTAGAGAGTGTGGCCGTGGCAAATGAAGCTATCCCAGAGACAGAAGAGAAGTGTGTATCTCATTGATTTCGATTTAATTCACTTAGTAACGCTCTCCTTCCTTTATAGATCGGAGCATGGGTTTGCCTCACGCATTATGGCCAAATGGGGATATAAAGAAGGCCAAGGGCTTGGCTCGGAAGGGGCGGGAATTGTTAACGCCTTAACTGTCGAAAAAGTTGGCCAGGGCAAGGACAGCAAAGGCAAAGGTGGAAAGAAGGGCGCTCCCGGTAATCCCAAACCAACTAATGGAACAGGAATGGGCAGTGCACGCGGGCGAATTGTGAATGATAACGAGGATGCTAAGGCGCGCGAAGACCGTGCACGTTTCGGAGACCCAAGTCGTGTAGTTGTTCTAACGAACATGGTTGGACCTGAGGATGCAGAGGATATGGAATTGCGCGAAGAGATTGGGGACGAGTGCGCAAAAAATGGCGTCGTCGAGCGTGTCGTTGTACACGTCGTGGATCCTCCACCGCCGGCTGCGGAGGGAGACCCCGATGCAGTGCGTATATTCGTGCAATTCGGCGGGCCGGCCGCTGCGTGGAGGACGGTGCGCGAGCTTGATGGGCGCTACTTTGGTGGGCGAACAGTGCGTGCTCGCTACTTCTCCGAGGCGCGATTCCAGCGGTTCGAGTTGAACGGTCCCCTCGTCTGAACTGGGTCAACATGCGTCCCAGCAAGCATATCTTATTTGTTATATCAACCATGTGCAGCTAGTTTATATTTTGGCATAGGAACGGGGCCACTATCACATCTATCCAGTGGTTGTTTTGCTTTAATATTAATGTTTTGTGTTTCCAACGTATAATTAATTTGAGAATAATTTATTGCAGTCGCCTACACAGGAAATAGTGTTCTCTTGTCGAACAAATGTAGTGATCCAAAGAGTCTACTCTCTGCTCCGGGCAAAGGACGGTGGGATGAAACAAGGTTCACATCCGAACAAAAGGAGTGAATCCCAAGCACCCCGGGAAGGGTACGCTCACACAATGGGTTCGCCTGCAGCATTCACTGCGTTACTAACAGCCGTCTTGTCCCTTTTGACGTAGTCAAGGTAGATTCGGCCAGTGAGTCCCCCGGGCGGTAGACGTCCAAATGGTTGCATGTGCATCTCCGCCTCGGAAAAATGCGTCATCCACTGCACATACGGTTTTAACTGGCAGAAGAGAAGGAAGGAGCAAAGTTAACCGTGGTTCACCGGAGAAAACAGGGAGGACATGAAAAAGGCGGCTCACGGACGAGTCGTTGAGGTCCTCAACGGGGGGTGCGACGAAAACACGGACACGTTCGTCAAGGAGGCGGTATTGGGCGTTGCCGCGGCCGAAATATTTTCCTGGTGCGCCTGTGCGCAGACCGGGCAGGGAGGACTGACGAGTGCCTGTGTATTGTCGGTGAGCACTACGGCGAGTTCGCTTTATCGTCATGCGCGAGAGACAGACCTTTATAATAGTCCTTATTTCCCCGCTTGGGCGTCAGTGGTCGTCTGGACGCCTTAGACAGGCAAGCTAATGTCGGCCTCATCGTAGTTGTCGTCGAGTGGACCGAGGCGAAAGCTGAGCGAAATTCGGTGGTAGTCACGTGTTACCTTCACTTTATTCGGAGCCAAGCATTACTATTAATCTAGACTTCTTCTCCCGCACAGTCAGCCCCAGCACTGCGCGAAATGGGCAAGAAAGGGAGCGGAACGAGAGGCGGCGGAGGCCATCCAACTCATAAGCGGGGCCGTGGGCGAGGCGGTTCACATCATAACCATGCGCGCCGGGCTCAGGAGCGGGAGGACGGACTCGATCGCCCGGACAGCGCAATCGACATCGTCGATGGCGGCAGCTCGGATGAAGAAGGAATGGAAGGGAAGAGTATTACTGCGAAAATTGACGTCCCCGTCGCGATGTGGGTGCGTAACACAGACATCTTCTCTTCGGAACTGTGTGTTCAGAGGCCCTTACTTGGTGCTGACGGCCGTAGTAGGACTTTGACCATTGCGACCCGAAACGCTGCTCTGGAAAAAAGCTCGCACGTCTTGGGCTCATCCGTGACCTGAAGGTTGGCGCCAAATTCCGTGGGATCGTCGTCTCGTACGTTCTATCCAGTGTCTATATGCGCGTGGTCGCGTAATTTTGTGGTGACGGTCCTAAATCCATTTCGTAATATAGACCAAAGGGCTCGCAAGTAATCAGTCCTGCAGATCACGACGTTGTAGCCAGTGCGGGTGTCGCAGTTGTTGAGTGTTCCTGGGCACGTCTCGAGGAGATCCCTTGGCGCAAGATCGCGAGTCCAAATGAGCGGCTGCGTAAGTCGGTTTTCTATATTTGCGTTCATCTTTCTCATTTTGAGGTTTATCTACAAGTACCATATATGCTCGCGACGAATCCAACAAACTATGGCAAACCCTGGCGCCTTAATTGCGTTGAGGCGCTAGCTGCCGCGTTTTACATTACTGGCTTCGACGCTTATGCGGAGCGTCTCCTTGCGCCCTTTGGCTGGGCTGCATCATTCTACAAAGTCAACAAGTGCGTGAAATGCCGCCTTTCTATTTCCAAACAGCTTGAACCTTATCGCACGCTTTTGCAGACCGTACATCGAGCGGTACAGGACATGCACATCTGCAGATCAGGTGTCCGCGATGCAAGAGACGATAATGAATGAGCTCGAAGAGAGTTACGAGCAAAGGAGGCGAGAGACAAGTGCGTTCCGAATTACTTTTCGTGTGTGTATTCCCCTCTCTATATATCGCTGACGCGGGAGTAGATGACACCGACGATCTTCTCGTCGCCAACCCCAACCACCAACAATTTGAAAGAGGCGAAAGCGAAGACGATGCAGAAGAGGACAGTGAGGAGGAAGAAATTATCCACACGCCGACGTTTACAGTCGAAGATTAGCCGTCGACTTCGCATGTCACGGTTCACATTCGTATGAGGTGCTGCTGCTCATGCATCCTGCTCTGACACACCAGGCAGTTCGGGATCAGCGAACTTGGAGATGATGGACCATATGGAGCTCGGAAACGATACTTCTCCTGCTCGCTTAACCTTGTCTCGGATTTGAGGCTCCCAGGGAACCGAGGGTCAGAAATAAGTGGACGAGTTTGGTGTCTGCAGATTGCAATTCGGCTACAAGATCGTTTCTTACACGATCGTTTCTTACGAACATGACGGCTCTTTGGCACCGTATGGGGATGACGGCCTCCCCCATTGCTTTACTACGGAGGGAGGATGGATGAAGAACTTTAGAATTTGCTTCCGCTTATCCCTAATATGGCTCAGTGACACGGTATCGAAGGCTCGTACTGTAGGCCAGTCTCATCATTGAATAGTGGCGTTCCCTTTTTTCGGTTCCTGAGAACAAAGAGTCCGGACGGGTAGAGATCTCGTAGGTCTCGGAACACTCACGAACGCTGCTATGATCCTTGAGCATATTTGATGACGCGGCGAGGTCCAGAGATCGGGCATACAAGCTTACAGCGCGCGGATGACGAGCGTAAAATTTAAGCGACGAAGGAAGACACACGAAGAAAGCAAAGAAAGCTTCACGAATATAGATGTGGCTTCGGCCGGCGGTCGCTCTGGAGACGAGCTGGACACAAGCTGGAATTTTCCTATGGGAAAACCTACTTATAGCTTATGTATTCTCGGATGTCCGACCGGAGCGCATCTGTACAGCGTACGTTTTAATCACGGTATTGAATCTACTGATGCGCAAAACCCGTTGGCGCTTGGCTCAGATCAATGTACATACATGGTGATAAATCCTCCACCGAGAATTTAGAACCATATCGAGACGGAGAAGCTAACGGATTCGCTTCGCATCGCGTGCCACCACCCCGGCGGGAAGAAGAGCATGTCGCCTGGGCACAACGTTGCACACATCGCTGCAGGAGCTATTACCTCCCTTACTAAGGAAGCGCTGCTACAGTCGTCGGAGGAGTCGAACTCGGATAGAGAGAAGACGTCGATACGAGATGTGTTTCCCAGCACTACATCAGCAGAGTCACGCTTGCAGTCGGGTGACTGCGATCTTGAGGATGACAAAGGTTTGGGTTGGATGGGCTCAGAGTTCGGAGAAAGCGCATGAGAAACGTGGGGCGGAGCGATCCAGACGGTTTTCCGACCCACGACCTGAACTAGTCAGATTAGCGCGTTTGAAAAATGGTGCGAGTGTGGGCGCTCATCCGATACCTACCGTAGAAGTTATAGTAGGGATCCTTTTCACCACCATGAGTAGGAAGAAACCTTTACTTCCACAAAGGAGGTTGAAAGACGCACCGTATGAGCAGGCGAGATAGTTCCCTCCGGACCAAACCAGGCGTTAAGTACTAGGGAATCTTCGTTTGCAGGTGGCCGGTATTGGGGATAGTGATCTGGGGGAGATAAGGTCGAGTAAACGTAGTCTGGTATTACAATGTCATTTCTCAGGGCAGGAAATTGCCTGAAGATGTCATGCTGTGCATGGTAGAGAATTTCTTTCTCTTTAGTTTGGTGCTTCTCAGTCTCGGAAGCAGGGTCGGCGCTTGTACCCGAATACAAGTAGTCGAGGAACTCGTCCCAGTTCATCATCCGCTGTGTCCAGTCGTCCGTGCGGTAGTCACGTCCGACCTCAACGGGGATAACACGTCCCTTTCCCGCAACGTGTTGAAGGTAGAGTTTAGATTCCCATAATTTACCAGTTACGGCCGGCCAATCGTCTGCGAAGCTACGCAAGATGAAAGGCGTGTGACACAGCGTTGTAAGAAACATGGCTAATGACGGTGCGCGCTCCAGACAGATGATGGACCGGCTTGCGCTGTGCAGTAGAGGACGCGTATACACGGAATCTGTCTTTCCGGAGATAGACGCCTGGGCCTGGGTCGAGTGCGTCACGTCGCGTGCGGACATACATGTTCTCTGGATTCGCTCGATACTGTCAAGGATCAGGTCCAACCTGCCTTCACCAGGAGCCCCGGCAATAACAATAGCGAGATCGAGACGAGCGACGGCCTCCTTCCAGAATGACTCATCAGACGGAGTAGACGCTGGCTGCCCGACGAGACAATCACGTATGCTCCATACGAGCGCTATCTCCGTGTAGAGCGAACGCCAGGCCAAAGAGACTTTGGCATTATTCTGGAATTCTTTCATGGATTCGTACGCCTTGGAATTCAGCTCAGAAAGCGTCTTTGAATAGTCCTGTGTTTCTTGTAATGTCGCCGATATAAGCCTTGCTGAGATGTCCTGGCCGCACAACAGAGCGATGCCTATTACGGTTGCGTATGTAAATGATGGTTAGCGGAAGTCAGACGAGCCTGCTACGCACTAGAGGGTGTTTTGTGATCATCATTTAGTTCTACTAGTATTCTGGAGAGGACATTGTGCGCAAACGTCCTGAGGCTGTCCATGATACTGTTAAGCTGTTGAAGACGCATTGTGCCGAAAGTTTGAAGCCTCGGGTGGCTGAGTCTCCCAAATTCGGATGCAAGGTTTGATCGCAAATCAGCGCTAATCCGCAAAAGGCATGCACGTGTATTCTTGGTCACAAGGCGAGCAACGTTATAAAAGGCTCGTCGTTCCACGCAGGGCTCCCCACAAAACGCGATCCAGCCACACCATTTTGTTCCGGCTTCTCGGCCCGGTGCTTCGCTCCGATGACTTCTAGGTTTGTCCCGTTTCGCGTTCCGCTTGGCCTTGCCGCCGGCTCCGTGTCCCTTTTCTGAATTCTTCATCCGGTTTTTACTCGTATTTTTTGCTTACTTATTTCCTTATTTGTATGCAGGTTAGACAGGCTGCTCATTCTGCTGGACACTGGGTCCTCGACCTCCGTGCGCACTACTGCCGCAAAGCAGCTTGCCCAGCTCGCAGCAAAGAGCGTCAGAGGCGATGTCGGCGGAGACGACGACGTTAACAAAATTCGGCTACATGGCTCTCTGGACGACCCATCTGCCTGGGCAGAACTCATGTCGGTCGTGGCACGCGTGAGTACTGCCTTTCTTTCTCCTTGTTTGCCTCCATTAATTTCTTTCTAGGTCCTTCCCTACTTGCATTCGCGGTCTCATGAGACGAGGACGGCCTCCTCCGTCGCTCTATCGCATATATGCTCCCTTGTTCCACTTTGGGAGCCACCAACCTTGGACGTCGATTCAAAGAATTTAGCCTCTTTGCCCGCTCCCGACTTTCCTAGCTTTTCTGTCAAACAACTCATGGAGAGCAAAACGCGCCTGCTTGCGTCTTCCGGTAAGGAATTCTCGAAACCTGCCGGTATCTTCCAGAATAGTGCAGAAGTGCGGAAGGCTCGCAAAGAGGCAATGGGTAGACTCGGTCTTGACTTCCTTGATGTCGCGGAAAATGATGACATGGACCTCGATAAGGAGCTTGCCGCTACGGATGAGCAATTCACTGAGATAGACACGAAGGTCGACACGCCCAAAGAAGAAAATGGCGACCATTTCAGGGCGAGCTCTCCTGTAGATGTCAGACCATCCTCGGCAGAGCGCATCAAATCGACTACTCCCGCGCCTTCCGAAGAGGATCTAAATGGATTGTCTGCCCGGGAGCGAAACAGGTTGAAGCGTAAACGAAAGCCAGGAAACTCTGCTTTCGTATCCGCCCCTCCTCCACAAAACTCTGGGGCGAAGTACAGTGCCGCTCCGGCCGGTGGATCGTCCAAGTAAGCTGTTTTTCTCCTTTGCGAGAAGTATGGGATAATGACAGGCCCGACTGGTTACTTTTAGAGCTCGTCTTGTCGCTCCGGATGCTGTGGGCCTGAAATCTCGCTTAGATGATTCTAAGACTGCACCCACTCCTGAACGCGTCGTCGTTGATCCAACAAAGGGAGGCGCCGTTGAAGCAAAGGCAGCCCAACAATCGAGGGCGCTTGATGTACATCCAGGCGTATGGATTTGGGACGGTGTTGTGAAGGTTCTCGAAGTGGATCTCTTCAGCCCTGCTTGGGAAGTGCGTCATGGCGCTGCGATGGCCTTGCGCGAGATACTGAAAGCTCAAGGGAAATGCGGGGGTATGAAAGGTACGTCTGGTATTTACGTCCATATTTGTGCTTGCCTAATGTCTACAATTTTTAATTGGACATCAGCTGGTGCGTCGATCTATGAGAACGCATTCAACCACGAACAGTGGTGCAATGCTCTTGCCGCAAAATTTCTCTGTGTATTTGTCCTCGACAGATTTGGGGATTTTGTCTCGGACCAGGTTGTAGCTCCCGTCCGAGAGACCGTGTCCCAGACGCTTGCTTCGCTCCTTCTTCACATGCCCCGGCGTTCTGTCCTTCATGTGCATAATATCCTGCTCCAGATGATCAAGCAGGATTTTAGCCTGGATCCTTCCTCACCTGATGTAAAGCCAGCACGAGGGTCGAATGGTAATCACCGTGCTAGTGGCAAGCAGCACGTTTGGGAAGTGCGACATGCTGGCCTTCTTGGTATAAAATATGAAGTGGCCGTTCGCGCCGACCTTGTAGAAGAACGGTCCGTAAAGGTCGAAGATGCCGACGGCCTCACAAGCGGAAAGGAAGTGCTTCGCGGCGTCGTGGACGCAGCGGTACTCGGGTTTGTTCTCCGTCGTTAATTCTATTTGCCATGAACTGATGGCGTGATCATCGGATTCCTTTTGTTAGCTTGGGGGACAGCGACGACGATGTTCGTTCAGTGGCTGCATCGTGCTTATTGCCAATAACTGCGCATCTTGTCGAACAATTACCCGAGGAGCTACCGCAGGTTCTTGCGGTACTGTGGGCATGTCTTGGCGACATGAAAGATGATCTGAGCTCTAGCGTTGGTGCTGTAATGGACCTTTTGGGGCAACTTGTTGGCCATGACAGAGTAATCGAAATTCTGGGTAATTCGGAAACATCGTGCGTACTATGGTAAACGAACTATTATTCGCCGCGCTGACCAAACTTGCTCTTCAGGAGACCCTTAACTGCGTTAGCGCCAACGCTATTTCCATTTTTCCGCCATACAATTGCCTCAGTTCGTCTTGCTGTCGTGAAGACACTACATTCATTCATGGAAGTTCCGAGTCTGCCTAACGACTGGATTACTCCCCCATATCTTCGATTACTTGTGCAAAACCTGGTCGTTGAAGAACGAGGGGATATTCGCAGTGCTACGCTCGATGTATGGGCGAAAGCTCTCAAGGTGATCCGCTCGGTTCCGGGCTGGATGGAGGCCATTATCACTCCACAGATCATCCTTGAATGGTACACACTTGCAATGGCTCCATTAGGGGTACCGATCGACCCCGCTACTCTGTACCATCCCCATACTGACATGCACAACGGGGGCGGCCCCGCCCCTGAAAGACACAACGTTGATAAGAACATGCTTGCACAGGACCTTGCCCTAGTACCCGTTGAAATTGTCCTCCGTGCGCGCGTTGCTGCCGCGAAAGCATTCGCGTGGCTCGTCGCTGCGTGGCCTGAACCAGGCCAACCATTGGACGACATGTTTCGGCCAATGTTGGAGCACTACATTAAATCTCCGAGCATGCTGCAGAAGTTCCTTGCAGCTGTCATAGTGGAAGAATGGTCGCACAAATATGACGAGTCAATGGTGGGCGTATACAAACCTATACTGCTTGTGGATTCGTCCCCACTTGCCATGGATCTTTCGAGAGAGATTTTGCGATGGCTGCAGGCTGAGCCGCCAGTCGCGTACCATGAGATGGCGCTTTCCCTGGGTAGGATCTTTGGGGAGTGCAGCGCACTTCTGCAGTCCTTTTTGCAGGATTGTAAGGTTCCCCAAAAGCTAATTCCGTTCTTGGGATCGACCATCGACATCAACGGCACCGAAGAAGGGGCATTCTCCATCATCACTGCACAGAACGTTGTGGGACCTATATTCACCCAACTGAAAGAGAGCCTTGGGAGGACGAAGAAGAAGGAGCTAATCGCACTTCACGAAAAGAGGGTCCGGCTTGAGGCTTCGATTCAACATTACAACGACATAAAAAGTCAGCATGATACCAGAGTATCCGCTGCATTCGCAGCGGCGTATGTTGCCCTCAAGATGGTGCCCGAAAAGGTTTCGCCGATCGTCAAGGGTATCATGAATGGGGTCAAGGTGAGACTTTCTATTTTCGTGTATGTTATACGGCTTCTGATAAAAATTCTAGAACGAGGAGAATATCGATTTGCAAACCCGGTCAGCCTCAGCAGTGGCTGCATTTATTGCAACTTGCACAGCAATGAGAATATCTCAGCCGCCGGAGAAGATCGTAAAGAACTTGTGCACTTTTCTCTGCCAGGATGTGGACCAAACTCCTCCGTTTGCGTTGACAAAGCAAACAGAGAAAGGTGTCCTAACGGCGAAGTCAATTTTGGCGGGTGACGCGCATGCGACGACTGGCAAGGGCTCGAAAGCCATCCATATGGATTTCGCTTCCGACGAGGCGGCGAAAGCCAAAATCTCACGTAGGGGTGCAGAACTTGCTTTTAAGCAGCTTTCAGAAAAATTCGGCGAGAATCTCTTCATCCGCGTTCCTAAGATGTGGGAGTACATGGCCGGTGGGATCCTAGCTGCCTTTGCAACAGGTATGTTGCCAGGACTATAAAATCGTATTAGGCCTAACCATGTATTCTACAGATTCATCCCGCGACGGCGATAAAGCAATGGACAAGCAACTGGGACAGGACGTCATTGACTCCTTGAGCGTTCTGAGAGTCACCGCTGCTGCTCTCCACGAAGGCCTCTGGTTTCGCCTAGGCGAACTTCTACCCAAGTTGACACTCGCACTTCGTAGCCGGTTTGCGATAGTGCGACAGTGTACATCAAGATGTTTTGCCACGATCTGCGGTGTTATTACAGTGCAAGCTATGAGATATATTATCGAATACATAATTCCTCTTCTTAAGGATTCACGCTCCACGACCAACCGTCAAGGGGCAGTGGAATTGATATATTTTAAGTCTTTTTCCCCCATAGTTGCCTCCGTTTATATGCTCATATTTCTACAGACGTCGTGCAGGAGCTTGATATCAAGGCTTTACCATATGTTATTTTCTTGATTGTTCCTATTCTCGGGCGAATGAGCGACTCGGATGATGACATACGAACGACGGCCACAAATACCTTCGCGGCACTAGTCAAGATGGTCCCGTTGGAGGTTGGTTAGCGTTCAATTTTGTACCGGCATGCGTCTAATAAGCTTTAATTTTGTTTAGGCCGGACTTCCAGATCCACATGACTTTCCTGAAGAGTTACTGCACCGACGGGACGAAGAAAGGACGTTCCTGACACAGCTATTGGACGGCACCAAAGTCGAACAGTATACCATTCCAGTACCTATAAAGGCCGAGCTCCGCAAGTATCAGCAAGACGGTGTAAATTGGCTTGCCTTCCTTGCCAAGTTCCAGTTGCATGGAATTCTTTGTGATGGTAAGTCTGAGATATTATTTATGCATATGTACCAGCTTTGACGCTCACCAAACCGGAAGACATGGGCCTCGGGAAGACTTTACAGTCGATATGTATTCTTTCTAGCAAACACTTCGAGCGCGCAGAGAGATACAAGGCGACTAAGTCACCTGACTCGGTTCACTTGCCCTCGCTCATAATCTGCCCTCCGACCCTTACAGGCCATTGGTATTATGAGGTTCTCAAATATACGGACAATCTGAAGCCACTCATGTATGTTGGCACGGCACGCGATCGTCAGCGTCTTCTTTCGAAGTTCTCCTCGCATGATATCGTTATTACCTCGTACGAAGTAGTAAGGAACGACATATCTAATCTGGAGGGTATAAACTGGCACTATTGTATCCTTGACGAAGGTCATGTCATCAAGAATGCGAAAACGAAGCTCACAAAATCCGTCAAGCTCATTCGTGCCCAGCATCGGCTGATACTCTCTGGCACCCCTATTCAGAATAGCGTGCTGGAGTTGTGGAGTCTCTTTGACTTCCTGATGCCCGGCTTCTTAGGCAGCGAACACTCTTTCAATGAACGCTTTGGCAAACCTATACTTTCAAACAGGGATGGGAAGTCCAAGAACGATGAGGCTGCGGCTTTAGCCTTGGAAGCACTTCATAAACAAGTTCTGCCGTTCCTTCTTCGGCGACTTAAGGAGGACGTTTTGAATGACCTCCCACCGAAGATCATTCAGGATTATTACTGCGAGTTATCCGTTATGCAGAAGAATCTGTACGACGAGTTCTCAAAATCGAATGCCCTTGAATCGGCGACCGGCATTGTTCAGAATGCGGATAATGATAAGCAAAGTGGTGGGCGGAAGCATATCTTCCAATCTTTACAATACTTGCGCAAGCTTTGCAATCACCCAGCCCTGGTCTTGAAGGGAGATATGGAAGCTATCAAAGCCGCTCTGGCGAAAGTGCGGACCAAAGAATCTTCTGACGGCCTCAGCGATATCCAACATGCTCCGAAGCTTCTGGCTTTAAAGTACGTATCTCGGAACTCCGGATTTGATGCAAGAATTTGCTGGCTAACATTCCCCGCAGGCAGTTACTGCTGGACTGTGGCATTGGCGCCGGAGCATCTGCGGCTATAGATACGGCCAAAAGCGAGCTTCTCGAGACGGAAGAGACGTCTTCCGGCGTATTCTCGCAGCATCGTGTTCTCATCTTTTGCCAAATGAAGCAGATGCTCGACATTATAGAGACGGATTTGTTCAAGAAGAACATGCCCACCGTTACGTACATGCGCCTCGACGGTGGAACGGATACACACAAGCGACACGCCATCGTACAAACATTCAACTCAGATCCTAGCATAGATTGTCTACTTCTGACGACTCATGTGGGTGGTCTTGGTTTGACGCTTACCGGGGCAGATACGGTAATATTCGTGGAGCACGATTGGAATCCTATGAAGGACCTCCAGGCTATGGATCGCGCACACCGTATCGGTCAGAAGAAAGTCGTTAATGTCTATCGCTTAATCACGAAAGGCACACTCGAGGAGAAGATCATGGGGTATGTCCTCCTTTCCCATCCCGACCCCCTAAGGGTACCCCAGCTGACATTTTTACCCCTTAGCCTGCAGCGTTTCAAATTGAACATTGCCAATTCTGTCGTCACTCAGCAGAACTCTGGGCTCGAGTCAATGGACACCGAGCTTGTGCTTGATCTCTTCAAGCGGACGACAGAGGAAGAAGACGCTGCGGCCGCAAAGAAAATGAAGGAAAAGGAGAAGGCCGGCCAGGTCAACCAGAAAAGCATTCTAGAGGGTCTGGAAGATCTCCCGGCAGAAGAGGAATATGAAAACCTTAACCTCTCAAGTTTCATGGGCTCTCTCGGACAGTAGATTCTTCACAAACCCACTTGCTGTCGATATCTTTATTCCATTTCGCTCCCCCTGTTCTCCGATCTCTCTGTTTCTTATGTCATTTCGTCAGCTACATTGTCGCTCTCCTGTTTGTTTAACTTCACAATGATGAATCCCTGTATAATGAGTATACTTCCAACATCTGTAGAACCCAAACTCTTATAGCATTACAGTATAATACAATGATGCACCTAGTTTACTGATCCGTCTGCTCTAAGCAGATGCCTGCATCGCTTTATCTCCAGTCTCCACAACAAAAGATACATTAGAATAAGTGATAAGGTGCTCCCGGCCGTCGTGGCCTTGAGAATAGTCCACGGCGGCGGAATCGGAGGAGGGTAAAAACGACAAGTAGGCACGCTACACCGATCAGGATAGCCACGATGGCTCCGGCCAGAGCACTAGAGCTCAACGATTTGAGTCCACTTGGAGGGGACTCGTTCGCAGTGTTCGCGTCACCTGAGGCAGAGGGGCTAGCAGACGAGGAGGAGGAGGAGGACGTGGAGGCGAGGCATGACGTGTTCGTGCCGGCGTTTACGAAGAATGGGGCGGACTCGGCGGAGATGGCGGATGTGTGTGCGGTGTCGAATGCGACGAGTGCGTACTCGCCCGGGGGGACGTCCGCAGCGGCCCAAGTGAGCGTAAGCGCGAGCGCGTCGACGGTTGTTGTCAGCGTGCGTGAGACAAGTGGGGTGGCGCTAGGAGTAGCAACAGCAGTGATGGCAGTACTAGTGGCAGTGGTGGAGGAGGCCTCAGCCTGCCTCCGCGCGAGTGCCCGACTAAACTGCTGCGTCGCGCGTTCGTTTGTTGCGATGATCGTTACGGGTATCGAGGAATTGAGGGCGTACGTCCACGTAAATGTCGCTTGCCCGCAGACGGAGACGTTGGCCGGAGGAGAAAATTGGATGGCGTTGGAGGGTACGGCTGATGGTGTGCTGCTGCTGCTGCTACTGCTTGCAAGCGTCGCCGACGACGTGGTCGAGGTGGCTGAGGATGGAGCGGCGGATTCCGTATCGTCGTCGTCTGAGTCTCCATCCCCGTGCTTTCCCCATACGGTCGCTACGCAGAGCAGTAGCACACTCAGCGGGACAGACCGCTTCATTCCAGAATGAATCAAGTTCATTCTCCTTCCGGGAATATCAAATATCAAGTTAATATCAATATGCTGTGCCAACATCGATACGACGACTCACTATATGCTTCAGAAAGACGCGTAGAGGCGTTCAGGCCGCCGAGTCGTTGCGATAGGTAAGGCCGTGAAAAGGGGGGGAAGAGGGGGACCGGGGGGTCGGCTGACCTCCGAGGGCTTTAATTTCGCTGAGAAGTCTGTTTCCCAAACACCCGCCGTGGACAGGTCTGCACAGACCGCGCCCAACGTGAGGGAAAGCCTATCGTGAGTGCTTCATATGCAAAGCCTGGCAGAACAAGTTAGGAGTGGGAACGGCGGGGGAGACGCGTACGTTGTCGGTGGGAACGCGAAGGGACACAGCGCGCGGTTCTTAATACAACTCGACGCGCAGACCGCATCACAGGTGTAGAGTTGGTAAAACAGCCTAAAAGGTGAGCCCAAATTTGTCCCACCGCGAAGGGGGTTTTTCCTGGAGGGGCGGGGAATCAACGCGGGCTAGAAGATTTGGCCTGCCGGGGGGAGGGGAGAGACTGGAAAAACCTGAAGTGTTGGCTTGAAGGATCAAATCTTCGTTTCTGGGTCGGAAGATCGAATTTCCTTATTTGAAAGCGGCTTCCCAGCCACGTAGGAAAACGCAAGCGAGCACAATTATTGCATACGGGTGCCCCGATTGTCCCGTGCACCCTCCACCATCATGCGGAAGAAGTTTCTAGGCGTTTACTGTTGGGAAGAACAATAATCGCATAGACTGTAGGACTCTTTTAGTGCTTTGCGAGTTTCCGACTCGGCCTAGTCTCCTGAGTCCATGAGCCCGATCATCGCGTAGCATCGAAGCCCATGGGTCGAATGATTCTGATCGTTACTCCTGGCCATACAGTCCGTCCCGAGTTCACCCAGGCATGCGGCGCGGTGTGCTCAGGCTCGCCCACATACCGGCGGTCTGCGGTCTTGTGCAGCATGTGGCCCTAGGCCAGGAGTCGGAGATCTTGTGATGCCACACCATGATAAGCTTGCGAGCCTTTTTGTCTGGACCCGGAGTTAGATACTCCCCCGGCACGGAAGACCGCCGCTATTTCAAAATCGAGCTGGCTGGATGGTGTGCAGTGTCGACGGTCGAGGAGGAGGGGGATAGGATTGATATTTGCTTCCGTTGGCTCTGCAAGAGAGAACGGGCACGCGCAAGGGCCGATTTACGTTTAGAGTTACGCAGCTTCTTAAGCGCAATCGTAATCGGACACTCGCTGTCGATCCTCTCCCACTTATCTCGATCCCTTTTTCTCCTTTTTTTCTCGTCCTTTCGCCGACTCGGGTCCCCTCCAGCCTTACAGCATCCATTCTCGTAATTTTCAAGGGTCGCAAATGAATACACACGCTTTAATCGCGATGATCTTCTAGGGCTTGGGGGATCCCATACACCATACTACATACATATCGAGAAAACGACAAGGGGTAAAAAATAAATCCAGTCTGGCCCAATTCACTCGTCTAAGAATGTCGTTCCTTCAGCGTGTGGTACAGGTTGATGCCCGACACACTCTCCCCGCCCATGCCCCGCTCCTCCTCGTCCGGTGGACGCACAATGTCCGCAAAGTCCTCGTCACTGTCAATGTCCCCGTCCCATGCGCGGAAGTACGTCTCCGTGAACTTGGACTCGTCAAAGTTAAAGTCGAACCCTGGCGCTTGTGGCTGCGCACCGTAAGCCGACCCACCCCGCTGAGGCGTGCGTGAGCGCGCGTGTCTGCCAACACGGTCCGCGGAGCGCTGCCGGGGCGACAGCTCCAGGCGCATCAGGGACGACTGCAGCGCGGCCGCCGGGTCTACCCCGTGTCGTCCCGTGGATGCGCGGACCTGGCGTTCGGTCGGCGTTGCTGCACCGCCGTCCTCCCGCGAAGGCGTGAATCCGCTGCGAAACGTATGTGTGGGCGATGTTTCGCGCGGGCGGGAGCGATTTACTCACGAATACATGTACGGCACCCACACCTTGCTTTGCTCGAGATGGCAGATCTGCAGGGTTAGCGTATCGCCGCGCCTTACGTGGTTGACAAGAGGTGCAGGGAAGAATGTCGTGAAGGAGCGAAGGGAGGTGCTGGCCGTATCTGACTCTAAAAGAGACAAAGTCAGTCAAAAACGCGTATTATAATTATTTTTTCCGTGGCTCACCGTCAGGGTCGTATCTTCGAAGGACAAGTATTCTCCGTCCATTGGTCCTCTCGACCTCGTACTCGCCTTGATACGTCTCATCCACAGTACGGCCTGTGTCGAAATACGCTTCCTGGATATACCACGCGTATTCTTCCATAATGCGATTGACGCGCGCCGTGCGATCGAGATCCTCCTCGAGCGATTTGCACTCATTGAGAAGATACGTAAAGTCGACATGCGAGAGTGCATGAGTCCTGGCTAAAAAATGTATGAGCGAGCGGAAATTGCTCCCGACTCTGGAGGTCGGCGTCTTGAGCCTCCCAGATGTTTCTTTAAGAGTGAATTTTACTGTGGGCGCGGGGCGTGTAAGCGGGGAGAGTACATTCGAAAAGCCACTACTCGCCATTTAAGGACCAAGCGAGATCATCGACCCATTGCGCGAGGGTGTCTGCAGAGATCCGCGCCGTCTCTGGGTAGTCTGGCTCTCCTGAAAATAACGTACGCCGCAAATCAGCTTTTTCAAGTAGTAGTAAAATTAGGAAGATGAGAGCGGGGGAAGAGCATATATTTCTAGGATTTTATTTTACCTGAGCCTCTCGAACTGAAGGATCGCAGTGCTCTGGTGAACTTTGTAGCTGACCTGTATTCTTGTGTGGGGAGGGTCTCCTCTATGTGTGCGAGCCATGCGCGGAAAGCATTTCCAAAGGACGGGTTCTAGGACGCTTATTTATTTACGCACTGGGCGAGAACGGAGGCAGCAAGACAACATACTTCATGAAAGGCGATGAGAGAATCGTGTGCGAGGGCGCGCTTCTGCTGGTTAGTCTTCTGCCTGAGGCGTTTCTTGACGCGAGGGGACGAGGAGGAAGTTGAAGGACGGGGCGCGTCCGAGTCGGCCATTGCACATGGCGCAGAGTGGGAACGATGAGCTTTTGAGGATCACGAAAAGGCCGAATTATGAAGGACTACTGTGATTGCTCCGTCTCTATCCAGGGAACTTATATGGAAGAAACCCAACACGTGCACGCAGACTCCACGCCCTCGCCCGGCGGATTTTGCACTCGAGAGTTCTCTTTCTCTCTGGACGTTCCCCTGTCCTTTCTGTAGCCTGATAGACCTTTCTGATAGTAGTTACTCTTTGTCGGCCTCCCCCCCGTTTAAGACGCTCGACATAGCCGCGCATAGCCCATCCGGTGCGCTTACATTCGCACGCAGAGCCCCCATCGCCTCTGACGTCCCACCCTTTGGGCCTACTGAGTTCTTCCACTGCCAGCACAATCATAATGGGGCTGTGTGTGCACGCACTTTCCTTGTAAGGTACAGCGGCACACTAAAAGCGAACGCGTAGCGCTGCTGCCGGCTGCCCTTCCG
Source organism: Coniferiporia sulphurascens (assembly GCA_002794785.1). Taxonomy (NCBI): domain Eukaryota; kingdom Fungi; phylum Basidiomycota; class Agaricomycetes; order Hymenochaetales; family Hymenochaetaceae; genus Coniferiporia; species Coniferiporia sulphurascens. The sequence goes on along the minus strand of NBBA01000009.1, from coordinate 1,218,986 downwards.
TCCTCTCCGCAAATCACACCGAGGGCTGTTCCAGCTCAGCATTCTCGGGTCCGGGTAGACCCTAACATACTATATGCACCCCTCCCTCCCCCGCGGTCTTTTGACTAGAGGAAAAGAGAGGGGTCCGGCACGGGCCCGCATTCGGAAATGAACGCGGGTATAGGGGTGCGCTCCGCGGGAGCACGCGGGCTTCCCTTACACCCAAGGCCTATGCGTGGAAGTATAATGTGTCAAAAACAATATCACTAACATACGTAAGCAGTGGCTTACTCACCTCTGGACCAGTAATAGCGATATCAATATCAGTATCAAAATCAGCATCAGCGTAAACATAAACATTTCATTGTCACTGATGCGCGGTCGCACGCCTAGTTAGTACTGACTCGTATATCTGCTTTTCAGAGTTCACAGAAGTTCATAGTATTCTTAGTGCCATCGTCACACCCTTCGGAGTTTTGCAGAATACGGGTAGTAAACCTTAAAGCTTGAGCGAACAACTCGACGCAGATGTCAGCCTTCTTTCCTCCCCCGTTGAATAGTTTCTAGAGCATGAATTTCATATCACTCTTTGACACACGCACGCACGGTTTTCTCTTTCTTTATCCGTAAGAAACACATTAGCTGGTAGCACTTCCACTATTGGAAATGATTCGCATTTAGTTCATCCGCATTATTCTTGATACCGAGCAGTTTCTGTGGAGACGCTGAATAGATATAAGCCGACGGGACGCCTCATCTGTGCTATCGGTGTCACAGTGATCGACCAACAATTTGTACTTGTTTGCGTACCCAGAAACTTGGCGGCAGCTTCTTCGGGGGCAAGAGCGGCCAAGCAATGTAAAGAGAAAGGAAATGGGTTCGGAGATGCAGACTGGACCATCAGAATCTTGCGAACGCTCATTCATGTGCTTCTTCATCCGTCGCCGACTCAGGCTGGCGTTTGCCACTTTGCACATAGGCACCAGAAGCGAGAAGCTCATTTAAAACTTCATGGTTGAATTCAGCGGATTAACCCGAGACAGCTCGCCGACGATAGTCACGATATGCGAAGCCGAACAGCCTGTTGCAAGGTAAACCAGAAGCAAGTCAATTGACGGTCACCATTGCCACACCCGGGCCTGAGCGTCTATTGGGAAATACTTTTCTCGAGCAGAGCGACTCAGCACGTGCACAGCAAAATCTCCAGCATCAAGCATCCCCCAGCCGTCCTGTGCACGATGTTTCCTGTTTGGCGGAAGCGGTACGGGAGGCTCTGCCTTGAGTAACTAGTGAAGGAGAAAAGAGGTCCCAGATGAGTGCAAGCTAATTTTGGCGTGAATCGGGTACCCTGAGATCTCACCGTCCTGCGCACTATCCGCATTACAGATTCAATTCCCCCGCGATTCTCAGTCCCCTCCTTCACCTGATCAGAAGACAACGTTTTAGTGCATCGCACGCCAAAATCCAAATGAGAGGAAAGCCCGGTACACGTACTTGCGCAAGGACTACCCATCTCCAAATCCCGCTGTCAACATCAGGAATCCCCAGTCCAAGTTCTGTACGTCCCCTTTTGCGCCTTCCTTTCGGCAACATACTAGGCAGAGGCGGGCCCGGAAGTGTGCGCAGTGGCGGACAAATCTCCACTCCTCCCGGTTCCAGGTGGGGAGACCTACGCAGCTCCGCATGAAGGGACACGAGGTGTGCTGGGAGGTCGGAAGGTAGTTCCCCCTCCCGAGCCGAGCCTGCAGTCCCGGGCGACGGTGACAGATGAGGTGGTATTACTCGTCGCTCGAATTCCTTGTCAACGAACCACGGCATGGACGACTCGTTTGGAAGCGTCGAAAGGGCACGTTTTGTTGGCAAGCGACCCTTGAGGGAGACTCTACATGGCCGTAGTATACTGAACATGGTGCGCGGGGATGATTCCGAGTGCCGTCTGCCCCGACAAGCTGAAGGCGCAAGAGGATCCGTGAGAACGGTTAACCGTTTTTAGTACACACGGCCCGATATAGGGCCAGCCACACGGAAACGGGCGCGACGCGCCAGAACTACCAGCTATCATGTTCAAAATTACTATGCAGCGGATACGACAATGGTACTCGTACTTCTTCAACGGTGGTTCGTTTTTTCAGGAAGTCAAAGACCTCTGTGGGCAGGAAAAACAATTTCTTGTACATCGGCTGACCAAGGAACCGTACCGATCTTAGCGGGCAGCTGCGCCGCAGACACTGGCGCATCGAGTTGATACATAGACCTTACGTGCGCTCTCAGGCATACTTACCCATAAAAATGTGATGTGAAAGATGCGCTCTTAGTCGAGTGGGCGGAATTTTTCAGATAGGTCATGAAAGGAGCTAGTACAAGTCCGGAGCAGTGTTGCGTAAGGCCTAGGAACTTCTCGAAGTCCAACTTGAATCCCCGTCGCTGACTGCCTATGAGCGCGATTCCCATGGATGTCTTCTCCCACTTGTTAAAAAGGTACGAGCGTCTTCGTTTGACAGGCCGTATCCCTGGTTCCCTCAAGGACTAGAGAGAAATAATGAAAATGAAAAGGTGTTATCTTAACGGGGAACTCAAACTTGGTCGAGGGGTTGAATCATGGTTGGTATATATTTGTCTAAGAGTAGCTTGTCCATATCACGCATCCTCCGCATTAGTCAAAGTACCTAGTTCAGACAGCTCATCCCCCCTATTCGAATATATAAGATCTCCCGGCCAGTGTACTGCGTGAATCACGGTAGCAAGGAAGAGTGGAAGCGTGTCGAAACAGTAGAAGAAAGCTACGGAATTATCAGCAAACGTTGATAGCGGACGTTTATTCTGTCCATACCTTCGTGGGTGGTAAGAAATCCTCCGCCGTTTCCTATCGCAAATTCGAGGAGACGGTAAACACTACGAATCTACAGAACAGTCGTGAGTATAACCCGGGTACAAATGTGAAAAGATGGCGCACAATAATAAAAACCGAAGAGAAATATAGGAAGTGAATGACGCGCCAGGGAAAGCTAACTTTGTTTATCTTTTGGTCCTTGTAAAAACGGCAGTGGGAGTGTATAAGAAGGATCACGAAGACGGTGTAAGAAAGTGTTTGGAGTCCAAGTCCGCCAATGAGGATGCGCTGGCCGAGTAAAATAGAGCTTTGGGAAGTACTATCTTCACTTCCACCGCCAATAGCCTAATTTTGTTTTCATTTCACGGATAATGTCAGGCTTTCTAAAACATTAGAAATGGAGCAGGTGCCATACCTGAACAAGGAACGTTAGAACATCGCTAGTCACAAATATGCGTGCCACGATCCTTGGTCGTATAAGGCTGTGTCGAGTTTGACCCGTACTGAACGTCCGTATAAGCCTGCCGTACACAACATAATTGAAAGCAAGGAATGTCGCTGGTGAGATTATTATGAGTAGGTCCGAGACGATGAAGAGTGTTAGGCTGAATTGGTTCAAGGCTACTGCAAATCGGAGGCCGAATCCAGCTGATAATGCTGAGACAAATGTTAACGCGTATGCAAGGAAATATGATCTCATGTCAACCTAGCGTCCCTATTGGTAGGCACAGTCCCCACCAGTGCCTCCCGCGAAACAGGCGGATAAGCACGGCGATTGAAAGGAGGAAAAGGACCGATCCGGCAAATAGTGCAATGGGCTTGTTAGGGATATATCCTGGCAGCGGGGTCAGTAAGTACGAGACTACTGAGCTGAGCGAGTCAGTTGCAGCCAACCAAAATTGCTTTGGGGGACGTTATTAGGATCTTAACATGGTTTAGAGTTAGAAAGATGAGGATAGACATGACGGCGGAGAACACGTAAATTAATCGGTCAGATCATTGAAAATGAGCTGGACCCTCGTACCAGACATTTCCGGGATATATTATAAGTGAGTTGTAGTAGATAATAATCCAGGAGGCTTGACAATGCATGATGAAAATATTAGCTTAGTATTTATACGTTGTGGTATCGAGAGGCGATGTGATGCGCAGCTGCTGCGCGAAACATATTGGATCCACCACGAGTCCCACGACGGACATTTTCATAAGCTGCTACTGAGGAGATCGGGATCATGGATCGTAGACATCCGTGAGCAGTTATGATTCGTTACTTATCGAGGCGACGGGAGTAATTTAATGTCAGACGATGCTCGAATTTAAAAAAAACATCGACATGGGTGAAGGAGTAAATACAGTAACTACTGTACTGGCTCGAGGTGAACATGTCTAAAACAGGAAATTGGGATTGGCGGTTACTCGGCATGTGAAATGATCTAAAAGAATCTTTAGTCTGAGCTCCCCTCTCTCGAAAACGATAACGACCGACGACCGTCCATCCTCCTAGACGACAGCGTCAATGGCTTTACGCGTGGCTGTGGTGATTTGCATAACTTCGTTCCTCCTTGGTGCGCTGGCTGTTTTCTCCGGTTTCGGCGTATCCATCTGACCCAGCTGCGTCTCGTCTGCAGGGATACTTTTCGTGCACTGGATTGCGGACTCGCTCACCTTATGGAAGTCATCCATCACTAATGAGGACGTCTGGACGTCTGCCACCTACTATTCCCTTTTCGCACAGTCCTCCGCGCGGCAAGGGTATGCTCTCGCTGCGACCGTGACCCTCGGCGCTGCGACTATTCTGTGGAGTTTCGGTGACGGTGAGGCGGGAAATCTTATGTTTGACGGCGCAAGCATATGTACGTCAAGTGCATTTATTCCTCCGTTAGAAAGTGCTCAACCTTCTCTGTAGTCTTGTATGGTACTGCGATCGGCATGTACTTGTACAAGATCCTACCTTGTCAGTCCTTTTCTGTGCACTTCCAATCAATTATCATGCTCATTCCGTCATCATAACTGAATCTTTACAGCTTTTGATGAGACCTTCAGGTCTATACCCTTCACCTCTTCCGAAAAATCACCTGCTTCGCTCAAATCGGAGGTACTCAATCTCGCTTCTGTGAACCTCGTGTGCAGTGTCGCACTCACAGGCGTGATCGCCCTGCAAGCTGCGCGTTGGTGGGCGGAGCGCGCGGATGCCGAGGAGGAGGGAGAGACAGAGGTGGAAGAGGCGCCGCAGCGTCGGCCTGGTAAGAAACTGAAAAAGCTGGAAACCCCCAAATTGTCTGCGAGCCGACTTGCGACGGCTTCCAAACATGACGACGCGCGTACGAAGAAAATGTAGCTTTTATGGTTTTTTCAGAGTATTGTTTGCCCTCCTCTTATTACGCTGTACCATCCAGATATTTGCATGTCTTAATGAGATAGGATTCCGGAATGCCTCACGATGCTTCACTTCTCCCCGCCCGCTATGAACTATCCTTCATTCTCATTGATCGCAGCACACAGCTTCATCCCTGAACGCATGGTGATAAGAAGAAACCATCTGTACAAACAAATAATGGGCACCCTAGTCGGCTTTACGACGTCCCCCCGGGCCGTTCATTCTCAAGCCGCCCCTACCAATAATCCCTCTTACATCAACATCCGCAGCCACAGCGCCAACATCGCCACTTCCTTCTTCGACGCTTTCGACTGTAGCATCACTCATCCCCCTTTTTCTCCCCCCGCTAACACCTGATCCCATGCTGGTACTTTGAGAATATCTTCTGCTCCCCCCTCCTACACTGAGGACACGCACAACGCGATCATTGATCCACAGTACAGGCGCAAAAATGGGTAAACGTATGGGCACGATAGGCGAAGGATATCGAATGGCACTCGCGTCGGACGAGGTTTGTGAGGGTGAAACCGACCTTGGAAGAGGGTTATAAGGGTTTGACGGAACCGGCTTGGCGTGCATTGCCATGATGATATACTGACAGGGATAATGTAATTGAACAAATGCGTTATTCACGACAGAAAGACATACCGAAGGGAGAACGAGGGCAAAAAGAGCCGCATTGGCTAAGCTGCTTCCCCACATACATATTGCAGACGACGGGAAACCTGAAGGAAACAATGATGTATAAGTATACGATAATCTGTTAGTGACCATATAATTTACCAAAAGCAAGAAAGTACGCCCAACGCTCTTCAAGATGTCTTATACGTTGTGCCAATGATAGATTCCGAGCAATCCAGATAAACCTAGGAGGGGCTGAGTTTGCGATCGCCGATACATATTAGTCCACGTACTCGAAACAGTAATATCTGGCGTGACAGAGTCGAATTAGTTTTTCTTCAAGTAGGAGACTCGCGAGCTCTAGAGAAGTAAGATTTGGACCTACGCGTCAACCCAACAAAAGAAAAGAAACCCAGCTGCGATTCCCACCACGGGTATGTATGCCAGGGCGAACGATATCACAACCGACGTGCAGATCATGACGACGCGATATGCAGACGTGGCAAGAGCGGTGAGAATACCGCTGTAAGTAGAGGGTGGTATGGCCTTGCGACTTCCATGTCGGAGCATGTACGTGCGGTTCGCCACGACAGTGCACCATGAGCTCTATCAACGTCGACGTAAACGCTTTCCCAAATGTTTGTCAAGTTGCCAAAGGACCTGTATCTTACATTCAAATAGAGAGAAGCACCAACGACGGGGAACAGCCACAGGACACGGTAGAACCAGCCCATGTTTCGATGGAGCCATTTCTGCTGGTCTCGGACGAGAGGTTGCAGCAGCAGATCAAATACGTAGATGGATGAAAGTGAGAGGCCGTTCAGAATGAGAGACTTGAGAATGTTTGCTCTTATTTCTGCATCGCTTGCACGACTCCAGTGAGTCCTTCCGTCGGGATGTAGCGATCGTGAAGAAGACACACCTAACGACTGTGGAAATGACTAAATCCCATCGGGATGCGTCCACGAAACCTCGCCAAAGCCACGAAATCTGGAGGGACACTGTCTCCAGAAGCGACAAGAAGACCGGGTATGACTCTCTGGCGGATCGATCGTAAAAGCTGGTTGCATGTGGCCGGCCCTCTAGTCCAAGCCTGGGCGAGTATCGTTGACCCGACACCGGCGCGGTGCGTGGGTTGTAGGCCTGTGTTGGATACTGAGACATGATGTAGACAGAGATACCAAGGTCTGCGGAATTATATTCCCATTTAACGTGCGAAGGAGGTACCAGACAACTTGAAAGAGTGAGTGACCGCCGGGGTGCCCGCTAAACATTTGAACCCGCAGACTGCCAGCCGATATCGCAGTCCGCATTTGGCAAACCTTCAAATGATTGTCCTGATCGGCATATGCTCACTCTCCATCTGTCATGCCTTCTGCAAGAGGATCCGAAGTCATTAATTATTTTAAGTCTCTGCGAGTGGGTCGGACAGACTCTAATGGACTTGCTGGCTTCAGATATAGTGATGCCAAGCCAGAACAGGACATCTTACTCACTCTTTCCTCTCATTACCGCCACCTTGTAGATATTCTGGTTGCTCTCGGTTACGAAGACTGGAAAGATGGGCAGCTTTCTGCAATAACTGCGCTGTGTAATAATATGGACGTCATCTGTGCCTTACCACCGAATTCTGGTAAAAGTCTGATTTACCAAGTGAGATCCTTTCGTTCCCTTTACCATTTGCCATCTACCGTATCGACGATATGATCCCCTGAAGATATCGGGCCTTTACAAGACCATGAAAGGAAATGGTATCACGTTCGTCATAACGGTCAGTGTACTCTCTCATGAGTCTATTGAGACAATGCATTGACTCCCTACCAGCCCCTGATTTCCCTGATGAAAGATCAGGTTGCTTGTCTAATGAATAAGGGGATATATACTATGCCGTATGAGACCCAGTTTTCTTACGTTACCCTTTGTTTGAATCAGTCCAATCGAATGTCTTCAGGCTGTATCATGGGCAGGACAGCAACCTGTATAACCAGTGTATGAATGAGCTGAAGAACTCGTCTCACCCCCCATCATTTGTTTTTCTGACTGCAGAGAGATGCTCACTTCCCACATGGATCGAAATCATGGATGGGCTTTACCGGAAGGGACATCTGGGTTTAATCGTTTTGGACGAGGCGCAAGTTGCTCTTGAGGCAAGTCGCGTCTCTTTTTTTCAGCCTGGGGATAGCACTGTATACTTAAGGATATGAGTTTCTAACATCAGTGGGGGCAGGGATACAGACCAGATGTCAGTAATAAGCCCCTTACCTGTGAATTTCTTCTGACTTCGCCTCTTCAAGTACTTGAATTTGGGAAACCTAAAGCACAGATTTCCTCGCACACCCATTTTAGCTCTTTCGGGCTCAATGAGCCCTAATGGTCTACAAGATTTTGCTGAATTCATGGGCATTCAAAAATGTCATTTCGTGTCCAAGCATCCTGACCGTTCAAATATTTACTATGAGATCCGCCCTGTGCACACAAATAGTACGAGGCTGAGGGAAAGGATTATCGAATTTATCCGGAGGTGAGTTGTACAGCGCGCCTATATATTTTTACACAAATTGAAAGGTAGAAAATAGCCAAAATTCTTCTTCTTCTGGTATTATATATTGTAGGACACCTGCGCGTTGTGACAAGCTAAAGGCGAGTCTGCAAAATAAGGGGATATCCGCACTGGTGTACCACTCGAAAATGGAGGAAGAGGACAAGGCAATGTCCTACCAACTCTGGAAGCAAAATCATTGCCGTATAATCATTGCAACAGTAAGTAGCATTTAAGTCTGTGTAGGCTCACCATGTTAAAGCTCGTTACCTCATCTGACAAACCAGGTGGCATTTGGAATGGGGATCGATAAGGAAGATGGTAGATACTGCGTTTTACTTCTGAGATCTGCTGCTAAATGTTTTCCTAGTCAGATTTATTCTACATTATGATATGCCAACGGTCAGCTAGCTGCACTATTTCCTATACACGACCGCTGATTTTATCGTTAAAGAGCCTCAGTTCCTACGTCCAAGAAACTGGAAGGCATGTTAAAATAATATATATCTAGGTTTGACTCCAGCTCCTGACAGCTACTATCAAGGGCTGGACGTGACGGCAAACCTGCTATATGTGTTTTGTGTTGCGTCCTCCCTATCTGCTCAAGTCCCGGATTGCATGACTGACTTGGTGCTCGCAGATTACAAGCATCATGATCGTCACAGTAACTACTTGTTGACTTCCGAAAATAATGGGGAGCTACGCCTCGCGGATGGTTATCTAGCCAGCAGAACACTTCTGCAGATGTGCATCAGCGTAACTAGCTGTAGACGAACCTTCATCCTTTCCCATTACGGCATTCCTGCACCGACTCGATGTGGAAATTGTGATGTATGTTGCAATCCAAGACCTAGAGACAAACTTATACAAGTGGGGACTGGGTTCATCGACGTCCTCAAGTCACGCTTCAGCGGTTATGCGCAGAGGAGGTTAGACAACATGACTGTTGCCTTTCTCTCCAAGCAATTTGCCGAGGAAATGGGGGCCAAACGCCTCAAAGATCTTCTGGAGCTTGGCGATAATCAGACCAGCGTGGTGACGTCAATAGCATCGCGACAAAAGGTGTGTCGGGAGGCCATACAAAACCTTGTCGTACAGGGGGTCTTCGCGGAGTACGCGGTAAAAAATTCGGGGGGTTTCTATAATTTTTATATAAAGGTAAGCAGAACTTTTAGTTATTGACCAGCTCAATCAAGGTGACAAGTGCTTCGTAACAGCTTGCCAGTGAGAAGTTAAACCGCCCCATAACGAGGTTTTTCGTTTCGATATGAAGTGGACCATGCTGTAAAGAATGACACAGGTTTAACTGAAGACAGACCGGTGGATCATAGGATCGTAATAGAGATCAGTGCCAGTTTCAGTGTACGTGGGCTCAATAGTTACGGCAGTCCTGTAAGCAAAAAAGACAGATCAGCGTCGGTTCTAGCGGCCTACACGGTCTTGCCGGGAAAACGTTCAATTTCGACGACACATGTTATTGAGCACGGCTTGACAGTGAGCGGATCGCTAGCGTATCGGATGCGAGTATATTACGACAGATACGCCGCAACTTGGCACTACTTTGGTGGTCGTAGCAGATGCACAGTCCCTGTTGACATATTTCTGATGCTAGCTAGGACAGTGTATTCTTGTCGACTTTTGAATGTAGAGAAGCTTGCGTATTCGTACATAAATCTGTTAATTGAGCCGATAAATGAGAATAATGTCGTAGAGACGAGTTGCAAGTGCAGGATGATGGAGGTATAGAAAGTGTTTTCCGTGTATGTCTTAGCTTCGGGCCTCTCTGACTTTGACCTCGCCGATAGTTTCGAGTCGGTACGCCCAGTATAGGTATGAAAGGGGAAACCGAAGAGACAAGTAGAGCATCTTTATCAGAGCACAGAAATGTGAGGGCCAGGGACAAGTGTCTTCGGAGATAAATCGGATTCACAGTTTGCATTATGGCACATATTGGGGGGTCCAGAACGAAGTAATCCACAGATGGGTGTAATTATGTGTTGACGCAGATGTTTCCCCAGTAGGACAGGACAAGAACAAGTAGCCGCTTGTCCGTGGCTATCACGTTGCGCTTACGCGAGAGACGCGTCCCTTATGTCATTACCGAGTTGGACGAGTTATAAACAAAAGCCAAACACCTGTTGTCTTTCTCCATCGGTGTTCGACGCTGGCATCTGCTCCTTTTGCAAGCACCGACCGCGTAGGAATTGCGAGAGCAACGACGAGATAACTTTACGCGTATGTTGTCCCATCTGTACGCGTCGCGGCTGCTCGCGCTGACGAGAAGGGCATCCGTGTCTTTGTCCTGCAGGCGTGGACCCACAGCCGGCGCTTGAACATCCCCGCACGAGTTCGTACGTCGGTTGATCTTGTACTTCCTCCTCGGTCGTTATCGTCGTCGTCCCCGCCCTTTGTCCCGTTGCTAGCCATCCCTTGTCCTTGTGCTCATCCTTCTTTAGGCACGGCCTCCTCCGCCGACACAATCATTTCATCGTGAGTACGTTTATCCGGTCTAGCTCCGATAGTGGCTCGAGGGACAATAGCCTCGTGGTCGGGAAGCGGGGCGTTTGCACTGGCTTGAAAATCAACTTACCTCCTCTCATTGTGCTCCCCCAGTCCACCACCCCTCAGCGCGTGACATCATCACATCGTTCGTGGCCGGCTCCGTTCATGTTCAACTTGCTCTACCGCTGACCTCTTCCTCTGTCTTACATCTTCCGTCCCGTCCCACTCACCCTCTGTCCACGATGTCCATCGGACGCATCTTCCTCGGTACAGACGATCGCAAGAAACGCAAGAGACACGACCCAGAGGACGAGGTCAACAATATGGCGTCTCTTTTCCCGACCACGACGCTCAAGTCGCTTCTTCAACCGCCTCCGGCACCCAGCCGCAAGCCCAGTCAACGCTTACAGCGTCCGCCCAATGATCTGGACGACTTCCTCTCGTCGGACCTAGAGCTCTCCTTCGCTTCGACCATGTCGTTGAATTCTCCCCCGCCATCGCCCCCACGAAACGTATTTTCTCCGAAGTTTCCGGTTTTCGATTCTCAGTGCTCTCCGATGGCAATGGACATATCTCCCGCACCCGTGTCAAAGACTTCAAAGGGAGCTCGCCCACGTGCATTCACGGTTGCACGGACATTTGGGCGTGAACTAAGTAATCACGAATCCACACTGTCGAACTTGGACGGCGCAGCGTCCGTGAAGGGCAGTGGAAAGGGACTTCAACGCTCGCCTTTACCGGCAGAGTGGTTGGGTGTGTTCTCCCGACCCCAGGAAGTCCCTGTAAGTGACATTGTAATCTGGACTAAACGTCTTCCTGATCGTTTCAAACCCGCCCTGGTGTCGTAATGCCAGCCTCCTCCTGTTTTCGATTCGTCTGACGCGATGGACGTTGATGACTGTATCCTCCCGGTTTCGTTGACCCAACCAAGTACAGATGACCCGACAGTCACGCTCTCAGCTGCCCCGACGATTACGGGCTACTCTAACCTTTTTTTCGATGCTATGTCACCCGAGCGTCCGTCGTCGCCCATGCGACCGCGCAAGCGCCGCTCCCTGTCTCCCGAGGGGTCTCCGCGACAAGAAGTATTGTATCAACAAAGACACAGCAATGAAAGTGAATATCTTCAGCCTGCATTTGAGGAATCGTCTTCACCTGCTCCCCCGTCGCCGTCGGCACGTAAGCTCGAGCGTTTTGCAAGTACGGGTGGTGGCTTGTTCGGCAAGAGCAGCAAGCGGCCCCCACTCCTTAGTGTGCAGGCTGGTACCTCTTCTACCTCGAGCGGAAATATGTTCGGAAGCAAGCGCCCGAGACGCCCTACAGTCTCTGCCCTTGGTCGGCCCAGTGTCTATCCGCAATCGGCCTTCCCGATTATGGACTCGAGGATGGACGAGGAGAGTAGCCTAGGGGTGTTGCCACCTCCGAGGCGTGCGTTTTCAGGCACAGTTGCCCCAATCCCCGCGAGTCCTTCCTCAGATAATGACTCTGAAGGAGGTCCGGAGTTCTCTTCCCCTGCTGCTCAAGCTTTCGCAAAGCGTCAAACCATGCGCACAGTGCGCAGACGCGACGGAACTGATGATTTCCGCCCTTTAACTGGTGCAGGTGTGCTTCTCCAGTGCGACGTCATTCCTACCGCGCATTCGCCACTCAGAAAGGCGGCCGTGATAACTAACTCGGAAAGCCCGAGCGGTCGTTGGATTAATGGTGTAGGTTTACCCGGCTTTGGGGATAATGAGGCCCATGGCAAAATTCTCCCATGCGAGAAGGTCCCCGAGGATGGCCTCATGCGGATAGACGCCAAAACTGTGAGCAGTTTCTTTTAATTGCTTGCCTGCCTTCATAAATGAATATGATCTTCCAGCTGGACGCACTACTCGCGGGGAAGTTTGATGACAAGGTCGCATCTTATCAAGTCATCGACTGTCGATTTGACTACGAGTATCAAGGTGGACACATTAAGGGTGCCATAAACATCAACACTACGGCGGAGATCGAAGAGTTCCTTTTGGGATCTAGTGCGTGCAAACCGATGCCAAGCTGCAGTGGTGATTCTAAGAAGAAGACCATTCTTGTATTCCATTGCGAGTTCAGCGCAAAACGCGCACCGACCTTGTTCGTTTATTCATCTTGTGTTTGAAGTGCGTATGCTGATTAGTATTATAAATTTTAGCGCAAAACATCTTCGCTCAAGGGATCGAGCGATGAATAATCACGTCTACCCTCGTATCCACTATCCAGAAGTCTACATTCTTAAGGGTGGTTACAATCAATACTACTCAGAGTCCGCGATGTTCAGCGAACCACGCGGTTATGTGCGTATGGACGACCCGCAGTTTGCCCGCGACTGTCGTCAAGACCTTGACCAATTCAGAACTAAGACTCGCTTTGGAAGAACTAGGAGCTACGCGTACGGCGAGACTTCCAAGGGCTCGTCGAACCAGCAGAGTCAACATTCACACCACCAGCGTAACACGGCACCTACTGGAGGTAATGTGCCCTCGCTCTTCACAGCTGCGGGTGCAGCCCGCACGCGACGCTCGGGGACGATTGGCGAGGATTCTACTCCTCGACTTTCGACGCTTGATGAGGACGCGCTTGCAAATATAGCGGGCAGTGACGACAGCTATGTACTGGATGGCGTGGACAGAAGCCCTTGCCCTCCCCCAACAGCGAAATCAAACAATCCTGGAATCATGGGGTTGTCCATGCTGAATGCTAGGCGGTCAAACGGGGCCTCGGGTCGTGGGCCTTTACAGCGCGCACAGACTTACACACAGATCCGCTGAGATGCATTGCCTGGTTTGATCCTGGCGTCTTCCTATACTCACAAGGACCAAAATCTTCAACTATCCGAATATCAGACTATTCGACCTATTCCATCTATTTGACCTACTGCTTGGGCACTCCTATGTTTTCCGACAAGAACTTGAATCAATTCACATGTCTTATGCAGCCTCTGCTATGGTCTTTCGCTCATTCGTCGCCAATTCATCCCTCATACGCCACACAATCTGTTCCGCAGAACGCTACGGTGCAATTAATTCAGTATATGTGGCCTCCTGCTATTGAAACGTTCAACAACACTAAGCTTATTCGTTGTCGTTTACTTGGTGACGTTGGTACACTGTTTTGTTGAAAACCAGTATTTATTCGGACTATTTCCTCCCGACCTCTATCTCACCTTCGCGTAGTGCATATTCTCGCTCGACGTCGGATTTCTTGTATTCACTTTTCTATCACCCACTCACCTGCATTAATTTCGTCGCATCTACTTCCAGGACTGCATCGTTACAAGCACATTGTTTTCTTCGGGGCTTCGCGCATACATTTTTTGTGATCTGTTGCGTTGTGCTTCCGTGCCTCGCATATGGCCGTCGCTCTTGATTAGCTTTGTTTCTGGCATTTCGATTTCGGATGTCTTTTTTCTTCGTTTTTCTTTCCTTTTTTTCCTCCTCTGTCTATCTATTGTCTCCATTCACACAACTCGCATCTACTCATTGGGACAGTACATAGCATCACCATGATCCAGGCTGTAGCGTTGTAGACATCATGTCGTCTGTATGGCCACGCAGTAAGTACAACAGTACACACCTCTATTGACGCATGCGAACGACGGTGCGGTTGCAATATATTATTTATCCTCCAATGAAATGCCTGACGCTCACAAGATGATAACGAATCGAACCTGGCCAACAACCAGATAGCACATCGACTAGCCAATCTGTAGGTCGCTTCAAAGGTCCTGTCTAAAGATTAAATCAAGTCCTAGGCGATGGCAGCGCCTATTCAAGATGCTATAGTTCTCTTCGGGGACTCCATTACAGAACAGAGCTGGGTATCTGGAGGGGTCGCTCAGCGTCTGGCAGGTAGGTCGTATCACTATACAAGAAGCTGTAGCAACTTAAACTAATTAATGCGCGCTACAACAACTCCACAGATGCCTATGCGCGGAAATTCGATGTAATTAACCGCGGATTCGGCGGGTATAACACTGAATGGGCGATTCCCGTACTCGAGCAAGTGAGGGTTCTCATTGACTATGGCGGTCACATATACCGACGATGCGTTACCAGTGTCTTACCCGCCACGGAGAGAGGGGACTTGCGCCAAAGGTGCGCCTCCTGACGATATGGTTCGGCGCAAACGACTCGGTCCTGCCGTCGTTCTTCCAGCACGTCCCCCTCGCGAAGTTCGGCGAGAACCTGACGCACCTTATTCACATGGTGTCCACACCAACGTCCGCATGGTATTCGCCAGAGACGAAGGTCGTGCTCATCACGCCGCCGCCAGTGAACATGCAGCAGCGGCGCGACGGCGCACCGGACCGTGCGTTCGAGGTGACCGCGGAGTACGCGGAATCGGTGCGGTGTGTGGGCGCGACAGAGCAGATACCCGTCGTTGATGCTTGGCGAGCGCTGTGGGATGCCGCCGGACACAAGGAGGACGCGTTGAGTCGGTATCTCCGTGACGGTCTGCACCTCACGGCCGACGGATATGCGGTAGGTTTTGGAAAGCGCATACACCCTGAACGCGGCTCACCCGGCCTTTGTATTCCGCTCAGGTGGTGTACAATGAATTGATCAAGACGATCCGGGATAAAATTCCTGAGTTACACTACAGCAACCTTAAATACGTTTTTGCCAGGTACAATATTCTCTTAAGAAATTCACAGTCAGACATCGCTGAACACAGCATATCGTGCTGATTGCAGATACAGCGAAATCGACGTTGCCAATCCCCGCACCTCGCTAGTGAAGAGAGAGATAATATCCTAGTTTTTTTTTGGATTAAGACGAATAGATGAGAGAAGTAGCTTACATAGGAAACTGTTCAACCAAAGCCCGCCCACTCGATAGAAAATACATCCGCCTCTTGCGTCTCCTCGTCCCACGCGCACAATAGATGTGCCTTCTTTGTAGCAGTGCCGAGGCGTCCATGGGCTACGATCTCCATGGGCCTCAGAGGTGTAGAGGAAGATTCCAACACAGACGCGACGAAGTGTGAATGATATCTTAGTGGATCCCCTAAATCCGTAACACCTCGCATCAAAAAAACAGACCCACGGTGAGTTCTAACACCAGGGACTCACCAGGATACACTAGAAATTCCCCTCCAAATTTGATACCACACCCCATGTAATTTCCCCTTTCCCATAACGCACGGAACACGCCGCATCGGGCGCGCTCCTCGGGCGTAGACGGATACGACCACACGCCTGCTTCCCGCGCTGCAGCCAAAGTGTGAAAAGCGTGCGCCGAAGGATGGTGCCAAGACAGCGAGTTAGACGCTGTTGGGATTTTGACAATGTGCGAAGTCGAAGGTGCCAAGACCGAGGCTGGAGTAGAAGGTCTTGTGGTTTCCGCCGGCATAGGCGTACTTGAAAGCTGGAGTTCGTCGTTTGCTTCCGTCATTTTCGCGAGTGCCACGGCCCGCCGTTCTTCCCGCTGACGACGTTTAAGAGTAGCCTCTTCCGTCACGGCCTTCCGCGCAGCAACACCGCCCTTGACGTCCTCTTTCCGGGCAAGACTCTGTTTTTGTTCTAGTCTCCACGCTTGATTCCACTCTTCTTTTTCGGCTTGCGTAGGCTCGTGATGAGCACCTACATCGTCTACGATGACAGCAAACCCTAAAAATCCAGAGTTTTTTTTTCGTGAATAAACGCGCGCGGCTAAATGGCTCAGGCCTACCTTTTTCGACCAGCAGGGCGACCTCTTCCGGCATGAGAACTAGCGGTACACCCAGAAACACATTCTGCTGTGCTAGATGCGGAAGAGTACCACATAGAAGGCCACATATGCGATGTTGCGAACGTAATGCCGCGATATCTGTTCCTCGCAAAGCAATGCACTTGAGTAATTCGCTTCGGAGGCTGGATTGTAATGAGAAAATTGTACCTTTCACCTCCCACACATATGCGCGCTGATTTGATATGAACAGAGCTATTTTCTCTGGGACCATAACGTCTATGTGTAAGTGTTCAGCCAGTCAGGTGGATTTACTTTGGATTATAGCACTTTGAGTCTGGATCATCATCGTCTGGCTCAACGAGCTCAATTACATAATGGCGAGTCAGGATCAACTTTGAGAAAGATCGACGCTCGATGGGTGTGAGAACGCATAGCTTTATTCGTGATGCGCTGTAAGCGGCAATCGTCCCGTGACTTTTCCATGTATTTCATTTGGTTAAATTAGAAAGAAAAAATAATACTGGTGAACGTGCTTTTACTCTGCGAGCACGAGTCCACGGATGAGCGGGAGTTTTCCATAGGGTCTTCGCTCCCTGTTGCTTTTCTTTTCCCTTTTTTCCCTTCTATCCGTCCAATCCTCGACCTCGGTAACCCTGCTACACGTACTAGATCGACCGGCTACTCTCCCGCTTTCCTTTGTCTGGAATCGCCACGTTTGTCCGGGTCCTTATCGTTCGGAATGGCACTTTCCCGATTCATATCATCCCGCAATGAATTTTCCATCTTCAATTCTTTCGGAATAAAACTGCGGACGGGGCGAAACAAATCAAAACAAAGGGGACTTAAACTGGACGTACTCGGACCTTGAAGGTACCTCAACCCTTGAACTTTGCTGATTTACGGAGTCCGCACATCAGAAAGCCCTTTCATGGTTGCCGACCGTGGGCCAAGCTCAACTTGAGTTTATGAAGCCCAGTGTCGATCCACCGAAAGCAGGATCTCCGTATTCTTGCGACTTTCGGACGTTCCTACGAGCTTCGGATGACTTCCCCGTCCCTATAATTCCGATACCTCGGACAGGAGTGACCTCGGCCCCGTATTTTCCACGCACAGTCACCTAGAAATGACACAGAGAACCCGAACCAGTGGACTTGTGGTGGTGCCGTACACAACATCGGGTTGTAATCGAGCATACATACTTGGCTTGAACAAGCCACCAATTTCCAATGAAAACAAGGTTTTCAAATTTGTCCGCTTCCTCCTGCGATGTTCACTCTTGCCTTCGCGATTGAGGGCTGAATACATTGAGGGTCACTAAAAAGCAGCGAAGCAAGCGGACGTAATACTCAACCTTACTTTCGCAGATGCCAATGGACACAGGTCATGGGCACGATATCGTCTTATTGTAATTGCATCTTCGGGCATCAGTATATGGCTTTCAAAGTGCTGCTTCCCCGCGCGCCAATGAATACAAATTACTAAACCGTCTCCCTGGCCCCAATACTCTTCCCACGTGAGGGAGACGGTGCTATCGTATCTGCACGGTACTGGCCAGGAGACACCGCGCGTGAGCAGCAGTTCTATGTCTTCTACTTCGATTCCACTTATCGTATGTATTGCGGGACTCTGCCCAGAGCACAGCTAAAGCCACTTTCCCCCCGACGGAGCACATGCACGTTCGTCGACTTCTCTTCTTTCATCTCAGGAAGATCTAGGTGCTTCACGCACACTCTCAGGCTCTTTGGGAATTTAGGCTACACAATGTAGTGTGCGCGCTCCGTAAATGTTCTCGAACGCGCCGTATGCCTGGAGAGCTCCCCACGCGCTGGTGAAGGCTGATGCCGGAGTAACCGGCCGGTTGTTTGAATCGGGCGGCAAACCTCGTGCTTCTGCCGCACTTTTAGGCAAAAACTTCTTTCTTATTCCGGGCCGTGAGACTCTTCGGGTCGGAAAGAACCGATCTCGGTGGCTGAGGCCGGGCGCGTCTGCTAGACCTAAAGAAAGGACACCGACACTGCACCCGACGGCTTCAAGTTTTCCGTCTCCACGGACTCATGAGTTAAGAAAACCCCTAAGTTCTAATGACAAATTCGCTCTACAGATGGGTTGTGGTTCTCTCAGTACCACGAAAAATACGTGTGCACGTGACCCGGATGTGAGATGCTATTACGACGGAAATGCCAATTGCTTGTTTGGGAAGGTATCTTTGTTCTGATGTGAATATGCACGCAGCGGCCCATCGTTTTCTTTCTCTTTAATTTAATCAGTACATACGCGAGAGTTTCGGTACGCGGCGACAAGTTGATCGGGTTTCTTGGCTTGAGCCCTAACCGGCAAAGGCCGAAGCTTTTCTGGAAGCTCAGGCTCTAATTTACGTTTCCAGTCTTTGAACACAGTCCACCGTGCAAGGGTCAGCAAGTCCTCTACCGAGAAAATTGTAGCAGTTTGTCC